>JARWLC010000012.1:82091223-82735598 GCA_033318265.1 Phyllotis vaccarum
CCAAATCTGCTAGAATTTATGATGCAGACGCTAGTGTTCCCTATTTCCGCAAAGCCATCCAGTGGTTCTAAGCTCCAGCCCAGGGATAGAACACATTGATCTCTTGCCCTTATTTTACACATGTGGAGCAGAGGACCAAAGAGGTTAAATCCTTATGGTACATGTGTCTCATCTACTATTGTAATGAAGCAAAAACTTGAGCAAAGATATTCTGACACGTTTAGTGTTCTATATATTCTTTATTTGCCATATGGTAATTAGGCTTAAGTGGTGTGTAAGCCAGTCACAGAGAAAACTATTGTTATAGTTATAGAAATCAAATACTGGCAGTGAGGGTCAACCCAGGGCAAAGGAAGCCATCAGGAAAAGATTAGATGTTGCCCCAAGACCCCAGAGAAGCATCCAGGTTTGCCACCTGTATTCTTATAGACATAAAGTCAGGTGCATCTCCTGTGGAATTGAAAAGTCCACAGTGGTGGGAAATGCTTCAAGGCAAGCCCTCAGGCAAGAATAAGGAATGACCAACACCTTCTGGTCCCTTCCTCTAAAGAGTGGACAGGAACTATGAGAGAAGAAAGGTAATCACTGTGAGCATCAGGTCCTTCTATGCAGAGAATAAACTGGGGAATGGAATTTACAGGAATATGTTTAGCAGAAGCATATACTTGATGTGATGGAATAGACCATTGTTTTCTGCACACAGATTCCAGGCCCATTATTCCCATCACCTGAAGAGCAGTAATTCCTCCATAATGATCCAGGTCCATCACTCCATCATCTGAAGGGCAGTCATCCTACATGATGACCCATCTTTGTTGTCAACATGGTTGAATTAAGAAGCATCTAGGACATTAGTGAGGTGGATGTTTGAGTGTGTTTATGCAGGTATTTCCAGCGAGGATTTTTTGAAGGAGAAATACCTGCCTTAAATTGGGTAGCACCATTCAGTGGGCTGAAGTCTCAGCTTGAAATGGAAAAGAAAAAAGTCAGTCGAGCATACCTGTTCTCTCTGCTCCCTAGAAGTAATCAAGCTCCTTCAACGACAGCCTCCAGTAACTCCCACAACAACCCCTTCCCCGGTGTGGTGAACTACATCCCCTTAAACTGTGAACCAGAAAACTTCTCCTTCGTGAAGGTATGTTTTGCTAGGTTTTAAATCACCATGACAAGCACTTATCCAGTACCTGTCTGTCTTTCAAGACACAGTGCACAGTTGCATTCCAGAAAGCTTTTCTCGTCTCTACTATTCCAGTCTTCGGACTCACATATCACTTGTCACGTGAAGAGTTCACATGGGAGGAAGCTACCCTACCCAACGCTCTATCTCCTCTTCTGCTACTGGTCTATTTGGCTAAAAAGGAAGAATATGGATGTCTAGTAGTTGAAGCTTCATGTTGGTGTTTTAATCTCTCCCTCAGAGCTGGAGATCTGGCATTTTCTGGAACAGGTGTCTCTGCTTCCCTGGTCACTCTCATGAGCATTGCCTGGCTTTGTGGTGTGAAACACATTGCCTGATGGAATGTTAGCTTCCTTCACTCTAAGATGAATCTACTGGCCCTTTTAATTTTGGAAGTCATGGTGAAGACTGTATGTGATTACACAGTGGAAAGAACATGTAGCCCACAGAAGTGTCCCTGAGCTGAAGTTGGCTGCGTTTATTCACCCTCTCAGGCAGGTGACTCACCAGGAACTGTGGGTAGTAAATTTATCTACTTCCATAGGTATTGCCTTTTCATTGGGAAACAGGTGAGACAACCTAACTATGGAGATAACCATCCTTCTCCATCATCCACAGCTCTCTGAAGAGTTCTACAAACCTTCACTAGAGAGCCTGGCCTTTCCACTAAGCTTCCTGCTTTCTTTTGCCACTAAGGTTGGAAGCCTAAGAACTACCTGGGTTTCCTGAGTGCTTCAGAAATCCTTAATTACCCCAACACAGAATTATCTGCTGAAATCTATGACTCTTATGTAGTTTAGGACCAATTGATGCCCAGACAGATAGCAATGAGAAACAGGGACCACAGGGCATGGGCCCTTCTGGGTGGGCTCTCGGTGTCATGTTAAGTGTGATGAGAACTGAGGCCATGAACTCTGAGCACCTGCTCCTATGGGGCTCTGTGGGGGCTCTGTGAGACTCTGTGGGGATCTGTGGGTCTCTGTGGGGTCTCTGTGAGGCTCTGTGGGACCTCTGTGAGGCTCTTTAAGGCCAGTTCTTGTAGACACTCTTGCCTCATTCAGGTCCTCACTTTTATAGCAGGGTACTACTACAATTGTACCCTGAATTGTCCCTTAGATCCAATTTTCCCCAACTTCTAGAAAGGAGCTTGCAAATGCATAAGACCTACCTGTTAGCCATACTGCGATGTGTGCTCCTGTGCAAGGTACCCAACCTGCCAAGGAACACCTTTTCCTCAGCAATGCCTGATGATCTTGCAGCCCCTCCATTCACAGATTTAGCCTGTTCTTCCCTCTTTGGCCTGACTCTCACTCTATGAAGGAGTTCTGGACTCTCTATCTTTAGCAAATCTCAGATCAGAGTGTGGGGATCCTAAAAACCTCATACGTCTATGTAATTATACTACACATTATATTGAAATTATTTTTAAAGGGCTTTTTTTTTCCTAATTGGAAAGGATATCTTACTGTGTATCCCAGGCTGGCCTAGCACTAATAATCCCCCTGCTTCTGTTACCTAAGTGTAAACATTACTGGTGTGCATATCCATACCTGGCTCTGGAAATGATTTTCCTCTCCATCTTCAGTTCCTCAAGGCCGAGTATGGAGCTTTGGAAAAAATATTTAGGAGCATTGAGCTGGATTTATCTGCTGAAATCTGTGAATCCTGTCCAAGAGTCCACGCAGCTGTGCCCAACTCACCAGATAGACCGTCTGTGTCCCTCCAAACTGGACGCCCCTATTCCTGTGATTGCCCCTGTCTTGATGCCTTTTGATCAGTTCTACAAACATCATCTACCTATTGGACTATCCAGACATCCATACCTCACAACTCTCACCCCTGCACTCTGCTTGTCCAACATCAGGTAACTTTTATTAACATATAAACTTCTTTTTCCTCCTCCCACATCTCTACCAGCCATGGTTCAGACCAGTAATACTCAAACCAGGAAATGTGGGTAACATATGAAGTGTAGTCTAATTCTGGATTGGAAGTGGCTGCCAGGGAGAAAATCCTGCAAACTAGAGATCTCTTATTTGCCCTTCTGGGTCTCCTTTCTTTTCTTTGCCTCATGACCCAGCATGGACTGCATCAAGGATGCTGCTCTCTGCCTTTCATGACTCTGACTGGAATATGGGATCAATGGAAGGGAGAAAATAACTCCCGGGTGCTAGCTAAGCTCACTCCTCCATTGTAGGCCATCGTCCAGGCTCTCATCTCTCCTTCTTCTCGGAGAAAATAACTCCCGGGTGCTAGCTAAGCTCACTCCTCCATTGTAGGCCATCGTCCAGGCTCTCATCTCTCCTTCTCTTCCTCCCTGGCAGTAACTGCTTCCTGTCATCCCCCTAAGCCCCTTCAAATAGCAATGGAGTCCCACCCTCTCTGTCCCCAGAAAGCTACATTATTCCTTCCCATTCTTCCACAGGCTGTCTAGACATTTGTAGTAATCTTTCTTACTACATTCCCTTCAAAAGATCCCATTTGAGTTTGCCATCTGTTCCGTGCTGGGGTCTGAAAGGTAGAACAGAAAGTTCAAAGTGAAAGTCAGGGTACACAGACAGGGCCTTCAATCAAGGAGGAGTCGGTGAGCCTAGTCATTAGCATGAGTGAGAACCTCATACAACCAAACAAGGCTAGATATGTCGGGATACTGAACAGTTCACAAAGCAGGTCCAGTTCATTCAAGCAGACAGTCTGAAAATGAAAGTAGATTTGTTTTTTTGTTTGTTTTGGCTAATTCCGCTTCGTATTTGGTAAGAATACTCCATTAGGATTACTTCGGAGGGTAGTTTTGTTATTGTTTTTGTTTTTTGAGATGGTTTCTCTGTGTAGCTCTGTCTGTCCTGGAACTCTTCTGTAGACCTGGTTGGCCTCAAACTCAGAGTCATCTGCCTTCCAAGTGCTTGGGCTAAAGTCACGCACCACACCCTGCTCCGTTATGATTACCTTTGGTGGGTCTCACTGCTCAGACCTCCAAAATATGCTAAGGTAGAGTCCCGCGCCCCCCCCACCGCCCCTCTTGGCAGTACCATGTGGCCTGGGATGAACAAATGGATGCTCACATTTCTACTTGCCCCTGGAGCCAGTGACCTAAAGCATTAGAAATATTGCACAGCATGATTGGGGTACCCTGTAGGATATAATGACATCTTAGAGCGCCCCTTAGAAAAGACATGTGTGCTCCCTTCTCTCACAGCAGCCTTGGTGCCTGGACATCTTTATGCCAAGGTCTTTGATTTGAGAGTCACTGTACCTTTCTTCTAACTGCTTTACCAATTTATGCTAACCAACATCAAGCCCCATTGTCCATAAGCAAGAACCCTGACCTGTACACCAGCACCAGGTTTTCTGAAAAGGAATCGTGGGAAGCAACTCCATGGGCCAGGCTATATTTATCATTGAAGAGAATCTTTATTTAGGTCCATCACCATACTGAGCTAATCTGCAGACTAGGACACTTGAACCCTTTGACTTATACCAAGAGATTCCTCCAGGGTTACTCTATTCAACTGCATCAGTGTCCTTAGCTCAAGTGTGTCACATTGTAGTATCCATTCATCTACCCTCCCAGTCAGTCCATGGGGCCTTTGAACAAATTTAAGGGCCCTCTGAAGGCATTGAGGTGTGCCCTGAGCCATACTCAGAGATCAAGCCTTGTCAGTTTGGACAGACATAAGACCTAATTCAGATTTGCAGCTATAAAGGAATGGACCTGGGATATTATTTGGCTTCATATACTCTGGGAAAAATCTCTTCATAAACTGTGAAAGGTAAAGTTTGGGAGGATGATATCCAATAGCATCCAGTCTTCATGCTAGACAACCAGACAAGAGTTAAGGACTGGAGCTTACTTCAGATGATTAACACAGCCTGACATCAATGCTACTTGCTTCTTTTTTTTTTTTTCTCATATGGAAAGATGTCTTAGTCACTGTTCTGTTGCTGCAAAAAGACCATGACCACAGCAACTCTTATAAAGGAAAACATTTAACTGGGACTTGCTTACACATTTAGAGGTTTATTCCCTTATCAACATGGAAGGAAGCATGGTGGCAAGTAGGCAGACAAGGGGCTGGAGAAGGAGCTGAGAGCTCTACATCTGGATCTGTAAGCAGGAGAGGGAGGGGGAGGGAGAGGGGGAAGGGGAGGGAAGAGAGAGAGAGAGACTGGGTTTAGGTTGGGCTTTTGAAACCTCAAGGCCCATTTCCAGTGACTCATGTCCTCCAACAAAGCCACACCTCCTAACCTTCCTAAGTAGTGAAACTCCCTGATGCCCAAGCATTCAAATATATAAGCCTGTGGGGGTGCATTCTCACTCAACCACCACAGGAGGGGTATTGAACCCCTGAATTCTGTTCAGCTTCCACCCCACTGGTTTCAGGACCATCTCTGACTTAGGATGGGGTAACTAACTGATTCTGATGATTCGCTCTTCTGGAGCCTCCAGTCTGGACAGACAGTGGGGCAGGCATACTGAGGTCAGTGAGAAACTCCTTTTCTTATAACCAGACAGTTAAAGTATGAGGTGGTCTAATGTGGGAATGCCTTTCTGTATGCTGTGAATATCAATCTTTAAATAAAGGAGCTGTTTTGGGCCATAACAGGCACCATAAAAGAAGTAGGAGGAGAAATCAGAGCATAGGTAGGAGAAGCAGGGCGGAGTCGGGCAGCAAGCCACCCAAGGAGCAACATGTAAAGAACACAGGTGAGCCACGGGCCACCTGGCAGACAGATTAATAGAAATGGGTTGATTTAGATGTAAGAGCTAGCTAGCAATGTGCCTGAGCCATAGACCAAACAGCATAAAGTTAATATAAGTATCTGAGTCATTTCTGGGGGCCTGAGCAGCAGCAGCAAGCAGCAAAATGGTCAGACGCGGCGGGGTCTGGGCCTCTGGCCACCCGGGACCAAGAAACCCCATTGCAACAGTGGTCTGAGTCGTGAATTAGTTAGTCTTGTCAATAAAAACCAGGAGTCAGATATCAGGGTAATAACCTGAAAGATCAAAGAGGCAGAGGAGCAGCCACCAGTGACTTCTTACCTCTGTGAATCCTCTGACCATAGGAGCCGAGATCCTGTCTCCACCTCCCAAGTGCTGGGATTAAAGGTGTGAGCCACCGCTGCCCAGATTCTATGTAGAGGCTAGCTCTGCCCTCTGATATCCAGACAAGCTTTGTTTGTCAGAACACAAACAAAATATCACACAATAGTGCTCTGGCGTAAACATTGTTCTTACTGGAGACAATTAGAACCAAACTGGACTTGTGGGTACTCTCTATCAGAAACTGCAAGTATGAGATTCTATGAGTAGGATTGTGTTATTGGGGTTGGGAGCAGAAATGAATGCCAAAGGCAGTCAGGAGGAGCCAAATAGTGCACAAACTTATTTAGCGTTATAATTTATTTAGCATTATAATAAAACTCAGAGCCATATATGAGGGAAAGCTTAAATATCAGAGAGACAGGCAACAAACCACAGCCAGTTTTTACCCAGCCAACACTTCAGTCAGAATGGACTAGGTCCTGTCTCCAAGAGTCCTCAGGGGAAGACCTTCCCCTTCTCCTCATCTTTCTTTCCCCACCCAGCTCTTTCAACTCCTGTATCAACTGTGCTAGAGCTAGGATTAAAGGTGTGTGTCAGCGCTGCCAGGCTCTGTTTGAACTTGAACTCACAAAGATCAATTGATGATAGGATTAAAGGTGTGAATTTCAACTCCTTGACTTTCAGGGCTTGGCTATGTGGGTGGCTCTCTCCTCTGATATTCCAGATTATTTTTTATTAAATATACAATATACCACCACAGTCAAGGGGCATGAACAACCATGAGCAAGTGACAGAGAGCCTAAAATTATGAGGTAGAGATGAGAGTGGAGGTAGAGAATTGTTCCATGGCCTGAGACATAGATAAACACGTACACACACAAGCAGATGTTCAGAGCAGAGAGCACTTCCATAAAGAGCTAGAGCCAATTAGGTTTGGTCTAGGCTTCTTGTGAGGCCAGCTTGGAAAACCCTTCCTGATATCATTGAGACCTTACCTTGTGGTTGAGATTTCTAATCACTAAGTGATGTGTTCTTCCTCCCAGCCCTTCCTTCCCTACCCCATTCGCATGCTTGATAGGACCTAAGAAGACCTCAGTCCTACCCTTAAAAGGGCCTAGCATTTCCTCAAATCCATTTCTCATCCCGGGTGTTGAGCTGAGGTCCTTGACTTATTAGCATTGCCAGCTTTAGGCTCCTGGGCCTTTCCCAACTCTACCAACTTGAAGCCGAGACCAAGACCTCAATGGAGTACATGAAACAGAAAACCCCTAACGCTCAAGGGAAATAGTCAATGGGTTTGTTTAATTTTATACACACACACACACACACACACACACACACACACACACACACACCTAAGTCAAAGTCAGACCTTAAAGCCCACTGATGGCTGCTTTCCTGAGTGTCTTCCTTCCTCCCCAAGTATCCTCCTGGATCTTCCAGATTCACCATTTTTCTCAAGACGGCCAGGGCCCCCATGCCACTCATGACTCCTCACCTTCCTTTTCTGTGAACAGTTCCATTCCCCCTCCGATCAATAAAGAAGCTGATATTTTACAACTGTAGAAAACGAAGGGCAAATCAAACACAGCCCAAATGGAAAAATAATGAAAAGGCCAAGCAAGACATACTCTGTTTGTCTAGTACACAGTCTTTATCCCAGGGCTCCTTGGGCCTCCTGCCTAGGTCACTTAAGGTTTATTTTTGCATCCAGGTTGGGCCTGGCCTCAGAATTCTCAACATCATCCTCTAGAATTAGAGTTACTGGCCATTTTATTACATGGGGCCTCTCTCCATGCCGTTGCCAAACAACTCTTTGGAACATGCCTAGACACCCCCAGTCTCTGGCCCCATGCCTTCAATTCCCATACTTCCCCTGGAATCTGGATAATTGACTCATTCTCCCGGCTTTCTCCCTGGAAAATGGATGATTGAATCATTCCCTGGCTTTCTCTCTGGAATCTGGATGACTGAACCATTTTCTGGTTTTCTCCCTAGAATCTAGGTGATTGGATCTTTCCCCAGCTTTCCCCAACAAAAGTGTTTCTAAGACCTTGAGAAATCTACACTTGATCCTGAGCCAAGTCTGAATTTGATGATGACCTTTGTGAGAAAAGGAAGCTAGCACCCACCCTAGAAATGGCTTTTCAGACTCACTGTGTCGCCCATTGTTGTAGAATATTACTTTAAGATGCGCTACATTTGTTTATGCTGTAGACATTTGTTTAATGATGCAAAGCTGTGTTACTTTGCCTGTCTAAAATACTTGATTGGTCTAATAAAGAGCTGAACAGCCAATAGCGAGGCAGGAGAGAGAAATAGGCGGGGCTGGAAGGCAGAGAGAATAAATACAAGGAGAAGATCCTTAGAAAGGAGGAGCAAGAAAAAATAAGGGTAGGTCTCCAGGGGCCAGTCACCCAGCTACACAGCACACCACGTATTCTAGAAGCAAAAGGTAGATGGGTTAATTTAAGAAAAGCTGGGGGCAGCGCAACAGACTGTGCTCTCTGGGGCCCACAGGATGAAGGCAGGGAAGAGCAATCATGAACTAAGCCACCCGACACTGGGCAGAGGACATGCTGGCAACCATGGTGGTGAAGCAGGAGAGTATGAGCCTGCAACCTATCAAGCAGGGTAGGCTGGGTGCTGCCCCGTTGGCTGGTGAACCAAGCCGCATCAGCCACCACTGGAGTAGAGGCCAGAGAGTGAGTTGGTCCCCAGCCAAAAAGATAAACAAGTCCTCAGGGAGAAGAAGCAAGTCTCCACTACTCCATGGTCAAAGTGAGCAGGGACATGAAGACCGTCCACGGAGAGGACAGGAGGATGGGCAGCACCTGGAGTCATCAGAATAGGTCTGTCACTGGTCAGGGTCAGGATCAAGATAGGCAGAATCTGCAGACTCAGGAAGAAGAAAGGTACCTTCATAATGCCAGGTGCCAGGAGAATCCCCAGCAGAACGAAGGTGCTGGCAGTGGAGGAGGTGATCACTAGCCCTGATGGTAACAGAACTTTCTGGGGCACTTCTTGAGGACACCAATATCTTCCAGGGCGTGGTTGTTAAGTATAGCAAGCCCCCAGAAGCCTGATCCCCAAAACTGGGTGGTATCTCTACCCTTCTAAAAATGATGAGGTACTTCCAGTCATGTACATCCATAGGTGGAGTGCTTACCTTCTGGGTCGGCATGGCTGCATTGCCAACATTCCCATCGACCATCCCTCTTGCTAAAAGGAGTAGGCCATCTTCCAGTACCGGCTTGTGGAGCACACTTGTCGGATGGTGAAGCCCTACATCGTTGACCTTGGCTCAAGCAAGGGAACCTTCTTGAACAACAAGCATATTGAGCCGCAGAGATACTATGAACTGAAAGAAAAAGATATCCTTAAATTTGGGCTCGGTAGCAGAGAATATGTCTTGCTCCCTGAGTCTTCAGACACCTCTGAACTAGACAGGAAGAAAGATGATGACAAGAAGGAAGTGGTGTCCAGATCACTAGGAAAATCTGGACCAGGAAGTGAGACAGCTAGGCTGAGGAGTTTCGCCTGTATTCCCTTTCCATTGAGGACTCAGATTCAGTCAGTCTGAGGATTTGTAGAGACAGAATCTCAGCCTGAGGAGTTGGCAGGTGAGAAGTGGCTGTGATTTATTCCTCTGTCTCTCTGATATTTCAGCTTTTCCCCAATATCTGGCTCCGGACTTTTAATACCAAGTAGAATTTGTGCAATATGTTCCCTCTCTTTTCTCCCTTTGAGAAAGACACAGATGTTGACTTTGTAGCACGGGCCTTGCTGTGGCCGAAGGTCATATGTATGTGTCTAAAGGAGCTTGCAAAGCTCCCACATTTCTAGGTTTCATCTTTGATCATGTGTTTGTATTTCCATCCAAGGATGGAAAGCAAGGGTCAGCCCAGCTACTGAACTTCCCACCTGGGAACAGTTTAAGTATAAAGGAATTTATCACTTACATTATGTGTGCCTCTAAATGGTGTGTTGATTTTCATTTGACAGTATTTTGTGATAGAGATAATACTACATGATAGGCAAAGGCCTGTCTGCATTTGGAAAGCAGGTTTTCACTTATATGTATGTTTGAAAATTTTTAAAAAAATCTGTAAATATTAAAATGAAGAAAATCTGGCTACAAATAAGCCAAGCTAGGGCCAGTCATTCATAAGTAAGAATAAGCGTCTGGGTGATTCATTTGGGAGCTGAGTGTCAGGCCCCCCGAAAGAGCCAGAGAGTAAAGACTTTTTAAAAAAGCACATTAGCAGATTTTTACCCTTGTTAGTCCTACCCTTCCTTCAAAGTTCACTGACAGAGGAACGTCTTTGGGAATCACCTGACGAGGAAGAAGCATGAGTCTAAACGTGTGCAAACTCAGGACTCCCTGCTTTCAACCCTTTTTCACAGGACCTCCAAGTCAGAGATGGCAAAGAAGTTTCATCTCAAATGTTAGTCCTAATTGGCTGCCCCAAAATGATGAGTCAAGAAGTACTGAGCCAAATCTGGACTCAGTGGAAGAACTTGTGTGATACTCTACAGGGATCTGGGATGAGGCTAGCTCCAGAGAGTGACACGATACATATGTGCCCTGCATTTACCACTCATGGACTAAGCTGTTGTGGAAGTTGGTGGCAGTATTGGGGACCACTGTCCTCAGAAACTCTGTTTCTCATCAGTCTCCTGCCATGAGGAGAGAGCAGCATTCTGTCAGCAGCATTCAAGCCTCAGCTTTGCTATTTCCAACCACAGGAAGTTAGGCAAGCTATTTAGCCTCTTTGGGACACAGTTACTTGTAAATTGAAGCTATGCATAGTATCTATTATAGTATCTATTTTATCGTTTTCTTGAAAAAAAATGTGACATAAACGACTTAAGGAAAGCAGAAAGATTTTAGAGAATTTGCATCATTTCAGAGAAACATCAGTCTGTAGTTCTAAGGAAGACATGATGGCTGGAGCATGTGATGGAGGTTTCTCATACATAGTGGGCCAGGAAGCAGAGAACAGCTGGAACCAGGGATTGGGCTTTATCCTTTAAAGAGTTTCTCCTAGAGGCCTACTTGTAGCTACCTCCTAAAGGTTCCAGAGCCTTGAAAATAGTACCTGTGAGAGACATTTAGGTTCCAAACTGTAACACTGATGTCATAAGACTTCCATATAAAAAACTGGCAGAAGGCTTACAAAGCACCAGGCACACACTACCTTACACAAAGTAAGTCTTTGATAAATAAATTGTGGAGATATATTGTATATATTATATATTTAATAAAATCAGCCTGAGGGGAACAGAATCACCCAGTCAAACCATAAGGATTAGAAAATACTGACTCACACTTTTAATCCCATCACAGGGAATGACCAAGTGGTAACCCACCCCTTTAATCCCATCTCTCAGGAGACAGAGATCTGTTCAAGGCCTAACAACCAAACAGTAGTAGCTCACACCTTTAACCCTAACTCAAGCATTAGGATGCAGAGTTGAACCTGGAAGTGAAACACTGGGCAGAGAAGTTTTGAGGGAGGCATAGGCAGACATTCAGGCATTCTGTAGGAGCCACCAGCCAGGTGGAGGACTCTTGATATCATTTAACTTCTTGGGCCTGAGAAGTTGTCTGGGTGAGAATTGACTGTGGTCTGTTTCCTCTCTCTGATATTGCAGCTTTTCCTCATATAACTGGCTCTGGATTTTCATTAACTGCCAACTAGAGTTTGTGCAATAAGTGATACTTGTTGGCTATCTTCCTATTAATATCAAAGCCTACAAGCTATGCTGCTGTAGATATGAGCTTCCTGTTGCTATGATCTGTCAAGATAAAGAGCACCTAGTCTTCTTAGAGGGCCATGCTCTCCTCCAAATGCCATTGGACTTATGGCAGCTTGTCTAGAGTCTGTGTTTACCTGAAGTTCCTCTTATTTCTCCACCCTCCAGTTAGACATTTGAAATCCCCCCCACGGGTTCCCTCCCTTGTTAATGCGATTACACATGGTGATTGTTTCATTAAGCCCTTTTCATAGAGTGCTTGGTAAATACCTGGCAGAATGTGAGAGCTAATTATCATCTTAATTGGTGAAGATGAACTGATACATAATATGTGTGATTTAATTATCAGGGCCAAGCCCTAGGAAGGTTAATGAGAAATGAAAACTCATAAGCAAAGGTTCTGAGATTTCTGGGCAGAGGTAACTGCTAAGCTTTGGAGACAACAGAGCTGATCCCAATGACTTTAGCACCTTGGGGTGCTAACCTCTCACTTTGTCTGGATCAACAGATGGGAGCTGTAGTCTTACCAATAAAAAGGATGAGCCCATTGACTGCCTAGTTTGTTCACTTATATAAAGTGTCTCCCTGTGTGTACATTTTCTCTCCAACTTCACTGAGATATATGAGGTACATATTAAAGAATTTTAAGAGCTGTGTGTGTGTGTGTGTGTGTGTGTGAATTAAGGCTGTTTTCTCCTTCAAGGGTACTGTTGTTTCTGCCATAGGATGAAAATCTTGGGAATTACTAAATTAAACTCCTTCGGCCTTGGATTCCTTCTCTTCAGAGGCCTGGGATGGTCTCCACATTGATGCTCCACGCCTCCCGCCCTTGCTGTCTTACGCCAGGACTGACCTCTTTTCTCCCACTGCCTTAAGACTTGATCTATGACAGTAGTTTTCTGAGAACCAACTCCCTCTGGGGCTGTTGTGACCCCTTCAGGCTTCACATTAGGCTCTCTCCTTTCCTCAACACAGTGGTCTCCAGCAGGAGCTGAGGGTGGTATCCTATACCCTCTCCAGTGTTATGCGCAGACATTTCCCCTCCACCCTCTGGTTAGGATATCACCCTTGTCCCAGGCTTGGTTTCCCCAGAGCCCCTGGTACCATGCTTTATTCACTGGGTACTTCAATCCTAGCTCTCTGTTCCCTTGATATACTCTCATTCAGATGTCATTTCGTTGCATGTCCACCCATTGCATGGACAACTATCCGGTTTCTAGACCTCACACAGTACTATTTTCTTTGGTTTCTACTTCCTCTGCCTCCTATCTATTCTCTAACTATTGCCTGAATCTTGACAGTATCCCAACAGCTCCTTTGATGTGGGATGTCTTTCTGTATGCTGTGAATTATCATTAGATAATAAGAGAACTATTTTGGCCTATGGCAAGGCACCTTTGAAGCAGGTGGGAAATTTGAGCATAGATAAAGCAAGCAGAAGGGGGGTGGAGTCAGACAGAGATACTGTGAGCTGCTGCCAAAATATGAGCAGCTACCCAAGAGAGCAAGATAATGGAACACAGGTAAGTCGCAGGCTGCAGAGCAAGACAGGTTAATAGAAATAGGTTAAGTTGTAAAAACTAGCTAACAATATGCCTGAGCCATAGGCTAAGCATCATAAAATTAATATAAGACTTTGCGTAATTATTTGAGACCAAACAGCTATGGGCGGTCTATTTGGGACAGGAGGGCCAGATCGTGAGGCTAGGCCAGGCCAGAAACTCTTTACTACACTCCTTCAATTTCTTCCTTTACTGTTCCTGCTCAGCCACTTGTACCCTAGCTCATCTTTATGCTGGCCACCACTCTTGTCCTGTGTTCTCCCCCTAACCTTCTGCTTCCCCTCTTCACTGTCTACTTTGGACCTTGTGGTTTATCTTTTGAATTACTTTCTAGCCAACATTTTATTCTCTTGTCATTCCAAACCATTACTGACCCACAATTATTCTCCCTCCCCTTCCCCTCTTTGCTAGGGCTCACTGCAGATGGAGTACTTTTCCCTACTTTATGGTGGTTAAGACCGAGATTTCCATGTGACTTGTTTTGGATAGCCGAATACGGGCAGCGGTGATGATTTGCTAGCTCTGAGCCAGGGCCTTAGAAGACCTCAGATATTTCTGGTTCTCCTCCAACTTTTACCAAAAGTAGGAGAAGAATGTGTCCCGATGACTTTGGGGTTTGGGGAGAATGGATCAGACTCAGACACACAAACCTACAATGCAATACAGAACCACACAGCTAACATGCAGACACATGAGCTCAATAAGTGTCTATTATTACTATAAACCACTGAGATTGCAAGTAGTTTATGACATCATTGCATCAGCAACTAACAGAGCCTCCTAGATCTTAATCCTCTTTCCAGGCCTTTCCCATCAACATTCAAACATGTGTCTCTCCCATCTTACAAAAGAAATCTAATTCTACCCACTCTCTTTCCCCCTCTATGGCCTTTGCTACATGCTGCCCTGTCTCTGGAAGGATATGCCTTTACTTACTGCTTTCCAGACTCACCTTCATTTCCTGTCTCACCTTCCTGCAGGTTGACTGTGTTTCCCATTTCCCTGAACCTGCTCTTTCCAGGGCTTGTCCTACTAATATTTATTGGATCTGCTCCGAGCTTTGCCTAGGCATCAGGGATACAAATATAAAAACATTGGTAGGAGCCTTGACAGTCTGGTAGACAACCTCCTTAAACTCACAAATCCCATTACTCTTGGCTTTAAACCTTCATTTTTTGTTTTTATCTGTGCAGCTGTGTGAGAAATGATCTTTGTTGGTCATTCCTCCCTGGGCTTTATCTTAGTAATTTGATAAATATTTGATAATAAAGATTCTCTTGGGTGAAACTAGACAATGTTACTCCCTAAATTACTTGGCACAGTGTTATTAATAATTAAGAGTAAATCCAGTACTTGCTTCCTGTCTAGCACAGTATCATACATTAAGCACTGATTAAATGCATACAGTGGTTGGTAATCAAGAATTTGGGACATTCTATAATCCTATATTTTGTAACCCAGTCTCAGGGAACTGAAAGTGTTGTTCTGAAAAGATAGGACAATCTTAGAAGATCACTCCATGACTAAGTACTGATGTCATCATTCTTTAAACTTCCTGTGGCAAAGGCTATGGGTTTCCTTGGAGCAAACTAGGAACCGAGAAAGCCTCACACAGACGGAACATGAGCTGGACCTGAGATGTAGTGTCACTCTGTAAGATGAGGGATTTGTTTTGTAAGCTAGTAGAAGTATGCATGTTTAAATATTGATCAACTAAAACTTGCTCAAAAAGAGATTGATGGTGAAGGGACCAACAGCAACCCAGGACAGAAACTGTGATGATAAATAGATTGGTTGGCAAAGGGTACGACTGCTATGAAAGACCATAGCCAAAAACAGATTAAACTCAATGTCAAACAATAACTCTTCCTCCCTGATAGCTGAGCTCCCAATTGACTCTTGTTAAAAATTATCTGGAGCAAAAGAAAAATGTGATAACATATACATAAATGTTACCGTATAGAAGAAAGGACACCATCATCTTTTTCTTCCCTATATACAAGTTCATGTACGATGGGAACGTACATTTATAACAGTAGACATGGTTACACAACTCCGAAATTGAGTCACACCACTAAGACCGGAGACCCATTTCTTTGACAAACCTGCAAGTCCATTGGCATTCCTAAAGCCTTGAAGGGGCTTTAATGTAACTGTTAATTTAATCTGCTTGCGAATCTTAATGGATCCAGAAGTATTTGAGATAAACCAAGATAGTCACTGAAGCTAGTAAAAACCACCATCAGAATGCTCTATGGGAAACTGGTGCTGCCTGAGTCCCAGCCACAGCTGCATACGGTGGACAATAGCATCAGGTGGTTTGTGGGAAGGGAACGGACACAGTCTTTGTGACTATCCAGAGTTTATTGAAGTCTATAATGTTTATGATGTTCTGTGTCAATTATTTTTACATCAACTTGCTCTTTACAATTCTGAATAATTTTATTCTTGTATCTCAGGGAGATTAGGATTTTCCTTATTTCCACTAAGACTTTAAACCTACATTTTGGTGGGGTTTTGTCCTGAGAACTTCCTCTTTATAAATTGCATGCAGATGAAGTATAGGAAAACTAATAACTGGATAAAAAATAAGGAAATTTAGCTAGCTATAATCCCACAACCTTGGATACCTGCAGTTAAGTGGCTGATATATAATTCCCAATAGTCTTGGCATAATTTCTAAAATAAAACTTAGTGTATACTGTGCATATAATTTTATATCCTGATTTTTATTTGACAGTGTGCACCGGACACCTTTTCAAGTCCATAAATCACTCCCCACACATCTCACTGTTACAGCCAGGCAGTGGTCTGCTTTATTGGTGTTGGTGATGATCTATTGTCTGACATCTATGCTGTCATCAAGTTTCACGTGTTATAGCAGTAAATGATAGTTCAGTGGACCTCTTCGTGCATTCTGAATTATCTCCTTGAGTCTCTGCCTCCCTTCAGGCTCTGTCTTCCTCATCCTCTTGCTTCCTCCCATTCTCCATCATATTTGTATTCCAGCCGAGCTCCTGGAGCTTCTTACACACCACATTCTCTGCCTCTATACTCTAAGGCCTACTCTTCTCACTTCTCAGAAAGTTCTCCCACCACGTACAACTCCTTCCTCACCATCACTCATTCCTCATTCTCTTAAAGCGAAGGACAGGTGTAGTGGTATCTCTTCCTTTCTCTATCACTGATTTGTAAGGTCCATCAGTGAAGGGATGATGTCTGCCTTGGTCAACTTCCTGGAAGTTGCCAACAGTACTCTATCAATATCTGCAGAGTATTCAGTGCATGAATTCCTCAGGACAAGAATGCTGAGCCAAAGGTCCCCACTTGTCAAGGCATCTGATGCATGTCCAATCTGGCCACTTACAAGACCTTGTACTGACTTGGCTTTTCTCTGACAGTGTGTAAAGTTACTCATTATCCACATTCTTGATGCATGTGAAAATTCAAGAATCATTTCTCTCCATGGGCTTTGTCTATGGAGCCCTGACTACAATGACGTGCAGTGGTTCGTGGAGGTTCAGCACAGTGGGGGATAAACATAAAAGTTCATATTTCCCAAGCGTGGCTTTCTGCTATGTTCTGTTGAATCTCCTTTTTCCACCCCTTAGTGATATTTTGGGTGAAATAAATAAATAAATGTGTCTAACACTTTCAGTTATTAAAAACTCAGTCTACTTAGTTTCAAACTCAGAATTTGTGCTTGTTTCAAAGCTCTTCTTTCTTCCAGCCTTCTCAAGGCCCAGGAATCTCTAGGGACCCAGAGGAGTTGTGTGACATCTTCTTTCACATCTCTCTTCCTCTTGTGTTTAGCTCTTCTAGACTTGGGAGCAGGGAAAGGGATGGGGAGATGATGGACACTTCAGCCCAGGGGTGGAGGGGAGCAAAAGTTACAAGGGGCCTTCTTCAACCTTGATCTAATTAGATCTGGTTCTATGGAAAGTCAGTAATCAGCACTGGTATGGCAGTCCCCATATGCACTGTAGGGTTCTTCATTGAAACAATGTTCAACTCAACCAGGCTTTCTTCTTTTTCCATATAAGGACTAACACACTCAGATAAAGGTAAAGTGTCTACCATCATATGTCCTGCCATCTCTGAGAGGAGATTTCATCACTTGCGCTAACAGCTCTTACCTTTCCTGATCCCATATCCCTTTAGGCCAATCCACAGAAAGTCTTCCCCTCTGCCCTTCAAAGATCAAGAATGGAAGTACCTCCAGTTCTTCCTCCATAGGTCCTGATTGTGAAGCTACTGCCTCAAAATGAAGCAGTCCTTCCTTGAGAATGTGGAGAGGTTCAGAAGATTCAGGAAGTAAAACTCACTAGGCTCAGGAAGCTCCTGAAAGTTACAGGATTCACAAGGTCCCCTCTCCTAAAGTTATATAAGTACCAGTAATAGTTAGGAAGGGGAGATTTAGGCTGAGCTGCCTGCAAGTTGTATAGGAAGTTCCAGAAATGCAGTATTTGTAATTTATTGTCCATGAAGAGGTTGGCTATTGGATGATGCAATTGCTTTTGAGACATCCAAATTCTTAGAAGAATTATGTCCTATAAGTGACATAAATAAATTATCAATGGTTTCTTTGACCATTGGTACTCTTATCTATGAAAAAGACATTTGTTCATGTCTCAGCAACTCTACACAAATCATGTTTCTCTATTGACATGAGCTACATCACAGTTCTTTTGAAAAGGCTTCTAGACTACATATGGCCACTGGTCTTTGGTCAGATATGTCTCCCAGGGGAAATAAAGGACAAGATACTGCAATCATAACCACTCTGCAGCCATCTCACCACACCATTTCCCACTTACCTTATATAAATAAGAGAGAGAGATGGACAGAGGTCAGAATAGAAGGGAGGTTGAAGGTGGCAGGTCAGTCCTGCAACCTGGGACTTGCAAACCTCAGTGTCAGGATGTGTTAGCTCTGCTCTATGACATATCTAATTGGAACACAGTCTTCATTGGTGCTTCTCTAAAGCTTTGGTTTGGGTCCTGGCTGCAGTTCTGGGCAGCAGAACCAACTCATCATTTTACTGCAGATGTGCCCATCCTAATCCCTAACAATATTTATGTAATTATTGCAGAAATTGATAGCATATGGCTATATTTGAAGTAACACTGGGAAAAAAAAAGCTGCAGGTAAGATCCAAAAATTTGTGATTAAAGGGTAAATGGCCATATAAAAGAAAGGATGTTGACTCCAAGATCCTGGAAGGCAGGGCTATGGGAGGACAAAGAGTGGGACAGACCATGAAGTAGTGGCTCTTATGCCTCCAGGAGCCTGGAAGGTCAGGGACCTCTTGTTCAGTCTTATCTGTTGTTCGAGGCAAGCAGGTGTCACATGCAAAGAACAGAGGGAGAAGAGGCCCTAGTAAGACCCTGGAACCACTTCGTTCTCCAAATGTGAATGCCAGACTCCAACGGAAGTCCATCTTTCCACAGTCAACACCTGTAATGGTCCATTTGGTCTCTTCCAGCACGTGAGCTTTTAAAGATGATCAAGTAATAGCAGAAGAGCCCTCTGTTCTTCTGGGAGGGGGATGAATGGCAGGAATTCTTCCATTCACAGTATCCTGGGAAAGAAATCTGTGACAGGGTTTCAATGAATCATTCACAATTACAGGGCCCTCTCTCTTCCTTGCTAGGTAGTCTGTAAAAGTCAGGTGCTCACTGAAATAATTATAGTCAAAGTGTTGGTGGCCTTGGGATTCATTAATCTTGACTTCAGTGCCATTGATTTCTTGTTTAGTAATTAGCTTACCAGAGCCCTTGGTGGCATAATCTGTCCATTTACATAATTAAGACATAAGTCTTAGGCTTGGATAGTAGCCAGGACACTGGAGACTGGACACTAAGGGCAGCAGGTGCGAGACAGCTTGAGTTCCAGCATATCACAGTTTTACCAGCTGATCCCATTTACCTCTGTAACTTCAGTGGCCTGAGAAGTTCTCTTTAGACACATGTATTTTCAGGCTGATGGAAAGGAGATTGGCCTGGATTTAGAGAAAGGCTCTGATGGTTGTTTAATATCTTGTTTCATTCTTGGTCATTTGAAGAGTAAAGCCCAGTTAACCTTCCCTTCAGTATAGACCAGTGAGCGCTCTCTCTAATCTCTCTCTCTCTCCATTCTTGCCCCTCCCCTCTTTGTCTTCCTCTCAATTTGTTGGCTGTGAGGTAGGGATGAATCCTGGATGAATTATGGTGCTATCCAAGCAGCTCACTGAAAACGCACACTAGGGAGAAACTGAGGCCTTCTGCCAACTGACAGCCTGTACTGGCCAAGAACACTAGTAAGATACAGTGGAAGTGAGTCCTCCAGCCCCTGCCAAGCTTTCAAATGACTGCAGCTCGTAAGTCAAGCCTATGACCCCAAGAAATAACCAGCCAGACAAATTTGTTGCCCAAATTCCTATGAGATAGTAAATGTTTATTAGGATATATGTTTTTTAAAAAATATTTAGCACATATACAAATCATGCACAATAAAGAGTTTCACTGTGACATTTTTACTCACATACTTAATATATTTCAATCACATCCACCATCTTATCCTTACCACCATATCCTCTCTTGCCCTCCTCACACTGACACACCTGTCTTTTGCTAACTCACTCTCTCCCACTTTCATACCTGATGGATTTTATAAAGGCTGCTCACAGGAGCATGGGGAAGGATTTATTCGCAGGAGAAGAGGTACCTTACTAGTGGCTACACAACAGGAAGAAAAAAGTCTCTCTCTTCTCCACCAACCAATAGCTGCAAATAAATTCTTGTGGAGAGCTGGGCCCCATGAATCCCGACCCACACCATGACAGGCTACTTGATAGGCCCAATCATGTGCAGGCTATGTGCAGATTAATCACAGCTTCTATGAATTCAAGAGTGTGACAGACATGTCATGGCCAGAAATCAGTATTCTACATTTCCTGCCCTTCCTCTGGCTCTGACATTCCTTTACCCTGGTCCCTGAAGTTCCCTTGGCCTTGGAAGAAGTCATATAGATGAATCAATTGTGGCTGAGAATTTAGCAGTCATTCTCCTAATTACCTTAACCAGTTATGAGTCTCTGCAGGTATTTTTGTCCACTGCAAAAAAGAAACTTCTCTGACCAAAAGAGAAAGGAGTCCTCTTGTATGGTCCTAAGCATAGTTAATTAAAAGGCACCTTGGGAAGCACATCATATCTCTATTTAGCAAAACAATGCCATCATCCTCACTAGGGCCTGTGATTTTTCTAGCCATGGTCTTCTGACTGGGTTTACAGAACCAGAAATGAATTCTCTCCTGTGCATCAGGCCTCAGATCTAACCAGAAGGTGGTCGGTTACCCAATAACAGACTTGCACACCTTGCCTGTCTGGTCAGCATTGCTACACATAAGGTCCACAGGTGCATAAAACTGATAGTGACCGTTATCCGTAAGCAGCCTGCATAGCTTCTTCTGTTACTGTGTGGACTAGACAGAAGGAAGGAAGTTCCCAGCCCAGTTCCAGCCTGATTTCTCTATTTCCTGCAACCAGGGTAAGGCACCAAGGTGTGAGGTAACCTGCTACATACAATAACTAATAACACAATATTAATTTCTTTCAATGCTGTTTTAAATAAATCTTTTAAATTTTTATTTATTAGCTAATGTGTATGCATGATTTGTCTGCAGGAATGTATGTCTGTATATCACATGTATGCCTGGTAACCAAAGGAAATGAGAAATGGATGTCTAATCCCTTGGAGGTAGAGTTGTAGAAAGTTGTGATCGGCTAAGAGGGTGCTGGAATCCGAACTCAAGTCCTCTGCAAGAGCTGCCAAGGATACTAATCACTGAGCCATTTCTTCAGCCCTCTATGCTGTTTCTTTAAGAAAGAAAAAAATCTGATCAAAATATCAGAACAACTAAAAGTGTTCATGTTCTAAACCATAAATTCCTCTGGCAAGAATTTGCCTTATAAAAATATGTCTAAAATGTAAATACTTGCAAGTATTTATAAAAGGTTCATTGTGGTAAAAAAAAAAATGTAGTAAAAAGGAGGAAGCAATGGGCATTCTTATTGATAGAGTTAAATAAATTACAGAGAAAAGCTATATTCCATTTAGGCATTAAATAAATTACATTTCCATATTTAAAAAAACCCTCAAAATTCCAAATATGGATGGTTTGATTAGTAGGTGTCTTAGTTAGGATCTCTAGTGCAGTATTTTTAAAATACAACTTATGGAGGAAAGGGTTTATTTCACTTTGTACCTTGTAGTTGGTTATCCAGGGAGGCCAGGACAGGAGCTCAAGACAGAACCTGAAGACAGGAACTGAGGCAGAGGCCTGGAAGATCTGCTTCCTGGCTTGCTCCTCATAGATTGCTCAGTCTGATTTCTTATACTATCTAGAACCACCAGCCCAGAAATGGTATGGCCACAGTGTGGGTCCTCCTACATCAATTGTTAATGAAGAAAAGATACCACAGGCTGGCCCACAGGCCAATCTAGTGAGGACGTTTTTTTCAATCAATGTTCCCCCTTCTAAAAGAACTCTATCGCCTGTCAAGTGGACATAAAATAGACAGCACTATAAGTGTGTCAGCAATATGGAGGGAGGGGGAAGAGTATAAATCTTTATACAAACAATCTTGAGGAAGAAAAAGAGAATGGGAGAAGAATCCCAAAGTTAAGCAAACATTGATTATAAAAGTTGATAGAAATAGTTTTTAAAAGAAAAAATATATGTAATCATGATTAATTAGCAGCAGATTCAAAAAATGTCTAAGAGAATTTTAGAAATAGCAGGAAGGGCTGGTAAGATGACTCGGAAGGTGAAGGAATCTGCAGCCAAGCCTGATGGGCTGAGTTTGATCCCCAGAACCCACGGTAGAAGGAGAGACTAACTGTAAATTGTCTCCACCATCCATTTGTGCAAATATGCTTCCCATAAATATAGTATAGCAATAAAATATTGATTCGAACTTGCTTAAAAAATTGAAGTAACTTACTTTATGAAGAAACAATGAGGACTGAGCGTTCCAAGGTCTCCCACTCTCTGCATAATGTTGTAGTAGGAAGTTTCTGGCCCAGCCTTGCCAGCCTAGCCCTGAGGTTCAGACCCACTTGCAACCCGACTGCTGCTTAGCCCCAAATAATCACACAAAGTTTTATATTAATTACACGCTGGTGGCCTATGGTTCAGGCATATTGCTTGCTAGCTCTTTCACCTTAAACTCTTCCTACTAATCTATGTTTTGCCACGTGGCCAGTGGCTTACCTGTACTTTTCCACCTTATTCTCTCAACGGCAGCTCACAGAGTCTCTCTCTCCTCTTCCTCTTCTCAGAGTCTTCTTAGACTGATAGCCCTGCCCACACTTCCTGTCGGCCATGTGGCCAATCAGCATTTTATTAAACCAGCAGGGGAGACAAATATTTACAATGTCCCAGAACATAATCCCACAGTATGATGTCTCCATCAAATCCCTCCCCTCAGAGCTCAGGCAACCCTGTGGAAGAGGAAGCAGAAAGATGTAAGAGCCAGAAGGGATGGTAGACACCAAGAAAACAGGCCTTCCATACCAACATGATCAAAGTTCACATGAGCTCACAGAGGCTGAGGCAGCACAGGCCCACAGAACCTGCACAGGTCCTCTGCGTATATTTAATGGTTTCCACATTAGTGCTTATCTGGGACTCCTGAGTGTGTGCACAAGTGGGTCTCTGATTCCTGTGCCTTCCTTGGGCCCTTTCCCCTCTGTTTTTTCTGATGCCTGAGTTTTTATTTTAGTATTATCCCTGTTTGTTTTCTAAGGAGAGACAGAAAGGGAGTGTGTCTGGATGGGGGCAGGGGAGGAGGTATTGGAGGCATAGGGGAAAGGAAAGCTGTTAATTGGCATTTATTGTGAGAAAAGACATCTATTTTCAAAAGAAAGGAAGCCAAGAACCCAGGAGGGAGTTGGGGATACATGGAAAAGGAGCAAGGGAAGAGAGGAAGGGGAAATGATGTAATTGTATTTGAGCTAGATAATTTTTTAAAGCCACTGGGGGAAAGTGATGGGGAGAAAAACATATTATCACAGAGTGGGAAATTATCTCGAAACAAAATGTAATATTTATTGATGATTTTAAAGAATCACTTACCCGGAAAAACACAGAAAGAGTACTTTCTTAACACTGTAGAGAAATGTTAGAAAATAGAGAGAGATGTTTAATGCCTCTAATGCCTACAACCCAGCATTATATTGCAGATCTTGTCTGGTGCATTAAGGCAAGAAAAATAAATCAAAAATACAAAGATTACAACTGAAGAGCTAAAACTATCTGAGTTTGATCCCCAGAACCCACATGGTGGAGGTCATTGTTCACTGACAAAATCATTATGGACCTTGAAATTATGAAAGAGTTTACAATTAAACTATTATCACTAATAATATAGCAAGATTAGTAAGCTTGCTATACACAAAATATGGTATTTTGCATACCAGCCACTAATAGAATATAAAATTATATATTTCATAATAGCATCAAAAACTGTCAGCATCTAGAATACAGCTGTCTCCCACTATGATAGACATTAAAGAATTTTGATAAAGTGGAAAACGGGACTTTCAGTGTTACATGGTATAAGATGATGACTCCATGTGACACAGTAGATTTGAAGAGTTGGGATGAAAAATGACAAATTCCATTCCAAAGAGAAAATGACAAGATCAGTTGGGATAATCAAAGGGTGGTGGGAAAGATAGTGACTTTAGAGGAACAGAATCACAGAACGATGAAAATGAGCAAGGTCAAGGTGGCTTCAGCCATGTCTCTGCAGCATGGGAATGGGGGGGGGGGGGGGCGGGGAGACAGAGGCTCATCCAAAAGGTAAAGCTATTCAGACTGAGCAAAAAGAACCAGGAGTCCTGCCCATGAAAGAAGTCCTCCAGCATCATGGGCCAGCAGTCACCATAGGTTGGAGGGCTTCCTCACAAAGCCTCTCGAGAAGACACCTAGTACTTAAGACTGAGCTACACTGAGACCCTGACAACAAAGGTTACAAGTCAAGGATGCTGAATTCAACCATAGGTCCATGGTGGACACAGGAATGGGAAGCAGCCTAGATGACGTGGCGAACATACCAAGAAGTACAGATGGCCCGAGGCTCAGCTTGAAGGAATCCTTCAAGGGAGTGGTAGACCCATTCTCAGAAGCAACACATTGACCTCAACACCCGAAAATAGTGGAATCTGAGAGCTCTGACTCTGAAGTCAGTGTGTGGCCAAACTTGGGAGCCACCTATCTGTCACAAATTTGATTACCAGTGGGACTAACACTTCTGAAGTTTCAGTGTGTGTACTGACGTCTACAGCTCAGCTCTCCCGTAGTGTATTTGCTGCTGAGTAGGCTTGGAAGGCATGGGCATTGGGTCTCCTTTACAGAAAGATGTTTTCTCTTTCTACTCCTCAATGTACTTGGGAGACGCTTAGCCAGAACACTGGCTTGTTGTGGAATATTACTTTAACTATGTAAAGATGTGTTGCGTTTATTTTGCCTGGCCTGCTTAAGGCATCTGATTGGTCTAATAAAAAGCTGAGAGGCCAATAGCCAGGCAGGAGAGGGATAGGCACGGCTGCTGGGCAGAGAGAATAAGTAGGAGGAAGAATCTAGGCTCTAGAGAGAAAGAAGAAAAGAAGGGAGATGCCCGGGGCCAGCAGCTGCCAGAGGACAGGGAGAAAGCAGTGAGAGATGTACAGAATGAAAGGGAAAGGCCCCAGGGAGAAATGCAGATGAAGAAAAACCGTCGAAACTACGCTATAAAAGCTAGCAGGACAAGCATAAGATAAGGCAAAGCATCTATAATTAATAATATCTTTCTGTGTCATGATTTGGGGCCTGGCTGTCTAAGAAAGCCCTCTACACTGGTGATGCAAGCTGGGGGGTCTCAGAGCATGGGAGAGTCTACCTTGCCTACTGGCTGCAAAACTGAGCATAGCCAGGATTCCCCAGTCTCCCGCGGGGAAGGGGCTTCTAGATACTTGACTGACCAGATGACCGTGCACCCTGCCACACTCCAAATTCTACCCGTCTTTTTCCTTTAAACTATACTTTAGAGGACTTTTTAAGTTTTTCTCCTCATTTCTTTGTGTTAATTTAGCTCTGCTTATGCATGGTTTTCTTCACTGTAGAATCCAGTACTCATACTCTCTATAACAGTCTCCTCTGCTCCTCCTTTGGCCTTTCTAAAATTTAATTTTGTTTTCTTTCTTTTTCAGCCTTGTCTGTCCAGTTCATCCCCTCCACTTATTTTGCCTGTTTATTATTTTTTTGCTTTTACCTGAAGAAAACTTTAACCCCATACTGTACTCTATGCTCTATGCTTTACATGTTCTGTTTTACAGTCACCGATGACATGTTAATTGGTTTTAGGTGGTTTGTAAGTGTCCTTATGTCTTGTTTGGTGTTGTTATCCTTACCACAGTTTGCTGTCTCAGTGGTGCTGGGGATTGAGCCATCAAGAGAGAGCTGTTCACTAGAAAATCTCCAGATAACACTGAGAGAAACACATCAGCTGATAGATGTGCAAATTGCAACAGAGAAATGGAGGAAAGTGAAAAATTAAGGCCATGTGGTGCCTTCCAAAGATCATCACTCAATTACCAAATCTAAAGATAGGGAAATGGTTGAAATGCCAGACAAAAAGAATTCTGAAGTCTATATGGAAACATGATCAGCAGCTTCAAAAAGGAAATAAGCAAACAAGTAAATTACATAAGAAAACTATGTCAGTTCAGGATGTAAACAAGAAAGTAAATGTTACGGAAGAGAAAGTTAGACACATCAACACAAGTGATTCTCCTTGCCCAAATCACTGCCGTCATGGACATGAGTCTTATGCAGCCCATCAAGCTTGCTAGGGTGAGCAGAAGTACTAGGCAGGACTGGTTCAAAGGGACAGTGCATGCAGGTGCATGTGGAATTTATGGATGACACTAGCTGCTTCATCACCTGAAATGTGAAAGGACCTACTCAAGAGGGGATGTGCTCATTCTATGGGAGTGAGAAAGGAGAGAGGGGGCTAGAGGGGACTGCTGACCTTGTTGCTGGGTCCTGGATATTCACTACTGGGCCCATGGGGGACTCTTAATTGTTTAACAAATCATCTGTGTTGTGTGTTTACAAAAAAGGAAGAAAATTAACATTTTGACACACACACACAGGGAAAGAAAGGGAGGGAGAAGGAGAAATGGAAGGAGGAAGGAGAGGGGAGGAGATATTGAAAATGAATACAATTAGTCAAATGAAGCAAATCAAGTGGAAACATCTCCATAACACTAGATAAAGCAGGAAAAGGAATATTAAAGATTGAAAATATAAGGTCTAGGAAAATGCTATAGTCATACAAAGATTAAGAAAAAGTATGAGTATAATTCCTAAGAATTCTGAGTTCGTGGAATAGAAGAGGGAGCTGAGGTAGTAAATACGTAAATAAATAATCAACTCAGTGAAATTCTAGTAGAAATATCCTCAAAATTTAAAGGAAATAGAAACCCAGCACAAGAATCAGCAGAGATGAGCAGCCAAGAATCTACCCATGACACGCTACAGTGAAAAGTGCCAAGACGGTGAACAGGAAAGTATTTCAAACCTGTAAGAGAAGAACAGTGACTCCTTTACAAAGGCTAACAACGAACTAAGAAAGAATCATAAATCATGCCTAAGACCAGCAAACGAGCAATGTCCTAACACAAACAGGGAAAAATAAGAGAGCAAACAGCAACCAGATTACAAGAATTACCCAGTCCCTCTCAGTGATAAACCTAGTTGCAAATGGTCTTGACTTTCCAATAAAGAGACACAAACTCATTGGATTAAAATATAAGATTTGACTATTTATTGTTTCTAAGAGACATCTCACTGGCAATTGGCATCAATTGATAGAGGGCAATCAATGCACCAAGCAAACAAAGTCAGTAGAGATAAAGAAAAGCGTTCTATTGCTGTGACAATGACCATGACCAGAGGAAATTTGAGGAGGAAAAGGTTTCTTTACTTGACAAATCCCAACCACTGTACACCATTGAGAAAAGTCAGGACTGAACTGAAACAGAAACCCAAAGGAGGAATGGAAGCAGAGACCATGGAAGAAGGCTGGATACCAGCTTGCTCTCCATGGCCCATTCAGATCATTTGTCTAGGGGTGGTAATGCTCACAGGTGGAGTGGACTCTATTACATCAATCATGAACTAAGAAAATGTCCCCACTGGTTTGCCTTCAAGCCAATCTGATGGAGGCATTTGCTCAGCTGAAGCTCCCTCTTCCCCATGAGTCTATCTTGAGCCAAGTTAACAAAATACTAACCAACATGAAGATTACTGCATATTATTAATAGAAACAATCCATCAGGAATATATCAATTATAAATATATGAAGTATACACATGTCCACTGAATATTGGAACTGCCGATTTTACTTTTTAAAAAAATCACTAATAGTTATAAAGGATCACACGGTCTTGATACAATAATAGTGTGTGACTTCTATGCCCTGCTCTCACCTTTATTCTGGTCATCCAAACTAAACATTAACAAGGAAACTTAAAGTTAGACTGGAGCTTACAGATAATTCTCTCCACAACCCATTAACTTTCTCTAAAACCGATTGCATCTCAGGCAATAAAGATATGAACACTAAGGAAAAAAAATCAAAATTTATCTTATATAATACTGGAATAAAACCAGAAATTATTAGCAAAATAAACTAATGAAGCTATACAAATACAGAAAAAAGTGACCAATATACTCTTGAATGATCAATAGGCCATCAAAGAAATTGAAGAGAAATATTTTAAATTCTAGAATAAAACAAACAATATAATAGCACAAGCTATCAAAAATGTTGGGATTCAGCAAGGAGTTCTAAAAGGAAGACTGCACCTAAAAGTATTTACACCTGAAAAATAAAAAAAGAACTCAAATAAATAACTTAAAGTACACCACGGTGCCCTAACAAAGCAAGAACAAAGTCAGACCTAGTGGTGCTGACCAGTCGTCCTAGCTTCTGGGAGGTTGAGGCTGGAAGACTGTAAGTTTAGGACCCATTTGTACGACAGAGTAAGCCCAAGGCCATCCAAGATAACTTAGTGAGACCTTGAGTCAAAATTTAGAAAAGAATTTTAAGAGGGCTGAGGCTATAAATATGTGGCCCAGTGGTAGAACACTTGTTAGCACATATGAAATCCTTGTTGAATTTTAATATCGTAGTGAAAGAGGAATAAAGGGAGAGAGGGAAGGAAGAAAGAGAAATGAACGAGTAAAATCCAGATTAGCAGATGGAGAGAAGTACTGGAAATCAGGGCAGAAATTAATGGGGTGGTAACAGAAAGAACCACCAGAAGAACCAAGAAACCAAAGTTACAGCTCACATGTGAAATGTCTCCCACGGGCTTATGTGCTTGAACACCCGGTCCCATGCTGATGACACCGTTTGGGAATGTTGTGGAATCTTTTAAACCTGGTGCCTAGCTGACAATAAAGGCCAGAGAGCTGTAGCTAACTCCAGCTGTGTCTCAAGATATCTGCTTTCTGATCTGCCAAGATGTGAGCAAGCAACCTTGTGCTCATCTCACTGAAGACCCAGATATCTCATCACCAAGCCTTTCCCACTGTGACGGTCTGGGAGCTTCCAAAGTGTGAACAAAAATAAATCTTTACTTCATTAAATCGCTTCTTGTAAGATATTATTAAGTCATAGCTGTAGTAAGAGGTTTCCAGCCCGGACTTTCCAGCCTAGCCTCAAGGTTTAGAACCGCAGTCCCATAGACCTACAGAAACACACAGATGCTTACATTAATTGTATGCTGATGGACTGGGGGTGCAGGCATATAACTTGCTAACTTTTTACCCTTAATCTAATCCATGATTCTTATCCTGTTCAGCCATGGGGTTCGGTACCTTTTCCCAGAGCAGTATAGTTGTCCTCTGCTTCTTCTGGCTTGTCTGGCAACTCTGGAGTCTCTGTGGCATTTCTGCCCTGTTCTTCCTGTTCCCAGAGTTTTCCTAGTCTGGTAGCCCCACCCACACTTCCTGTCTGCCTTTGGCCAATCAGAATTTTTTATTAAACCAGTGGGTGGGACAGTTATTTACAATGTAACATCATAATCCCCCTGCACATAGTAACAATAACAACAACAGAAATAACTAACGCAGACAGAAAAGGTTGGTTCTTAGAAAAGCTTGCAAACACTTGGCCAAACTAAAGAAAGTAAGGAAAGGCCAGTACTAATAAAATTAGGATAAAGGTGGAACATTAAAAGTGATGTTCACAAAATCCAGAGACTCATTGGGGAATACTTTTAAAATGTATTTCTAAAAGGATTGAAATGATAGATTTGTAGACACATCTGACCTATAAAATTAAATCAAGAGGATATAAGCGTCTTTTAAAAACCTATAATGATCAATGAATTGAAGTAGTCACAAAGAGTCTCACAATAAAGAAAACCCAGGACTAGGTAGAGTCAGCACAGAATTCTACCAGATTTAAAAAAAAAAATACACAAGCTCCATGTGATTTCATAAAAAAGAAATTGTCAGATTTGTTCTTTGAGGATAGTAGTATTCTGGCATAAAAACTGGGTAAGGTTATAACAAAAACAGAAAACTAATAGGCCAGCTTCTCTGATGCACATAAATTCAGTTATTCTCAATAAAATACTGGTGAACTGAGCTCAGCAGCACATGAAGTAGGCCACATACTACCATCAAGTTGTTTGCATTCCATGGGTGTAAGAACTGTTCAATAGCACAGATCAATACAATAGATGTAACACAGCACACAGACTCGGGGGTAGAAATCACATGACCACTCAAATCAAAGGGACCATGCAGAAAATGCATTTAACAAAATTAATTTTACTAGAAAAGCCTCAAAGAAAATAAAAGCTGGAGGAACATGCCTCGACATAATACAAGCTGTATGATAAATCTAGACAGCCTCTTAGAAAATGGATAATAACTGAAAGTATCCCACTTAAAATCAGGAGCAAGACAAAGAGGCCCACTCTCTCTGCACTTACTCAATATAATGCTTGAAATCTAAGAGCTCTAACACAAAAGGAAAAGGGGGGTTTAGATATGAAAGGAGGGAATAATCTATATTCATTGACAAGCAATGTGATTCTATATTTAAAAGTCTGTTTAAAAAATTCCGCCAGAAAACTTTAATATCTGTTATCTGTTAAACACATTCAGCAAAGTAATAGGATGTAAAATCAGCATACAATAACCGAGAGTTTTTCAAGCCAGAGACAGGCGCTCATGTGTGATTGAAGCACTTAAAAGTCTGAGGCAGAATGATTGTAGTGAGGTTTGAGGCCAGACTAGAGTACAAAGTGACTTCCAGGCAAGTCCAAGCTATAAAATAAGTCTTCTCCAAAAGACAAACAAAAAAATAGCCTTCCTACTTTTTTGTTTGGTTGTTTATTTTTTGAGACAGGGTCTCCTCTGTGTAGCTTTGAAGCCTGTCCTAGAACTAGCTCTGTAGATCAGCCTGGCCTTGAACTCACAGTTCCATCTGCCTCTGCCTCCCAAGTGCTGAGATTAAAGGTGTGCATCTCCATCACCTGGTGCCTTTCTACTTCTTACCAGGCTCCTTACTGAGGATGAAATCCAAGTGTGTGTTGAGGGGTGGAGGGCAGACCTCATGCATGCTAACTTAAAAAAAAAAAAAGAAAGAAAAAGAAAGTAAAAATAAAACTTAATCAAAGGGGTGAAAGATTTCTACAAGCAAAGCTCTAAACACAGAGAGGGAAACAGAAGAAGACAGTGGACAGCTGAAAGAATTCCGTGCTCACAGACTAACAGAGTTGGTTCTGTGAAAACAACCACATTGCCAAGGATGCTGTGCAGGCCCACCAGAGTCGTCCCCCCCCCAATCTGCTGTCTGTTTCCTTGATGACAGCCACTTCGATTGGATGAGATGGATTCTCAATGATCAGGGGACTGTGAATGACAAATGCTTTGTCTCATACCATAACAATTCTCTTTGTGATATAGAGGGGAGTAACCTTTGCACATTGGGACATGCATTCCAGAGGTCCATGTTTACAGATTTACCTCCAATACAAAATCTCATAGACTGTAGGATAAAACAGCCAGATTTCTGCTGTGATGGAACATCTGAGTTAAAATTAAAAGGAGGAAAGACTTTAATTTGATTCACAGTTTAGGAGGTTTCAGGGCATGGTAAATAACTACTGATAATAATATAACTCCTTTTTAAAGTAGAAGGTAAGATTTTTGAATGTTTTTACTATAAAGATCTAGTAAATGACTGATGAGATAGATGTGCACAAAGTGTATACATACTGGAACATCACATAGTATATTATACACATATACAATTAATATAATCATTTTTTAAAATAATTAGGGTAACTGACTGCCAGTGGGAAGAAACGCCCACATTGAGGAGTGGTGGGGCATAAAGATCTGTATTAATTACTAGGGTGTGAGAGCAGAGGAGAAATGATTTCTTCAACACACAAGGTGAAGTATTGTTCCCCTTCCAAATTCATGTATGTTCATGTCCAGGATCTCAGAAGTAACCGCGTTTGAATATAGTCTTTATGGAGGTCATGCGGTTAAAGCAAAGCCATTGGGATGGACTGCTGTTCAATGTGATTGATGTCTTTATAGAAAGAGGAAATTTGGAAGTAAAAAATATATTTAGTGGGAAAACAGAATCAGATAGAGAATATGCACAGGGTGTTCCCAAATTGATCTGTCTCTCCATGGTGATTTGTGGTCTCCATCCTCCAGAGCCAAGTAAATTTGGAGTCCTGGGTCCTTTATCACAGCAGCCTTCGAAAACTAATACAGTTGGATAATAGACAGCTGGAGGCTGAATAGCTAGACAGATAAGTAATGGAGCAAGAGCAGAGAATATGAATGATGGGTGTCCTGGTTTCTAGACAGTTGCCATACAGCACTTTCAGTGTTGCTGTTGTGTTTGAAAAACTCCAAGCATTTAGGGAAAAAGACCATTACCAAGTGTTCTTTTTCAACAAAGAAAAACAATGCTTTTCCACAGTGTGGCTTCATTCCTAGAAATTCTGTGACTAGATAATTCCCCACCCAGAAAAAAGCAAAGAGCTTCAAATGAACAAGCAGCCAGCTCATCAACAGTGACATTTAACACACACGGACACACACGCATGCACACCCTACACGTTGACTCAGAACTTCTGCAGAGACTCTCTATTCCAAAACCATGAAATAGGAACATCACTGTGAAAGTACATTCTCACTCATTTCTTTGTCGTGTGTGTGACAAGACAAACAATCTGGAAGCATCTTGGCTGCTCATCACCGGAGGGGTAGCTGCCTAAGTGGTGGTTCATCTGTGGGACACTGTTTCCGTTCAGTGAGTTACATCTGCATTGCTGCATGCATCCTCTTAGCCACTGCCCCCTGCTGTATATCAGACTCTATTATAAAAAAACATTGCACAATTGAAATATATAGTTATATAGTATATAATAACATTGTAAAGGACTAATGAGGTTGAAACAGGACTTTCTCCTGAGAAGACTCTAATAGTAGTTAGGCAACTATATCTTCTAAGTTCACTCCTACAACCCAGCTTGAGGAGGAGGAGGAATGCATGGGTAACCACAAGCACTGACCCTGAGGCCAGTGCAGAAGCAAGAAAGGACTCTGGAGTCAAACCAGGGACGCAAGCTAGGGGAAGAGCCAACCGTTGAACACTTGACACTGAGAGTTTGGACCTGGTGGTGGCAATGGGATTTTTTTCATTGAGACTCCATCTCTTAGAGGGGCCAGCAGGAGAACAGCAGGTAGCTAAACTACTAGAAAGACGTGGGTCAGAAAATGTGGATTTGAGAATCTGGCTTTCCCACTCTCTGTGGGGCAAGGCGCATGCTACACATGCTTGTTTGCAAGAGAGGTAGAAATGTAAATGGTGATATAGCTAGATGCCCACTACCAGCGTTCAGAGGCAGAACTCATGTTATTAGCATCTGAAGTCATACAGCAGATGCTCAGTAATGATGACGGTACTCATTAGCACATCTTCCTGTGCAGACCATACATTACAGGTGCTCAACCATGTCACTGTTGGCATCAGTATCTGATGTCTTCTTAGTCCTCTGAGATGAAAAGAGGGCAACGCTTCCCTCCGCCTTCCTTGCTTTCTGTACCACAGGCGGGGAGGCTCCTAGTTCTTCCTCTTTTATGATCTCTGTATGCAGTTGAGGAATGCAGCCTTTAAACAGCTCAATGGGAGAACCCACCACAACGATGTCCTGGTAGTAACTGGCTCTGATTCATCCATGCAAATGGTTCGTGTGCGCACTGTGCATCATATCACAGGCATCAAGACTCAGGGACCAAGCTTAGGTATCTGGCTCAGAGCCAGATTTTAATTACTCTGTGGGGAGAGAGGAGAAAGAGCCGGAGAGGAGACAGCAGGTGGAGGGAAAGGAGGAGGAGGAGGAGGAAGAGGAGGAGGAGGAGGAGGAGGAGGAGGAGGAGGAGGAGGAGGAGGAGGAGGGGAGCAGCAGAAGAGAAGCCAAGACTGGAACAAGAAAAAAGAAGGTTGGCTTTTCCTACAGGGACAAAGTGGATAGAGAGGCAAAGCTGAAGTATTAGTCATGAAAAGCAGAACGTGGTAGCCCATCGATTTTCATAATTTAGTTCTGGCCGTGTTTCGATTGAGTGTTCCATTCTGGGACATTCTGTGGCTCAGTACTATCCTACACTCTGAATGGTTGGAAGAGTTAGGCGGGCCGCAGGAGATATGGCCATGCACCTCCAGAACGAGAAGCCCAGAAGCTAAAGAGGTCCTTCCCCATCCCCTCACCTACAGGTGAGCCACCATCGCATCTCAGATGGAGCAAAAGCCTCCAAAAACCTCCCACATTGCACCGCACCTTATTTCTTTATACGATATTTCCGTCTCACATGTCCCTCACAGGCAAGAAACCTTCCCCGGGTTTCCTTGGCAATTTTGTCACAGTGCACTACTCTCTTCTCCTGTTGGAGGAAACACAGTTTCTTCTTAAGTGACTTCAGGCTAGAGGCTTCCCTTTATGAAGAATATCCCAACTCGTGGAGACTTCACGATCTGCCTTAATTATGAACAAGTACCTGTGGTCACCCTACCCTCCATCACCCTTTGGTCCCATCAACGCTTCAGAGGTGATGAGGAAAATGAGAAGAGATGGCTTCCAAGAAAAGTTAAGGTTGGAGCCTTGGTATGTCAACTGGAGCTATCCACAGCAGCCTCCACCCTTGAGATTTACCTGATTCTTTAACCTAGCAGGACCCTGCCATTGGCCCTTTTTATAGCTCTGTGACTGTATCACCTATCTATTGCCTCCCAACTCTGTAACATTTACCACAACAGCTAAGGGGTAGACATTGAAAACAACCATGCTGGTTGGCTTTAACTGTAAATTGACAATTACCTGAGAAGAAATGTCCAGTGGAAGAATTGTGTAGATCAGGTTATCTTTTAGGGGATTGTCTCGATGTTAACCAAAATCCAGTAGGAGTTCCTGAACTGTATAGGACAGAAGAAATCTAGATGAGTAGGAAGTAAACAGGGAACCATTCATTTATTTTCTCTTGCTCTTAAGGATGTGATGTAACAAATTCCTGCCTTGTCTTCCCTGCAATATGGGCAAATAAATCTGGAACTGTAAGACTAATATTTCTTCCCCAAAGCTGCTTTTATTGTACTATTATGTCATAGTAACAAATGAAACTAGAATAAAATCCTTCTCTGCGAAGCTGTCCAGTGTCTTTAGCCTCTTCCCAACCATCAACCAAGTCTAAAAACTGAAATTTGTTTGGTTTTATCTTTATTTGGCAAAGGCCTTACTGTACAGTGCCAGGATCTGGGGCTGCTGCCCCAGGTTGGTCTTCCCGTTATGTCTACTACATAACAAGAGCCTCTGTTCCTGGCTGAGTGTTGACATTACTCAAATGTGACAAGGTTCCCTTCGCCTTTGTTCTCCTCCTCACAGCTCATCAGCCTTAACCTGTCCACACGAAACCACCGTGAAAACAGAATCAGCAGGAAACAACTGGAAACTGATGTGTGATGCCTGATACACTGCTCTGGGAACAAAAGAGAAACCCATGATTGGCATCTTCTCTCCATGGCCTCAGAATTGCTTGGGGGCCTTGTCACTTGTCAGCACACAGGTAATAAGCTATTAAAGTTCACCTGCCCTCTCCAAGTGTGTGGTCACTGCTGGACTCAGGCTTCCTTGGTGTTACAGATGCTCAAGAAAGACAGAAACCTGACAAGGTCATTAGGTGCATCCTCTAGTTTACAAGCTAAACATACTCTAAGACCAAGGAGAGTCTACCATCTTGTTTTAGTCATGAGATCTACAGTAAGGGAGGTATTCTATTCTCATTCACGGACAAAAGCATATGCTTTGATGAAGAGACAGCCAGAAACACAGATTCAGATAGGTTTGGCTTCAGCAATGGTCTTGCAAACTTAAAACATTTCCAGGTCATGTCCTTTCTCCTGCCTCTCAGCTACTTCTGGCAAAGTGCAAGGAAGATAGGATGGGGCCATCCCTCCCAAAGGCAACTAAATCCAAGTGTGAACCCTAAAAAGGGGTTCTTTGTAGAATGGAGCCTGGAGAGACTCTGTAATCATGATTTCCATCTTGCCCCTAAAGATGTTACTCACTCTTAATATCTTGGTGTAAGTGCTTAGAGCAAAGGCCCTGTGAGGTACAAACACTGTGTCTCCAGACTAAGGGGCAACTGCCCCTCTGAGATCTAACAAAAGGTATAAGACTAAAGACACAGGAGATTGTGGGTGAAAGATCCTAGGATCCCCTACTAAATATACAAGCTGCCTACAGATTTGGAACCCAATCATCAGCTTCTTTCTGAAAGGTAGGTCTCCCTAAGATTGGTTGGGAGTAGGTACACTACCCAGAGCTTGAGGATGGAGATACCTTCCTCCACTTGGAACCTAACACCACTGAATATGCTTTTGTGGACCATTTAGACTCGAATGTTTGTTTCTCAGGCTGGAAAGGCTTTATCTTTCTTTTTGTCTTCAGAGGGCAAGAAAATCTATTCCTCTGTGGGGGACTCCATTTATTTGGAGACATCTGTGGAAGCAGCACCTCCAGCCTTTGTTTATACCTCCATTCCCAGGGCTGCCCATTCTGTGGCTTGACAAGAGCATAAATCAGGTCACCAGGGATCCCAGGATGTGAGTAAGAGGATGATGTAAGAATAGAAGGGAAAAGACTAGGTGGGGAGAGGGGAGAAGAGATGGTGAAGAAAAATGGGAGGAAAAAGGATGCGATGGTCAGTACTGATTGTCAACTTGACATCATCTAGAATCTTCTAGGAGACAAGCCTTCAGGTATGTCTAGAGTGGGTTATGGTGGGAGCCCATTCCACGGGCTTGGCCCTGGGATGAATAAAAGAAAAAAATGAGCTGTGTATCAGTATGCATCTCTCTCTGCTTCCCAACTATGCATGTCATGTGACCTCCCGTCCCCGCCATCATGGCTTCCTCCACTTGTCAGATATGTTGTCTCTGCAATGAGCAAAGTAACACTTAGAGAAATAGAAATGGGGAAGAGGAGGAGTCTGGGAAATGATAAAGTGAAGGAGGGATGGGTGGAGAAAGGAGATGGAGGTGAGTTGCTCTCTGGGTTGTATGACTTTGTCTCTCTACACTTGCTCAGAACTGTCTGTCACTGATAGTGTTTTTCCTGGAGGGTGACCCAGGCCACACAGCAGAAAACAAAAGCCATTATAGTAGTGATGATAATATTAATAAATAAAACAGACTAAAGGCAAGGGTTATAAAATCAAAGAAAAGCTGGCTGCAGAGAGAGCTTCCCATTTCCTACATGGCTTTAATTGGTGCCTGGGGATAATTTTAAATGCCTCAGCCACATGCTACTCCAAAGCTAGGGGGCTGCTCAACTCCTTCAGTTGACAGAGAAGTTTCTGAGAAATCAAATTATTTTCTCAATACCTCTCCGTAAGTTAATAACAGACTCTGACTCGGGAAGCTTAGTTTCCGGTGAGAGTTAACTTTACAGAGCTGAGAGGCTGGGAGCTTTGATACTTGTCAACTATGAGTTCCAGTCCCAGCTCTTCTCTTTGGCCCTGAGGTGGGGTCTGGCTCTTTTAGAGTTTCCTACGGGAAGAATTAGGCAAAATGCGGCAGTGAAAAAAAAAAAAAAAGATAATCTCTCTTTAATATCAGCCTTGGTCAAAATTGCTTCTTTCTCTGTGTGAAATAAGGTTTAGCTGTAACCTCCTGTTCTGGTGTTGGGGATGGGGTTATAAGAACCTTCTGTGTTAGCCCATGTAGTGGCTTGAATTAGAAATGCACCCCCATAGGCCATCTAAATGCTTGGTCATTAGGGAGAGGTGCTAATTGACAGGGATTAGGAAGTGTGGCTTTGTTGGAGTAGGTGTGGCCTTGTTGGAGAAGTGTGTAGTCAGACGTTTCTAGCTAGGCCTACTCCCAAGATCTGGACCAGCAATCCCAAATAATCACACAAAGCCTTCTATTAATTACAAGCTGTTTGGCCTGTGCTCAGGTATATTACTTGCTGAGCCTTACCTTTAAGCTAACCCATCATTAGCCATGTGGCTTGGTACCTTTTCTCAGAGCGGCATTCTTGTCTGGATTCCTCTGCATCTGCCTGTCATCTCTGCTCTGCTCTTCCTCTTCCTAGAGTCTGGCAGCCCCGCCCCCACTTCTGCCTCTAGCCAATCAGAGTTTCATTAAACCAATAGGAGGGACAAATATTTACAATGTAGAAGAATGTAATCCCCCAGTGGAAGTGCGTCACTGGGGCTGGGTTTTGGCTTTATGAATGCTCAAGCCAAGCCCAGATGTAGACCTCTCAGCTCCTTCTCCAGCACCGTATCTGCCGGCCACCATGCTTCCCTTTATGATGACAATGAACTAAACCTCTAAACCTGTAAGCGGGCTCCAGTTAAATGCTTTCCTTTGTAAGAGTTGCTGTGGTCATGGGTGTCTCTTCACAGCAATAGAACAGTGAATGAGACAGCTCAAGACTCCAAGAGACCAGTTCAGAGGGACTCCAGGGTCTTACTATAAGGATAAAATTTTTATGAAGTGTCCTTCCCAGATAACTGGGACTTAAGGTTGTTGCCTCCACTATCCTTTTCCTATCCTGCCCCAAGCTCACCTCCTTCCTCCCCATCCATTCACCACACAAGACAGAGACTGACACCAGCCACCATGATAGCTACCCGGTAGTGTGGCTTTTTACAATTAAAGTCATTGAGAGACAATAAAATGAAAAGCTCAAGACTCTCCACACACTGTCCTTCAGTTGTGACACACAGCCAATGGTTATCTTATAGGATGTTGGTGTGGAACACTTTTGTCATTTCAGAAAATGCTGCAGCATCCCCTTATTATCCATGTTTTATATTTCTGTGCTTTCTGCATCATCTATGCTTAGTGTGAGGGTTAATCTCAATCATCAGTTTAAGGGGATGGGCCATCACCTAACAGATTAGTAAAACTCTCTGGGTACAACCCTGAGGGTGTTTCCAAAGAGGACTAAGTAGTCAGAGGTAATTGCCCAGAGTGTGAGAGGCACTAGAGCATAGGCTGGGATCTACTAGGGAAAGGGGAGGGTAAGAAGGCCAGCTCCTGGCCACCATGATATGAGTTGCTCCCCCACACCCAGCCTGCCACCATGGACTGAAGGCTCTCAAACCCCAAGTTCAAATGCATCTTTCCTTCTTTAAGTTATTCTGTTGGGTGTGTGTCACAGCAACAACATATCTAACACTGTTAGCTGTAATCCAAAGATGTTACAGAGAAAATTCCAGAAGTAAGCAATTGATGAGTTTGGTTTTGTTTGTTGGTTGGCTGATTCTGCTATGCTGCCTAGGCTGGCCTGGGATTTCTTATGTATCCCCAGGCTTTGACCTCAAGCCTTCTTTACCCAGCCTCCCAGATCAGCACTATTATTTCTGGCTCTCAGTTTATACGTTTTACATTGCATACTAGTCTTAGTGGTCAGCAGATACCTCATGCTCAGAACACTGTACTGAGTTTGAATCATCTTCTTGTCACATTCATACCAAACACCAAACGTGGCAATTAGTCACTTAGAAGTCTCAATACAACTGCATTTTCTTTCAAGTAAAACTTTACAACACAGCCCCAATGCCCAAGAGCAGTGAACAGTTCCCAAAGAGAAATGTGTAGTAAGAGTGAAATAAAAACCAGAAACATCACCATAGACAGGTTACTATAGAGAGAAAAACATAGTATTTATAGTATTAATATGATCTGCAGTTTCAAACATTCACAGATGGAAGAGATAAGTCTACAAATTCATCCCACTTGGACAAGGAGTGACTGCCATGTCGCACATTGATACTTTAGGCCATTTCTTTCTACAGTTTTATTGTTTTTCTTTATGTTTTACTGTTCTGCCAAAAATTGCCACAACCCAGCTGTTGACTTGTTTCCAGAACCCAGAGCTTGAGGAAAATAGCTTCACATGCTGCCTCACTGCTCCTGCCTAGCTGTGGACAGCTCTGCAGGAGTGCACTGGTGCTGAGCTGGCGATGTTCTTCCCTCTAGACTAGCAGATGACTGGAAATCAGGTTGCCCCGTGTTGCTTACAGTCTGCTGACTGCTTGTTTGTGCTTTTTCTTCTTTATCTTCATCCCTGACTTGGTTGTAGCTCCCTGTGGACTGCAGGTTAAACAGCCTGAATTCTTCTTTTTCCTCAAGTGCTAAGGTCCTGCTGGGCTGGTAACAGTACAGGGGAGAAAAAAGGGTGGATGCGGAATTAACTCTGTTTCCTCATTTCCTCTTCTTGCCATGACCTCAATTTCCAGTCCAATATATGTGCTAACTGCATGCGGCAGCCATCGCTTCCTGCAAATAGGAATCTAAAGAGAAAAAGGCCAGATTCCTGTTTCCAGACAATTATTGGCTTCTCCAAGAATGGAGGAGGAGGAGGAGAGGGTGCTTGCTCTGGCTCTCAAGGAAGTGTTTATTTTGTCAGTTGAGAAGAAACAAGACTAGGAAAGAACATAGCTACTAATTGCCTAAAGTGACAAGTGGCTGTTCTGCATTGGCTCTAATTTCTTCTTTGCCGCTAAACCGGATGAGCTCAGATGTCTAGTAGCTGTCCACTCACTCCTTCATTCTTACGAGCCACACCTTCCCATTACAATCACCTAAAGACAGTTTCTTATTTTCAATGTGCACAATCCCCGGCAAACTGGATCTGAATCAGTGAATGGACAGGGTGGGAAGAACTGAAAGATTGCAGGCTTAGGTGTTGCAAACATTTTCTGGACATTCTGTTACTGGCTCCTGGGGAAGAACCCTGCGTTCATTCCTTCCTCTCTTTGCCACATTCTCCGTCAGCAAGCATACCTTGGATGCTGAGGCCTGCTAGGTGACAACAGAATTCATGTTCACATACAGAGGTTCCCAGAGTTTGGCTGCCCATTCGAAAAACCCCGAAACTGTTTGAAAACCCCTAATGCACAGGCCTGCTTCCAAAGCAATGACTCCAAATCTCACTGGGGAGATGCCCAGGCCCCAGAATTTAAGAACTGCCACTTCCAGATAGGAGAATTCTCTGAAGTCTCAGGAGAATGACGAAGTTCCCATTTAGCTTTGGGGGTGAGATCAACACAGCTTCCCTGTAGAGAAACATAGTTACAATGAACATCCCAGTCTGATGTTTTCATTATCCCTCTGGTAGACAAGTGGCAGAAGACCAGCCCAGGGCAGAATTTAAAGGAAGTAGTTATGTGTAGTGCCCAGAGAAAGAAGCTGCTGAAGCCAGTCAAACTGTGAACTTAAATACCTTGGCCCTTTAAGAAGACAGAATCCATTTCAGAGCAGTGTTGTGGCTGTGGGGATGCCATCACTGCTAAGGGACTGGCTGTGGGACAGAAATAGAAACAGCCATCTCTGACATTCCCACTCTGTTTACTGTCTGTCAATATTTTCATCTATGTTTTATTGATTTTTTTTTTGGTGTGTGTATGTGCTGGGGTTTGGACCTAATGCCTTCCACATATTAGATGAGTACCCCACCACACAGCTCCATTCCCATCCCTTATCAGCACTTTGGAGTACCTGCCATGGACCAGACACTTAAGTGAAATGGAATGAAAAAATGTCAACCTTCAGGGAGAACATGGTCTGGGAAAGGTAGACTCCAACTCTCAGCTTCCTTATCATAAAATGAGCATGTATTTGTAACTTTCTCACTGCTGTAACAGAATCAAGAGTTTATTTTGGCTTGATGTTTAAAGGTACCATCCATCACTGTGGGGAGGCGTGGTAGCAGGAGCTTGAGGCAGCTTGTCCCATTGTGTCAGCAGTCAGGAAGCAGATGAATGCTGCTGCAGCTCAGTCTGCTGGCTCATGCTTCTTTATCCAGCACCTCAACCCACGGGATGACGCTGCCCATAGTTAGCATGGCCCATGGATGCACTGTCTACAGTTAGCATGGCCCACAGGATGGTGCTGCCCATAGTTAGCATTGATCTTTCAACTTCAATTAACCCCGTCACCCTCACATACATGCCCAGAGGTCTGTGTCCTGGGTGATTTTAGATCCTGTCAAGTTGAGCATCACAATGATGATAAAAGTAAATCTTGATGCCAGAAGATCCCAGTGGCTCGTGCACCTGTGATACAGCCATAGTGGTTAAACAGAAAGATGTTCTTTGCCTCCTACACTGACGTCTCCAAATGGCTGGTGGGTTTGGTGACTTCTTGAGTCTCTGAACAAATACCAATGAAAGCATCCTGAGGAGGGAGGCTGGATTTTTATTCCTGGTTTAAGGAGGGTTTGCAGGAGCATCTGAAAGCTGCTTCCAACATCTTGGTGAACTCAGAAGCAGATTGAGAGGAAACAAGAGAAGTAGAAATGGACACCTCACAAAATCCTACTTCCTCCAAATAGGCTCTACCTCCAACAAAGGTCCCATAGCTTCCTCAAACAGCGCCACCATGTGGAAGCCAGTTATTCAAACACTTGAGACTATGGGGCACACTTTACACTCACTGCATTGTAAATTTTTCATCTGTTTTTTAGCTATGATCTAGCTGAGCTGTTCACTGTTAGGATTTTTTTTTTTTGAAGTTCAAATGACATGTTCAAAGCCAGGTATTTGTTTCTGATAAGAGGCATATGCTCCACTGAGCCTGGAGTAAACATGTGGTAAAACCCCAGCCCACTCTCTTTTACAGCTGCCTCCCTTCTGCCAAACTCACAAGCAGTATTATGTGAGTCTGTGTTTTTCTATGTGGTTTCGTTGTCTTTGTTTTGTTTTGAGCCTAGAATTTGGGTCATTTGCCTCTTCTTAACATTCCTGGGAGCTGGTTCCTCTCCAGGGAAAGCATGCTTCTTAGGTCAAGAAAAGGGTTTCCAGAATCAAGGGAGGAAGTTAGCAAAGCTTGCCATCTATTCTGACCTATACCAATCCCTTCTTGTGTTATCATTCAATTGTAAGATACTACAGAAGGAAGGCTACATGACAGTTGGAGAGGGAAGAAATTCTGGAGTTAGGAAGAAACCAGGTTCAAATCTTGGCTCCTTGTAACTAGGATGAGCCATAGAAAGCCAGTGATGACTCTTCACTGCTACCTACAATGCAGTAATTGTACATGGTGCCTCCCAATGCAACTACAGATACATCTATGCTCTCCCTTCTCACTTTTACAGCTGTGTGTATTAGATACTTATCTGTTGCTGTCCAAGGGAACTTAGGGAAGAGTTTGTTTTTACAAGGGAACTTAGGGAAGAATTTGTTTTATGATTCTAGATGGATGCGGGATAAGAGTCCATCATGGTGGCAAGTGTGACAACAAGCAGCATGATGGCAGCCAGAGCAGGAAACACAGAGGTCACAAGGGGCAAAGTTACATAACATCTAGGGGCTACTTGACTTGATATTCACATAAAGTGATTGTGCCCAGGTACCTACCTGAATACCCTTCCTTCCTCCTTGGCATGTATTTGTTTGAAATGGGGAATGTTTATGCTACAGCACCCATGTGGAGGTCTGAGAATCATTATAGGAGTGAGTTCTCAGCTTCTACCATATTGGTCCTGGGGAAGGAACTCAGGTCATGAGACTTGGCAGAAGGTGCCTTTATCTATTGGACAGTTGTGCCAGTCCTGAAACACTTTTCATGTAAAGCTGATCATTCAATACATCGTGAATGTGAAGCCACTGCCTCAGCAATAGCAGCCATCATTACTGTAGCAAGCTGCTTGACAGAATACAGGCATTCTCTGCTTTTCCTAATCCCAGATTTCTGAAGAGGTCTTACCCACAAACTGATACACAGTGATGGATCTGGGTGACAAACACAGGGTGCCCTGAAAGCTTGCTTCTCCGTGTGCAGAGCTGGAACAAGCCAGACACTCCCAAATCTCAGCCCTCTCTTAGCTGAAGGAAAGGAGCATATGCTTGAACCAAAGCTTATTTCAAGAACTAAATGATTATGTATGTAAATTGCTGGCAGGGTAGGCTTTCCATCAATGGCTGTGGTCACAGATGCATAGAAGGGGGTGTAGGAAGCAGAGGGGACATTACAGTTGGACAAGCTGAAGCTCGGATTGGTTTCCCTACACGTGTTAAGGTGTCACTTTGGGGGAGAGATGTCTAGTGTTCCTGGACCTCCTCTGTCTATAAAACATACAGGAAAGTAATGTAATCCCCAGCTACTGGCAACCAGATGCCGGAAGCAGTTGGACTCAGGGCCTTAATTGGGGATTAGAAGCTGAATTTCATCCACATGCTGCCTTGGTAGCCTCATTAAAAGCTGGAAAATTCACCGTGCAGGTGCAGTGACCTTTTAGGAAGTAACCTGGAGGTTTCTGGGGGCCCCAGGGAGCATTCTGCCCTTATCAGACACCAAAAATCAGTTCCACTCCTGCCCAACATGACAGAAGTCCTTCTCTCTTCTCTGTCCCTGCCCCATAGGATGGACCCTAGGTGCTAGGGCACAAAGACAGACTGCCACGAGACTCTAGTTCACCTGGATGTTTCACTGGATGTAGCTTGGCAATGCAGGTGGCTTTATATTTTCCTGTCCAGGGACCACTTGGTCTAAACTGAATCTCCATCTTAGAGCCTTTTGCTTTTGTGTATGTGGGGTTTTTCTTAGTTCAGGTTTTGGTTTGGTTTGGTTTGGTGTTTTGGCCATTTAAAAACCATAAGAAAACAGAAACTGTCAGTTTCATGCATCCCAAGCTAACCTCAAATTTATTATATAGCCAAGGGTAGTCTTGAACTTCTGACCCTCCTACCTCTACCTTCCCATTGCTGGGATTACAGGTATGTGACACTACACCTGTTTAGATGGTTCTGGGTAATCCAGCTCAAAGTTGCTTGATTACCAAGCAAACACTACAGCAAGTGAACTATATCCCTAACCTTATTAAAGCCCCTTAAAACTTGGCACCTAAAGGTTTCTATTTCAGATCAAATTGACAGGGACTCAAAACTACAATGTTCTGGGTGGATTCAGGACCAGGTCATCTTTTTTGAGTAGTCTCATAATAATACTAAAGGTGAGCAAGAGGATAAGGAACACTTCAGGGTTTAGAGACAGAAGCTGAGGCCATAGGTTGTCAGGTCTCAGGGTGGAAACATGAAGTCATGTCTGCTAGTGGCCTTGCTTTGAAACTCTCAAAGGAAGAAAGCCAATCTCCACCTGCTGTCCCTCAAAAGCCCCATTGGCCAAATGTCCAATGACCTTTACTCCTGTCCAGGAAACATTCCCTCTGGTCCTCCAGGTTCCAGGGAGAGATCAGCAGATCAATAATGGGATACACTTTGACATTCACAAAGAAGGAAGAGTTCTCTTCTAATTTACAGAGTATTCAAAGTACACAGACAGGGAGGTGGCCATTTAAAGCCAGAAAGTGACACCACCACCCTCAATGTACCCTATTACTTATACAACATTATAATCTCCTTATACGTCTGTATAGGAAGCACTTAGATACCATAGAGAACGTAAATATAAAGCTAGTGCTGTTACAATATTTTTATGATTTGTGAGCTACTTTGGAGAGACATTGTTTTATTCATTTTTTTTTTGCTTCTGAATCTGGCCTGGTATGCTTTGATGGGAATATGAATAAATATTTGTGAATGGCTAAAGGTCATCACACCTTCACAAAATGTCTGTGGAGGGATTTTCTTTTCTTTAAAGAGAAGGAATCTGAGACGTTCCTAGGGAAGGTGATACAGAGCTGGTAGAAAAACCACGGCTGGAAGGCATCTCTTGCCAATTATAGCAGTGTGCAGACTGGAGTGGCTGGGGAAAGCCTGGCTTTCTTTTAGGCTCATTCATAGGGAGTGAGCTCAGAGGGACACAGAAGAAAGAGAGAGCCAAGGATGAGGTTGCAGGAGTAAGATCCTGAAGACCCAGGAAACGTGAAGAGAATCGGAAGGAGCCAACTCCATGGGAACAACACCTTGGAAGACCTTGAATACTAGAATAGTCAGATGGAGGCTTGGGGCTTTATTCTGAAATTCATAGGTGCCTTCTGAACCACTTTTCAGCCACAGAAAGAGACTCTGAACCCGTGTTCTGCTAGAGATCTCTGTGTTGGTCTTAAGCACCAGATCCTGAAAAGCTAGGGACCATTTAACCTCGAGACAGAGCCATATGCTAGGAAACATGTTTCATGCATTCATAATCTGCCTTAGCTCCTAATGAGAAAGATTGGTGCCCACAGTTGCATGTTCATTACTAAAGGTACTACATTAATCATGAACCCCTGAAAAAGGAGGATGGGAGAAGCTGTGTGTTCAGGCTGAGGAGCCATGGGCTGCCATCTAAGAAGTATGGCCCAAGGGAAGAGCATGTAACCCTGACCTCAGCCTCCATGACTCACACTTCTCCCCCCAAGAAACGTCCGCATGACTCTGCATTGATTAATCCATTCACTCTACAATCATTTCTTAAATGTTGTCTTTGCGAATAGCGTCCATTTTAAGGTCTGGACCTGTGCCCTCCAGAATGTGGTGACTATTAGCTCATGCTTACATGTTGGAATATATCTTCTGGAATACGCACCCAAAGCACAAGTATCTTACTTGGTCTGAGGGTGACCAAGTGGGCAGAGGTGTCTAAAACATTGTGCAAAGCACCCAAGAGACTAATTCAGTGGAGAGGATAAAAAGTAAAAGGAGGGTCTCATGATCAGACGTCATATCACTCTAAGAGACACCCAGTATCAGGGATTTGAAATCAGAGTGTAGAGTGGGAACCTTCTGGAGACTGTGCAGTAAGTGAGCCCAGAACAGCTCTAGAAAGGTCTCAGAAAGACTCAAGGTCCACAGCTGTAGATGGTCCTGCACTCTTGATTCCTCTGCACAAACTAACCAGACCTCTACTCACAACCTGGTTCTTATCCCCATTTGGACTTCTCTCCCATGCTCATCTCACTTCCCCTACTCATCTTCCTAGGTGATACAGTCATCAGTATCCTCGTACCCTTGGAAAGTAGAGCTCCAGTCTTATAACAAGAGGGAAGAGTGTAGGGAAAGAAAGAAGCCATGGCCAACAGTCACAGTCAGTGTTGAATGTAAGCCTGGAAGAGTTGTGAAGGAATCCATGCCAAGGCTCAACCTGATCACCTCCATGCTCTGATTTTACAGAGGTTATTTCAGCAGCCAGATCCTTCTAAAGGTCTTCCAGTTCTATGCAACACTGATTATAAGTGCCTTTCACAGACTGGTCAAGGTGATTTAATAGAGTAACTATGAGTCTAGTATGATGCCTGAGAAGTCAGTAAATGTGACAGGTGACACTAAAGATTACACCATCAAAGTAGGGAATTAGACATCTATAAAGGGGAATTTCCTTCTATAAATATAGTCTCCTAGATGGTCATGTTTTGATATTGATATTGTTGCTATTATTATTTTTGTATTTTTATTTATTTCATTTTACCTGCACACCCTTATGCCCTAGTGTACAAGAAGATGCCAGCAGATAACTTTTAGAAATTAGTTCACATCTTCCACCATATGACTCTGGGGATTCAAACTCAGGTCGTCAGGCTTGACAGCAGACACCTTTACCTGATGAGCCATCTTCTTGGCCCAGTCATTATTTTGAGCCTCATGTATCACAAGCTGGTCTCAGATTTACTATGTAGATGAGAATCCTCCTTTCTTTACCTCCCAACTGCTATAATCACAGACGGGTACCACCACATATGGCTTATTGAGTGCTTGAGATTGAACCCAGAGCATCATGCTAGGAAAGTACTCTACTACTGATCTGAATAAATATCCCCAGAGTTTTTGAAACTCTCCTCTCCACTAAAATTTAACATGACAAAGTTCATACCAAATGGGCATAAACCTGTGTCTGCTGCCACTCCATCACCCAGTGACCTATGAATATTCACTGTGCCCCCAGCAGTAGCCAGGCATACATGATATTCTTTCTCTCCATCACATTCTGGCTAGATACAGGCCAGAGCTTCCCCAAACGTGGTGAATTGTGTCATTCTCCTTGTCCATCTCTCAGTGACAGAACAAACTCTGCTTGCTGACACACAGTAGATGTTAGCTTCAAATACTGCTTACAATTCCTGGTCCTCACTGCTCTTTAAAAAAAATTAAGGTTCTGTTTCTCAAATACATGAGACAGCAATAGTTACACTGTTCAAATAGATGGACAGTAGAGATTAAGAGAAAGAAGAAAGAGAGAAGCTGTAAAAGAAGATCTTACTGGTTTCCAAGCAGAATATATGTCCAGTGTGACCCTCTAGGAATATTGTAGGTGGTCTTGGCAACACCAAAGAAACACAGTATTGAATTGGGAACAAATTCATTCAGATGGTTCTCCCAGGCCCAGTCATTGGCTCCCCTCTCTTCTCTTGGGATACAGGTCTAGAAGTCCTCTATGCATCCTTAAATTTTTATCCTGGTTTCTTTTCTATTACTGTGATAAAATATTCTGACAAGAGCAACTTAATGGGAAAAGGGCTTATTTAAATCACATTTCTGTGTCATAGTCCATTATAGCAAGGATATTAAGGCAGCAGGAACATGAAGCATACAATCATATTGCATTCACAATAAGACCAGAGGACAATGAATTCATGCATGCATGCAAGCTAGTGCTTAACTCATCTTCTCTTTTGAGGATGCCTTGCCCAGGGACTAATGCCACATAAAATAAGCCAATCTTCCAACTAATGGAGTTACCCCTGAGAGACATACCCATAAATCAGCCTCGTCTAGACAATCCTTCACTGAGAATCTCTTCCCAGACGGTCCTAGTTCAAGTTGACAAGCTGACACTTGAAAGCACCATTCATACCATCTTTGTCCCCTGAGGACTCATGGACAACTGTGAGGCAGAGGAATTAAATGGGAAGAGAAGGACTTGAAGGAGAGTTATGCCTCCAGACCCCATCCTCTGATTCTGAATTACCTCATTGGGGTGTGTGTGTGTGTGTGTGTGTGTGTGTGTGTGTGTGTGTGTGTGTGCGCGCGTATGTGTGTATACGTGTGTGTATGTTGGGTTTTCCAGAGAAAAAGAATGTGTGTGTGTGTGTGTGTGTGTGTGTGTGTGTGTGTGTGTGTGTGTGTGTGTGTGTAAGACCAGATAGATAAGTGAGGTATTGGTCCTCAGGAGTCACTCACCTTTCTTTCTATTCACTTCTTTTAGTCTTAAAATCATTTGTTTGTTTGCAGTTTGGGGGATTGAGCTCAAGACTCATGTGAACTAAGCAAGTGCCCACCACTAAATTCTACCCCTCTATGGATAATCTCACCCAAAGACAAAGACACCCAGAAAAGAATTTGACCAAACATGTCCCTTCACAGCCTAATTAAGTGACCCATTCTCAAGCACATTAAGTATATATGGTGATGGGTAATGAGTTTGAAGGCATAATGTCTCCCACACTGAAGCCAAGAAAGGTCCCTGCCATAGAATTCAGGTCAAGAGAAAACATTTCTCACCCAAATGTCCTTTCCTAAGTGTGTAGGGATTGTACTTAGCCCTAATGTGACCATGCCCAGCTATTGGATTCTATGGAGGTCCTTGTACATGCATCTTATCTGTCACTGAGTCCTGAGTGGTAGAGAATAGTTGTGGCCAGATGCTCGTCACAGAAAACCAGTGCCTCCCAGCACTGATCAATGACTGTGCACCCACTCCTCCCTTCACGTTGATGACCATTTTCCTAGACCTGATGATGAATCGCTGTCCAGAAAGGCTCCCATTATCCCGCTGCTCAGGGCTCTCTTTGAGAGATCACAGAAGAGCTAAGCAGGAAGCATCACATCAAAAGATCCAGCATGAGGCTGACCTACTGATTAGAGGGATGGCGCACTGCCTATCCCAAGAAGCCCCTGGCGTGTTTATTAAACTAGGGAGTGTCTGACAGAACAAAGAGCTGGGTGAACCTGGCATTCTCGCTTCAGGAACCATTAATGACTGAGTCAGCGAGGCTTATACCTCACACTCTTTCTTTTACCTAAATTGCAATTCTCCTGCCTGCATCCAACCCCATTCCCTTTGTGGAAATGGTGCTGTCCTCTCACTAAGGCCTCTTCCTCCTTCATCAGCTTGTGTTGCCCTCTTGATGGCACTCATAATTCATTCTCTGCACTGTTCAGTATATCATTATATCATTGTGGTGAATTCATTCCCTTCTTAGATCTCTCTCTCTCTCTCTCTCTCTCTCTCTCTCTCTCTCTCTCTCTCTCTCTCTCTGTGTGTGTGTGTGTGTGTGTGTGTGTGTGTGTGTGTGTGTGTGTGTGTGTATGTGTGTGTGTATTCCTGAGTGTTCTATGGGCACACAGATATGTAGGTAAATCTACCTATGTGTATATCTATAGACCAGAGAAGGACACCAGGTATGCTGCTCTTTTACTACACTTTTTAGACAGTCTCTTACTGAACCTGGAGCTATAATGGCAACCAGTAATGATCAGAATATCTCCTGACTCAGCCATATACAAGACGGGCATTAAAGACACGTGAGCGTCTATGTAAGACTTCATACACAGATATTGGGATATGAACTCAACATGTTTCTCACCCACCAAACCATCTCTCCTTACCTTTAGCTGTTCTTTCTCAAAGATGTTCTGTTTGCATCTCTTATTCTGCCATGTGACTTTTGAAATTGTTTTGTCAAATTGTAAGACTCTCCCACTGGGAATCTGGTTAAAACTGCACAAAACATAAAGATTAATTGGAAAGAGATGGTGGCCTTACAGTGCTGAGTTTTCACATTCACAAATATTAGCGTCTCCCTCTTTGTTTTATGTAATTTACTCCAACAAGGTCTTGGACTTTGTGATTAGGTTTATAACCCAGAAGCAACTTCTCATCTATAGGTTCAACTTCAATATGGTTTGTGGAAAGTCCAAGAAACACAGGAATAGCACAAGAACAGAAAGAAGATAATAAAGCCCATTAACAATCAGTGTCCCCATGGGCAATTAGAGCTTAATCCTCCTAGATAAGCTAAGTCTAGAAAATGACGCAATATCCATGCCTCAGGATTATCCTGGGCCTGGGAAAGGAAGCTGGATCTGTATACCACTGCAGCCAGAGCTCATCAGTTATAAGGTTGCTCTTAGGAACGTGCTATTTCCCAGGCTGTTTGGTCTGGAGTGTGCAGGAAAATGAGTCCCTGTCTCCCTGTCACAAAAATTCAAGATTGAGGGTGCCATCTTCACAGTTGAAAACACAACACCTGTTATAGTAGTTTGAATACGAATGCCCCCCATGGGCTTAGATATTTGGATCCTTGGTCTCCAGTAGGTGGTGCTGTTTGGAGATGTTTAGGAGACATTGGCTTGCTGGGGGAAGTACTTTACTGCGGTGGGCTTTGAGTGTTTGAAGTCTCGCCTCACTCCTAACTTGTTCTCTCTGCTCGATGCTTGCATTTCAGGATGTGAGACCTCAGTTTGCTTCTTCTGTCTCCATGCCTACTGCTTGCTGCCAGGCTGCCCTGCCACAACAGACTTTTATTTCTCTGGAACTAAAGCCCAAATAAGCCATTTATAAGTTGCTTTGGTTATGGCATTTTATCATAGCAACAGAGAACTAACCAATATGCCTGTCTTGGGAATACTGGGATAGTCTCTTTCTTCGAGAGAAAGCTGAGGTAATGCATGGAAACCAAGTCTTTCCATAGTGGTGAGAGCTTTCTACATTAAAAAAAAATAAAGAAAAAGAAAAAAAAGATGCCCAGGATTGTGAGAGCTGCCATGCTGACTATTCCCAAAGGGATGGAGGTGTCAAGGCTATATAAAAGGGGGGACTTCATCCTTGAGGAATTTGGCCTGAAACAGTGAATCTCTGCTTTTTCACAGGAATTCCTAGAGCAGACAATGATAACCTGAGACTCTCACAGCAGTTCACTTCCCAGCTCTTAATTTCACCACCAGGAAGGCTTAGGACGCACTTAAGTCAGGACTAGTGAGATGACGTGTAGATAAAGGGCTGGCCATAGAAGTGTGAGGCGCTTGGACCCCCAGAGGCCACAGAAAAGTAACACAGGTGTCCTTTGATCTCTGTGAGTGTACCTGTCATTGCCATGACTGAGGCTGACTCCTGAGCCTGTGGCCTCCATGGATACCATGCACATACGCACACACATTATAAACTGTAACTTTTTGTAATTTTTTTATAATAAATTCTTTGCAACTCTTATTATTTGGTTACTTAGCCCCAGCCCTCCAAAGTGCCCCTCAGTGAGAAACTTCAGAGTACGGTGTCCAGTGAGGGACTATCTTAGCTAAGGTTTTCTGTTGCTGTGAATAGACACTATGACCATGGCAACTCTTACAAAGGAAAATTTCATTGGAGTTTGGTTTATAGTTCAGAGGTTTAGTCTATTACTGTCATGGCGGGAAGCATGGCACTGTGTAGGCAGATATGGCATGGAGAGGGGCTGAGAGATCTACAACCGGATATGTAGGCAGCAGGAAGGCAGGGTGAGCCACTGGGCCTGGCTTGAGTATCTGAAACCTCAATGCCTACCCCTCTTCCTCCTCACCCCTGGTGACACACTCTCCAACAAGGCCACACATACTCCTACAAGGCCACACCTACTCCCACAAGGCCACACCTCCTAATAGTGTCACTTCCTAGGAGCCCAAGGGGGGGCCATTTTCTTTTAAACCACTACAGAGACCATCCCATGTCACAGACTCCAGGCTGCTTTGTATAGGATCTAGATCCTTGGCCCCTCCCTTCCTCTCCTGGCAAATTTCTGGGTCTGTTTAGCAATTTCATATTCACCCGTTTGAAGTAAATATCACAATTAATTATTTGAGCCTGAACAATCAGGGTTTTGAGCACAGCAGGCTCCTGGAGGAGGCTGCGGCTGGATTAGCACCAGACACATCATCTATGTAGAAACACTTTCAGAACAAAGCATCAAAGTGGTCGTTGCTTTTTAAGGAAACAGACTGAATGAAAATGCCAGGAGGAAATTAAGCAATTTTCTATATATTGTAGAGAAAACAGACACTTGGCCCTGGTGTCCATTTCATCTCAATTCTGTTAATGAGCCCTGCAGTTGCCATGGTTTGTCACTTGCCCTGACTCCCTAAGTGATAGCCATGTGTTCTGTGGTTTCAGAGACTAATAAGCCAGAGACATGCCAACAGGCAGAGCACAGTTCATGCCCCAAAGAAAGGAAGAGACACCTGAGCTAGTGCTTTTAGTAATACTCCTGGTCCCTGACCATGTGGAACCTACAGGTGGAATTTCCATTTCCATTCCATTGAGATGTTTTCAAAAATAAAGAATGTCTGAGGACCAGACAGTGGATAAGTGAGGAATCTCTTTCTCTCTACCTCTCCTCATTCACTTTTTAAAGAGAATTTGTATTATCTTTATGTGTCTGTGCATGATATACATATATATATATATATATATATATATATATATATATATATATATATATATATGTGTGTGTGTGTGTGTGTGTGTGTGTGTGTGTGAGTATGGGGCGTGTGACTGCCATGCTGTGAGAGTGTAGAGCTCAGTGGGTAGCTTTTCAGAAATCAACTTTCTCCTCCAAAGACAGTTTCAGGGGATTGAACTTAGATCATCATGCTTGGCAGCAAGCTCCCTCACCAACAGAGCATCTCACTATTCCATTTCTAACTATGCAGAACCTTTATCTTTTTTGTTGCTGAGAATGTAGTGGCAGACACAGTATAATCCTTGCTCCACTGAAACTTATATGCTAGCAAGAAAATCAGATAATTTACAAATTTACACATCCAGAAAATAAGTTGTTAGAAAAGAAAGGAGTTGTGGGCACCTTGCAGGTGCTGGTCCCCACAGAAGGTAGGGCATGGATGTCTCTCAGCTGATGATAACTTTTGAACAGAAGCCAGAGGAAAGAAAGGAAGGTAAAAGTCCTGTGTATAAAATGAAGAGCAAAAAAAAGGTTCACGGTTTTCAAGGTAAAGAAAATGGGGGCACACAGGAAGCTTATCTAATTAGAAGGGAATTTGAGGAACTAAGGGGAGCTGGCTGATGAGGGGTGAAAAATGGCTGAGTGGGGCTTTGAAATAGAGCTGGTAGAAGCCAGGACCTGCAAGGCAGAGAGGCCCAAGGTCTGTGAAGGTCAGTGCACTATGGTACTCCCTTCCTAGGAGACTGTGCTGAAATCAAAGACTTGTAGGGAGGCTTATGTGCCCAAGCATGGGAGAAGGCCGAAGGCCAGCTGGAAGACAAGAGGTTGATTAGCTTAGACAGTCTTTTCCCCACTAGCTCTGCATTCTCCTGTGGTAAAAGCAACACAGCACTCTTGATGTCTCCTCCATGGACCGAATGGGCTGAGATGTTAGGGCCATGGGCCTGCAGGTAGATCTGCAGGTCATTGGCAGGCAGGCAGAGCTGCCCTTCCAGGGCATCAGTCCCTGAGCACTGCTGGCCCCGTACCCTCTGGGACTGAAATAGGTACTCCAAATCTGCTTTTGCTAATGAAGCACTGACTCCTTGCTGGGCCCACAAGATAACTAAAAGCGAGATGAGCTCCTGCCTTCTGTTCCCTGCCTTCGTTTTGTGGCTGTCTCCCTCGTGTTGGCTCAAATGCCTGCTTGACTTTGTATATCTAACCTGCCTCATTCAGCCACCTTCAGGTTAGTCATTGTTCTAAACCTGCATCACTTTGGATACCCAAAAGAACTAAACCTCACAGGACTCCTCCCCCTCCCCCTCCTCCCTCCCCTTCCCCTCCCCCTCCCCCTCTCTCTCATACACACACACACACACACACACACACACACACACACACACACACACACACACACACAAAGCTGAGGGTTGTTATCTGTGAGGGCAAGGCTGCACCCTGGAGTAGAAGAAGTTAGCATCTTGTGGAAACCATATTGAGCTATTCAAGGTATTCAGTGATGACAGTAGTTACAAAAAAATTATTTTAAAGCAGGGTTTCATGTAGCCAGGTTGACTTCAACTTTGCTCTGTAGCTAAGGAAGACATTGGACCTCTGATCCTCCTGCCTCTTACACGCATGCACCACCTAGGACTGAACCCAGAGCCTCATGCTCACCACATAGGCACTCTACCAACTGAGCTATTGCCCCAACACCATCTTATAGAACCAGAGTTGAGGTAGTGATCAGTCAGTGCCGGGTGGATGTTCATCTCAGCTAGGATAGCTGTCTTAGTTTCTTTCCAATTGCTGTGAAGAGACACCATGACTAAGGCAACTTACAGAAGAAAGAGTTTATTGGGGCTTACAGTTTTAAAGGGTGAGTCCATGACCATCATGGCAGAGAGCACAGCACCAGGCAAGCGTAGCACTGAACCAGGTAGCTGAGTGCTTACATGGACACAGGCAATGGAGGTCTGGAGAGTCTGAGTCTCATGGGTTATAGAGATGGAAGAGCAGATGAGGATAAAGTGGTCCTGTTACCAGAATTTTTGAGACAAAAGCCTTGGTAAAAGGTTAGGCTTAGCTATTCATCCTTTTGATAAAAAAGGATGAGCGATGAGAAAATGTAGCAGAAATTATTTTATGTGACATGATCACTCTGTGAAGAAGAAAAGATAGTGGGGGTTTAATACCTCAAGGCCATCTCTGGCTACTGAGCTTAGGTTTAAATAGAGGGCAAGAGGTAAGGTGTTGTAGTAGTTTGAGAATGGCCAAACATGTGTCAGGAACTGGAAGAAACTGGTCCCAGTGCATCAACAAGCAGGCAGCAAAGGGAGATGAATGCTTGTGCTCAGTTTACTTTCCCATTTTTTTTATGTAGTTCAGTAGCTAAGCCCAGGGAATGGTGCTACCCACAGTGGACAGACTCAATAACCTAATCAGGATAATTCCTCAAAGGTACAGGCATGTCAGAGGCTCAAATTCCTGGTGATTCTGATTACAGGTTGATAACTGAGATGAGCAATCACACTTTGTGACTGTGGGAAGGAAGGAGGAAGGTTTTGCCTTGTGAGTAGTCATATAGCTGATTAAGGCCACATAGCTGCTTAAGGTTACTGGCTGGAGCAGTAAAACCCTGGGTCCTAGAAATAACTCCTGAAGCCTAGAATGCAGCCCGGCACACATCACATATGAACCAGCTTTGGGGAGGTGGGAAAGACTCCCTCTATTCAAAGCCAATAGCAGAAAAAGTGTTTATACAGAGAAAGAAAAAAAGGAAGGAAGAAACAAGAAAAGTCAGTGGCAGAGGGGTTGAGAGAAAAATGTTTTCACAGAGCAGAATAAATTGTGACTAAATATTTCACCAAGACTTTTAAGAGAGAAAGTAATGAGGCAATTATCTCAGAAAGGAAAAAAGCATTGAACCAAGATAGGAGAGAAATTACAACCTATTATCTGAAGGCATAGAGGTGAATATATTGTGTAGAGAATTATCTGGCATTGCCCAAGGGGTGGGAGTTTTAAAGTTTCTAGAAGGTTATAGTTGTAAAGATAACGGTCAGAAAAATAAAATCCTTCCAAATACAAAGGAAAGGAAGAGATTGACACTTCGAGAAGTTTTCTCAAGCTGAAGGAGAGCTGAGGTGGTAAAGCACTTGCTTCATATGCAGGAAGCCCTGAGTTTTATCCCCAGCACTGCATTAACAAGGTGTGTTGGGACATGTTTGTAATCCCAAGACTCAGGAAGTGGAGGCCAGAGGATCAGAGGGACAGGACAAGGTCACCTCTGGCTGCCTAGGGAGTTGGAAGCCAACCTGGGATAGAAACTATCTAAATAAATAAGAAAGGTTTTCTTAAAATATTAAAAACAAAAGGCATAGCATAAAATAATGATGAACATCTGTCATATAAACAGATGTTAATGAGATAAATTCACCTATTAAAAGATAACTTCGAATTGTATCATAAAACAAAATCAACTCATCTGCAAATGAAAGCCATGTCTAAAAGAAAAAAATATATATTTAAAAGGACTGAAAACCAAAGGCATACAGCAGTATATGAGAGGCCAAAACCATACACAGGAAGATTAGATGGGTTAGGATCTAAATGTGAGACCCGCGGAATTGACATGCAAAGTTTCTGACATAGAATGACTCTGTGTCTGTCTAAAAGGTCCAATTCACAATGAAATAGATTTGGGGAGATGACTCCATGAGTTAAAAATGCTTGTTGTGCAAGTATAAGGACTGAGTTCAAATCCCCAGAACCCATGTAAAAACCGCATGCATCATGGGAGTTTCTGCAATCCCAGCACTCCTAAAGAGAGAATGGGAGGCAGAAGCATGTGGACCAGACAGTCTGCTAAGTATTGTAGAAAATAACAAAGAAGACTCTGTGTCAAACAAGGTGGACGGCAAGAACCAACACCTGAGGTGGTCCTCAGGCCTCCACTTCATATACAAGAATGTGTGCCACATATATTACACACACACACACACACACACACACACACACACACACACACACACACACACACACACACACACACGGAGTGTGGGAGCAGACAGAGACAGAGAATCAAAGACAGACAGACAGGCAAAGAAAGAGACTGGAAAAGTCAGGACAAATGCACAAAAAAGCAAATGAGTACTGATAAGGGAAAGTAAGACAGGATAAAAGGGAAACAGACAAACCATATGAGAAGTGGAAGGCTTTCATTGGCCTCTTTATAATCAAATATCAAGCAGCCAAAGTGTTACCAGAATAACAAGACTTAACAAGTACATGCAGTTGATATATTTAAAGTCCCTAATCCTGAAAATTGGAAAACATCTTTCCTTTGGAAGCAACCAAAATAAAACAATACACATTCCCTTCTCTGATTACTCACACTAAAAGCAGAAATGAATAATTAAACAAAAAATTAAAGACCATCACCACTGGGGGGGGGTGAGTCTTTTAAAACCACACTTAGGTAAAGAAAATGCAAGTAAGTATAGCAGAGCAGCTAGAACACGAAAATCCACAGAGCTGAAGTAGTAGGAAGATGCAGGCTGAAGTGTAAGTGCCTGCCATCCCAAATACTTTGGATGTAGAGGCAGGAGGATTTCCTGAACCCAAGACTTCAAGATGAGCCTAAAAATCATAGTGAGACCCTATCTCAAAAAGTTTTAAATTATTTCTTACATACTGATAATAATTAATAGTATATAAAGTTAATAGAGATGAGCACGCAACTCTAAAAGTTATAAAAATAATAAAGTAAACTTTAACAAAGCAAAAGGAAGGATAGAAATTAACATGTTAATTCAATTTTTAAAATGTTAGGGAAAAATCAAGAGCTGATTTTGAGAAAATAACCAACTAATAAAGCAGAGAGAAAAGAAAACCCACAAAACGCAACATATGGCGAGGGACAAATGCAGAGAGGCACAAGAACACTGGCACTCCTCCGGCCCGTGCCAACTCCACTGACACCTAGAAGGCAATGAGTAAGAGCAGTTTATTAAGAGGACTCTACAATGAATAGAAAGCCTGTTCAGGTCAATCACTGGAAGGAGATACAGAAAACAATGGCAAACTTTCTTCCCATGAAATGACCAGACCGACTTGCTTTTACAAATATTTATGTATTCTCTAATCACAAGAAGACAAAAGAAAAAAGAAAAAGAAAAATCAACAATGATGATTAAAGACCTTTACTGAGTGTGTGTGTGTGTGATATGCACATGTGTAGGCCACAGCATGAGTGTGGAAGTCAGAGAACAATTCGCAACGACCAATTCACTTCTCTTACCATGTGGACCCAATAGACCCACCTCAGGTTGGCGGGCTTGGTAGTGAGCATCCTTACCTACTTGGTTATCTCATTGGCCCAGAGTGGAGAAAAGGAAAAGAATTCCTCTATGTTATTTTGAATGAAGTAAGCAAAACACAGACTCCAAAACAGAACTGTTGACCAGCAGCCCCACCCCAAACATCAGTACAGGATGTAGTGAAAGACATTCCATAGACAAGGAGCTTAACCAACAAGCATTTGCTGTTTACAGCTATAGACTAGAGAGCCCAGAAGCAAGGAACAGACAGATCAGGGGCTCCTAGGTCATTGGCAGAGCATTTTTACTGTGGCCTCATTGACCTGGATATCTGGATCTCCAAGTGGTAACAACACTGTCCTCTGCATACTGGATGTTACACTTTTTGAATTTTGAGCTCTGTTCACAAATGGACAGAAACTGCTTTTGATAGTATTAAAGCTTCAATTTAGCAAATGCTTTCAGCGTCCCAGAGCTCTTGTGAGAGTTTATATGCATTAGCCCATGTAATCCTCACTAAAGCTCAACCTCATCATTTCATCTAACCTGGTTCCTTTCCAAAGCCCCTATCTTCAAATGCCATTACACCACATTAGGTTTGGGGTTGCGATGCATGAATTTTTGACAGAGACATAAACATTCAGTCTATAACAAAATCAGGAAAAATTCTAAGCAAAATGCAAAAGTCTAGCTATGTAAGAATTTTTTCTGGGAGTGTAAGAAAGATTCAATATTAGTAAATAAGCATATCCATTTTGTCAGTACTAGAATAAAGAGAAAATGTCAGACCCAATCAGTTCCGGTATCCTTTAGAAAGGATATACTAAAATGCAATCTGTTTAATTTTTATTTACATGCACTATACTATACATAAATACTGAATGTATAACTAAATGGTGTCATCTTTTGTTGGGGAGGGGCTGTTTACTTTTGAAGCAAAGTTTTGCTGTATAGTTCAGGCTGGTCTGAGACTCACTATATGACCCAGGCTGTCCTCAAACTTGAAATCTTCCTACCCCAACCTTTCAAGGACTAGGGCACTATTGTACTAATTTACATGCAATTTCCTGCCTTTACCTCAGTTCGGGCTGCCATGAAAACATAACTATTGTATATTTGGGTAATGTATTGGGTTTCCTTAATATAGTCGAGTGCCCATCAACCTCAAGACTTGTTGATAAAGGGTAAATTGGTGTCTAAGAAGCTTGGCAATATCTAACAAATTAAAAATGCATGTACCCAGGCTGGGACTGTAGCCCTACTGACAATAGCACTTGCCTGGTGTACATGATGTCCTGGGTTTGATGCCCAGCACTGTGAGAAGAATTTTTAAAAATTACAACAATGCAAAATAATGATTTTGACTACAAAATGGTATTTCCAGGAATCTCTCCTTGTTTATAACTGCTGCATGAGTGAAATGATGACATTTAATCTTTACTATGTCACCCTTTAGAGGAAGAGAAGCATCAGCTTCCTGACTCAAGAGCAATTGTAACCAACTAAGTGGAGGTAAAGTACCATTTGTGTAGTGATATAAAGTTCACCATCACTCACTCAACAACAGAGTAAAGGATATATGTATTCTCCTGGATTTGCTCAAGCTATTTTGAGAAGAATGCTCACAAAGTGAGGGAAATTTGGCACAGAAAAGAAGGGAGCCTCGCTATCTAAGGAATAATTGTGGAGGGGAACTATCCCCTTGACATCAAATTTTGTATTTTAGATTCTGAATCATGTGGAAGCTTTCTCTATTCCATGCATGGACAAAAAATGGTTTAGAACATTTCTGTTGCTTTCTCTTATCAAATGTTTTCTATAGCCCAGCACTCTTGGAAGACTTTGCAAGCCTTATCCTATATAATCCTCGCTAAAGCCCTCTGAATTAGCCTCCTTTGTACAGATATGAAGCTGACACATAAAGCATTTAGGGAAGCTAAGATACAAAATTAGGAAGTACTTGAATATGGGTGGTAGGCTCTCAAGGGTCCCTCAGTAGCATATGAACCCCATGTATCCGCATAGAATATACAAGATAGACTGGGGCTAGATAGATGGCTTGACCGTTAAGAACACTTGCTACTCTTGCAGAGGACCAGAGGCAGTGCCAGCACCTACATTAAGAGGGCCACAACTGCCTGAAACAGCAGCTCCAGGGGATCCGATGCCCCCTTCTGGATTCCTCAGGCACTGAACTCACATGCACACAAACAGCCAGAAATAAACACATTAATTAAATTATTAAACGTATTAAAAATTAAATTTTTTAAATCAGGTAGACTGTCAGTCCTGCTCCATCCTACAGAGTCTTGTTTTTGGAGTTACATCTCATATGAATAACCCATGGTCAGGCTAGGCTATCTGTGCTCGGTAGAAGCAGAACCGTGGGTAAGAAGACAGGACTTCACAATGAGCCTCCCAAGGGTCTCTCATTTATCTCTCTCTTTTTTCCTCATTCCAAATGCTCTCAGTTCACTTAAGACTCCCATCAAATTATAACTGCATTTGATATTCACTCAGTGGGTGGTAGCCAGGATAATGCTGTCTAGGGTTTATATTTGATATGAGTAAACATGTTTATTATAGAAAACAATTTAAATGTCATTATACATGAATAAGGTACCTTCCCAATGTTCACCTTTGGTTTCAAAGGACTGGAGCAATAATAAAGTACCAGAACATCTAAGCTCTAGGTTGTGGGGATATTTTCAAATATAATAAAAAACAGTCGGAGATATCAGAGGACAGATCCACCTCCCCCACTCTTTTTTGTTTGTTTGTTTTTTACAGACAGAGTTTTCTGTGCGACAGTCCTGGCTGTCCTGAAACTTGCTTTGAAGACCAAGCTGGCTTTGAACTCACAGAGATTCTCTTGCCTCTGCTTCCCAAGTGCTGGGACTAACAGTGTGAGCCATGGCTTCTTCTGCTTTATATGTCTGCCTTAAATACTTTCTTTGCTCAGTGAAGGTGTGGTACCACCACTGCCTGTCTTGGAGCCCCACCACTAGGCTTTCCTGTCTTTTCTCCCACACCATTCATCCTTCCGTCTACCCAGCCTCCTGCCTTTCTCCCCCTCTCTCTTCCTTCCTTTCTCTTCTCTTCCCCCTTCCTTCCTTCCTGCTTTTGTTTTATTTTCCTTCCTTCCTTCACGAGGAACAAGGAGGGACATCCACTTTTCTAGAAGTTGCGGTCCCATTCTTTCCTAAGCCTCCATCTGTAGTGATGTCTTCTGTGCTTGGACCGCCCAGCTGGAAACATATGTGCTAGTTCTTACTATTTCTTAAGTCTTTCTTCCTTAGGTAGTCTTTAGTCTGATTTAAACGTCTTCTCTTTTTGATTCTACAGTAGACACAACCAGCCCCAACACAGAACATACATGTTATGGTATTAGTCACTTGTCAGTCACAGTAATTGATCTATGAGCTCCCTGAAAGCAGGTTGGTACAGCAGAAGGTGTATGTCACAGAGCCTGGTGGTCATTTGGATGATTTGGTACTTGCTGAACAACTGATTGGATGAACCACCAGATGGCCGTGTATCCTTCCTGAAACTGCTCTTACGCCATCTAGTTCTATTGAGCTCTGCACTGCTTTCTCAGCAGCTGCACTTCTAAAAGCCGTGTGGTGAGTTTAATATGTTTGTGGTCCTGCATACAATCTACAGAGACTCTGAGATTGACTTTGCGGGCCAGTGAGTCATGGGCAAGAATGATACAAAGAAAGACAAGTAAAATAAGTGTTTCAACTCCTGGGCTTTCCCTCTTGGAAGCTGGATGCTATGTTGTCAAGGAGACTAGAATACAATTTAAAAAAAAAATGAGATGTGGCGAGATTAAGGCGTCAGCTGATAAGGTCATAAGACACTTCCGGGACCCTGGAGGGGGTGTGGCCAACCTGGAGGGGGTGTGGCCAACCCCACTGATAAGTGGCTGCTGCTCTCTTCCTGGTTCCTGGCTGCTGGCTGCTGGACAGACAGAATCAGAATCCATCGTGCTTCCATCGCTCGTCCATCGCTTGGATACACCAGTCCTTGTTCAGGTGCCACCATAAGCTGTTACTAATATTGTGAGTGTTAATTTATATTCTAATAAATATTAATTTTGGACTGGCGCCTTGAAAGTAAAACTCTGTCTATAATGAGAGGCCACATGGAAAAGGACATGAAGGGACAAAGTCATCCTGAATGTTCCAGACTCTATGAAACTCCAGGCTGGGTGTGTTCTTATGAGTGAGCGTGACTCCAGTTCTCATTTATAGAACAGAAGAGCCACCTGATAAAGTCAGACCACAAAGCTGTGAGAAATGTGAAGCCTACTGTACATTTAAACCACTATTTGTTATGATAGTTTTGAGGAAATTTATTATTGACCACAGCTAATAGCAACAAGTAAATGTGGAAACTCCTAGTCCAGTATCTGGTTGATAATTTGTTAGGACCGTGGCTGTCAGGGAACACCAGACCAAGAGAAAGAAAGAATGGAGGCCTGCAAACCAAAACACGGACCATGAGACTGAGCCCTACAGGAAGGAAGGGCCACTGCTGTGTGTCAATGTGGGCAGCCTTTATTAGGAAGGAGGAGGGCTGGGCATACATATGTCAGGCTCCCTCTGAAGCCTTGTCACAAGCATAAATGTCAGCAAAACCATGTGAAGATCTGATCACCAGATCACTTAAGATCAACCCCTTCTCTACAGAGACTCAGGTAGAAGGCTAGAGAGATGGCTCAGCCATTAAAGGCTAGGCTCACAGTCAAAACTGCAAGAGCCTCAGATGGTCCTGGCTCCAAGAAGATCCCATGCTCTGGTTCACTTCGGTAAGTAGAACCCACTTTCCCCTTTTCCCAGGATCCCCATGTACCTGGCACCATCCACAGTCCTATAGCTAATTGACTGACTGACTGACTGACTGACTGACTGACTGACTGACTGATAGTGCATTAGATCAAATGGGGGGCTTTGTCAGTGTGAGATAGAGTAGTTCTCTATGATCTCTATTGTCACTAAGAGGTAAGTCTGCCTCTCCAGGAGCCAACTGTTGGAAATGCTGTGAGTTGAAAAACCCTTCGCAACAGTAGAATATCTTCTGCTGACATATGTGCAGTGTTTATATAGTAGAGAAGCTCTCTTCCAAATATCTAATCTTGGATCCTACCTTGGAAGCTCCACATTTCAGAGTTCAAAGGAATGAAATCTCAGGGTCGAGCAGCAAATTTAGTGACCTGCTGCTTGTCCTAGGTAATTCTCAACAAACCCAGGGATGTTGACCCTAGGGGCCTCCTAGAAGCCAAGAAGATAAAATTGCAAGGAAGACCTGGGCGTTGCATCCCCCAAGTCCAGGGAAATAAAGGGGACAGAAGAGTCTTCCTCATTGGCTGCTTACTCTAGCGACTGTCATTAAAAAGCTAAAAGGTAGGCTTTCCCAGCTGCAGACATGGCGCCTCAGACATGAACTCCCATAACCATGGCACTAAGCACAGAGGAAGGCAAATGACAAGTGTTAGTCTGGAGACCAGGGAATCCTCCTGTGCAATTCCCGTTTGGAGAGTACTGTAGAAAAAGGCGGGAAAAGCTTGATGGCAGGTTCTCTGGGACGCTCAAGTGTCGCCTGCCTGGGTCTGCCTGAGGTCCTGAAGGATATTTTCTGTCACCTCTGAACAGCCCTGGGAGAGAATCATCAGCAATCTACCAGATCACGTGCATGTGGGCTCTTCCCGTCCAGGTCCAGGAGAGGTAGGAAGTGGGTGCTCCTTCTGACACTATCTCAACCTCGAAGGCCCATGGGAATCCATCCAGACCCGGAATAGGAGTAATTGACCTAGTATCAAGAAGGGTGTCAGCAAGTTCTTTTCTTCTAAAAGAAGAAAAAAGACATACAGTTCATGGATACCTCCACGGAATCCAGGCTTTATTTACTCAGGCAGAGTTAATTGAGAGCATCTCTGCATATCTCAGGTGGGGATGCAGGCCTGTAGAGCCCTTTTTTTTTTTTTTTTTTTTTTTTCTCAACTCTCCCAGCTTGGTCTTCATTCTTGCATTTAACCCTAAACCTTCTAACTCAGCCTCCTCAATAGCCCTGCAGGACAGGCATTGCAGCCCTCACTCTACAGATGAGGAAGTGGAGGCGCTAATATGGTGTCCTAGAGTCCTTTTCAGAAAAGCAAAAATATCCTATTTTTAAACCCAAGCCTCTCCCCCTCTGGTTCTGTTGGGCTTGGTTTAGCAGCCACTTAGCATGGAATCGCTCTGGCGCCCTCTGGAGGTCACTCCTCCAACTTGCCCCTTGATTTCAGGCCTACACAGGTCAGTTTATCTTAGAATCATTTAATGATTGGATTTGCAAGGTCTGGCGCCCTGAGGAGATTCTTAAGGGATATCTATCAGGGTGTTACTTTCAGAAATTGTTCAAAACTGGCAACACGTGTCGTGCCCTTCAGCCCACTCCCACAGCCTAAAGAGAGAGGAGATGAGATGGGAGGAGGTGACATGCCCCCGCCACCCCTGCACCAACCCCAAGTCATTCCCACAGCTGTCTGTCTGTGTCAAATGTTCTGAGCAGAGGTGGGGGGCTTCAGCTCCCCACACAAAGAGCTCAGAGCTGTCAGCACCTTGCTCACAATCACTGGGTGCTGAGGAACAGGTGATAATTGTAGCCCTGTCACCCTCGTCACCTCTGAGCTGGCTGCGGGTTTTTTTTTTCTTTTTTTCTAAAAACAAGTGTTGTGCTGCCTTAAAAAGCCAAGTCAGAGCTGTATTTGAGGAAACACATGGGCTGGTTGTCGCTCTCTTTCTTAAGCATTCATCAGTAAACCAAGTGGGGACAGCTCTCCTCTGGCCTCTTGGCAAGGAGATGTCTCTCTAAATTGGTTGGTGAGCCAGCCTCCATGTATGCCCCTCCATGGCAGGGCCTCTCCTTCCTAGGAGAAAAGAGCCATCTCCTATCAGCTTAGGAGCTAATGGCCCTTATTTCTGCCTTTTAGAAGAAAAGAACTTGCTGACACCCTTCATGTCTCAGAAGGGCTATTTTACCTTCTGAGCTTCATCCCCAAAGGCAGCTCTTAAGATTGCTAGCTTTTAACGCATTCTCTCTCTCTTTTTTTTTTTTTTTCAGGGGCCAGGGGCTGATGGAAAGAGAACCCAGTATCTGATTCACGGGAGGCAAGTGCTGTGTCTCTATGCTGTGACCTCAGCATATTCTTTAGACTCAACATAAATTATTCTAGTCTTCTCTCTCTCAAGGTCTCCCTGTCCTCAGGACCATAGTGCCACGGGTCTGTGAGCATCTGTGTTGAAAAAAAGTAACAAAGCTAAAATGACCCCAAACACTCAAGTTTTCCCTCAGATCCACACGCATAGATTAAACCTAACAATTTCTCACAGAACTGTAGGATCCATCTATTAATATCTAATGTTGACAGAGGATTTTCCTACATGCCAGGCCTTGTACTGAGCACTTTTGTATATCCTTATCCTATTTGGTCTTCGCATGTCCTTGTAAGAAGTAGAGATAATGTATGATGCCATTCCTTTACAAATGGAGAACTAAAGCTCATGGCTGGAAAGTGGTAACACAGGTGTGCAATCCTTGGGAGGTGGAGAAAGAGGATCAGGAATTTAAAGTCACCCTCAGCTACATAAGGGTTTGAGGCTAGCCTGGGCTACATGAGACTATCTCCAAAAAAAAAAAAAAAAATGAAAGAAGGCAGGGAAGAAAGGAGGGAGGTAAGCTTGAACATGTTAAGAATCTACCAGGCTTTAAAGTAATAAAAATATTGAGAAAGCACCAAATCAACATCTATTTGCATCCAAACAAATTCCAAACTCCTGATGTCCCTTCATGGACAGTCTTGCATAACGCTACTTAGTGCTGTTCTACATACTCTGCCCATATATCTTGAAAGGACTCTTGCTTAAACCCATACTCATTTGTAATTGCATAAGCATATTCGGAAAGGGTAGGGAGAGAGGGAGGGAAGAAAGAGGGGGACCCAAGTGAAAAGCTTCCTGCAGAAATGTGGTCACATCTGCAACTGATTTACCTAATCCACTGTATTTACATGAACTCCTGATTGTAGGAACTACCATTCAGGCAAAAGCAATGATTTCATGTAATAAAATTATGGCTTGCTTCAGGAACGTAATATCTAATACCACTGATGTGGGAGGAACATCTATTTAGAGAATAATTCTGCTCACACAAGGGTGGACTGGCCAGAGCAGAGTCAGGAAAAGGAATACTGAGAAACAGGAGCCAGGTTATCTTAGAGTTCTTACTTTTCATGCAGAAAGGAGTTAGTAGTGGGCTGATGGGAAGCCAAATCTACACAGGCAGACTCCAAAACCTTGAGAGGAAAGATAAGCTGATATCATGACCTGATACATACTTAGTGAGACCAGCCCTAAAGGCTAGCTTTAAAAAAAAAAAAAAAAAAAAAAAAATGAAATTCTGACAATGCAGTTGCAAATGATTCCGATGTGGAAGGGACCTGCTTACACGGGATGAATACAAAGGAGTGTCACCAGCCTATAAGAATAATGTCAGAAAAGCTAGAGCTCATCATAAAGGGCCTTTTGGGGGAAACTTGGGGTGATGGGAATAGAGAAGAGATTCAAACAGGAACTGCGCTAAGTGCCAGGCATATGACCTTGGGCAGTTTTCTTAACCTTCTGAATCCCAGTTTCCATGTTGTGAAAATAATAATTCTTACCCTTCAGGTTGGCTGTAAGGATTACACAAGGATGCCACACCAGGAAAACGGCCAACAGAAGCAGAGCATAAGGCTTCAGGAAAATGGCAGACAGCAGTTTTTTTCTGGCACTAATGTGGATGATTTGAAGTAAAAAAAAGGCATTGATTCTGATCTCTTCTACTTTTCTGTCTAGGGGAGGGGTATTATATCCTCAGATTAGAAAATCTAGAATGAACACCGAAAGGAAGAATTCAAGAAGGGCAATAGGGAAAGAAAAAAAAAAAAAAAGATTGTCAAGATGAGTCAAGAGTCTTGACTCAGAAAATAGCATAGCAACTTAGACCTGTGACACGGGTCTTTGGAGAATTGCATGCTCTGAAGAAAGAGACAAGAGATTTGTTAGGAGGAAGTTGGGACTCAAAAAAATGCCGAATGTTGTTTGTGAGAGAAGGTTGAAGAGAAGCAAACATTTGGTTTTCTGAAGAGGGAAAGAAATTCGTGCCTGAGGTCCACCTCAGGTAAAATTCCACATCTGCTTTAAACAAAGCAACTCACCGGCTGTTGCTCAGCAGAGCTGGCAAAGGTCCATCCAGAACTCCTCACACCTGACACAGCTCACTTCTTTTTCTGACACGACTGTTCAATGAACAGTCGGAAAATATTACCTTTGTTCATCCATGATCACAGTCGGAGAGATGTGGCATGGATGATAAGATAGACAAGGGCTTCAGTGACTGCATCCAAAGAGAAGATTAACCAGTCAAGACCAGCCTGCAGTGAGAGGCCTGGAATCCTGAGGCAGATCCCTCATCTGGGCCCATCCTGGTTTGCTCAGCCTTATTATCTGCAGAGGAAATGATTGCCTAGAAATGGCAGGTCAGATGTTGGGAGCAGACTCAGAACCCAGCTATCTGATGATCAGCATCTGGAGTTAAAATGTAAAATCCAGTCTGAGATTCCCAGAACCCATGTTAAAACTGTTGGGGATGGGTTCACTCATTCATAACCCAGAAGTGGAGCTATCCCTGGAGCTCATAGGCCAGCCTACTTGGTGAGTGTCTCAAAGAAACAAAAAATGAAAGGTGAGTGACTCCTGAGGACCAATACCTAACGTATCTCTCTGGCCTTACACACACACACATGCACACGCACACACAGGCATTGCACACACTTGTACACACATGCACACACATTGCACCCACTTGTACATACACATACACACACATACATTGCACCCACTTGCACACACACACACACACACACACACACACACACACACACACACACACACTGCTTTCTGCCTTGCTCCCATCTTGTTCTGTGGGCTTTCTTGTATGGCCCAGGACCACCTACCCAGGCATAGCACTGTTCATAGGGGACTGGGCCCTCCAATATCAATTAGCAATTAAGAAAATGCCTCAGACTCAAAGGCATGGCTACAGGCTATCTGATGGAGGAAATTCTTCAGCTGAGGTTCCCTGTGTCCATGTGACTCTAGGTTTGTGTCAAGTTGACAGGTGAAGCTAACAGTGGCAAAGGGGAACATTGGGGGAAAGATAAAAAAATACTTCATACTCCCTAAAACACAGAATCTTGATTTAAACATATGTGCAACGTGCATGTATATGTGTATGCATGCATGCATGTATGAATGAAAAAGGGGGGGGCTGTCTGGAAGAAGAAAGCGACGGAAAAGAGAGAAGATGGGGAACAGGAGGACAGTGGGAGAGAGTCAATGTGGGGAAAAGAGAAAAACCCAAGGCAGGATAAAGAAACACTAGAATGAATGCAAAGAAATTAGTGAGTACAGGGAAGCCCCGGGAGCTTCTCTGAGGAGATAGCAAGTGAGTGTTGAGCCTCGCGGGGTAAATAAGTCATTCTTGTGAACTTTCAAGGAGCGCTCTCAGCAGAGGAGACAGTAACAACAAAATTTAGAGGTAGGACTGAGCTCCACCCGAGGGACAGTCAGAGATGAGTGAGGTTGGTACCCATAGATCGTGGGAGGGGGAGGATGGGAAGTGAGAGCAGACACCAGCAGGCTCAGTTAGCAGGACCTCTGCAAGCGCCTCCTCCTCAGGACCCCTAGAACCTAGTTGAGTCTCAACTCAGAACTGTTTGCTGAATGAACAAGTAATCAAGAGTGGCTGGATTAATGAGTCACAACTGGATTCAGAGATAAAAAGTGACTACAGGCAGCTGTCTTCTGAAACCATCCCAGAGGGAACTTCTTTCCTCAAGCCCATCTGTGCACCTTCATGGAGGCTGTCCCAGCGAGAATGAGCCCTAAGGCAGGAGAAACCAGACTTTTTACTTTAGCCTCTATGGCTGACTCCACTACATATTCTTTACTGGGAAAGCATGAGAGCCTCCAAGACCCTATATGGGCAAAGAGAGGTCATTAGCCAGACATCTGTCCTCATACCAGTGCTTTTGACCCAGGGGTAATCAGGCTTGTCACCACTTGGGGTTTCCCACCAACCCTGAGGCAAAGGAGCTGGACCACTGATTCTGGGGACAACTGACCAGGTGATGCAAAGGGCCACGTTTGTTTTTAAGGAAGATCTGAGGGTGCTATTCCCACTTGTCATGAATCAGGGCTGAGAGACTGAGTTCGGTAGAGGTGTGTAAACACACAGGAGCCAGCTGGCTAGGGGCTGCACACGAGGTCTGTCCAGGCCTTGAAGATGGATGATGTGCAGCCCAGTGTCAAGCTGCCCACAAAGACAGAACCTCAAGCCCTGTCAGCACTGAAGGTAGGATCAATACACGCCTGGGGCTGTCTGTCCTCTAGAGTCACAGAGCCAGGCATCAGAGGATATGTCACTCTTGTTCCTACATACTAGTTCTTGCTCTTTGTCTAGTACACGGGCCAGAACAAATAGCAAAGTTTGAAATTCTCGAAGTTCGTTGTTGCCAATTGGACTGTGAATTATTGAAGTTTTAGGCTTGTTAGTAGCACACTTCAGACTTCTGGTGTTTACAAGGCTGCAAGCCACTGAGGGCAGGGAGTGTTTGTCTGTTCAACCCAAATGCTATTTAGCGACTCAGTTATAATTTTTTTTTAAGACTCAGCTTACTATGTAGCCAAAGATGGTCTTGAACTTTTGATACTCCTGCCTCCACTTCTGGGGTGTTGGGATTGTAGGCATGCACCACCATGAGTAGTTTATGCAATACTGGGGATCAGTCTCTGAGCTTCATGCATGCTAGACTAGCACTGATTTTTGAAGAATTGAAACATCCTTCTTCCCCCAGAGACAATGGAAGCCAACACCTGGCTAGGCTTTTTTCAAAGCATTGAGCAAGCTGATTCATGCAAACTGCTGGAGGACTGTGCAAACTGTGAGGTACACCCTCACAGCCTGTGGTTATGAGATAGACACATAAGCCTCCTAAACCCCTCTTCTCATTTAGTGTCAGCAACCTACTGTGATCTGTCACCCCAAATGAACTGAATATTTCCTGATTTAAGAATAATATGCAGAGTTAGCAAGATGGCGCCATGCCTGCCACCTGAGTCTATTCCTGAAATCCTCATGGTGGAGGGAAAGAACCAACTCTTAAAAGTTGTCCTTTGACCTCCACACAAGAATATATTTGTACACCCATCTTCACACACACACAATAATAATAATAATTGGGATAAAAACAAGAATATGCATAGAAATGTGGGGTGATAACTCATTCTGTAAAATGCTTGCCACACAAACCTAAGGACACAACTCCATCCCAGAACCCACATAAATAGATGACGGGGTGATAAAAATTTTTAGTCTACACAGGCAGGGAGATGATTACAGAGGAATCCCAGGGTCTTTATGGCCACTCGATCTAGCTAAATGCAACCCTTGGGTCCCAGTGAGAGACCTCATCTCAAAAACCAGGCTGGATGGCTATCCTAAGGCACAGTACCTGAGACTAGTCATTAGCCTCCAATACATGTGCAAATATGCACAAAAAACACACACACACACACAAATGAAAGAAAATGAGTGTCTCATGAATGCTCTGTGATCCATAAATAACGCAATCATTTCACAATTAAAAAAATAAAAAATAATCACTACAGGGAATGTAGTGATTCCCAGCTAGTCTAGCTAGCAAGGTTGCTCCAGGGGTCCCATCTATACCTCCCCAAAGCTTGGATTACTGGCAGCCAGCACACCCACCTTTTTTATGGGCCCTAGGGGTCCAAACCCAGTTTCTCATGCTCACAAGGCAAGTGTTTTATCCAGCTCCATTCATAATCATCTCCTCCAGATACAACAGCCAGAATTAGCAAATAAAAATTCAGAGTGTCTGGTTAAAATTGCATTTCATAGAAACAATAAATAAAGATTACCTTGGCACAAGTATGTTCCATTTGGGGATACACAAATACTAAAATTAATGTCACTATGACTCTGAAATGCAGTTTTAACTGGTGTCTCATGTTTTACGTGGCAACCTTCTCTGACTGTGCTGTCAGGAGGAAGCCCCTCCTGCCCCTACTTCCACCGACCCTGGACAGGTCTGGTCCTGCCTGCAGCCTCCTCCTCCTGCTTGAATGCCCCTCCCTTTGAAATATAAGCAAAGCCCCTTGTTCATGTCTCTCAACTTATAAAGAGACCTCCTTACCAAAGGACACTGCCATTCTGCATCTGTCCTGTGCCAGCTGAAACTCCTCACGGTATTCAATCTTTTTATAACTATTTAGCTTTGGACTGTGCTTGTAGGGCATAGGATCTTCGAGAAGAAAGTCCAGGCCCACTTGGCTTTGCTTTTCATCTTTTGTTTACTTGCTACATCCCATGTGCACATTAGCTCCTGGTACCCAGGAAGTGAACTAGTCACTGTTCTTGTGGCTGTGAAAAACTGCCTGACATAAACAATTTAAGGAAGGAAGAAGGGTCTATTTGGCTCCCCAGTTTAAGGATGCAGTCCATTCGGTGGGGAAATAAAGTGGCATCTAGGAAGCCAAGAAAGGACTTCATCAAGAGAGGCAGATCAGTGTGCTGCTCAGCCATCATCTGAGAGGCTTCCTCCTGCAGCAGATGCAGAGACCCTCAGCCAGACATTACACAGAGAGTGAGGGACCTTGGCACACTCAGACCTACACGGGACATTTCCCCTGTCTGTATCTCACTAGAAACAAAAAGAAAAAGGGAACAGGAGGGTAGGAGGCAGGGAAACTGTGGTTGGTGTATAAAATAAATTTTAAAACTTTAATAAATAAACAGGATTCTAAGGGATGATAAGAGAATTGATATAATATACAATAGAAAATAATATAAGATAAAACAAAAATTAACACATTGCAATAGGACAAACTAAACAAAAGGAAACCCCTCCCCATGGGCTCAGGGAACTCTGAAAGAGGAGGCAGAAAGGCTGTAAGAATAGAGGAGATGGAGCACACCAAGGAAGCAGCGTCCTCTAAATCATAAGGACCAATGCACATATGAACTCAGAGGCCGAGGCAGCACGCACAGCGCCTGCACAGGTCTGCACCCGATGGGGTCCTAGAGCTGAAATGAGTAGACACAAGCTCCCGTCCCTAACTCAGTAGCTAGCTCCAACTCAAAACCACTTGCAAATGAGAGTCTCACTGGGGAAACAAACCATTCTAAAGGCTAGGCCGCACGCCTAGCAGTAGACGCCAACAGAAGACAAATTCAACAGTCCCTCTGGAGGTTCCGTTCTCATAACATGTCAGAGCTTTAATTTTTATGTTTTTTCATTTTATTTATATTATTTGCTTATTTTTCCTCTTTGTTTTACCCTATAGATTCTCTGCATATATATTATGGCTTCCAGTTTTGTGTTTTCATAGAATTTCTGAGCACTAACTAGTGGGTTTCTGCGTCTGTACCTGTTTCTTATGCCTTTTCTTGGGCTCTTCTCCTTTGTTTATTTTGTTTTATTCCAAAGTGCCTGGTTTTTGTTTTGCCTTATATTATTTTACATTATATATAATATATTCTATTCATTATCCCTTAGAATCCCATTTGTTTTCCAATAAGAGACAGAAAGGGGGTGAACCCAAATGGGAAGTTTGGGGAGAAACTGAGGGAAAGCAGAGGAAGGGAAAACCATTATTAGAATATACTATGTGAGGAAAAATACATTTCCAACAAAAAGAACAAAAAAGAAGTAGAAGAAAGAATGATCTAGATGGCTCAGCAGTTAAGAGCACTTGCTGCCCTTCTGCCTCTAGAGCAACGCTTAATTCCCAGTACCTACATCAGTTAGCTCACAGTTATCTGTAATTCCATCTCCTGGAGATGTGAGGCCTCTGGCTTTAGAGGGCAGCTGTACATATATGTACTTACTTGTATGCAGACACACACACACACACACACACACACACACACACACACACACACACTTTTTAAGTTTTAAAAAGCAGAGAGAGGTGAGTGTTGGTGCTCGGCACAGTGTCTCCTTTTGGTTCAACCTGGCACCCTAGCCTAGGGAATTGTGCTGCCTACATTTAAGATAAGTCTTCCCACCTCAGTTGCCTAGAAACTCTCTAAGCAGAGATGTATTTCCATGGTGATACTGAACCCCATCAAACTAAGATTAACTGTACCAGACAGCCATCAAAAACTACCTGCCAAGTAAAGCTGTATATGTCTAGTCATATACATACTGATCCTGCTCTATTGGGTCATTATTTTTGGATCATCATACTCATAAGCAGTGTTTCCTTTGATACAATCTCTCATTAATTCTTTACATTTGTAAATGTTCACCACTGTTCAGTGAGTATATGCTAAGATGCCCTGCCCTCTCGATGGGCCGATGGGCCGTTCCCTCGTTCCCTCCACCAGTATGAGGTAGCATAACTTTCTTTACCGCTGCTGACTAGTTCTAGCTTGAAATGTCTATCATCAGATACCAGAACGGTGACATCCCCCGTTTTTTTCCTGTTCTGCTTGTTCTGAGTTCCTTTTCCCGATCTCTTACCCTAGTGCAGGGTCTGTCGTTGCTAGTGAGATGCATTCCTTGGAGGCAACAAATAGATGGACCTTAGTTTTCTTATTATTATTGTTTGTTTTTTAACAGTTTTAAAGATGCATATAGGGCACTCTGATCACTCTTGTCCTATAGTCCTTCTTACTTCCCTCTCTCTCATTCTAGTTAGCCTTCTCCTTACCAGCCTGTTTGCCAAATTCCGCTCTTTTGTTCTGTGACCCACGGTGTTTCTGTTGGCATTCGGTGGGCTCACCAGGGGCACACAACTGAACTTAATGACTCCTCCACTCTACATGTGCTAGTCCATGCATTGTGACTGAAATTGTAAATGCTCAGAGTTGTTAGCAATAGACGTGTGCACTAATTCCCATCATCTTGTTTGTAGTGTCTGGCATTTTCCTAGTCTTCATGTGCCTCACTACGGTTCTAGCACGTTTATTCTGCTCTCCAGTGCCATGGACAAGCTTTCATCCTTCTCTTAAGTCTGAACGGTTCCTTTCAGTATCTTCTATAGAGTGACCAAGAGGTCATAAATTCCTTCAGCCTATTTTTATCAGGAAAATTTTTTCTTTCTCCTTTATTGTAGCAGGTAGTTTTGCTGGGTATAGTAGTCTGGATTGGCAGATTTCACCTTTCAGAACTTAAAAGGCAGAATTTTAGTAAAAGTTTCTGGTGATAAATTAGTTTTTGGTAATTATTATTATTATTATTAGGCATGTGTAAATGGGCTTCTTCTCCCATGATCTGTATTTTTGTTAGGAGTTAACACAAGGGACTCCATATTGGTTATCTTCCATAATTATCTCATTCTAGTTCATGATTATGTAATTTAGTAAGGATTCTGCTTGACCCAATTACAACCATCTTGAGTCATAACTGCCATGATAGTCCTTTAGTAACAGTGAGAATGTTGGAAGAAGGTCCTCATTGTGTAAAATGTATAAGATCAGTTTTATGCCTCCACCACACAGAAAGTGGAAACTCTGTATGGCCACTTTCCCCGTAGAACTTTAGGTCTCCAAGTTGGTCTCAAACGACAGTTGGACCCTAGAGAAAAAGTTTTCTTGCTATCACTGTCTTCTAGGAATTCCACCACCCCAGCAGAAACTAATGTCCCAAAATGTTGGAGGAAGTTTAATCACTCCAGTGCTGATCTCTGCACTATGCACAGCAGGGAAGCTTGAGGGAAGATCTTCAGAACAGTTACTTCAAGATACATGTGGCCAAACTGAATTTTTCATCCAAACACCTGGATTCAAGTTCTGAAATAATTCACACTCATGGGGAAGTTGTAAATAAGGTGAAAGCTGCCAACCCAGACAACAGGCAATAATTCTCTAGGACATTGTTGGATGTATTATTTATATGATGGGAAATGTATGTTTTATGCATTTTCTTCCTAGATATTCATTGAAAATCCCAGGACAAAGTCTCTCCTAAAATTTGATTCCAGCACTGTCAACCACAAGTCTCATCCCAACTCTCTTTCTTAGATCCTCTGCAAGTCAGAAGTCTTCCAGATCTGATCATTATAGGAGAAACACATCCCCAAGTGCTAGGTATGGTGGTAAAGACCCTTGGGACAGAAAGGCAACTGTGGGTATCTGGTATACCTTCCTCACTTTACAGAAAAGAAGAAAGACACTTAGAGAGGGAAGTGGATGGCTGGTGGTCACTAGCAGGCAATAGCTAAGCTGAGGTAGGGTCACTCATGGGCTCTAAGCAGTGCCATCTGTATCCATAAAAAAGACATGCTAAACTGCATTTATTTCTTGATAAAGCTCCTTAGATTTCATGAGATTTGCAAGAGGTTCATGCCTGTCATGGCCCTTTGTGTACTGTTAATAGGAACATAAAGTAGAGCTTTGGTTACTTTGGGGATCAGCTTGGTGGTCCCCTCAACAATTACATATGGGGTTACACCATGACCCAGGAATTTCAGTCCTCAATACTTATCCATGAAGAATGAGCATGCACATGAGTTAGAAGTGTTAAGTGCTACTTACTCCAAGTATCTAATTCCCTACAGCCTTTCTGCAGGGAACCATGGAGTTGGCCTGGCCTATCTGCCTTGAGAGGCACCTGTCATGGTTTTCAGGTTAGAATCCATGGCTCCTGGGGCACAATGTGTCTTCCAGTTCCTGAGAGACTGATGCACTCCCTCAATCAGTGAAGCATTCAGGCTGCTTTGTGTTTCTCTGTATGTTCCCTTAGTATGTTCTCAAGAAAGCGTAGAAAGTTGACAGAACAATTGGTCTTATATATTATTCTTGTGTTCCCTGTATGAGTTGCTGTATCCTGGCAACTACAACTATATTGATCCTGGCAATTGCCATTATATTTTGTTTCTGATGGAGGTATAAAAAGTCTGATTGCTTTCAATAAAATTATTACAGCCTCAGTGGTACTATGGCCCTTACAACTGGCCTCACTTAATTCTTCATGGCCATATTAAGTGACCTTGGCCCACCCTTTCCCTCCTCTCATCACCTCTAGCCAGACCTCACACACACACACACACACACACACACACACACACTCCCATCAAGCTCTAGCATTCTGCTCTCTACTGCCCAGCCAGCATTCTGTAAAATGTACACCCGCATCCATCGCCATCCTCCATGGAGAAACCCCTGAGCTAAGCTGATCGAATACTTATTCTTCTCATCTTTTGCTATCTTCAGATTCTACTATTTCACTGTTTGTCTTATTGAGAGCAAAAGCTGGGACCTTAGTGGGGGAGGGATGGCATCAGAACACCTGTTCTTCACATAAAATCTTCTTCCACACTAGTGGGGAAAGACCCCTCATTTCTCAGAGCCACTGATGACCCAGTCACTCTGACAATATGGACCATTTCCTCCAGCAGAAGGGGATTCTGATGCATCCTGATGTGACTCCTTCTGATGCTCAGTGTTTGCCCATCACTTCTTTAGCATCAATCTGTCCCAGGGTGCCAAGCGCTTATGTATACCCAATAATAAAGCACAACTCCCTGGTGATAAGGGGCCCCAGGGAAATTAAAATCCCAGTGAGATACTTCTTCAAACCCACTGTGATAACCTAAGAAAGAGGGGTGAATAGCAAGTGCTGGTGGGAAGTGGGGGGAACCGGGAGCCTCATCCACGATAATGAGAACAAAATGGTGCTTGAGAGACTTTGAAAAACAGTCTGGTATTTCCTCGAGTAATGAGTCATGAAGTCACAGCTTGGTTAAAGGCTGTTATCATCTGTAACTCCATCTTGCTTTATTCCTTTTTTTTGATTTTGTCCTCTGAATAGTGGCTTCATTTTGCATTCTGGGACTTTTCACCCTCAAGTTAAAAATCAGCTGTCACTGTGTTATCTTTTCCAGTTGGCGTAGGACTGTCTAACTCAGTCTCCTAAGAACATCGGTTTCTCTGCAAAGCCCACTGATCTGGTCCTCAGATAAGTATCCCCCATTCTAGCTTTCTGTTGCTGTGATAAACATGACCAACACCGCCATAGGAAGAAAATGGTTTGTTCCATCTTACATTTTATAGACACTCATCTGCAGAGACCCAGGCAGGAACTCAAGGTAGGAACCAAAGCAGAGGGCACAAAAAGAAAAAAAGACATTTACTGGCTCACTCCCCATGGCTTGGACAGCTTGCTTTTCTATGCACCCCAGGATCACCTATTTACAGTGAGCTGGGCTCTCCAATATCAACCATCAATCAAGAAAATACTCCCCACAGACATGCCCACAGGACAATCTGCTGGAGGTAATTTCTCAATTGAGATCCCCCTTTCCAAGGTGGCTCTGGTTTGTATAAAAATGTCAAAAACCAACCTGCACATGCCATATCCCCAAAGCCTCCATGTGATCTCTCAAGACATCAGCAGGCTTTCTTCTGTGTTGTTGACATTCTCAGAAAATACTAGTTCTTTCTCCAATACTCCTGTCTTAAGGTAATTGGTTTCCACTTGGTGAGTTTTCAAACCTGATTTATTTGGTTCTCAGAATTTCACACCTGATTGTGTATCCTAGAAAAATGATTACAGAGAGAGAGAGAGAGAGAGAGAGAGAGAGAGAGAGAGAGAGAGAGAGAGAGAGACATACACCTAAATACTGGTACAGAATTCTCATAGCAGCAGAATTCCAACAGGCAGAAATATCCAACTGGTGAATGAATAAATAAAATGAATTGCTGGTCAGTGTTTGAACATAAGAGATCTTGCTGTAAAGTTGATTCCATTGCTAAAGTGCTTGCTGTGCCAACACCCTCACTGGAACCATGTTAATAAAAAAAATAAAAATCTGGGCAGAGTGGCACATATTTGTAATTCTGGCACTGGGGAGGCAGAGATAATTAAATTTCCGGGACTTACTGGACAGCCAGCCTAGCCTCCTTGGCAAGCTGCAGGCCAGCACAGGAGCTTCCCTCAAAAAACCAGATGGTCAGTGCTAAAGGAAAAATACCTGAGACTGACCTCTGACCTCCAAACACATATTCACACGTGTGCATGCACACTCTCACAGTACATGTACTCCCACAAACATAAATAAACACATAGACATACGTGCATGTATACAAGACCATGCAAATGTCATGTTAAGTAAAAGAAGCCATCATAAAATTCGACATATTACATGATTCCATCTATATTAAATGTCCAGAGTAGTCAAATCAATAGAAATATAAAGTAGGGGCTGGGCAGTGGTGGTGCACACGTTTTATCCCAGCATTTAGGAGGCAGAGGCAGGAGATCTCTGTGAGTTCCAGGCCCACCTGTCTACAGAGTGAGTTCCAGGATAGCCAGGACTGTTTCACAGAGAAACCCTGTCTTGAAAAACAAAAATATTTATATGTTGTACATAATGGTGATAGTAGATATAGTACTAGATAACATATATATAAGATATATGTATAATATATTTGATAGTATATAGTAGATAACAATGGCAATTTAGGACTAAGAGATAGAGGGCTGTCAGCTGAAAATGGAGTGACTATTAGTGAGAATACCGTTCCTTTAGGAGATGCTTAAAATGATAAAAATTGATTATAATGATGGTTTCATAACCTCGTGAATATACTGGGATGACGGAATTGTATGCTTTTGATAGCTAAATTGTCTGGCATGTGGTAATATTCATAGTTTAGACAACAACACCACACTGCACCCACCCTTTGCAATCCCTCAGCCTAGACAGTAACCAGAGTAACTACCTCAACTCAGGATGTCTAGGATATTCCTGTTCTTATCACTGAAGGTCACATGTCTAGGACACACCAGGAGAGTTGATCACCTACTGGAAGTGACCTTTAGCTTCCGCTGTGGCCGCCAAGGACCACAGGAGCAGAGACAGCAAAATGGCCACCCCCAAGTTCCAGAACCTTGAATCGGCTTTTAACATAACACTCAGAAGGAAATGACATGAAAGATGCGCAGACATCAGGCATCCTTTACGGAGGAAGGGAGCGGGCCCAGGCCCTGAGCTGGCAGAACCACCTACAAAAAAGCTTTTTATGATGAACTTGTGGCCCAACAGTAAGGTTCCCTGAGTTTTAAGGGCTGGTGGAACCAGGCTATAGAGAAGCTAGTCTCCACTGTAAATAGTGACTTTGTTCTTTTTAGTCACAAAATAATTTCCCAGCTATAATTTTCATTTTTCTAACCAACTTTCTTAGTTATTAGACAGAATGTGTTTATGACATTTCCATCCTCATATATTATTATACCTTGTTGATATTTACTCTCCACTAATCTCTTCGACATTGTTTCCCCCTTCACAGTGTCCTGCTGTGATGTCATATACATACATATGTATATACGCATATTATATAACTCATATTTGAGAACATATTTTGTTCTTTCCAGTCCCTTCTTGTTCAACTGTCTCACTCTCTGCCTTCTATTTATTTAGACTTTTTCCTTGCTCCATTTCTGCTTTCATCTCTCTCTCTCTCTCTCTCTCTCTCTCTCTCACACACACACACACACACACTTATGATCTACATAGAGGAGAAAACAGACAATATTTGTGTCCTGGCTAGTTTTATGCCAACTTGATTAAAGCCAGAGTCATCTAAGAGAGGGGAACCCTAATCCAATTGAGGAGGTGCCTCCATAAGATCAGGCTGTGGGCAGGAAAACTTACAGAACATTTTCTTAGTTAGTGATTGATACCCAGCCTATTGTGGGTGGGGATACACCTGAGCTGGCCATCTAGCTTCTATAGGAAAGCAGGTTGAGCAAGCCAGCGAGCAACACTCCTCCAGGTTGCGGCTGAATTTGACTTCCTGCCTTGGCTTCTTCACTCAATGGACTGTGATTCAGGATACGTAAGTCAAATAAACCCTTTCCTCCCCCAAGCAGCTTTTAGTCATAGTATTCCATCAAAGAAAAATTAACTCTAAAGAAGACAATTTCTCTCTCTCAGTCCGGCTTGCTTCACTTACTCTCTAGTTTCATCCACTTCCTGCAAATTATATGATTTCATTCCTCGTAAGGTAGAATAAAACTTTACTGTGTAATGTAGCATATCGTCTTTATCAAACAGCTGATGGGTTTCTAGGCTGTCTCCACCTCTTGACTATTGTGAGTGGCACAGCAATAAATATGGATGTCCATCTACCTTCGGGGTATGTTTACTTAGACTTTTCTGGATATAGACACAGGAGTGGTCTAGCTGGATCATATGGGAGTTTCCAGTCTTAGGTTTCTGAGGAACCCCCGAACTTATTTCCTTAGGGACTGCTCCCATTTCCATTTTCATCCACAGTATGCATAGGTTTCTCTTTCCCCACAGCCTCACCAACATTTGCTGTGGGTTGTATTCTGACTAGATAGAGTAATGGAACCTCAGATTCTAATTTGTGCTTCTGTGGCAGGTAAGGATGTTAACATGAAGTTAAACATTTGTGCCATTTCTTTTGAAAACTGTTTATTTCATCTGTCCATTTATTAATTAGAAGATTTGGGGTATTTAATTTTTGGAATGTTTTTTTATGGATTCTAGATACTAATACCCTGTCTGATGTGTAGCTGGCAGAGACTTTTCTACCATCCTGTTGACTGTGTCCTGATTCTGCTGTTCTTCATTTTACTGTTTATTTTCTTCATTCACACAATCCTGCTTTGTTGACTAATGATTTCTTTCCTGTGTTATTGGAATCTTTTTCAGAAAGCCTTTGCCTGTGTCCCCCAGTGTTTTCCTTTAGCATTTTCTGGTCTTGCTCCATTTTTGAATTCGCTTTTGAGCAGGGTGAGAGATATGTATCTAGTTTCGTTCTTCTCCATGCAGAAATCTAATTCCCCAGTACCATTTGTCAACAAAGCTCTCTTCTCTCCATTGTGTGTTGCTGACATTTTTGTCAAAAATTAGGTGGTTGCACACTCAGTTTGTCTCCAACTGGTGATTCAGCCCTGACCCCTGAGGAAGGAAGTATGGGAGTTATTAAAAGCTAGAGACAAATGATCTTAGAGCCTGCGCACCCTCCTGGGTAGGACACATATGCCTTGGACCAGCCACATTCTTTGTAGACTGTGATGTCTAGTTAGATGCAATGTCTCCAGAGCCATACTAGGGGAGGAGAGGCTGTTGGAAAATTACAGAAATCTACTTTGACACTCATTTATTTTTCCTTTTATTCAGCTGTGTGTGTCCTCTCTGATTGTTTGTTTCTTTAGTGCTAGAGGGCACAGCAGGAGAACCCTGATTTTTGATAAATCCCAAATTGTATTTATTTTTAAAAATTAGGTAGCTGTACTGGTGTGTGTTTATATCTTGACTGTCCGCCTTCCATTGATCTATGTCTGCTTCCCACATAGTCATTTTAATTCGATCTACCACACCCTTAGTCCCCCTTCCAAAACTTCCCTCCATCTCTGTCAAAGCGCCACCATCTCCTCTATGGCCCCAACAGCTACACTAAGCGGCCCAGGCAGAATGCTTTCCAGAGAGCAGATCTGAGAGGCTTAATGGTATTTGTCTTTCTAAAGTACTTGCAATCATTTCCCATTTCTGTGATCCAATTTCAAATCTGCTAGATGCACTGCAGTCCAATCTGAGAGCTTCTAAATGATACTGAAGGCTGAGGAATGGACCATCTCATCGCTGAGGGAGACTGCATCGGCTGTGGTCAAGGCTCTGTCTATGCTCTGGTATCACTGACCTGTGAGGGAGCCCAGCCTGCCAGAATGAGGCCAATATGGAGGTTGGGCTCCTGTCACCCTTCACACGAGCTTTGTCCCAGCCAACCCAGAAATATCCTGTTTCAACTACAGGTAATAAGTCTTGTGTCCTAGGAAGTATATAACACTTATTGTGTCTGCTATGGGCAAGAATCATAATGGGCATTTTAAACATAATTCATAGAATTATTTTAATACTTATATCAGATCATGTTATATTTCTGCTCAAATCCTAATGGCTCCCAAACCTCCATCATGGCCCCAGTGTGGTTTTTCCTCAACCACACTCCTTCCTTCAGACCCTGCCTCAGGCCTTAGGATACTCAGCCTCTTTGACAGAGAATACCATTCCCCCAGATATTACTTCACCTTCACGCTATCTGGTCTCTACTCAAATATCACATCTCTTAAAGAGGAGTCCTTGACTATAATTAAACTAAATAATCCCCATCCATTATCCTCCAAGCCCTCTCTGCCCCTCTTTCAATGCATTTATTGTTGTTTTAAGTGTTTGTTTGCTTATCTGTCTGCCTCCTTTTGCCAGAACCTGAACTCTCTGGTCTCTCCCAAGCCTAGACTAATACCTGGCATGTACAAAGTACATACTAAAGGACAAAATTCATTCTTCCCTAAGAGGCAGCACCTAGTCTCTATTCACTTTACAACATAACCTGAGACTTCAGGGAGGGTCTATGGCCAGTCCAAAGTCATGTAACTAGTAAGTGACAGATATAGAGCATGAACCAAAATTTCTTTGATGTCAACGCCTGTGTTCTTTCCATTACACCCTGTGCCTCTCTCCTGAAACAGTCCTTTGTGGAACTATGTGGGTGGAGAGCTTAAAAAGGAAGAGGCTCCTTGGAGAAATAAGGAACCCTCCGCCCTCCTTCCCCACCTCCAGTTCTCAGCTGATGTTTTGTGACATTGAAACTGGGGCAACACCAGTTAGAATCCTTTATTAATCCTAAAGCCAAGAACTGCTCCAAGCTGGAAGCGAGACTCGCTGGTGGCAATCGAAAGCTAAAGCATGCTTCAAAATGACAGCAGCCATGCTAATATGCATTAGGAAAGAAAGCTGGGAATGGGAAGGGAATGAATAAACCAGTAAGGATAAATTTAACATCTGAAAAGTCAAGTCATGGCCTTGTCCAAAGGAGATCCTGAAAATCAATCAGCCATTTATTATCACACTGAGCCATGAACATTGTGAACATACTTTACAGAATGCTAAAAATACCCTATGCATAAGTATCTCAGAGTTCAATCAGACCAGGAATCAGCAATCCTTTTCCATTAGGAACCAGAGAGTGAATATTATAAGCTTCCAAGCTACATCTTTGAAACATCTTGCCTCTGTCATGACAGCACAAGAGCAGCTGCAGATAATGTGTAAACTGCAGATAATGTGTAAACAAGTGAGTGTGTGTTCCAATAAAGCTTTACTCATAAGAAGAGATGCTGGGCCAGACTCCATTCACAAGATGTGTGTAGTTTGCCAACTCTTGATCTAGGCCAACAGACTGTTGTGACCAAGAAATGGAGAGGCAAAAGGGACTTGTCATTGACAGTTACGAGAAAGACCTCCAACATTCATTCAGTAAATACCACCAAGCATGAATTACAATCAAGGCTGCTTCAAGCATAGAAGGGACAACAATAAAGACAATAAAGAGACTGCCCAAATAGCCTCTTTCATTTATGTGAAGCCAGGAGTAAAACAAAGGGGGGGGGGGGGGAATGACAGCTTTGTTGCTATGAATACAATGAAAACAATATAATGCGGGAACAGCTATCAAGGGACCAAAGCCAAGGTGAGGAAAGGCCAGAGGAAGCTGATATATTCATTGAAAGATAACGTTTATTAAGCACCATACGTAAGTACACACGTAAACACACACACACACACACACACTCAGTCTTCACAATCTTATGTTGTATAGCTTCCTGTCCTTATTATGGTTACTAGCGATGAACCAATTTGAAAAAAGGAAAGGTTCACTTGTTCTTATGCTTTGAAAGATTTCCACCATGGTTGCTCGGCCTATTGCTTTGGGCCCATGACAGCAAAGTTCATTGCGGTGGATGGGTGAGACAAAATAAATCTGTTCAGAAAGTAAAGCAAAAGACAGCAAGAAGGTGGTTGTCCAACATCCCTTTCAAAAAGCACGCCCACAGTGACCTAACTTCTTCCCATGATGCTCCACCCCTTAAAGGGCCCACCACTGCTCTAGACCTCAGAAGGGTATTTTAAAGTCCAAGTTAAAGCCACTTTGCTGACAGGATGAAGGAGGGCTGAAACAGTTGAAATGTTTGCCTACGGTGAGACCTGAAGAGATTCTTCAGCCTCCATTCCTCTGACTCCAGTGTGTAGACTCTCCTTTCTCTCACATCAATGCTTCCCCAGCCATTTCACAGTGGTATGACTCAGAAACCCCCTCAGGAATTTTAAAAGGCTGTCTCTGCCTAATGTGTTTAGTTAGGAGCCAGAACATGTATTAAAATGCAGATTAAATTTTAACAAGATATAACAGCATCAAAACCTGTTTTGATGACCTGGTGCTTGAAATTACTGCCTCTTGCACTTTAAAAATTAAATCAGTTTTTTTTTTTAAGTATTTCATATTTGATTTCTAAACAAGTTAGAAGGTTTCAGGCTGCCACTTTCAAACATCTGTACAAACAAAACCTTCATGAATAATATTTATTTCCAACAAATGAGAAATCCCAAAATGAAATGTGCTTTTTAAAAAAAAAAAAAACTGGTTTTTGAAGTACTAGAGACACTTGGATATGTCAGAGCAGAATTCACAGTAGTTACATGCTTCTTGCTAATTTGATCAAGGTGGTTATAAGGCAAACACTGCTGCTGCCCTCTTGAATACTGACATGAGTGTTAATTATAATTCCTAACCCCAAGCAATGCTTTCCCGGGAGTAAAATATTAAACCATGAGGAACCCTAGGACTAGCCTATCACAGGAGAATATTCACACCCACCGGAACAGCGAGGCATCCACTCCATATGCACCTGGGGCCTCCAACTGCTCCTTTTAGGCAGAAAAGAATATGGAAATAATCATTCTGTGTGATGACTGCTGTATGCTAGAAATGGAGACAGAGATCTTTACCATCCAGTGAGAAGGCCCAGCCCTACTGCTCAGGCCCGTGCTCACACAGAGACCCTGGAGGCTGTGGGGGTGTGGACAGAAGCTCCTGTGATGATTGCCAACTTGACATGATCTAACACCACCTAGGAGCAAGTCTCTGGGATGTCAGAGTATTTAGATTATATTAATTTTAATGGAAAGACCCACCTGAATTGTGAGCTATGCCATATCATGCACTAGGATCTCAGTCTGGATAAAAAACCAGGAAGCAAACAGGGCAGTAGCATTCACCACTCTGCTTCCTGATTCCTGACACAGTGTGACTAGAAGCCACAGGCTTCTGCTCTCAGGACTTTCTCACCATGATGAGCTGTACCCTTGAACTCCCTTCCTCCCTCCCTCTTTTTCCATTCTTCTTTCCTCCCTTCCCTTCTTCCTTCCTCTCTCCCTGCCTCCTAATAATCCCACAGAATCAAAGAGAAAGACCACTAACCCATGGCCAAATTAATTAAAGCAAGTGCTTTTATTTGTGTGCACACTATTTCTCCCTAAGGTGGGGTTCAAGATATGAGCGCTGGACATGGGGAAGATAAGGGGTATTTATAGTTCAGGAGTAGGTGGTTTCCCAGTGGGGAATTTGTCAGGCAAAGGTGGGGTTACAGGAGATCATAAGCATAACAAGTTGGTTTTAACAAACTCATGAAACAAAGACAAAGTTGCAAGGTGGTCATAAAAAGGTAGACATAAAAACCTTTTGAAAGAAAGGCATGGTTGCCATTTCCTGGAACACGTAGTACAGAACCGTATGTAGATAATGTTATAGGGAAGCATAGCCCAATTCTTGACAAACGGGTTTAATCATAAACAGGAATGAACTTAGCTTGTATTTACTATAAGATGGCTTTCAGGCCTAAAATGGAGGTGAGATGGCTCATCATTTTCTCTCCTCCTTCCTTTCTTCTTGAATAACTCACACAGCCTTCTGGGGAGACCCCACCCTCCCATCATTCTGAGAGTGGAAACCCCTAGGATTCGAACTTTAGCTGCTTTATCAATCTCCTTGGCCTGGGCCTTTTACAAACTTACCATAAATCAGTGGGTCAGTAACTTGCTCCTGAACACCAGGCAGCCAAGTGCTGAATCTGCCTAGTTTTGGTGATTGGCTGGTGTTTTCAACTGTTCCTGGTGGCCAAAAAATATCTAAGTATCTTTTTTTTTTTTTTTTTAACAGCTCACGTGGTAACAAAAATATTCTTCTCTCATAAAGAAAGCTAGTATGGGAGGAAAGTTCAAAACAGCACATCAACAGTCACTGAATTCTCCAGCAACTGCTGACGGTTTTTAAATTATTAATGACTTCAGCCAGAAGGATTCTCAGAGGCCTTTGGTCCAGGCTTCTGCCTTCAGCCAATCTAAGCTGAGGACCTGCATCGCCAGCCTCAGCATCCAGAAGCCCAGAGTCCAAAAGCCTGGAGGCCCAGAAACTGAATGTACCTGGAGTGGCCTGCTTGAGCTGCTCATCCTCAGAGCAGACAGGAGCAGGTGCCTCTGCCCACACTGCAGTACCTAATGCCTCCACTGTATACTTCACAGGATATCAAGATGGCCAGCACAAAATAATTCACATGGCAGCACTAGAGGGGAAAGTGCTGTGGACCATAAATCAAAACACACTGTATCTATCAGAGTGAAGTTCTTGGCATCCAACAGTGTTGGTTCACCTAGAACTGGAGTTACAGAGCCTGACTCCTCTGCAAGAATAAACAGTGCTCCTAACTGCTGAGCCAACTCTCCAGGTGGGTGTCTTGAAATCACCTCTATTAGCTGTGGAACCTCAAGGAAGTCTCTGAGTACCCATTTCCCATCTGTCGAATGGAAATGTCAGTAACTAACTCAGTGAGCCATCCCTATGGGTTGAATGAGACAGCATCTAGAGAGCACAGTAAGTCTCAAGACACAGAATTATCTGTGGGTTCATTACAAAAACAAAAGTTACTAAGGACACATTTCATCTCTTATTCTCACTCAAAACTGACAGTTCTGTTGCTTCTAATTGTTCCTAGCCACTTAATCACTGTTTTTTTAATTTTATTTTTATATTTTATGTGTATTGGCATTTTGCTTGAATCTGTGTCTGTGCACTACATTTGTGCAGTGCCTGAGAGGTCAGAAGAAGGTGTCAGATCCCCTAGAGTTATAGACCGTTGTTAGTTTCTATATGGGTGCTGGAAATCAAGCCCAGATTCTCCCTGAAAGTACAAGCCATTGCTTTTAGCCTCTGAGCCATCTCTCCAGGTCCTAATCACTTAATTTTAAATGAGAAATTCTGGAGCTCTTTGGACATTCTTAACCTTATGAAGACCCCAATAAAAATATCTGATCTTCCTCATGAGAAAGATTGGCAGCAAATTTCCACGCTTTCAAGAGATCTGGAAACTTCCAGTCTCCTATCCACGTGCCCTCTCTATACAGAGTCCCTTGGCCTTTTGTTAAAACTCTATAACAATTCCCTACTGCCCAGAAGGCAGCACATTCAGAGCAATACCTTGTAGAATCTGCTTTCCAAGGACTTGACCTCACCGTGGTGACTTGCATTGCAAATGTCTCTCAGGCCCAGGGATCTTGAAGGCACAGGAAGATTTAAGCAGAAGTAATCAAGCTGAAGGGAGATGCTTCTCTGCACAGCCTAAAAACAATTACCAACCTCAGACTTTCAAAATGTCAAGCTCGGTTTATCAGAACTCTTTCCCAGCTAAGAAGTATTAACGGTCCCAAAGAAGAAAGCTGAGTCAGATCCAGGATCATGTAGGGCTGGTGGGGATGGGAGAGAGACACAATCAGGAAGTTACAATGACAAGTTCTGTTGCTAAGACAGGGAAACCATTGGACAAAGTACCTCAGTGGTGAAATCCACAACCGACGCTACACACAAACAGGCTGCTGAGAGCGATCACCGAGTCTACCATCATCTCCAGCCGTGAACACAGTCAAACACATGTAGAGGTTCTGTATTAGCAATTATTCAAACAAGAGTCCAGCTGAAAGGAAGTTTCTGTACCCAATAGGCCTCTCTGACGATGCAGCAATTCAAATCAGACCCGATCAAACTGAATTAAGAAAAAGCCCAGGTTTAATGAGTAAAACGCTCCCAGACGATTTTCTGGCCCCAGAAGAGGAGACTGGGAAAGAGAGACCGAAAAGCAAAAACTACCTGTCTGTTTTCTGAGGGGCAATTTAAATAACCTGTAGGAGTGGTCTTGAGCATCTCCGAGGGAGGAACTACCATTGTTGAGCTTTCTGAGATGAGGCAGGGTTTGGGGGGAGTGATAGATGGCGGAGAGAGGTTGAGGTGGAGTTTCCACCAGAACAGAAAAGTCTAGAACCATTGAGAACGTGTGACTGGAGTCAAAAACATTCAGCTCCCTGAGAGAACAGCTGAGCATTCTGAAGTCAAGTCTGTGACTCTATAAAAAATGGACGATCCCCTTCCCCAACAACTGAGCTGAGCACTAAATAAGCTGGCACACATGAAGAGCATGGCATGTAAGACACCCTCGGTGAACATCACTCAGTATCATTATGATTCTTAAAATTACTCATGGACAAAGGAGATTGCACCGGTGTCTCCACATGACTTGCATGATGAAGTACAAGTCTACTATGTGCAGATACATAGGCAATAAGATTCCCTGCAGAACTGAAGGAAGGAAGAACAGCTTTAACTATTACGGTTTCTATTTGCTACCAATTGTTGAGGTGTGATTTGTCCTTGAAGACCTAGAACCTTCTCCTTGCAGGGAACAGATAATATGGTTACTCTGTAAAAACGTACAACTACTTTGGGACACATGAGGGAAAACGAGCTGATTTTTGTTATTGTTAACGCTGTTCATTCTGACTGGCCTGTGTCTGGTTAACTATAATATGTATTATATATATAATCAGTGAGGTTGTTCTACAAGGGAAAAAAAAGCCAAATGGCTGAGCATCTGTGAGCCAGAAGCATTTTACAGATATTTAAGCTTCACACTCTCATTAGTAAGATGGTATTATTGTATTCTCTTAGAGGTTGAAAAAGTCCAACTTTCCATTTACAATCATAAACTTCAGGAATTTAAAATCACAGGGATGTTGTATTCCGGTCCAGATGTTCTGGCCTTGCCTCATGGCCCTGGCTTTCCGGCGTAGCCTGGTAGCCTGGACTTTCAGACCCACAGTCCCATAGTCCCACTGAAACACACAGGCACTTATATTAATTATACACTGATTGGCCTGGGACCCAGGCATATAACTTGCTAACTCTTTACCCTTCAACTAACCCATGATTCTTATCCTGTTCAGTCATGAGGCTCAGTACCTTTTCTCAGAGCAGCATAGTTGACCTCTGCATCCTCTGGCTTGTCTAATGTCTCTGTGGAATTTCTGCTCTGTTCTTCCTGTTCCCAGAGTACTCTTAGTCTGGAAGCTCCGCCCACACTTCCTGTCTGCCTTTGGCCAATCAGGGTTTTTATTACACCAGTAGGTGGGACAATTATTTACAATGTAACAACCTAATGCCACTACACTGGGACACTCCACCCAGCAAGCCTCAGAACAGAATAGCAACATCTGCCTCCAAATCCTTAGTCCTACAGCTAGAGAGAGCACAGGAGTCAGAGGCACAGTGTAGGGAGCCAGCCAGTGGGTAAGAAGGGAGAACGTTTCATCTCCATATCAGTCAGGGAGATTTTACTTAAGACTACTGCATGGGCTGACAAGATGACCTGATGGGTATGAATGTGCTTTGTGCAAACAAGAGCACCTGAGTTAGGGTCACCAGCACCCAGGGAAAAGCTCAGGTATGATTATGCACATCTGGGTCACCAGCATTGGGTGAGTAGGTGGGTGAGTGGGGCAGTTCTTGGGTTTAGAGGCCACCAACCTCGTCAAAAAAATACTCCAGATCCAGTGAGAAACACTGTCTCAAAGAAATAAGAGAAAGCGCAATAAAGAAGAGCAGCTACTGGCTTCCCCTGGCCTCCACACATGGGGACACACATGTGAACAGACATGCACATATCACAGGCGTGCATGCACACACAGACACACACACACACACACACACACACATATGCACACCTATACACAAAGGCTACTATGATGAAACAGAGGTTGAATTAACTCCAAATGGGGCAGCTGAAGCTTTACAACCAACAGGCAGCATGAAGGAATGTGTATCATTACTAAAAGAAATGTAGCGAGATAAGAAGCAAGGGGTAGGCTGGTGGAGGATCTTGCTTAGATACCAAGAGTATCAAGGTGGAGAGAATCCTCAAGAAACTGGCTTAGCAGGGTGTTTGCTAAAAGTGGCCTCTGCAATCCAAAGACAGGACAGCTCAAGGATAAGGCCTACTCAGAGAGGCTGGCAGATCTCAGAAGATCCTGATGGAAGTTTAGTCAATGTGGAAGTCCTCATCTGGTCACTGTGTGACATTATTACAATAATAAATAAAACAAAAGCTAGTTCTCCACCTTTTATGGTGTGACTCCACAAATCCCTGCAGGATTCCCAGGCTCTTCCCACCCTGGCATTGCCCTGGTATGGCTTACTTCAGAATGGTATGATGCTAGAGACACTTCTGACATCTGGGTCTAGAGAAGCCCTGATTCTTTCCCCTGTTTATCTTGGGTTCTCTATCTTCTCTCTTTCCCTCTCCCCCCCCCTTCCTCCCACTCCTGATCCATCTTTATCTCACTATGCACACCCCAAATCATCCCAAGAGGGGAAAGAGGGGTGCAGGGGGTGGGGGCAACCCGGGACAGGGACAGACGGACACAGCAGGAATCGTGCCGCTGGGGATCCTCAGGGAGCATTCTGGAGTAGTTGCCAAGTGAGAATTTCTCAAGGAAACTGCAAGGGGGTTCAGTGTAGGAGGGGATTTGAGTGACTTTACCGTGAGGATTGAGTTGAATTGCTCTTTGAGAAATGCTAATGAAGATAGGTATTCCTGTTTAATCACCTCGGCTGCTAGAATTTGCTCCTTAAAATGTACGTCAGTGAGAGCAATGGACAGGAGACCTGGATGTTATGAGGGAAAGGCACATTAAGTCTGTACCTAATCTTCTGTGTGGTTCCTCCTATTTTAATCTGCTTGATAAGTGGCAGCTTTACCATTGTTATTGTTTGACGCTGCCTTTCTGCTCTGAACCAAGGTCTACATCCTCCTAAGAAATAATAGCTTGTAAGTGTCTTTTCCAATCTCTCCAGCCTGATACCGCTCTGTGTCACACTCAAGATGCTTGCTTCAGTATGGTCTATAAAGGAAGATTGTGTCAAGACAAAGAAAGCAAAGGATGAGCATTGCTTGTGCATCCAGGACTTTCTCACAAGTAAAGCAAAACTTACCTTAGAGTTAGTCCCTGTCACAGACATGAATCAGAGTCCAAAAGGCACCTGCTGATGTCTCCAGGTTTTTATGTCACAGAACAAAAAATTAAGACAGAGACACATAGAGTGTGGTAGGGAACTGGTAAGAAACAGAGCAACCATGACCATGAAACTGGACGAGGGAGCTGGAAAAGGTCCAAGGCTCAAATGCACGGAACATGTAATAGCTTCCTGGTCCCCAGTTTAGATTGAGGGCTATCCTTTACCTGTGTGAAGGGTTTCTAGTCTTTCTCCCAACTGGCTTCTTTCATAGGTTACTTTCTGATGCCCCTCCCTCCTCACCCGCCTCTCCCTCCAGGCCTCATTTTCCCCTGTCAGCCAAATCATACCAACCAGTCAACTGGGGTTTGCTGCTTGTAAATTTTGAGTGTGAAATAGTGTGTGTGTGTGTGTGTGTGTGTGTGTGTGTGTGTGTGTGTGTGTGTGTGTGTGTGTGTGTGTGTGTGTGTGTTTTAAGGCAAGGTCTCACGTAGCTCATATGGACCTGAAACTCCCTGTGCAGACCAGGCTGGCCTTCAACTCCTGCCTCAGCCCTCTGAGAGCTGGGGTTACCCAGCCATTAAGTAGCTACACAACTTGGATTCTGCTGTAGGACTATATCCAAAGAAAGCAGATGCCTGCTTAGGTAGCCAGTAAGTAACATTTTTTTTCTCTTACTTCTTCCTCCAGCCCACAAAATTCCACTTTCCTCAGACTAAAGAGAATCCTCTGACACCTTCCCTTACGGAGTGCTACCCCATTCATGAGTTTCAGTTCTCAGAGAAAAGTCCTGGAAGCATATTATTTGGGAGGATGTTCTAACCAGCTGGTTACCACTTGTCTTGGCCTCCAAAACAAACCAGCCTTTGCCTCCAACATAAAACCTCTCCACCCCAGTAGATTTATTGTGACCTCCAGGCTGTCCAGGCATGTTCTGTGGGCTCAAAAACTGTTGTATCACATCTACAAATTCTTTTCATCTTTCTGTTTTATTCTCTTTCTTATTTAATTGACTATAGTTGAACATATAAGGTGTACCACATTTGGGTACATGGATGCATTCATTATACAGTGATCAACCAAGGTGATCTGTACAGCCCCTTAACACTTGTTTAGGATGGCAGCATTCAAAGCCACATTTTCTATTTTGAGATGCATGTTATTATTGAGGACAGTGCCCCAACTGTGCAGTAGAGTGCTCAAAATGATTTCCTATATCTGCTCGTAGTTTGCACACACTGCCCAATCTGATTCACTCTCCTCATTCCGTTTTCCAGTAATGGTTTCTTAAGTCTGAATTTCTATGAAGACATTTTTTAGAAATTACCATACATAATATTAGGTTTCATTATGTCATTTTCAAATAAAATCTGTCTTTGTCGATTCCCATCCCCCATCTACTCTGTCGCCCTGGGACTGCTCCTTGTACCTTCCTATCAGGCCTCATCCTCTCTGCTCTGGTTTTATTTCTTGTGTGTCCTATTACCCTCACCTCTTCCTCAGCAGGTCTTTCCCCTCTCAAGATTGTCTCATTTCTAGTCCCGCAGTGGCACCCACCCTCACCCCCACACACATACACGTAAACATTGCAAGCTGGATTCACACTGAAAGCATGAAGTCTCTGTCTTTCTGAAGTCACCTTGATTACTACTTTCCAGCTCCACATATTTCCCTATAAAGTTCATCATTTCATTTTTCTTTATGGCTGAATAAAATTCTATTGTGCATACCTGCCACATTTTCAGTATCTATTCATCTACTGATCGACAGCGAGGTTGCTTCTGTTCTCCCTACAAGCTATTTTCTTAATGTACATTCCTGGTATTCTCTGTCATTTTCTATTTTCTTGATTAACATACTGTTACACCATTGCCATCATAGGAAAAAGAACCTTAAATATGTTTCTGATGTACCAAAGGTTCTTATATACAACAACAAAACACCAATCTTAGCATCCTCTAGGGCTGAAACTCTCTGGGTTCTGGAACTCTCTAAGCCTTGCCAGAAAATTAGCAGTCAAGTTTTGTCCAGGAAGTCACTTGTCAATCAGCATCTTCTGAAAGATGTCCAGCACTGTGAGGGCCATGATGTAGACAGGCCAGTGTGGCAGCTAGCATGCCCCTCCCTGAGACTGGCTAATTTTAGTCCAATTCAACTGCTTACATCAGTGTAGGCAATTTGTCCTCTTGCTCAAGGCCTCAACCCCTCCAACTGAACAGTGGGGGTTAAATGGTCTCAGAATTAAGCTTCTGAGTGGAAGTGAGGGGTGGCACTTTTCTGATCTCAAGCTTGCAAGAAGGAAGGATACCCTCAAAGCATAGCATAGGCCTACGCCTGCATATTATGTGTCCAGGGGCTACAGCAAGAGATGGGTCAAACAAAAAGGGCCTCTGTGCCTCGGATCTTTCAGCAGCTGCTTGTTGGGAAGCATATCAGAATACACACACTGTGCCAGACACCCAGACATGCTTGGATTGCACTGGATCACATGAGGTCTTTTAAGTTTTCACCCCCAAAAACTAGCTACAAAAGAGTCCTTTTTCCTTTCTCCATTATGCAAATCATCTTGATGTCTATTGATTGCATTTGCATGTGAAGAGGGACTCTAGGTTTGTAACTGATGTATTTGCATGTGCATTTTTACTAATCCGCTTGCAGGAGGGAGGTGATTACAGGCAAAGGTATGGAAATATTACGGTCTGCAGCTAATAGAATTTGGCACCTCCGGAGGGTAAATGCAGTCTGACAGTGGGATTATTACAGGCAGGTGGGAGCAGAGCTGGAGCAGACATAGCCCCTCCTAACAGTCTTCATCAAGAATTCTTGCTGCAGGCTGCTGCTGGAGACCACTATGTGACCCAGCCTGGGAGACTTACCCAGTGCAGAGAGGTGAGTTTTTCAATAGAGAGATCATGGTCCACCCCGCCCTGGGTTTGCATGCAGAACAGCTTCCTTCTTTTTACACCATTAGTTTTGTGCTTCTCTGTGGCTTGGCAGGAGTCATCAGAAAGCAATCACATTATGCCTGCGTACTGGCAAAGCAACCAACTCCCAGGCTTGTCTAGTCAGAAAAATAAAAAGGCCTCATAGCTGTTTAACATTGCTCTTTCAAGTCAGAGTTAATATTATGCCTTATTTGCATCCAACGTTTAAATTTACTCATTAAGTTCTAAGGGCCATGCCACCTTTTGTCAGCCGGGTCTCTAATAAAGGCACAATCCTTTCAGGAAAAATGTGTCCCTTCTCACAGAGCCTAATCTCCTAAAAAAAAACCCATTTTCTGTAAATCTGAGGTTTCTGCCTACCTACCTACATCGGTGACTTCTCCTGGCTCTTCTTTTAAAAAAAAAAAAAAAATTTTAAAAAGGCCACAATGGGGATGAATAATTTCTCAGCACTCCCTGCAGCCCTGAGTAACAGTTGTGGAAATAAAACTTGGGGTTTTGTTTGGGTATCTATTTTGTTTGTTTGTTTGCATGTGTCTCCAATGTGCTGTGAACTTGTCTGTGTGTGCCTGTAATGCATGTGCACCTGTCTGCATAGGTATGGGATACACACGTGTGTGCTTATGTGCAGATGCTGGTGCTGGGCAGTTCAGCTGCTCTTGGCTAACCATACGGGACTGATCACTGGGCATACAGCAGGGCTGGGGATCTGGACAGCTTCTCATGGATGCTTAGCCCACTGAGGTATCTCCCAGTCTCCTTATTGTTTGTTTTCAGCATTTCCTCAAACTCAACCGAGGTAGAAAAAAAAGACAGTGAGGGAGAGAGAATGCAGGTTCTCCATGAGACAGTGTAAAACTTTCACATGACAGCCTTTCAGCAAAAACTGTCTGTCACTACTTGGTTAAAAATGAACCCGAAGAGCAACTTAAGGCTTGTGACTGTCAGGGACAAAAATGAACCCTGATGGCAGGGGCTTTAAACTGAATATAAAGCCAACAGGTAAACTAATGACAGAGAACATAATTAGCAGTTTATTCCCAGTCCAGAGCTAGCAAAAGCTGGCAGGCAAATCCTTGCCAATAAAAGACTGTCTCCTGTATCAGAGAAATACCTGTTAGGGTTTGGATGGATCAGGTGGCTCAAGGGGACTCTGAAATGGATTGCTGGGGACTAAGGTATTATTAGATGGACAGGGAACAGGGAGGGGAGTTTGGGACCCAGCACCAAAGACAGATAACATATCAGAGACTCTGGAGAGAATCGGGGCACATACACCTTTTTAAGGATGAGAGCAGGGCTTTCCTAGCAAAAGCCTACATCTAGGCTCTCAGATATCCCTGAAGGACTCATGTGGGAGATGAGGAGCAGGATGTGACATTTCCATGAGGCGAATCTTGGGGTTCACAATATCCCAGTAGGATGCCTGCAGTATTTGTGTCAGGTAAAGTCTAGACATGGCAGCAGATAGACTTCAACATTACATTCTCACAGCACCCATTTTCAAGTTCTGGCCACATAGAATAGCCTCAAAGTCCAAACCAAGAGGAATAGAATGTGGCTGGCTAATCATTTTCTTTTCCATAAGCTTCAGAAGGCATCACACAGTTTTCATGTACAAGGCTCAGGTCATCTTGTGCCAAACACTATTCTCTGGCTCCTTTCAATAAAAGCTACTGTCAGCCCAAGGACACTGAGAGTGTTCTTTCTTTAAGTCCCCCATCCGCCTATCCTGATAATTGTGCAATATATATTTTATTTCCAGGGTCTCATTCCATTGAAAGCTCAGTTATATTGAAAAGAGGAGAAGGAACAGGAGGGAGGGAAAGAGGGAGGGAGGGAGGGAGGGAGGGAGGGAGGGAGGGAGGGAGGGAGGGAGGGAGGGAGGGAGGGAGGGAGGGAAGATGGAAAGATAGAGAGGGACATAGAGGAAAAAGAAACCCTTTGGTCTCTATTTCAATCGAAAGGAGATGTCTCTAACATTAAGCCAGCTCACTGAGAGGCAAAGTGATTTTCCAGTTGTCCCATAACAGAGTCACACCTGGAAGAGATAAGTAAAGTTGGCCATTAGTTCAAAGCCAGAAATAAATGTGGGGTCTCATTTGTTAATGTCTTTTATTTTGCATGCTTTTCAAATTCTTAATATATAAGGACATAAAAATTATGTACACTAATAAGATGGCACACAGTTTTCAGTACATGTATGTCTTGCATTATATTTCAGTAGGGTTAAATACATGTATCTCTTCACATAATTTTCATTTCTTTGTAGTGAAAACTTTAAAGATTCTTTTAAGCCTTGGTTCTGAGTTGATCAGCTGCAGTATTTTTCCAGAAGTTGTTTTGAACTCAATAGCCAGACCTCACAGGCCAAGCAGCTGACCACTGGATGATGGCTAATATACATACAGTTCACCCAATGTGCAGTAAAAAGGCAAAATGCTTGCAAACAGGCTTCTGTCTACTTTCATTTTCAAATGAGGAACCTTCTCATATCAGCTAAGGACACAGCAGGAAGGATATTCAGAAACCAGTAAGGGACCTTTAAAAGGAGAGTCAAGGGTGGAGAGATGGCCCAGCAGTTAAGAGCACTGACTTTTCTTGCAGAGGACTAGGCTCAGTTTCCAGCACCCACATGTTGGTTCACAATCATCTGTGACTCCAGTCCAGAGGATCCGATCCCTCTTCAGGCCTCCATGGGAACCAGGCACTAACCTGGTACACAGATATGCATGCAGGCAAAACGTCCATACCTGTAAGTAAATAAATGAAAATTAAATTAAAAGAAATAGTCATAATTTTTGTTTAGATGAACAAAAAATGGAAACTTACATTGTGAAAATAGAATGCTGTTGCTACGTAACACAAAGTTTTGACGCATCCACACCCTCGAGAGATAGAGGTTAGGTGATTCTGTTTGAAGGAGTGTGGGTTCCCTCCAGGAGCTCTGAATTCCAGGTGGAAGTTTGAGGAGCCCCACAATGATGTTACCAAAAAGTCAAGCTCTGCCTGAAGAATTCTTGGCTCTGTCCTTGGTCCTGGTCTCGTCTCCACTCCACATGCACCATCCGGCCTCCCAACTCTATTCAAAGCCACAGAAGCCCCTCTGGAGTAGACTACTCCAACAAGCACCCTATCCCACCTTACCCTTCTAACAACTCTATCTTCCCAACTGACTAAGAGACAGACTTTGAGAAATTCCTGTCTTCTTGAAAGACGAGTCAACAAAACTTTTTCTTGGCTGAGTGTGAGAGCTCAGGCTTATAAGCACTTGGGAGAATGAAGTAAGGGAGGGGTGTGCTCAAGTAGTCTTGTGGGTGAGGTTAGCTTTGTTTAGGACACATTTGTTACCTTTGAGAGAACACTTGGCACCAAGCAAGAGCTCCCTCATACTTTACCCTTCCACCTGCTCATGCTCCAAACTTTCATACCACCTCTAATTTCTTTCTTTCAATCACCACATCCAACTTTTTGTGAGGTCCTGTAGCTTTTGCCTTCAAAGTGCATACAGAATCCAACCACTCTACCCCAGTCCCACCGTTGGGCAGCCTGCTTCAGGGTCCCATCATCTCTCATTGTATTGGTACAGGTGTTTCCCACTGGCTGTCCTGTACACTACCAGCCTGCGTCATCTCAAAATTGCCCTTTCCCTGAGGTACTTTATTTCCATAGTCTATAGTCCCTCTCTCTTCACTAGACTACAAGACAGAGCTTGATGTCTACCCCCTACTCCTGGAACCACAGGCAGTACTAAATGCATGAATGAGTACCTTGGAGAGCCAGGCAGTGACCTCAATATTTTATAGTACTCACTGAATACTCCTGTCTCCTTGTTGCTGACAAAACTGTGACTTAAAAAGATAAAAAGTTATTTGCTCAGTTTTATAGTTAAGTCACCGATGTGGAATTTGCCTGTGTGCACATGTGACTCCAGATCACCAAATCGTAAGCATGACTTCTGAACAAAAGAACCATCCTCAGATAATTCACAGATGTTAGTGGGGAGATTCTGCCTCCTTCCTACAGCACTGCCCAGGTTTGTACCGAACGAGATCAGATGGGTCCACGGAGGCTTGGTGTGGGCAACAGCCACGGCTGTCTGCCCTTCACTAGAGAGCTGTGTTAGCCCAGGGTCCAGGAGCAGGTTGACCCATTAGCTAACTTCACCTTCAGCAGAAGCTTAAAGACACCTCACTAAGCCTCACTTTCTCGGCAGGGGAGAGGGGGAGAGCATCTGAATGCCAAGTCTCCAGCTATTTGAATTTTCATCTTCTCCCCAGTGTAAGAAAAGGAATCAAATAAAATTGATTCAGGAAAATCCATCTCGGCTCCTAAAAGAAACCTCGGTGGTTCCTAAGACATACAATTACTATTTTCCAAGTGCTGCATGACCTAATTTATAGCACTGACCTTCACAAGATACCTTAAAGGAACTCTTGTGGTTCCTATAAAGACAGGAACTGAAAAGATTCAAGCTGACATAGACGTGCAAGTTTGCAATGCCATCTGTTAGGGAGGCTGAGACAGAGGGGTTATAAACTCAAAGTCTGCCTGGAATAGAGAGTGAGTACAAGACCATCTTAGATAAGTAAGACTCTGTCTCAACTTTAAAAATTGAAGAGGGCTGGGATATATCTCAGTGGCTGGACCGCTTGCCCAGCACCTATAGTGCCTTAGGTTCAATTCCCAGCACCACAGAAAATTCAGTAATATGAAAAACCAGTTTAAGAACAGACAGCTATACAATGGCAGAACTGAGACTGGACCCCAGTGTACCCTCCTCCCACATCCGATGTTTCCTTCCAATCCTGTGCCCCCCACACCCCGACCTCTGGCCAGGACTTCAGCCCAGGATAACAAAAGCAATCCAAGCCTCACAAGAGAGACGTGATAACTCAGGGTAGGGTGGGCAACAGCCAGTGATCCTGTACTGAGGGAAACTGAGGCAAAAGAGAGCCATCCAGGAAAGGACTTGGGGTTCGGAGACAGAAAATCCTGGGACATATTGTCAAGACAGGAGAAGCCCAATGTGATGAAATTGAAGCTGTAGGAAAGAGACTGGTTAAAAACAGAGAAATGACAGGAGTCACAGTAAAGAAAGCCTGGAGTCACAGGCCCTTGGGGACACCAGCTGCCTCTGGACAAGTGAGTGGCAATCACAGAACTGGGTTCAAAGGGACTGGGAAATGAGACCAATGGGCTGGAGAAGAGTCAACAGGATGGCAGTACCGAGGGAGCAAGAAATGGATGTCAGAAATATTTTATCCCATCCACGGGAGGCTCCAAGCTTCTGTGGCATTGGGACATTAGTGCACACAGCTTCCTCTGCCTGGACTCTACCCACAACCACCCAAGCCCCCCTCCTGCATACCCCACATGTCTGTCCTAACCTTCCCAGACTAGTCCTATGCATGAGTATCACATTCTTCTTCATAATACTTTCTTTACTGTCTTTGTCATTTCCGTGTGAGACTGACTGACCCTCTCTAGCCTCACCACCACCAACAGCTCCCACCAGTACCTTCTGATACCTCCCAGGCAGGTTGGGCAGCTAGGCTACCACCAACTGGTCCATTATGCTGTCTTTGCTGTGCTTCAGAAGCCAACGGTCCGGGGACTCATCTAGACTGATGCCTGACGTCACTTGGAGAGGTAGTGACCTAATCAAGGATTATGAGGACAAAGTGAATAGATCAAACAGCGGGAGCTTTTGCAGGTCCCCTCACTTCACTATCACCTGGGAAAGCCCTCACATGCTGAGCCCCAATCTGCCGCCATGCACTTGGCAGGCTTGCAGAACTATTTATCATTCTTCCAAATTGATTGACTTCTGATGAGAGGTTCCGGAGCTCAGGCAAACACGCCTGGCTTACAGGGTATTGTGAATAAAAGAAAAGAAATAACAGGTACTCTTCAAGTGTGGGAGCTGAAAAAGAAGGTAATTAAATGTCAGGGCTGGAGTTTAACCCACTTGAAGAGGGTGTTTCTATTCTGGAGTCACTGAGAGTCTCATTCCCAAACTCAGACTCTGAAACACCCACCCTGGCTAGAAAACTTACGTAGAAACCCTGTGAGCCGAGGAGGGCTCAAAGCCGGCCACTGGATTGGGTGACCAGTTCAGTCTTCAGCCTACCCAGACATAAGACTTCTGAGACCCAGGGGGCTGGGGAAACTGGGGCAGCCACAGGTCTTATTCATTCTTCATTATGCCTAAAAGAAATGAAGCAGAATAGAAGGCAGGGGTCTACCAACATGGTGTGGTGGTTGGGGTGAGAGGCTGTTTAGAAGCAGCTAACAGTGAACTAGACCTCGGGATTGGAAGCTTATGCAAAAGACACTACCTGACCCTAGTGAGGTGGAGCTGGCCTCACCAGACCCTGGTCCTTCTACTGTTCATTTGCATTCCTGTCTCAGAGATAAGTCTCTGTGACTGCCTCACACAGAGAGAACAGGCACCATGCAGAGGTTTTTCCAACCTTCACTGGCTAGAAACCTAGGCAGACTGGTGGTGACTCGGGGTTGTCCCCACAGGAAATCATCCTGCCTAGGGCTGGATTCTCTACTGACTTTCCTGAAGGTCACAAGACTCTCTGGCCCCTCTCATCAGACCTCTTCAGGACCATGGTATTCTTCCTCCCTCAGAAGGAAAGAAGAGGGTCCCTTTCTGCTCCCAACTGTCATGTGCATAGGAATAGGGCTTGTGGTAATGAAGTCGATTCCCTCTGTAAGGAATCCTCTGCCTAGCAGCAGAGTGTTCTTCCAGACAATTCTCCTCGCTTGTGCCCACAGCCACCCTGCCTGTGTTCATCTACACTGTTGCTCTGTAGCCAGGGGAATGGAGGCCCACAGATGAAACGCTTACAATGCTCGGACTACAAAACCAAGTAAGACTCTTTGTCTGGTGCTTTCCCTGCACAGGTCCTGCACTATTCTACAGAGTCCCTGCTGTCCCAGAGCCAGGCCCCTAGCAGGCTACATTCTCTCTGTAGGTAGAAAGCCCAGCTAGGGCACACAGGCTTTAACAACAGCTGCTCACCAAGCCCGATAATCCCTCCTCCGACCTGGAAGTCCAGGGGTGGGGTGGGAGGTTCACAAACCAGGTTGAGAGATATAAATAAATCTACACCGCGAGCTCTTTTAAAAATTTAATCTTTATTTTAACCATTAAATAAGCAATTGTTCACTATCTTTCTAATTTTTTTTTCTCCTGCCATCCCAAGTGCAGGAGGAGGGATGGAAAAGCAGGGAGGGGGAGGATGAGGAATGAATGAAAGGCGAACAAATCCCCCCACTCCAGGCAGCAGCATAAACCACTTATAACAGAGGCCCCGAGAGAGTCTTGTTTTTAATATGATTTGGATTAAGGGAAGAAGACGAGCAAGGCTCCCACACACCTTGGTATAATTAAATCAGCCAGCCACAAAAGCAGTAGCCTGCCTCCCCCCCCCCCCCCCCCCCCCCCCCCCCCCCCCCCGGCCCTGCAGACATTCCTAAGCTCCAGAGCCATCTCTGGGAATAGGAATGGGGCTGGTGAGGGAACTTTGGTCATCTCTGTCTGGGCAGACAGGGGATTTGGAGTTTGTTCCATTGGTGTCCCTCAGGAGGAGCCACCTGATATCCATCATCTCACTACCCAGGGGTATTTCTCAAAATTGATTGATTGTGTGTGTGTGTGTGTGTGTGTGTGTGTGTGTGTTCTTTGAAGGTCACGATAAACACTTAACCAGGAATCTACAAGCTCTGTAACAGCATGAACGGGGAGATGTGGCATCCCTGAATGTCTGCAGGCCACAAGCTTCTGTCTAGCTAGGGCACTTTTTTCACATGGAGCTCATGCTGTCTTCAGCCTACTGCCTATCCTAACGTTACACAGCACATACACCCAGGTTTCTGCTAAGAGGCAGCACTTTTAGATTTCTGAAATATTTTCATTGCTAAAGAAAAGAGCTTATCCATTTAGCATATAAGCTCTGCCTTGGAACACTGGGAGGTTTCTTGTGTGTGTGTGCTTAACTTGGCTCTTGGCTGGCTCCAGACCTAGACACCAGGGTACAGAGCCAGGTTAAAAAAGAAGCTTCAGTATGCACTTTGTACTTATTTATATTCAAAGGTAATACCTAAAAGACTTGCTTAGGAGACAGCTCAGTTGGTAAAATACTTACCTCATGAGCATGAGGATTTGAGTTCAACTCCCAGGACCCAAATAAAAATGCTGGGCATGGTAGCATCTGTGTGTAACCCCAGTGCTGGAGAGGCAGGGAAGGAAGAATCCCAGCTTTTCTAACCTAATTGGTGAGTGCCAGGCTAGTGAGTCTCTACCCAGATTCAAAAGAAGTGGATGGCATTCCTTAGACTGATATCTGAAGCAGTCCTCTGCCCTCCACACTCATGTGCATGTGCATCTGCACATGCAGGTACATTAGCTCACACACAAACACACACACACACACACACACACACACACACACACACACACACACACACACACGTGCTTAAAATGATCCTTAGCTACTTAATGTGGTATGGGAGAAGAAAATAACTGTTCCAGGAAAGATTCTTGGGCATGCTTTAATTGGTTATTCATGAAACCTTAGGCCTCTTGAGAAGCAGGAAGAGCTCTGAGACAATGTCTTTTTTGAAGAAAGAGTTCACATCCTTCTGCGTTAGCAAAAATGAATGAAATAAGGGTACAGTCAGAGGAATCTTACACAGGAAGAAGGCATTGGGGATCTAACACCAGCCCAAGAAAAGATGCCCAAGAGTCCATCTAGGAACTGGGAGAGTTACCCTGGCTTGCTGTGTGACTCTACCTTCACCCTTTTATAGACTAGCCTCTTTCCCTGTGCCCCAGAAGACCAAGTCCCTTTTCTTCCAATTCTATACAGAAGCAGACTGCCCAGTTACCTTTTCTTTGAGTCTAATGCTCCAGTGCTGTGGGGATGCAATAAATGTTTTGTGTATGTCTTCCTACTGTCAGTTTATTTCAAAGACTAAGTAATTACTAAACCTTCACAGGGTATAAAATAAAGACCTCCTTACAGTGGGCGCCATGAAACCAGAAGAGGCACCAATGTTAATATCCAATCCTGCCTCATCCATAAGATTAGAACAGCTGAGACAAGAAGGTGCAGTTAGACATGCTGAGTGCTTAGCATCTGGTCTGCATTGAAGGGTCCACTCAGGAGGTTCTTCTGTCAGGGTTGTAAGCTCCTGGTTGATGTCACTGTCCATGGAAAACATTACATCTCTCACTGTGTTTGACTGGACCGTTTTTCTCATGATCATTCTTAAAGTCCCTCCCCGATGCCTCTAACTCCTTGGATATTAAGCTGAACTAAGTGCCCTGCTTTGGCCTATGGGATTTAAGTAGATGGAGCACACGGATCCAGAGCTTTGAAAAGAACTTTATATTTCTTGTAGCACTTTTTAGCACTTGTTCTCCAGGGCTAGAACAATAGGCCCCAAAACATTGGGAATCTTCAGCCTCGTGCTGGGATGAGAATCCACACAGAGCAGCCCTGAACTTGACCCTCAGCCTGGGATCAAGGGCAACAGAGCCACAAGTAATCTGCAACTCTTCGTTCAACTACAGTTCTGTCCACAGCCCATCCTGACTCTGTAATGTTCAGTTCCATGATCCATTGGCAGATCCTATTTGAATGTGACCTGAGCGTTCTCACTCAAGGTAACTTGTATTGAACGCATCCCTAGGCTTCAGAAGCAGAGACTTAGGCCTAACCCCAGATCTCACACTTACTAGCTAGGTGGCATTAGACATGTTGCTTTAGATCTCTGAGTTCCAGTTTCTTCTACATAAAGAGGATGATGGAAACTGCCTGACCAAATTTTATTTTATTAGTTATTATTTGTGTGTGCATGTCTGTGTGATGTGTCTTCATGTGTGCAGATGAGACCCCCTTATGCCACGGCACACATATGGGGGAGAGAGGATGGCTTCTGGGAAGTTCTCCTTCCATCAGGAGGTCCAGGGATCAAGTTCAGGTTGTCAGGCTATGTGACAAGCACTTTTAACTGCTGGGATAACTCACTGCCCTCCAGCAGAATTTTTTGGGTTGGTAAGTATGATATACACACATACATATAATACATACATATGTATGTATGTACGTACATATGTGTGTGTGTGTGTGTGTGTGTGTGTGTCTGTATGAATTTTCCTAATATCTCTGAGCCCCGGTATCTTTGGGTATAAAAAATAATAAGAGAACCTGTAATTATTACTTATTAAGCCAATATAATCTCTATCAATAATCTAAACATTCTACCCACAAATAAATGTAGTCCTCACCTGTCTTCAAGAAAATGTCTCTCTGAAACAGACAGAGACCTCTACAGAAAACAGCCAATCAAAATGCAGAGCTGTGAAGCCCAGTCCCAATGGATACATCTACAAAATGAGTTCCACACCTAAGGCTCAGGGATCATTGTAGTTAAGGGGGAAGAAAGATTGCAAAAGCCACGGGTCAAGGAGTATGATGTGAAATTGTGTCTACTACTAATATCAGAAACTGAACCCATAAAGTCTCATCAACATGGCTGCCTAAATGTGACCTGAACAAGGACAGCAATAGATTTGACAAAGCAGACATGGTAAAGCTCACAAGAACTCAATCCAACAAAGAACTGCAAGCAACTAGGGCATGTTGAGGACAGGAGAAACTGCTTCTCTAGGGAAGAGAACACCAATTGGTCATCTAACCAAAAGGTCAGCCCTCAAACATACATACAAGTAATAAAGACTGGGTAGGTTATATTTAGGAGATAGAGAGAGAACATATACATACATGTGGTAACAATTAATAAAAAATGGGGGCATGAGTTTGACAGAAACCAAAGAGATATATATCTCTCAGGATATATATCTCAGGAAGGGGACCCAAGGGAACAGAGTTTGAAGGGAGGAAAAGAAAGGAGAAATGTCATAATTGCATTATAATCACAAGAATAAAAGAAAAGATCAAAAATAAATTGTAAGATTAACAAGCATCTCTGTGTTTCCCTATGCTCTATTTCACAGGTCAGGTACATATTCATTCATTCATTCATTCACCAGCAAGCATTGTGGTAAGAACACAGGCTCCCGATTCATCCTGGCCTCAGCTTTTCCTTCTGCAAAACTCACCACTAACACTAAGAGCCTAGACTTCTTAGTACAGGGCTCAGACATCCCTCCACCATTTAGGTTTGACTTTGTGTATGGAGGGTGACTGGGGTTTTTAACAAGGACATCAGTCCTGGTCTGAAGGTGGAAAAGATAAAGCTAGCTTGAGGCAGAACATTAGAGACAGGCAAGGAAGCGGGGCAGAATTAACCATATCAAGGGGAGATGAGGAAAGACAATTCCAGGCAGGGCAACAGCTTCATACATTCAGCATGCCCAAGTCAATGAATAGAGCATAGTTCAGGAAGAGAGGACGGAGGAGGCAGGTCACAGGGTCTCGTAATGCATGTTAAAACATGAGGGTTTTGTCCTAAGAAAACATCAGGAGCCAGGAATGTGAAGCCCAAGAGAGAGATAAGGCTGGTTGCTTTAAAAGCTCACTCTGACAGACCTAACACAAAGTGATTCCGAATTGATAGAAATGAAAGCACAGATGGGTCCCAGGCAAGCATAGAGCTGAGTGCATTGCTCTGCTGATTCCTCCCAGATGCGACTAAAATGATGACAGGGAAGAGACTTAAAAAGCATAAAACAACAACAAAGAGAACCAAGAAGCTATGAAAGCAGGAGACATGTAAACACATTTTTTTTTAATTTGAAGCGAACAAAAACTAGAGACAACAGAAAAACACTTAGCAAACTAAAAAGGTCAGAGCCAACTTGCCTGCCCAGGAGAAGGTGGGAAACAGGGATGTATGTAGCTAAGACTCTGGGTAACTTGGATGCACCTAGAACCTTCCTGGCAGCAAGTAGTTATGGCTGAAAGAAGCATAGTATCTCAAAGTCCATACAAAATGACATTATACACAGGCTCTCGGGAAGGAGACCCGGAGATGAACAATGAAAAGGTAGACAGGAACAAGGTGTTAATCTACAGTCTATGTATTAAAGGTAAGCCCTTTCCCACAGCCCTCTCCCATCTAGCTTCTAGAATCAAACATTGAGGTATCTGGGTATCTCATAGGTCACTACCCGAGTAGGAGACCAACAGACAGAACTCTCACCCAAGGAAATGGACTGGTCAAACGGAAAGATGATGGCATGGTAGAGGCTGGGGAGGATCCTCAGGGAATCAGCATGACCTCTTTAAGGGATTCACTGTCCCCACTGTAATTCCCTCTCAGAAATCTGACAGGTACCAGAATCCTCAGGCGTCATTCTAGTAGTGCCTTCTTAAGTACCAACCAGCCAGTGATCAGTAGATCTAAGGAAGTCTCTGGCTGGGTATGGTGATACATATGTATAGTCCCAGCATTCTGGAAACTGGCGTTCAAGATCAGCCTGGGCTACATAGTGAGACCCTATCTCAAAAACAAAGAAGGAAGGAAGAGAGGAGGGATGGAGGGAAGGAAGGAAGAGAAGACTATGAAGAACAGATGCCAAACACACAATGAAACACTCTCTGGTCTTTCATCTATTTATTTGCTCGCCATGGAGCCATAGGGGACTTGAAACAAGACAAATCTATTATCTTCTTGTCTCCTGTCTCTCAAGTGCTGCAGTTACAGGTATGACCCAAACTGAGTCAAAGCAGGGGAAAACCTCCCAAACAACATAGAACAATACTCCAGAGATAAAAAAAGAATTCACTACATACGTTCTTGGGAACTAGAATGAGATTTTAAAAACAGACAAACAAATATACAAAAAGAGTATCAGACATATCTTAAAAAAAAAAACCTAAGCAATATTGACTGAAAAAGCAATAAAGTTTCAAAATTAATATTGTAAAATGCAAAGCTGGAGTGATGGCTTGGCACTTAAGAACATATAGCTCTTCGAGACACCCTGAGTTTGGCTCCCAGCATCCTCATTGGGTGGTTCACAGTGCCTATAATTCTAGATATGCTCTCTGGTCTCCACAGACAACACCACTCATACATGGCACAGATACATATACATGTGCATAAATTAAAAATGAAACCAATAAATCTAAAAATATTTTAATACTGTAAAATAAAAAAAAACAAATTTTTCAAAGACTTTTATTTATTCTTTGAGCTAAGAAAATATACACACCATCTTAAAATTCATTTGGAAGCACAAAAGACCTCAGAGAGCCAACACAATACTGAGAGAAAGAGGTATCACCATATGAGATTTCAAGTTATACTGCAGAGCCATAGCAACAAAAAAAGGCATGTAGTTCAATGGAACAAAGCAGAAGATGCCCAGAGAAAGCCACACAACTGTGGTCTCCCTGTGTTTGACAAAAACACCAAGAACACACAGTGAAGAAGGGACATCCTCTTTAAGAAATGATGCTCAGAAAATCAGATATCCATTTAAATGAGTAAAGCTAAATCCTTATTTCTTACGCTCTGAAGAAATCCACTTATTTGAATCAAAGGCCTTAATGTAAGTCCCAAAGCTGAGACAGTTATAAGAAAAGTAGGGACATTTTCAATATATAGGTTTAAGCAAGGACTTTCTGAATAGGACTCTAATTGCTTGGGAAATAAAGCTAGAAATCAACAAACAAGGTCTCCTAAAAGTAAAAAGCTTCTCAAAGCAAAAGAAACAAGTTAATTTAGTAGAGAAAATGGAGAGAGGTTTTGCCACTCTATATCTGATAGAGGATTCACAGCTTGAATACAAAAAGAACTCAAAAAAGAAGAAAAACTAAACAAGAAGCATTAGTCAAATGGACAACTGAACAGAGTTCACAAAAGATGAAGCTCAAATACACACATACACACACACATACACACACACAAACACACACACAAACACACACACAAAGATACACACACATACACATACATACACACACATACACACACAAAGATACACAGACATACACACACATATACACACATACATACACACATATATACACACACATGCACACACACATACACACATATACACACACACAGGAAAAAAAATCCCTCAGCCTCACCAGTCACCAGAGAAACAGAAATCAAACCTATGAGATTTCTGCTCTGTCTGGACAGCAAGGCAGACAGCAAGAAAATAAACAAGATCCACACAGTTTAGAAGGTAGGTGGGGAGTTGAGAATAGATCTAGGAAGAGTTAAGGAGAGTGAGCATGTTCAAAATTTATTGTAAATTCTCAAAGAATTAATACAAATGTTTTATTTCTGTGGGGGAAAAAAAACAATAATGGCTGCTGCAGGAACAGGCAAACGAGAACCCGTGTATGGCTATTGGGGATGTAAACCAGCCCGGCCCCTGTGGAAAACAGAATGGACATGTCTTAAAACACGAAAAAAACAAATTCACTAGATGACCTCACTTTGCCACTCTTGAATGTCTGCCCAAATATTGTCAAGTCAACAGTCACAGAATCCTTGAAGATCAGAGTTTAGTATAGCACTAAATCAATAGCTAAATTATAGAACCAACAAAGTAGGTGTTGATCAGTAGAGGAATAGATAAGAAAATGTGGCATATATACACAATGGAATTTTCTTTTGCCATAAGAATGAAGTGGTGTTTTGTGGTTTTGCATGTGTGTGTGTGTGTGTGTGTGTGTGTGTGTGTGTGTGTGTGTGTGTGTGTGTGTGTGTGTGTGTGTAAAAGTAGGGTGCAACTGGAAACAATCATAGTAAGCAAATTAAACCAGCCTCAGAAAGACAAACCTATGTTTTCTCTCATTGGTTGTTCCTATATTCTATATGGTTGCATAAAATTGTGTATGTATGCATTGACATTGAACTAGGCTAAGAGATGACTCAGGGTATGAGGATGTAAGGACTAGAGTTTGGATCCCCAGGAAGTCATGGCAGCTTGCTTATGAAAATAGTGACTGGTCAGAGACAGGATTCTGGAAGCAGTCTAGATAGCAAGACTAGTCATACAGCAAATTCTAGGTTTGACTGAGAGACCTTGCCTTGATGAATAAGATAAAAAAGCAACCAAAAAAGATTTTTCCAACATCAGTCTTAGGCTTTCACAGGCATGCATACACATGTGCACATAAAACCCCCACACATATGCAAACATGCATACATATGCATACTGTTTACATATAGATAAAAGAAGGAAAAAGATATATTTATTAACGCAGACAAAATCCTTTCTTGCAGTTGGCCAATCAACCAGAAGTATCAACCTCACCAAAACCACAGACTGGGCTCAGTTCATTAATACTTTCTAGGCCAGCACTAGGACTTGAGTCCAATCCGCAATACCTACCTTACAAACCAGGCATGCAGGCACACTACTCGTAATCCCAGCACCGAGAGACAGAAAACAGGAGGATCCCTAGGATTGCTAGCCAGTCAGTCTAGCCAAATCAGTGAGCCCCAGACCAATGAAAGACCAGGCCTGGATCAAAAATAAGGAGGACTGGAGAAATAGCTCAGCAGTTAAGGGCACATGGTGTTCTTTCAGAGGACCAGAGTTCAGTTCCCAGTATCCATATGGTGGCTTTCAACTGCCTGTAGTTTAGCGCTAAGGGAACTAATACCCTCTTCTGGCCTCTGTGGGCAATTGCACTTACATACATACACACACCAACACTCATCAACAAAAATAAAAATAAACAATAATAAGGTGGATGATACTCCTGAGGAAAAACACTCAAGGCTGCCCTTTGGTCTGTGCATGTGTGCTTGCACACACATGTACATAAAAACACATATAAAAAATGTAATAACTTTTTAACGCAGACTCTTAGAGTCAGTCCCAGACCAAATGGAGTTAGAATCTGAACTTCAGATTTCTATTTCTATTGCTTATTAAATATTCATTGATAGGAATCTCATTAAATGAAGTTTTACATATACCTATTAAAAATAAGAAACCTTTCAATATGCCAATATAGAACAGTTTACATTACAAGTTATACTGTACAAAGGGGAAGGTCGATCAGAACAGCATTGTCATGTGTACATCATGGGTTTGCATTATGCTTTGATCTAATCGGTGACCTAATTGGTTTTACTCACTCTTTCCTCCTCCTCTTTTCCTGTGATCATGGCCAGTAGAACTCCTGGAGGAGATTGTTAGAGTCCTTTCTGGGTGTTCCAGAACAAGCCACTCCATCAACCCCGAGGTCCTTTAAGACAATCCAATAGCCTATAATCTCAGTGCTTAGAAGGCAGTGGCTAGAGGATTGTCACAGTTTGAGGCCAGCCTGGCCTGCATAGCAAGTTCCAGGTCAGCTAAGGCTGTACTGCAAGACACTGTCTCAAACAAAATGCAGCCTAGAGCAGCTAATTCTGTCCATTCCTCACAGCTTTGTCTGATACTCGTGCAGGACCCAGAAACAGAATTTAAAAGTCCTCTCCACGGCCTCTCTCAATCTCTCTGTGTCTCTCTCTCTTTCTATGTGTGTCTCTGTATCACTCTGTCTTTCTGTATCTCTCTTCCCCCCCCTCTCTTACACACACACACAAAATCACACAAAAACATCTTTGACATTTCCCTCCCTCCCACCTCACCCCATTTAATTCTCTGCTGGTGTGTACCAGCTCTCCCACAGACCAAGACAAACATATACACAGAAGCCAGCCTTGACAGGACCCAGAGAGAGAGCTAGGTTTCAAGTGGTCATTTGTCACTTGCAACTTTCTTCTCCTGTGGTCAATAGTCATTTTGTAAATGACAGAATAATAGCTCCTAAGAGCTGGCTCAGAAGCAAGTATTGATCAGGCCATGGGGGAGCACTGCCTTCCCAACTGTTTCATGGCTGAGCCCTGAGCCCTGAAGAAAGAAAGAAAGAGGGTAATGGGTGATTAAAAGCGCCATTTCCTTTTCCTTTTAGCCAAGTGATTGGCAAGAAGAAAAGAAATGTCCCAGCTCTCATGGCCAAGCTTGGGAATCAGTCCCACAAGGCAGTCTGTGCCATACTCCAGCAGCCCACACCTTGCTGTAAGTGATAGGCAGCTTAATATGGAGAATTTAAGATAGCCAGTTGTAGATCCTTGTGGACTGATATGATGTTCCCAGTCATCTGTTCTGGGAGCAACCCATTGCAAACTATGTGCCATCTGATAAACATTATGTCTTCATGTTCACAGATCTTTTGAGTCAACAATGGCTGTGAAGAATAATAGGGATGGCTTAGCTCTGTTTTATAATGTCTACGATCCTATCTGAGAACCTTCAAAAGTAGGATGGGGTTGGGGGGGCTGAGGTCATACATGGCTGGAGGCTGAATTATCTGGGGACAGTACATGGGACTGGTATGGCTTGAAAGATGGGCTCAGCTGAGATCTCATTCCTTTATGTGGCTTCTTTAGCTAACCTGAGCCTCCCATAAGGTATTAAGTAGGTTCCACGAGAGACTTTCCCCAGAGGAAGCATACCAAGAGTAATGTCTCAGATGTCCCAAAGATACCAGGCAAAAGCTACCTATTCTCCTATAACTTCCTCTCAGGGCAAAAGTCACTGGATCTGTTATTTAGGGTGTTGCTGTGTGTGGGGATATGTTTCAAATTTAATAAAAACCAGTCTGGAATATCAGAGGACAGAGCCATCTCTCCAGCCTTTTGCTTTATTTGTTTTTGTTTGTTTGAGACAGGGTTTTCTGTGCAACAGTTCTGGCTGTCCTGGAATGCCGTTAGTTCCAGCACTTGGGAGGCAGAGGCAGGAGGATCTCTGTGAGTTCAAGGCCAGCCTGGTCTACAAAGCAAAACCCCAGCCATGGAGTTGTGGTACCCACATTTGGGATGGGTCTTTCCATCTCAATTAAAACCTACTATAGACACCCTCTCACAGACACACAAAACAGATTTTTTTTCTCTAATTCCCGTCAAGTGGACAGTATTAACCATCATGGTCACTGAACATGGCCTTTTCCCCCTATGATGATGAAGATCAAACCTAGGGTCTTGCTCATGTTACGTAAGCAGTCTACTGAGTTTTAGTTTTAATTATGTATAAGTTTATGCACATAAATGCAGGTGCCAGTGGAGGCAAGAAGAGGAAGTTGAATGCCCTGGAGATGGATTTAAAGGCAATTGTAAGCCTAATGACGTGGGTACTAAGAACCAAGTCCTATTAATCACTGAGCCATCTCTCCAGGCTCCTGCCTCTGATGTAGTAACTTTAAATGGACTCTTCTAGAAACATATATACATATATGTATATATATGTGCATATATGTATGTATATTGTGTGTATTGAAGTGCCAAAGAAATATATTATAGAAATAAAATGTTTATAAACTCTTGATGTTTTTTACATATATGGGGGTACACCAGGTGCATGCGTAGTATCCATAGAAGCCAGAAATCATATCCTACCATATCTTCTGGAACCACAGATACAGGTGATTATGAGCCGCCACCATAGATGCTTTAACCACTGAACCATCTCTTCAGCACCCAAGCTGAAGACTTTAGAAGACATTCTAAACTTTCTTTGAAGTGTTCAGACCAAAATCCTGTCCTTAAGAGATTTCAAAATCTGCGACCTCAAGGGGCCTCAGTTTACTCATCTGTAAAAGAAAGTTAAGAGTCTCTTCTCAACTATGCTGGAGTACTTTTAGATAACTGGAAAAAAGTACTCCCATGCTCACTAGCTATACATTATGAAGAGTGGACTACAGCACTTGAAAGCTGATTTTTTAAAAATCAGTTTTAGCAACTAAAGATTTGATATTAATGAGATGTTAACCAAATGAGGTCATGGAGCTGACCACTCTGACTGGACACAGTGCAGGAGTCAGGGGAGAGCAGGTGTGAGGAGGGCAGGGCAGGTCTGCTGAAGTAGGCACTGTCCTGTCCTTAAGGTTTCTTCTAAGCTTTGACACCCAGAAGGCAAAGCATCCTTTTCCTCCCAAGTCCATCCTCCTAGATGGCATGTTAACTCTCAGGGACAAATTATGCCCCACTCTACCCCAATCCCAAGAGAATGCCAATGATGGTTTGTGTGGAGAGCAAACTCCTACAGCTCTCCCACACTCCTGCCAGGCACAAAATAGGAGCATAAGAACTGAGGGAGAGTATCATTTCCTCTCAGTTATTCGGCACCAAATCAAAGACTAGGTATATGGCTGTCTTGAGACGGGGAAGGGGTGAAGCAGATCTGGAATGGCCTCTTCTCCGCTTGCTCCTTCAGAATTCTCACCACAGTTCTGGAACACTTCCTACACTAAGAGCTCTGTACCTGAGGCTTGCATTCATTCTTCGGCACTGGCTACTTTGAGATGGGGAAACTTCATCCTCAATTTGACCCAGTTACTTTCTCCTATCTGACTTTATTAGTAATAAACCCAACATGGTGGTCCTGTCTGACACATGGGCTTATTACCCAGTTTAACATGCACAGTTAGGTGGCATATTTCATCGTCAGTCTCTTCATTTCGGCTCCAAAGCCTTCCTTATCTAGGGAAGAAGACCAGACCAACAATCCAATGGTAATGTGCCTCCTAGACGCTGCCCTCCTGGCTGCGGAACAATAGCCTAACCCAGGAGCTCAGAGAAGGCACTAGAGGAAAAGACACCTCCAAACACTAGAGGTGTAACTTGAGCTTGGCGGGTGACTGTTGCACCCTGATCGTGAGATCCCCAAAGAGACCACCAAAGACGTTAACTCTCCAAAATGCAAAAGCAAGGCTTATTAAAATTCAAGCCACAACAAGGACCTTGCCTGGCACACAGGCAGTGGCCAGAAGAGGTACCTATCCCTTTGCAAGCTGTGCTTTTAAAGACAAAAACCACAAGGTTAAACATCAATTAGGGGGTCTTAGTACAGATACAGTTCTGATTAGCTCGTTTTGGGGGGACTTTCCAGATTTCCTCTGTTATCTTAGCCAGCTGTTTGTCAAACCCTCCTCCCTAGACTATGTCCTGAGTTGGGACATTTGTGACTATCAAGCAGCCCCAGGCTGTCTCCAGTGCAGGGGCATTCCATGTTAATTAGCTGCTATCAGATACCCCTAAGTTGTCTCCGTTCGTTCGTTCTTTGTTCTCAGCAGAACTCAGGCCTGTTTCAAACCAGGGTTCAGGGATTTTTGCTCAAAACGGAGGTGCTTCTCTGGTTCTTTATGTCCCCCTTCTCCTGGGCCTAATGGAACCAAACATGGGTTTAGATAGTTAGTTCCAGCTAATAAGTGTCCCTTCTGGTTACAGGCATATAGCCTTGAGTTATCTACACCATAAGTTGGATTGGCCCCAATTAGTCCCTCATGTATTTGAATAGTCTGTAACACAGGACCCAAAGGTGATGGCCAGATAAAAGAGTATCAAGGGTCCCATGAGGGATGATGTAGTAGCAAACCAGGGGGACTCGGCATAAAAATTTTTGAACCAATTCTGGCTGGCCTCATGCTCTCTCTTTCTTTTAGCTAGCCCTTCCCGTACCTTGGCCATTGATTACTTTACAGCCCTTGAGTGGTCCACATAAAAACAGCATTCCTCACCTAGTGCAGCACACAACTCTTTGCCTCTCAGAAAAATGAGGTCTAGTCCTCTCCTGTTCTGCAAGATCACCTCCACTAGGGAAGACAAGGAGTCCTGTAGGTATGGAATGGAAATTTCCAGCTTTTCTCTATCTTCATCAATGTACATGCAGAGGCTGAAATAGCTGCTATTGAGTGATTAGAGATATGGCTTCTGTCCCGAATCCCACTAGGCTAGCCTGTGGTAGTATGGATGGGGTGAAGGTTATAACTGGCTCTCTCTTACAGCGGTGGGGGTTCACATATTCAATTAGGCTGTGCAGGTCTTCCCCAGTGTGGTATATCAATCTAGGTACTAACCTGACTAATACACAAAACCCTTGAGTCTTACTGAGGAGCATGGCATGTGCCCATAGGGTCCCACTGGAGAAACAAGGCCACAGTGTGTCATCCAAGGGTAATAGATAGCCAGTTTGGTCCACAAGTTACTGATTGTGGCTGCAGTGGACCTGGCACTTTGATGGGACCTGTCCTATGCACAGGTCTTGGCCCACCACCTGTTGGAGCATTAGCAAAGCTCTGGTCTGCTGTGGAGGTGCTAATGGTCAGGAGTGGTACTATATTTGCCCATTACTGCCACCCCCTCATAGAAAGGGGGGTTGTGTCTTACAACAGAGCCAGCAGAAGCTTTCAAACTAGGCCTGGTGGCATTGAGGAGCAAGTGGGACTTCTAGAGCAGAGAGAGCAGTGGATCTCTGTCTACCAAGCTGGGAGAAGAGCAGTGCCCCATGGAGAGGTAGTGTTATTTGGCTCAGGGGTGGTAGAGTGGGGCCCATTTGTAGTGCCAGACTTCTTGGGCTCGAGCTGTTCTAACTGGGGGGATTGAGTACTGTATTGGGCTCCACCGTTGCTTTTATTAGGAGCAGGATTTGCCACATGGTAAAAGTCAGGCCAGGGTTGTACCCAGAATGATATAGCCTCAAGCCCCAGGTCTTACTGGTGGTCCAGTCTGCTTTCTTTCCTTGGTCAGTAAATTATATGACCATAGAGTTGCAGCACCCTCCTAAGGTGGCCCCGGGTTTGTGGGGTAATATCCCTTTTCATAACATTCAAGCCTCTTCTGTGGTATCTGCCTTACTGTAGTCATATATCCTTTTATAGGGGGACTCTACCATATGTGTCCTGTTGACTGGCAATCCCAGCTAGCACAATAGGCATCTTTGCCCCCCCCCCCATATTTCCGTGCCTGGACTCTACTTCTAGAGTGAGCTGGACACACATAGTGCCTGAGTCCCTGAGTCTTGGTCTTGGTCAGTAGAGTGAGACATCCATACCCTGGTGGCATCCCGACTGAGCCCAAGCCATGTTTCCACTGCCCAGTCACAGAGATCTATATACAGGTCCAGGAACCAGGTGTCCATCAGGTCCATTGTAAAGGAGGTAGAGTACACTATGATTCCGACCTCTTTGTTGATAATGAGCCAGTTCTTGTCCTAGGGTGTGTGGGGCTTGTTCAGGTGGCTTATGCCGCCGGGGGCTGTCAGGAGCAATAACAGCTGGAGCAATGTAGGCATTTCTTTTGGCGGCAGAGCTTGAATCTCAGCAGGTTGGAGGGGGGCCTGGACACCTTCCAGGTTTCGTCCTGATGGTCTGCTGGAGGGGCAAATGGGTGAGCTAGATGAGTGTGGGAGTGGTGAACCCAGATAGCAATGCTGACTACCTTGAGAGTAGTGGGTGTGGTCAGGTTGACAATATAGGGTCCTTTCCACCTTGATTCCAAGGGTCAGTGCTGGTGTCTACAGATCAGGACCCAGTCTCCCAGATTGAACTTAAGGGGTTTGGGGGTAGAAGTATCCTCATAAATGGCACAAAGTTTTGGCCATATGTCCTGGTGGACGAGTTGGATCCTCCAAATAGCATTCAAAAGGTCCTGGTTGTCCAGGGAGGCAACCATCTCGGCCTGCAAGCTTAGAATCATAGGTGGGGGTTCCCATACATGATTTCAAAGGGGGTAAGGGCCATCTGATAGGGTGAATTATGCACCCTAAATAAGGCAAAGGGGAGAAGAGTCACCTAGTCTGTGCCAGATTCCACAGCTAATTTAACCAAGGTCTCTTTTAAAGTTCTATTCATCCTTTCTACCTGTCCTGAGCTCTGGGGTCTATAAGCATAACGAAGCTTCCAATTGGTCTCAGTGCAGTGGCTACTCACTCCCTGGCTTACCTGAGAGATGAAGGCAGGTCCATTGTCCGATCCTATCATGGCTGGAAAACCGTACGTGGGAAGGATCTCCTCTATCTGTTTGTTTGCCACCATGTTCGCGGTCTCATGTTTGGTTAGGTATGCTTCAGTCTACCCAGAGAAGGTGTCTATAAACACTAACAGGTACTTGTATCCAAATTTTTCTGACTTGATTTCAGTAAAATCCCCCTCTCAATATGCACCAGGTCAAGTCCCTCTTTGTCTGGCACCAGGGATGGAAGGGGTTGGCAAAGTATTAGTCACCTGGCAGGCACGGCATTTGGATACTGATTCTCCAATAGCTTCGTTGCCATTTTGTATTTTTATGCTGGCCTGTCTAAGTAGATTTTTGCATCCTTCGGATACTCAGATGGGATGATCTGTCGATCTTTCTGAGTATTTCCAGTCCTGTCTCTCTTGGCAGCACAATCCGTCCATCCGCTGTTCTCCACCAGCCTTCTATTATGTGGGCCAACGGCAGGGTACAGATTCAAGCTAAGTCAGCTGAAGTGTATGGGGAGGGTGTCTGTGGTGGACTTCTAGCTCTAGGATCTGCCAAGACTGGGGATACCTCCAGAGTGGATGCCACCCCTCTGGCTGTCTGATCTGCCAGGTTATTGCCTGTTTGAATCGTCCTCTTTTGGTGTCCTGGGCAGTGGATAATAGCCATTTTCATGGGTTCCCATATAGCCTGCAGGAGCGCCAGAATTTCCTGTTTATTTTTGATCTTCTTTCATTCTACTGTCAGCAAGTCTTTCCCTGGAGATGTCTTTCCATGGATATGTGCAGTGGTGAAGTCATATCTGCTATCTGTATAGATATTCAGTTTCTTCCCCTTCCCCAATCTCAGAGCCTTGGTTAGGGCCATCAGTTCTGTTTCTTAAGTGGAAGTCCCTGCTGGTAGGGATTCTGCCCAAATGATGCCTGAAGTGGTGGTCACTGCTGCCCCTGCATACCTGTGTCCAACACACAGGTAACTACTGCCATCCATAAACCAGGTTTCCTCCACATTCTGAAATGGTGAGTCTAGCAGGTCTGGGCAGATGCAATGGGCTTGAGCCGGTATCTCCATGCAGTCATGTAGCAGTGCCTCCAGGTCAGGATCTGGCAGCAGTGTGGCTGGGTTGAGGTCACGGGTACCTGGAATGTTATTCTAGTGGGGTTGAGAAGTAAGGTTTGATAATGAGCCATCCTGGCATTGCTCAGCCATCAGTTGGGTGGCTGTTTGAGGACTGCCGTCAGGGTGTGTGGGTGGCAACAGTAAAGTTTTGTTCCAGAGTTAGTTTATCAGCATCCTTGACTAGCATTGCATTGCAGCTATGATACACAGGCAGAGGGGCCATTCTGCAGCCACAGGGTCCAATTTCTTGGGTAGATATGCCACAGGTCTCTTCCAGGGCCCTATGGTCTGGGTGAGTACCCCTTTTGCCATTCCTTTATTCTTATCTATAAACAGGTAAAAGGGTTTGTTTATATCAGACAGTCCAAGAGCCTGGGCCTCTAAGAGTTTCTGCTTGAGGGCATCAACCGCCCTCTGTCTTTCTTCTGTCTATGTGAAGTTGGATGTGTTTTTAGCGGACTCATATAAAGGCTTAGCCAGTTCAGTAAGCCCTGGGATCCATAGGCAGCAGAACCCCACTGTGCCCAGGAGCTGCTTGAAAGTCCTAGGAGAGGGTATTTTTAACACTGTCTCCTTGCAGGCATCTGAGAGCCATCTCTAGCCCCCTTCAAGAATATATCCCAGTTACATTACCCATGATCTGCAGATCTGGGCTTTCTTAGCAAAGGCTCAATAACCCAAGTCTCCCAGGGCCTGCAGCAAGTTCTCATTTCCTTTCCTGCAGGTCTCTCTATAGGCAGCTGCAACCAACAGGTCATCCACATATTGCAACAAGCTTAAATCAGGGTTTTGGGTACTGTATTCACTTAGATCCTCATGGAGGGCTTCATCAAAGATGGTGGGGGAGTTCTTGAACCCTTGGGTAGTCTAGTCCAAGTCAATTGGCCGCTGATTCTGATATCTGGATCATGCCACTCAAAGGCAAAATATTGCTGGCTCTTGGGGGCCAGGGGCAGGCTGAAGAAGGCATCTTATAGGTCCAGGACTGAATATCACTGCCTGTCTGGAGACAATGTACTCAGTAGGGTATAAGGGTTTGGCACAGTAGGATGTATGTCTACCACCTTTGTATTCACCTCTCTTAGGTCTTGCACTGGTAGGTAGTCATTAGTGTGGGGCCTTTTGACCAGTAACAGTGGGGTATTCCAGGCAGACATAACTGGCTTCAGCATCCCAAAGGTTAACAACCTTCATATGTGGGTTTATTCCCTTCTTCACTTCTTGAGATGTGGGATACTGTCAGACTTTGACTTGGTCTGTGTTTGCTCAGACTTCTACACAGATGGGGGTCTGTGCTTTGTTAGGACCATGCCCCCAGTCTCAGCCCATGCTAGGGGAAACCTCTGCAACCAATTCTCAATTTCTGCTCAGGGGCTTCTGGCTTCTGATGAAGTTTATATTCTTCAGACAGACTAGTCGCCATCAACACCTGTACTGGTTTCCCATTTTGATGTAACAGCTGTGCCCTGTCACCCGAGAAGTGGATCTGGGCTTTCATTTTTGACAGAAGGTCCCAGCCTAATAGTGGATAGAGGCGCTCTGGAATAACTAGGAACAAATGGGTTACCCATCTCGTTCCTAAGTCCACTGTTCTTCAGGTAGTCCATGAATAAAATTTAGTGCCTGTGGCACCTTGTACCCAGGTTTTCCCGGTAGACATGGGTCCATCTAGTGTCAGTAGGATGGAATTCTCTGCCTTGGTGTTCACCATGAATCTCACTGGCTTCCCCTCCATTCTCGGTGTTACCCTAGGCTTAGGGAGGAAGTCTGAGCCCCATCCTTCCCAGTCACTATCTTCTTCCAGGGTTGAAGAAAGCACGTGGGTAGCCAGAGGTGTCTTCTCCTTTTTCTTGGGATGGTTTCTTGCCCAATGCCCTTCTTCCTTGCAATATGAACTTTGGTTCTTCCCTACCTTAGGCTTGGTTCAAGGTCACTGGTTACCATACCATACCATGTGGTCTGATCGGTCCAACTCCTGCTGCCAGGAGAATCTCTTTTAATTACTCCCTATTAACAGTTGAGCCTGCTGTTGCTCTAATATCCTGGCTAGTCTTTTCTCTTGCCTCTTTTCTCTTCTTACTCCATCCTCTCTTCCTCTTACCTCTTTTTCCTGTTCATCTGTCTCTCTCTTACGATAAACTTTTTCTGTCACTAATTCCCTAAGGGATTTCTCGCCGAATCTTTCCAACAACTATAACTTCCTCATAATATCTGGAGCTGCCTGATTAATATAGGCAAACATTACCATCTGAGCCAGCTCCTCAGTCTCAAGATCATATGGCGTGTACTGCCTGGAGGCTCTAGCAGGTGTTCCAAATAGGCAGCTGGACTCTCATTCATCTCTTGCCTGACATCATAAACCCTGGCCATATTGGTCTGCTTTCGGGCAGCCACTTTGAGACCCGCTAATAGACTCTGAAGATAAGCTTGGAGTATCTCCTTACTTTGTGCTATGTTATAGTCCCAATTAGGGCAGGTGGTAGGGAAATGGACATTGATGGTCACAGGGTCAGTGACAGGAACTCCCATAGGGCCCAGAACCAAATTTTAGGCAGCCTCCAGGATCCTATTTCACTCCTTTGTGGTGAACAAAATACTCAAGAGTTGGCTACAATTATCCCAGGTAGGCCGATTGGTAAAAAGAACAGTTTCTAACAGGTTAATTAAACCATGGGGGTTCTTAAAAAATGCGGTATTCTACACGTGCCAATTGTACAGACCACTAGTTGCAAATGACCAGTAATGGAAGGGTTGATTCCCATCCTCATCCACTGGTCCAGCAGGTTGGAAGGGTAAGGCCACACTATGATGTCTGACTGCAGGGTGGCCCCCTGCAGCTCCAGGTTGTCTGGGCTCACCCCTGCAATGGCAGTTCATCTTAGGGTCTTGGTTGAGTAGAGGATTAGCTGGTTGAGGGGGAGTGTAGGGTGGTGGGAATAACTTCAATTCCTCTGTTCTCCCTTGGATGACTCAGGGCTTTGAGTCTCCCTTGGGCCTCGGGGAGAGTACCTGTGAGGAGGAAGGGATTAATGGGGGGCACAGTAGGCTTGGGGTCAGGACCCATGGGTGACTGAGGTAAGAATGCTCTGACCTAGGGGAAGGGTCTCTCCATCCTGTCAATGAGCCCCTTCCATGCAACTATGTAGGGGATTTTTTCTAGATGGCCCTTTTGCAGTCTTAAAAAAAAAACTTCCTCGACTCTGTGGATGATTCTAGTGTCAAAGGAGGCCCCTTCTCATGGGAAGCCAACAAAAAGAGCAGACTATTCTAAGGAACAAATGTTATTCATTTATTTTTCTTAACATGTATACTGCTGTTGTAAGCAACCTCCTTTATGTCTTCCAAATGAGCTAAGGTCAGGTCTAGCAGGGAGGAGGGGAGTATTCCCCATAGTCTGACCTAGTACATGGACAAATGAGAGACAAACAGAAATGTACTAAGAAGAAAGTCAGACAAGAAGAAAAAACAAGGGCTTTTAACAGAATATCACGATTCAGAGGAGGTCTTGGTGACCAGAGGTCCAGGAAAAGAACCTGTTACTTCCAAAGACCATACAGATGGGACAAGGTTGGCCCAATAGAGTCTCCTTTTCCCCATAATTCATAGGGGACCCTCTTAGGTCCCCAACAGCAAAGTCACAAACTCAAGACCCCTGCCCAGGAGTAAAGACATCTCCCACTCCCTTTGGGTATGCTTTACAGGTACATCCACCAAAGTGAAACCCAAAACCTTTCGGATTCAGATACAGACATTGCCAAGAACCTAATCTTTCATATAGTAAAAGAGGAACAGAGCCAAAACAACAAACATAGACAGTCAGGGTAAACTTACCCAGTCAGTCGGTGTAAACCTTCAGGGTTCAGGGTCTCAGGGTTCCTCTGGGGATCCTGGACAAGCCCTCAAATGTTGTGCCCTGGTCACAAGACCCCCCCCCCAAAGAGACCACTAGAGACACAAACTCTCCAAAATGCAAAAGCAGGTTTACTAAAATGCAAGCCATGACAAGGACCTTGTCTGGCACCCACCCCTCTACAAGCTGGGTTTTTAAAGGCAAAAACCACAAGATTAAACATCAAGTAGAGGTCTCAGTACAGATACAATTATGATTAGCTCATTTTGGAGGGACTTTCCTTATTTCCTCTGTTATCTTAGCCAGTGGTTTGTCAAATCTTCTTCCCTAGACTATCTCCTGGGTTGGGACATTCCATGGCTATCAAATGGCCCCAGGCTATCTCCAGTGCTAGGACATTCCAGGGTTAATCAGCTGCTATCAGATGTCCCCTAGGCCATCTCCTCTTTGTACTTTGTACCTCTCAACAGAACTCAGGCCTATCTCAAACTGAGGTTCAAGGACTTGTGCTCAAAAATGGAAGTGCTTCTCTGCTTCTTCATTGACCAAGATCTCTAAGATAGCATGGGTGACTGTGTGCTGGCCACTGAGGAGGGCTGTTCAAGAGAAATGCAGCATCTGCTCGTAAGATGGAGAAAGGATGTAGCAAGGGATGGTGTATAGGCAGGAAAACCAGCAAGGAGCAAGCACAGCTGCCTCTGGCAGCTCACTGTCCGACAGACTGGAGTAGGACAAGCAATAGAATGATCTTAGGTGTATTCAGGAGCTTAATTTTTTTTAAAAAAATATAACATTTGTATTAATTCTTTTAGAATTTTATACTTACATACAATATATTTTGATAATATTGACCCTTAATTCTTCCTAGATCAACCCTCTTTAAATATTTTTTGTAGCCTAGCCTATAACTGTCTATATATTCATGGGTATGGTGTCCTCCACATTGGAACGTGGATGGGATGTTCTCTCTCCTCCAGGATTTGATTAGTGACCAGGCATCTCCGAGGGCTGACTTACAGGACCCAGTGACTGACCCCCTACTTTCTAGCCTCCTAGTCACCCCTGAATTTGGGTTCAGTATGCTCTTCCAGGTCTGACTGGGGCTAAAGAGGGAAAAAGGAAGTGTAGGAGGAGAGAGGAAGATGCAGCACCCTGATACTGAGATGTGCTTTTATTACCACACTAATGTTCCTCTAATTAATATCAGGAGGCTGTGACTGCCATTTCACTATTTTCATGCTGCTGATATGCCCCTTGGGATGAAAGGAAATTGGAATTAAGAGGAGACAATGGAATTGCTGGCAGGATTATTAGCTTCAGTGAAGCTAATGAAAAGAGTGGGTGGGAGGAGGAGAGATGAGTCTCTGGGGGCCCTATTACTCAGGTTCTGAGCTGTCTGAGGAGCTGGGACAGACAAGACCATGATGGAAGGGCTGTACTCTCTAGGCTCCAAGATCTTATCAGACACCAAGGTCAGAGACACTACAGGAGGCCTGTTCAATGGAGGAGGGCAGAATTAAGGATTTCTGTCTTCAGCAAAAGGAGCACAGAGGGTGACAAAGAAGCCCTGAGCTCCTGAACCCCTGAGACCCTGAACCCTGAAGATGCAGCCAGCTCAGATGTTGATCAGTGCCTGTTATCTTCTGAGCAGAGGTGGAGTCTGGTTACCTGATGCCATTAGAGACAGATAATGGCTTATGTATCTCCAACATTGGCCCAACTGATATGCCCACTGCCCTCCAGGAGACAGCAAAGCTCTGATCAGAACCCTGACCTCAGATACTCAGTCACAGCTCTAAAGACTAGAGAACTCAAACTGGATGAGAATCCAAAATATTTAGGGCTCAAGACAATATAGAAACAACATTCAGACCAAAACACACCTGCAAGCATACACGCCACCCACATTCATCATAGATCTTACATGCTTTTTCATCATTCACAACCAATGTACCCACATGCACACATGCACCAAAAGTTGAAAGCACACAGGTACCCACACACTGGCATATTCACCCAACATAATTTGAGTAATCACTAAGGTGATCATGACTGTCCTCTTTGCAAATCCATTCAAAAGTCATCCAGTTAACTGTCCCAGCACTCTATCTTGTGTTCATGCTTCCCTATTCCCTGCACCACTGGATCACTTCCAGGGTAAGTAAATGGTAAAAAGATCCCTCCAGTGGGATCACCAGGACAGTGAGTTCTGCTCTGTACAGCTATGCTCCAGTTTGCCCCCTACAATAGATGCAAGATGAGGCATTCAGAAAACACCATGCAGTTTCATTTGAAGGCTGCATATTTTTTTTCTTCTATGTAGCTCATGAGTCACTAGATTAGCACCTTTCCAATTACTGGGAGGCAAAAAACCCTATTATCATAGAAACTCTCCTGCAGAATGACGGCTCTGTTCTTTTTGATGGCAGCAACCAGTCCCACGGAGCTGCAAAGCTCAGCAAGCTGGGAGCCCAGTGTTCCAAGGAGCTTTGTGTCCTTGTTGCAAAAGTGAACTTTACAGAACTCTTGTCACAGCCTCAGCAGTGCCTCACATGCTCTGTGAGACATTCCAGGGTGCCCCAATCTCTGTGGAACAAAGGAAGCATGTCCTGGTGCCTGCACATCTCATCTTGTGGGTGCTTTAGACTTCCCTTATAGGAACCATGGTGCAGAATGTTCTGCCAGAGATAGAGGAGAACTATGTTCAAGGAAGAGTCACTGGAGGTCCTCTCAAAGAGTCTTTGAGAACAAGCTCACTGGATAGGGTCTTTCTGAACCTAGAGCCTATTTGGCTAGACTACATGGCCAGCAAGCCCCATGAATCTACCTGCCTTAGTCTCTCCATTGCTATGATTACAGAGGTTCATCAGTATGTCCCACTTTTCTACATAGGTTCTAGGTCTTCATGACTGCATAGAAATACTGAATGAATCCTCCTCCCAATCCCTAAAGAATTTTTAAAATGTGTGTGTGTGTGTGTGTGTGTGTGTGAGAGAGAGAGAGAGAGAGAGAGAGAGAGAGAGAGAGAGAGAGAGAGAGAGAGAATCACAGACAAGACATAAAGGATTCAAGTTGGTAATGATTAGGAAGTGTCCTCCATACTGGCTAGCTTTTGTAGTACTAAAATGCACTATGCTGGCTGCAGGAAGGAAAAAGTTATCAACAATTTTATCTATCTGTTAACCCTGAATTGCAATACTGGCCAGCACAGCAAAGTATGCTTGAGACGCACATACGTTAAACCACTTTCTGTTTGGATTTAAGATTCATTTCTCAGGAGGAAACATATACTTGGTATTGTAAATCTAGGCACAAAATCATGACTGGAGAGTTCATAGACTGCAGGGGTGAATCTATTATTATTATTCTACTAAATGGTCTGAATTCATCTATATTTACAAAGTGCAACTCTCAAACATCATCAGAGATGTTTCTTTATGCAATAGATGGCAGTAAACACAAAACTTTTAACTGATTGAGGCATAGAAAATAAATGTCTGATTGAGTGAGTGATCAGTCACAAACGGGACATCTATATCATATCTCCTCCCTAAAACATAGGGATGACTTTGGAAGAGGGGGTGGAAAGATTGGAGGAGCCTGAGGTCTGGGAAGACCAGAGCAAAAGTGTCTCGTGGACATGGCAGAACCCCTGCATTCCTGAACTCACAGCAGCCATGTCTAACTACACAAATTAGGCAGTCAAGCCATTCAATATTCTACCATATAGTAGGAAGGGGTTTCAAGTACCTGTAGTAAGAAGTTTCTGGCTGGACTCTGAGGTCCAGACAAGCAGACCCAAATAATCACACAAAGACTTATATTAATTACATGTTGTTTGCCCTATGGCTCAGGCTTATTACTCGCTAACTCTTACTCTTAAACTAACCCATGATTAACCAAGTGGCTCAGTATCTTTTCTCAGAGAATTTTCATCTTCTTTCCTCTGCATCTGCCTGGTATCTCTGCTCTGTACTTCCTCCTCCCAGTGTTTTCTTAGTCTGGTAGCCTCGCCCATACTTCCTGTCTTCTTTCTGGCCAATCAGCATTTTTTAAAATCAATAGAAGGATATTTACAATGTATGAGAATATAATCCCACAGCAAGCACCTCCTCTAACCGAGGAGGTACTGGCAATTGATGGCTTCTGGGAGAAAAAGAATCAATTATTTTAAGTGGTTGGCTTCTGGTAGGTTGACCACTTCAGTGAGTGGGCCACACCAGAAAGTGTGTGGATACCAAAAATCAGTCAATGGGGTATTTTTTCCAAGGTACAAAAAGTTAAGGAGCAGAGAGAAGTGGTGGTGGACTCAGAAGGAGTCAGGATAAGGAGTGGGAAAATGAATGTAACAAAATACATGTGTGAAATTCTCAAAGAACTAATACAAATATTTTGTAAATGTGCATGTGTACATGTGTGCATGTGTATGTATACTGTGCTGAGGTTAGAACACAGAGCCTCACTCATCCTGAAAAATGCTTTACCACTACTAACCACAGGTTTATGTCATACCTAAACACTGGAACTCCCCCTCCTAACAGGATAAAACCAATAGCTTCAGGTGTGCTGGTAACTATAGCTTTCAACAAAGTTTTTACACCTAGCTTTCTCTTGTGCAAGAAGGTCATTTATCAGCAGCAGTAATCATATCTTCCTTATACTTAGTTCAAATCTGAAATGACAACAGAGCCTACTGCATTGACTGTTTGGGTTTTACATCTGTAAGCTCTATCTTCTCCAGCTCAGTGGATGTCAACAGCATAATCAGAATCTGTCGCATTATTTAATTAGTTGGAACATTTAATACTCCCCCAACTGTTCCTTTGAAGTCATTTGCACATAAGTGCAACTCTACCAAGGAATAAAAGATCTCTATAAATATTGCAGTAAAATTTTAATTACACTTCAATTGCTCAGCAGATTTATTTGCATTAATCAGAGAGGTCTCTTATCTGGTATGCCTATCTCAACTTCTCAGCTCCTTCTTAAACCATTAATTAGCCAAATAACCACCTTGCTTCTTGACAGGTCTTGGAACTTCTGGGGAAGCTGACAACATCCAGGGACAGGCCTAGAGAAGGAGGATTTCAAAGTCCATTTCTGCTAAATTGAGTTGCCCTGTCTTCCCATCACCCTTGAATCACTGTAACAAATAGCATGAAATAAATGTGTCCTGAGAATGTGCAGCCGAACAGGAATCCCACTCCATGCTCCCTATGCATTATCTAATTGATTTCTTGCATCAACATAGTACAGATGAGTAATTGACAAATGACAGATCTGGGATTCAAATCCAGGTTTATCTTCTTCCACCATTTATTTGCTTCATTGGTGAATTTCTTTATTGGCTGCCAATTTTTGCTACTAAGAAGGCCCACAAAGGATGAACTTTTTAATCAAAACATGACTCTGAAACTTCGGTCCCTAATAGTTTGACAGTGATTGTCATCTGTAAAAGGTGTTCTCTTGGGGGAAACCATAAGGAAACAAGACACATGGCTCTGCTTCTGAGTCCTATCTCTTTTATCAACCACTCTTGTCATCTGACTTTATTTCCCTTCCTGAGGACCATAGGGTTCCATGTTGAAGATGGATGAGACCTTACATATTGTGGAAGTTTAACATCTTCATTTTACATAGGCAAGAAGCTGTACCATGTCTCTTGGTTGTAGGCTCCCCTTGCGTGGCCCTACTGCTTTGGGGTGTGTGGTGGTCGAGTCCGCTTTGGCAGGAAGCACACGACAAAGAAGCTGTGCCCTCATGGCATACAGGAAGACAGGAAGGACTACAGTCTCAATGGCTCCCTTAAGGACACACCCACAATGGCCTTACTTTCTATGACGAGGCCCCTCCTGCTGAAGGGTATTCCACCTTCCAGCAGCTCCACAGGCTAGTGACCAACCTTTAGTCACAGCCTTGAGATGTTGGACGAGCTAGTTATAGTACTAGTTGTGTGAGTTCACATAACTAGTTAAGGACAGAGTACAGGCTACTATCTGGAGTAATCATTTTATTGAATAATCTCCCCACTGTACTCCATAGCACCCCTTCAGGGCACCTTTGTTTCCATTCTATCCTCTCCAATGAGTAACTCAAGTGACCTTTATTATGTCCAGAAGAATCAGCCATGTCTAAGACTGTGGCTTTGACTGTATTTTTTTTTGGGGGGGGGGTTCCTATTCACTTTGAGCCTCTGTGTAAAATAGCATTTTTCCCTGGCAGCCTTGTGCGGAGACTTGAAGGGATCTCCTCTCAAAATCAAACCTCTACTGCTCCACCCCCAGCTTCCCCCCATCCCCATATACTCTCCGGATAGACACGCTGTTCTAAATCAGGACCCTCATCTCTAGAATCATTCACAATTTTTTTAATGTGTCATTTTAGTAAATTACAATTAACTTCCCGATCTGGAAGAAAGTTTGTTTTAATTTCACACTTTCTCACTGCCCTGCAGATTCCCAAGCCCAGACCTAGCCTCCCCTGTCGACTTCACAAGGAACACTGAGAACTCACAAAACTTGGTAGGTGCAATACCCACAAACAGCCAGACTTCTGCAGTCCCACGCACCTCTGAAATCACTTCAAACCCAACTACCTCAGTCAAAACCCAGGACTCATTTGCCTAAGTTATGACCTAGTGATTGTTACACAATTCCTTTGGACCCCAAATGTTCTCATCTGTATAAGTAAGCCTGCCCCTCCAAACTAACTTTGTAGTTTTGATCAAGTGACTCTCCGAGCCTTGACTTGTTTCCACTTTGGCTTGCCATGGCTAGGACTGCTGTAAACATGAAAGTTTCCATATACACAGGAGAATGCATTGACAGAGACTGCATATAAAGCCTGCTGGACAGCTCTGGAACAGGCAGAGCAGGACTCGTAGATGGCTAGGGGCATGGGAGAGGTTACTGGGCTCAGTATGGGGAGACCAGAGGAAACAACCTTTGAGCTGGTTTCAAAGCCTTGTTTGGATAGATGGAGAGGAGTTAGGCAGGGAACAGGAGGTATAGACAGCAAGTGGCATGAAAATGTTCCAAGTAGCCTCCCCACACAGCTTGAGAATGACTCAAACCTTCAAAGAAACCGTGGCAGAAGGACAGGGATGCATCTCTGGTGAGCAGATATTGTACTTCACACAAGCTCATTTTCCGAAATGGAGACTCCTCAGGACTCAAGTCAAATAGCCATAGCTCCTTCATAAGCTGTTTGCATGGGCACCAATTGCCTCTATATAAAATGCAGCGTATAATAAAGACTATGTCAGTAGTTATTCACTGCTTAACAAAGTATCTCTATTCCAAGATAATAAAACATGAGGTACTCAGGTGTATGTGGGGGGAGCAGGCAAGTAGCCCCGGATGACCTCAGACTTGTTATGTAGCTGAAGCTGGAGTAAATTTCTGATCCTCCTACCTCAGTTTACCAAGTGCTGGAATTAAAGTTATATGTAGCATGCCCAACATGAGGAAATATTTTTAAAAGTAATTGGCTAATACCTACAACCTCAGCACTCAGGAGACTGAGGCAGGAGAATTGTCAAAAGTTTGGATCCAGCCTGGGCTACATAGAGAATTATAAACCAGCCTGGACTACAGTATAAGTCCCTTAATAAAATAAAAAATATTAAAACAAAATAAAACAAACAAGCAAACAAAACAACCAGAAAAAAAAAAAGCCCAATTTCTGGCTGTCTCTAGGACTCCACTTCCTCATGCTCTGATTTGCAATACCTGATATTTTCAAGATGATATTTTGGGAAAGTCCATCCATACAATCCTGCTAAAAACCACAGGCTTGGATGTGCATATTGCTAAAATATAACCAGGAACTTTTACATGGGTATGGTCTATATGAGGATACAATCATGGGCAAAGTAGAAAGTCGAGGAATGACACTAATGAAGAAATGGACAAGTGTCACAGAAATGCCTGCTATACATAAATGTATACCTCTCAAGTTTGGGTGCTTCAGGAATAGGCAGGAACACACATGAATAATGGACGCATTTTTATAAAATGACTTTGGTCTAATTATGTGGAAATTAAAACAGTGAATATAAACACTTTCTAAATGTAGAAAAAGGAATAAAGAGAAGTAAAGAAGAGAAGGGAGAGGTAGAGAAGGAGGGAGGGAGGGATGAATGAAGAAAGGTGGAACGGAAGGAAGGAAAGAGAGAGAGAAAGGAAGGAAGGAAGGAAGGAAGGAAGGAAGGAAGGAAGGAAGGAAGGAAGGAAGGAAGGAAGGAAGGAAGGAAGGAAGGAAGGAAGGAAGGAAGGAAGGGAAAAAAGAAGAGAAAATGGGAGGAAGGAAAGAGACGCCCACACAGGGCTGCCATAGGAAACGTACTCCATTCTGAAGTGTTACTGCTCGGTAAACCCGCGGGAGAAGGCCTCAGAACCTTCAGAGGTACCCAGGTCCAGGTGGAGGGAAGTGACCCCTCTCCCTGCAGCATTGCTGTCTCTCTCTGTGCTGCAGCACTATAAATCTTAGGGAAAGGCTCCCATCCACACCCAGAGCCCCAGACTCTGACCTCTGACATATGTGCTGGGGATAGAGGGGCCAGGGACCAGAACATTTCTGGTCACTCGCTGTAAGCACAGATAATTGAATCTTGGCTGGTGCCAAAATTGGCTCCTGATTGAATTCAAAACTTTTGTTTAATTAATTATCATTCACATGAACACTGCTGCCTCCCTCAGACGCAGGTTAACTGTTTCCTCCCTCCTGAGAGTCCTGGCTTCCTCTGAATCTTGAAATCTACTAAGAAGAGATTTTCTTCCAGTGGGATGCCTAGCTCAGGTTCCAAAGATGAGGCCAAATGCCAAAGACTCAGGAAAGTAAAAAAGAATTGCAGGTTGAAGGAATATACCCTGGCTATGTAAAGAACCCTGGGCTGTGAAGATGATACAGTGGGCATTAGCCATGCAAGTGTGAGGGAGTCAGTTCAAAGCTCCAGACCCACTTAAAAGCCAGACCTGATGACATGAGTGTCTGCAATCTCAACTCTCTACAGGGAGGACCACCAGATACCTGCAGGCCAGCTAGCCTGGAGCCTGCGCCAGGAAGAGACTGTCTCAAACAAGGTGGAAGGCAATGACTAACACTTGGGGGTGTTAGCTGGCCTGCCTGTGTGTACACACTACACAAGCAAAATAGAAAAAAAATTATAATATAATAACAATAATTATAATACTCTAAATAAAAAATAAGCAAAGTGTGATAGATAGTTGTATGTGTTCATATCTGTATGCGTTTTCATCTTTTTAAATGTTTGATTCTTTCTTTTATTTATAAATTTATAAGAAGATTGTGATTAAATGTAATTTAAGAATGGTTTAAATTTTCACTTACTTTTGGAAGTCTCATTTGTAATGATGTGGTGGTGACTTTATAATTTAGTTCATAGGCAATGCTGTGCAGGCCAATTTATAACAAGTAGCATTCCAGGAAATAAAATGCAAACATGACTAAGTTTATTATAATTTTTACTGATAAAAATATGTTTCACATGATTTCCTATTGATCCTAAACCATGGTCAATTAAAATTTCAGCATAGCCTGCTTTTACTGACATTTGTTACATTTTTGTGTCTCTAGCTAATCTGTGGCTGACCATGATGGAGTCGTATAGTTTAATATGTTTGTCGATATCTCCATGTTTGTTAATAAGGTGGAAGCAAACCTCTAAAGCTATGAAATGTGACACCACTTATTTGTTGACTGTATGGTAGATCTCATTGATGACTCAGACAGTAGTTTTCAATGGCAGGAACTATTTCCTAGGCTTTCCTACTATTTAAAACATAACAGAGGCTGGAAGATAGTGCAGCCGGTGAAATGCTTTCCTTGTGAGCTCCAGGATCTGAGTTTGATATAAATAAATAATAAATAAAGCAGAGCATAAATGCACATGCTTATGATTCCCTGCCTAGGGAGGTAGTAGTGACGGACATATTCTTGGGCCTTTCTCCAGCCAACCTACACAACCTGGCAAGTTCTAGACTGCCTGTCTCAAAAAAAAAAAAAAAAAAAAAAAAAAAAAAAAAGCACACTACACTTGAGGAATGACACCGGATGTCCTCTTTCCAGCACAGACACACATGAGCATACACACAATGTGACACCTAGAGAAAAGATGTACATTTCTAACCACTATTAACATTTTCTCTGTTGATTTCTTAGCTCTAAATATTATTCAAAAAGAAATAAATGACATAAAGAAACCAGCCTTGATTTAAACTATTTGCCTAATTTTGTAGATGCATTTCAGCTTTGACCTTTTTAAGAGTCTCACTGTGTATCCCTGTCTAGTCCAGAGCTTACTATGTAGAGTAGGCTGGCCTAGATCTTAGAGATCTGTTGGGATTAGAGGCATGCAGCACTTGCTCGGCCATCATTATGATTAATTTTTAGGCTACTAACCTGGTATCACTTAACACAGACTAGAGAAGATGGTTGTCAGAGCCATTACACAGTATTCTCAACACAGAACCCACAGGTGCAACTGAAACCAGGAGCAGAAATAATAGAAAAGTCAGAATTAATGAGACAGTGCAGTGGCCAGTGTTGACTGTTAATCTGAACAGACTGAGAAGCGTTAGATTAGAAGACTAGTCCAGGAGACCAGAAGATTGACAAAGAGCGTCTGGCTGTGTCTGGGAGGACGTGTCTAGAGAGTCAGAAGGTGACTGTTCTCCCATAATCAGAAATGTAATCTACTGATGAAATAAAAACCTGGAAGACAGCTGGGCAGGGGTGAAGCCATGCCTTCAGGGGATAGATCCTGGGAGACAGATGGGCAGGGGTGAAGCCATGCCTTCAGGGGATAGATCCTGGGAGACAGATGGGCAGAGGTGAAGCCATGCCTTCAGGGGATAGATCCTGGGAGACAGATGGGCAGAGGTGAAGCCATGCCTTCAGGGGATAGATCCTGGGAGACAGCTGGGCAGGGGTGAAGCCATGCCTTCAGGGGATAGATCCTGGGAGACAGATGGGCAGGGGTAAAGCCATGCTTTCAGGGGATAGATCCTGGAAGACAGATGGGCAGGGGTGAAGCCATGCCTTCAGGGGATAGATCCTGGGAGACAGATGGGCAGGGGTGAGGCCATACTTTCAGGTTATTAGATCCTGGGAGACAGCTGGGCAGAGGTAAGGCCATGCCTTCAGAGGATAAATCCCGGTCCTGGCCCCTTCCTGTGCGATCTCTTTGCTTCCTACATGACACTAGGTGAGCAGTTTTCCTCCATCATACCCTTCCTCCACTACATTCCTGCCCTGCCATGGGTCTAAAAGCAACGAAGCCAGCTGACTGTGTATTGAAAACATAATCCAAGTAAATATTTGCTCCTTTAAGTGAACTTATATCCGATATTTTGTCCTAGTAACACAAAATTTACCAACATAAAAGCGATGTTTTGAGTATTTAAACTTTGCCTTTTAATAGAATTTATCCGTCTAAGCATGTACGATTTACATTTGATAGTGTCTACATTTACTGCCAAGTTTGTAGAATTCTTTGCATGAGAAGAATCTAGCTATAGTTACAGATGAACAGCTGGCTTAGTGAGAATTGGAAATAGGCTATGTCTGAGTTAAGATTTGTGCATCGGGCTAGGGAAATTGATGTCAATATAGTGCCTGCCACACAAACACAGAGACTTGGGCTTATACACCCAGCACCCACTTAAGATCAGTAAACATAAGGCAGTACACATCTGTAACCTAGTGCTAGGGGTAGAGTAGAGACAGTGGGGTCTCTGGAGCTCCTTGGCCAGCCAGACTAGCCAAATCAGTCAGCTCCAGGTTCAGCAAAGGACCCTATTTCCAGAAACAGAGTGAACAGCAATCAAAAAGACCACTGGCACCAGCCTCTGGCCTCCACCTACACAAATACACCTGTGCATGCACAGCCACAAGTATGTACGCACACACCCAGAAGAATACACACACTCATACATCTGGATGGGACACATTGATGAGACCCTGGCCTTTCCCCTTCTAGCTGCTTTGGCTTGTATGTGGAAGATGCATCATGTTATAGCCAGATATTTTTGGAAGAGAAGGCTAGTAAAAACACAGTGGGGGTGGCTGGGAGAAACCTATACAAATCTTGGGTGGTCAAAATAGAGACTCTATTAAGAATTTGCTAGGTTCACTTTTCTGTAACCCCTTTGAGATATAAGTCTGCACTGGAAGGCCTCAACTTCAAAAGCTAAGGGATGTGTACATGCCCTACCTAGGTTTGATCCTGGTACCAATGTCAGACGATACAACATGGCCCAGGTTTAGGCAGTCAGAATTCACCGGGGTTGTGAATCTGAAGAAGATGAAGCAAAATCTCCAGAGGTTGTTGGTGGCGTCTGCACAGATGCAGGGAAAGGTGGGCTGTAGTGATGTGACTGCAGATGAAGCCTGAGCTTCCCTGGCTGGTTCTCCAGCTCCCCAGTCTGCATTGGCACCTGCCTAGTGCTTGGACTCAGGTACCAGTTTTTCCACCAGTTCTGCCAACTACTAGATACGTACGAATTAATTTTCTGTATAACTTAGCTAGAATCCACTTCTGTCTTTTGCAGTCACAAGCCCTAACTGACACATAAATCCAGTGTGATGTGTGGGGATGGGGACAGAATTGAAAAGCATATGATTTTATTTTATTCTGTTTCATTTCATTATTTCATTTTATTTTGGCAATGCTGATGCTTGAACCCAGGACCTTGCATGTGCTATATCAGCACTCTGCTACAGCTGCCTCCCCCAGCGGCTACACTTTTAGTCTTATGTGTTTGGTGAAATGAAACACCTCAAGGCACCTACCAAATTACACTCATGCCCACTGTGTGAGAACACCCTGTACGAAGCAGAACATGATTAGCCATGTGACTCTGCCAAGAAAAAATTCAAAATGTGACATGCTGTTTTGATGCATATTTCTCTAATTACTGATGAACCTAAGCATCCTTTTCTGAGCTGATTGGCCGTTATGCCTGTGTTCTCTTTATCATCACTGTGTCATTTGTTGTGCTTTGTAAGCTATTGATTCAGCTCCTCTGATTTATAATAGCGCGTCCCTTTGTCTAGGAGATGTTTTGACAATATTACCTCTCATTGTTACTTTTGTGATAGGACGAGTTGCTGAGGCTTCCTGTAGTTATACTGTCAGATTTTCCTCTTCTTGGATTTTGATTTTATATTATTTTTAGCAAACCCTTCCATTTGCAAACTCTTGCTCTGTTAGAGATTTGGGATATGCACTTCATGGGTTCAAATTTTGACTCTGCTCCTTGCTGGCTCCATGCCTGGTTTCTTGCCTATGATTTTATAATATACACATATTCATACACATATGCATATATGTATGATATACATGTTGTATCTAATAAATGAATTATTATGTGTGGCCTCTGGCAAGGAGGTGCATTAGTTTCTCAGGACTGTTGGAACAAAGTAAAACAAACTGGGAGCCTTGAAACAATACCTTTCAAAGCTAAAGTTTCAAAGTTCAGCCGTTACTGGCCACGCTTCCTCTAAGACTCTGGTAGACTCTGTCCTTACATCTTCCTGGTGGTGGCAGCCATTCCTCATTTGCTGCTCCATCTCTCTAATCTCTGCCTTTGACAAAGTATTCTCCCTGAACATTTCTGCCTCGGTACAGTGGTTTGCTTATAACTGATAACACCTAGTCTCTGTATCATCAGAATTTCCCAGAAATAGAATGAATAATATGTCATTATGTAGAAGCACAGATAGATAGTAATAGATAATAGACCTGTAGATACATGGAGGATAGATAAACGGATGCTGAATATATAAAGATAGATAGATAGATAGATAGGTAGGTAGGTAGGTAGGTAGGTAGATAGATAGATAGATAGATAGATAGATAGATAGATAGATAGATAGATAGATAGATAGATAGATAGATAGATAATAGATCTGAACATACATAGATGATGAATGAATAAATGGACAGATGGTTGTTGCTGCTGCTCCTATTTGAAACAGGGTCTCACTATGTAGTCATCACTATCCTGGAGCTCACCATGTAGAGTAGGCTGACCTCAAACCCACAGAGAGCCACATGTCTCTGCCTCCTGAGTGCTGAGATTAAAGATGTGCATCATTGCATTCAGTGTAAACCAGCAATTCTCAACCTTCCTAATATGACAACCTTTTCATACAGTTCTTTACTTTGTAGTGACCCCAACCATAAAATTGTTTTTGTTGCTACTTTTTGGCTGTAATTTTGCTACTGTTATGAGCCACCATACAAATGTCTATGTTTTCTGATGGTCTTATGGATCCCTATGAGTGATTCAACTTCAGTGGCATCGCTAGCCACAGGTTGAGAACCTCCGGTCTAGACTATTGATTTGAAGGAATGGGGTCCAGTGGCTGTGGACTACTGCACAGCTGAAAACATGGGCAGGTTTTTGATATTACAATTTTTTGGGGTGTTTAGCCTGTATGCATGTCTGTATGAGAGTGTTGGATCCTTGAGTTACAGACAGTTGCAAGCTGCCATGTAGGAGCTGGGAATCCTCTGAAACAGCACTCGGTGTTCTTAACCATTGAGCCATCTCTCCAGTCCCTGATGTTACAATCTTAAGACAGAGTTTCTTTTTCTTCTCCAGGAAATATCAGATTTGCTCTCAAGACCTTTAACTTATTAGATGAGTCAAAGCCACAGAGCATGGCCTGCTTCACTTAAGGGCAACCGATAGAAAGGTGAATCGTATATGCACAATGCCTTCAAAACAACACCAAATCTAGTGCTTGAACCAACTCACCAAGTTGACTCACAACAGCATTCATCACATTGGCAGACACGGGAATTGGGTACACATCTTTGTGAATATGCACCAGCATATATCTTTCTAATCTAACTAATGACAACAGTCCATATTAATTTCGTTTTTAAACAGATAGCTGGTTGCCATGACAGTAGATGCCAAAAAGTTTGCCCTTTCCTTTCACACTTGAAATGTTCATATAATATAATATAATTAATATATATTATATACTTATATACATTATAATAGATGCTGTATATTTATATACAAATACATATAGGCATATTTATATAGATATAATATGTGATATAACATATTTTATATTTATATATTAGACTATATGTTATGATTATGTCTATTATGTTGTAGTTATATAGTATGTACATATATTTACAAATATGTTATTTATAATACATATAAATTATAAATATAATGTTATAAAGCAAATATGTATTTTATATATTGTAAATTTATTTTTATATATTTATAAATAACATAGAGTAAGTATAGTCAGTGTTGACTTTATTTCTAAGACATTGGTTGTAGGACCACTTAAAGGCACAGTATGGACACACAAACTGCATACATGTTTATACACACACACATTCATGTGTCTCTTAAAGATGTAAATCTCTTCCGGGAAATGTATCCCTAAATGACCTCCTCACTTTACAAACACCAGAATGATTATTCATGTAAACATAGAACTCATATTATCTAAAAGTGTGATAATATCATTAGATGATCTAATCCTGTCAGATCATTGTCATATATGTAGTTTGTCACTGTCTTAATCCTACCATGTAGCACACAATTATTCCTTAAAGAATGCCTAGATTACTTAAAATATCTAATACAAATGCTATACAAATGGTTTTAAAGTATCTTCCTTAATGAATAATGACAAAATTAGATGAATGACAAATTTTCTGGATTTGTTTAGATTTGTTTTAATGTGTGTAAGTGTTTTGCCTGCATCTATGTATGTGCACTACCTGTAGACCCAGTGCTTGCAGAGTTCAGAAGCCTTGGAATTTGAGAGCTGCCATGTGGGTGTTGGGGAATGAAATCAGGTCCACTGAGAAAGCAACAAGTACTCTTAACCACTGAGCCATCTCTCTAGTCCCAACCTTTTCTGACTATTTTCTATGTGTTGGTTTTATCCATGGGTGCAGGATTGTAAAGGGCTAACTGTCAGGTTTGTATCTTATTATAATACTTTCTTTCTTTTTTTTTCTTTTTACCTTTGTTGTACCAATACTATGCTGTTTTATTTCCTAGAGCTCCAGAGTATTCTGTGACAGAACACATGGCTTCCTTCATGAACATCCACGCTCCTGTCTCTCATCCTTGTTCTAACCAAATGAACCCGGCTTGGCTTCCAAAATCAGACAAGATCAGACTCACTCAGGGTGATGTGGCTGGATGTAATATTTCATAGATCAAGTCCCTTCTCTTTTTCAAAATAGTTTTAATCCTTCAATGCATTTTCCAGATGAACTGAAAGTTGTTCAAATATTTCTCATTAGCAGCCTTCTACTCAAATGCCATGGAAAACCTAAAAAATCATGTCTTTGCTTCCTTGGCCCCAATAAAATGGGGAAAAAAGAAGTATCACAGAACATGAACATCAGGGGAAACCAAGAGTTCTACAACCGAGTTGAGTTTGGGAAGTAGATGAAGAAGAGGTAACCAGTTTGACAGGGAAGGTGCATCAACATCTCTGTAGATATGCCTAATCCCACAAGGAAGCTGGGGGTGAGGACAGAGATGGAGACAGGGACATTCAAATGGGCCTCCTGTCCAACCCTGGACCCAACTGGGAAGCTATGGAAAAACACAGACATCACTACATCTAACACCATTAGGACCTTAGAGAGGGAGAAGATGCTTAGAAGAAGCATGAGGAAGAACAGCCTCAGAGAAGACTCGGGTACCACCCCAGGACCGGCCTTTTGAGTGGAACTTTGTGGTTCTAGAACACGTCTCTGGGGGATTGTGGCCCTAACACAAGATGCAACTGAGCCTGAAGCCGGAAAAGAGGTGACTGTAGATCCATGAGGGCAGCAAGTCCCTGAGAGTCCTCTCCTCCCCGCCACCCTCCGCTCTGGAAAGCTTGCCAGGTATGCAATGGAAAATTATGCTTGGAAAATTAGAGTGCTGAGGTCTGTGCCCTTCCACACAGCAAATGCTGGTGAGACTAGGCAAGCCCATGCTGTGAACACCTCTCACTGTTATATCATCTCCTTCAGCCAAGCAGGACCATCTTGTGCTGAAGAGATTTGGGTTTCTGCTCCATAAGAATTCAAGCAAAGGAAACAGGTACCCTAGAAGGAACCGAACTACCAGGTACTTAAGAAGAATCTCATCACAGTAGTAAGACAATGAATTGTACAATCTATTTGAGATACATTATGTAAATACAATAATAAGTGTTGAAATGAAGCAGGTTCATAATTTAAAATATCCATCTTAAGTAAAGAAAACAAAGTTAAAATAACATGAAATTTTTTCAAAAAGGGGAAACAAATGAAAAGTTTAGGTGTGAAAATTGTAATCGCTGAAAAAACTCAACGAATGACATAAACACTAGGAATGTATACTGCTAAGAGATGAGCTATGAGTTCTCCTATCAGTGAGGAGAAGGAATAAGGTGTCAAAAGACACAGGAGCATTGAAACTCTGAAAGATAAAATACACGTGTCATCATCTGAATAATAGGAGGCCTTGAAGAAAAGAGAAATGAAGAAAAACATGTGTCAGAAAAATTGTTGCAGATTAAAGAAAGATGAAAAGCCACAGACTGAAAGAGCCCATGGAGATAAAGCTAATAAGTCCACATCTAGATACATTATGTGGAACTTTAAAACCAGAAAGAAAAAGGCAAAACTCTCAAAGCTGCCAAAGAAAAAGATGATCACTCACGAAGAAGCAAGTATCTATTTGATTGACATCCAACTTCTGTTCAACAATGATAAAAGACACAAAATGGCAGGAGTGTACTATTTCCAAAGTGATAAGGGACTTCAAACCAGATTTATGTTCAGAAAAAAATTGAAATAAGCACATGCCATGAAAATAATCCCAGGTACAAAGGGCCAAGCTAATGTTCAACATTCTCCCTGAATATAGAAAAATCACTCCAGTTAGAAGAAAAATCAGCCCGTGGTATTAATAAACAATAACAAGGGAATGGGGAGTATACATAATAAAGAAATGCTAACTTAGGTGCCGAATGTAAGAGAAGGGAAACAGAAAGGGAAATGCTGTGGGATGATCCTTCTATACTCTGTGAACATGTATTACTCTGGTTGGTTAATAATAAGGCCAAGTGGCCTATAGCAAGGCAGGGTAAGGTTAGGCAGGACAATCAAACTGAGAACTTGGATGAAGAAGGGTGGAGTAGAGAGAGACATGAGCCAGCTGCCCAAAAAGCAAGATGCTAGAGGACTGGTAAAGCCAGGGCCACACATCAACATATAGATTACTATGAATGGGTCTGTTTAAACATAAAAACTAGTTAGAAATAAGCCTGAGCTATTGGCCAACCATTTTATATTCATATATAAGCCTCTGCATGTTTATTTGGGACCAAGTAGTCAGAACAGGGAAATTCGGCTTCTGTTTACAGGGGAAGTGACAGTGCTGCAAATATGTTCAAGGATGTGAGGCACTGGACTGTGGAGTCCACACCCCTTAAAGAAAAATGACCCTCACTCCCCAAGAAGCTGTCAGCTGTCATTAGTACCTCAGCTTAGGGCACAGACTCAGTGAGCCTTCTCCTTTCCCTTCATACTAGAATGTTGTCTAGCTTGATCGCATGTAGGCAACCACAGCTGTTGTGAGCTTAAGAGCACAGCAGTCAGTCATGTTCAGAAGACACCCTTTGACTCTGGTCCTCCAAGAGTTCTAGGTCTTACAATTCTTCCCACCCTCTTTTCCAAATGGTCCCTGAGCCTTGTGACAAGGGACTATAATACAGATGTCCCACTTGTGGTGAACACTCTTCAAACTCTTATTCTATGTTCTCTGACCAATTGGGAGTTTCTACATTTGGGAGACTGGGGCAGGAGGATCTGTAGTCTGAGGCCAGTGTGGGTTACAGAGCCAGACTTTGTTTAAAAGAAATAAAAAATAAAAAAGAGTAATCAGTCTGAAATCTGACACACCAGAAAATGTATGATCTGCTAGAATTGATTATGGAACATTCTAAACATTTAGAATGATGTCAGCTTACAAATCCTTTATCTTCCTATGAGTTTTATAATATACATCAATGAAAATGTACTTACATAGAATGTATGAAGTTACACAAGCAAAAATTGGGGCTGGGGTGGGTGTTTCAAAACATTTTACTGATAAGAAAACATACTTAAAAAAATTAGAGACATCAGTATTGGAAGAAAAAAAATAAGCAGAATCAGTACCCAGGAGTCTAGTTTGGAGTGCCCCAAATCATTCTTGGTAATTGCAGTGTTGGCAGAGAAATGATTTGTCAGGTCTGTGTTCTCCAATAATAGACCCTTCTCTGTTATCTCTGGATCATTCCCTGCCCCACACCCACACCCCTAGACCTTCTGTTCAACACTGAAAGACTCAGAACCAGCAATGGCTTTTCCAGGTCATTGGCTCATTCATGGACAGCATCCCAGAACTAAAAATAGAAGAACCATCTGCACTTTGGCTACTGGAGCTGGGGCTAGGATGAGCCTCAGGACTGGCCTCAGCAGACTGGTGGTCACGGTGGCAATACTGACCTTTTTAGGTGACCTCAACAGGTAATGGCCAGCAGCCAAAGCAGAAATGTTTTCTCCACCAGAATCCTAGGGATGAAGTGAGAGAATAGGAATGAGCAAGGGTTGGTCTTGTCTCCTCGTCGAGAGAGATGATTCTTGTTGGTTCAGAGACTGATAACAGTGTTGGGGAAGGGGTGGAGGTGGGCTGTTCAGAGGTATTCTCCATCACTCGGGGTGACTGGTCAATAGTATTATTTGTTTATCTGTCGATTTTCCTTTGGCATATCTGATCTTGGCACACAGTGATAGAAGGAATGCCAGTTCCTTCCTGAACTCGGAGGTAAGGAGAAGTTGGTTTCTGATAGTCCCCTAACCACACCAAGAAAAGACAACTGAATCCCGGGAGCATCCTTTGGCTGGTGCTTTGTGGAAGTTCCTCGGGAAAAGAGAAAAATGAAAACTGTTCTCTGTTACCTTAAGGAGAAAGAGAGGACTGAATGAGGCATCAGACCTGCGAGGTGGAAAGTACGCTCACACTGGAGAGAAAAAGACGGACCTCAGGATGCCCAAATTCCTTCATTTCTTGCTTCCTTCCCAGCTCCAAGTCTCCCAAATCTTCCTTTCCCTCAACCCTTTAACACCCACATTTTTTCATCTTTCCCATTTCCCAAACAATTTTGAAAATAGATGTTTACATAGATTGGTGTTCTTAGAAACATTTAAATGAACAGAGAATCTTTCCTCCTCCTGGTGTCTCTTTGTTCTCCAAGAAAAGATCTATGAAGTGTCTCTGGGCAGCAAGATCAGACTTGATGAATCCTCCTGCTCCAAACAGTGTAATGAAAAACTCAAAATAAGACACAACAAAAATTCACAATCAGGCTCAAATATGAGATAAATGGTATTGACATAAAACATTTAAACTATTGCTCCTGAGTGGAGTCACGAGCTTGCTGGACCCTAAGTCTGGGAATAAAGAAAGGCATCTGGGAGCTTACTGATTGTAAAGCTCTTCACACCATTCTCTAGGTATGAGTCCCATGATGAGTTAGCTCAGCCCAGGAGGCCATCTATAAGCACATGTGAGTAATGCTGACTGACCTCAGCAGGTTGTATTTATAAATTTATGCACACACACATATATGTATATATATGTAAAAATGATAATTAAGGAATAAGAGACCATGAATTTGAGAAGGGGTGGGAGGTCACAGGTGGAAGGGGAAGGAAACATTGAGAATGACGTAAATACAAAACTTTATATGAAATCTTCAAAAAGCAAATTACAAAAAAATGAAAAGTATCTCACATGAAACAAGAGACTGAGCCAGGAGATTTTAGCCACCTTATTCCTCTTCCTGATGGAAAACGGAGATCAAAAAAATATTACTAACAAATGGTGCTCAAAAGTACCTCTCTTTGCAAGCTGCAGCTTAGGAACGTGGAAGGGGCAAGGATGCCTTATGTATCAGGTTCTGAGGTGTGTGACGGTGCACCATCCCCTCAGGGATCACACTGGATAACCTGACTAGATTCTGGGATGGATACCAAGACATCTGAAATGAAGTAACGCAAACCATGAGTCAAGAAGGGGTAGACATCAAGAAGAAAGACCAAGATTAAAAGAAGATTAAGCCCTTAGTATTATCTTTACAGGAAACTTCATCTCTTTTGATGGTCTGGTGTAAAGATGTCTTTCTTGATTGTTCAGAATAAGATCTTTTAAATTATACTTATGATTTGTTGTTGCTTTGAGCAGTAATGTCAGTGCCTTTATGTATCCAGAGAATATGCTATTTTGTTTTGTTCACTAATTCTCAGTTTTCAGATTCTCTTGCAATTACCCGCAGATACATGCATACATACATACACACATAATCATTATCTACATTAAATTTTTTCCAAATACTTCCTTTTTATTGTTTTATTGCATTGGCTACAGAATCAACAGCAGTGTCCTATTTCTGTATGTAATAAAAATGTACTATTTTGCCATCAAGTATGCTTTTGCATATCAGTGAAATGTCACCTAATAATCTGTCAAAAACTTCATGGTTTTGAATCTTGAAAGAGTGCTGTCTATTATTAAATACTGTTTTGCACCTATTTGAATGACCAAGACTTTCGTTTCATATACTAACATGAATTATCACCTACAAATGTGTTCTTAACAAATCTAGCTTATGAGCCATCTTATAGAAAACTGAATAATAGATGGAAGAGAGTTTGTTTTATTACTTTTTATTCTTGATTACATATTTAAAATACTTGATACTATAAAAGGGATGTTATCCAATCATCAAGAAATGAAACTAATGATGCTCTTACACCTAATTCCATCAATTATCTTCATAATAAATACATTTCTTTTTGTTGTTGTTTTGAGACAGGGTTTCTCTATGAAGCAGTCCTGGCTGTCCTGGCATTCACTCTGTAGGCCCAGCTGGCCTTGAACTCATGGAGATCCAAATGCCTCTGCCTCCCAAGTGCTGGGATTAAAAACATGTACTGCCATTACCCAGCACACAACTTTTTGAAAAAAAAATATTCAGTCAGGTGGATGGTACACAACTTTAATCCCAGCACTTGAGGGGGGGATGAGGAGGGGCATCTGTGCAGGTTTTATAACAGCCTTGGTCTATACACTAAGTTCTAGGTAAGCCAGGGCTTCATATTAAGACTCTCCACCACCACACACACACTCACACACTATTCCATACCTGTTCCAATTCTTCTAGTAACAGCACCCTGATTATAACCCAGAGCATCAAATCCTGTCAGCTTTTGGACCACAGAGTTTTGTTTTAACCAACTCAAGGCCTGGAGCATAAGACCCAGCTTTGGCTCAAGCATTGATGCCTCATGGCCAGAGTGATTATTCAGGGATTATTTAGGATTAACAGACCGTTTTCATTGGTGCCTTTGAGAGAGAGGCTCATCTTTCTACTGACTTTGGACCTGAGAGGACATGTTCAGTGATTAGTAGTTATCTTGCCACCACTGAGGACCCAGTAATGAAGCCAAAAGTAAACAGAGAATGAAAAATAAATGGGGTTGTGGTCTCTGCTGGACTTCGCTCTTGGAAGCTTTTTTGCCTCATGATCTAATATGCTCACCCCTTGGCTTATGCAAGTTTTGACTTTGTGATTCCCTCACTTGTAAGCAAGAGTTGAAACCAAACCAACCTCTGTCTCTCTCTTCCCTGCACTCTCTTCTTCACGAATTCCTTCCTCCTCCACCTCCTCCTCCTCCTTCTCCCTCCCTCTCCCTCCCCCTTCTCTCTCCCCCTCCCCCCTTCCCTCCCTCCTCCTTCTCCCTCCCCCTCCCCCCTTCCCTCCCTCCTCTTCCTCCTTCTCCCTCCCCCTTCCTCCCTTCCTCCTTCTTCTCTCTCTCTCTCCATCTCCCTCCATCCCTCCCCCTCCCCCTCCCCCTCCCTCTGCCCCTCTCTCCTCCAGTCTGGTAAACTCCTTCAACTCTGCCATTTCCCTCAGACTCTCCCTTATCTCATTCTCAAAGCATCCAAAGGGGACAGGCTTTATACACCTTCTCACTAGCACTCATGTTAGTGACTTTATCTCTACCACTTATTCCCCGCCCCATCCTTGAGAATCGCCTGAGAAGTGGGCTTTAAATGCCTAGCACTGAATATTATGTTGGCCACTCAGTCAGAGTTTCTAAGGATGGTGCCTAAAAATGTGAAACTTTAAAAATTCCAGTTTATTCTTAAGCACACTAAAATTTAGGAATGATTTATTACGTAGGCTGGGGTGGTAACTCTGCAAGTAAAATGTTTACCTTGCAAACAGAAAGACATGGATTAGACTCCCAGAATTCATTTGTTTTAAAAAATGCTAAGCATAGAGGTGCATGCTTGTAACCCCAGTGCTGGGGAGGCAGAGACAGGCAGATCCTAGAACTCACTGGCCAACCAGCCTCGTTTCCTTGGTGAATTCTAGGACAGAGAGAGATCCTCGATTTTAAAAAGAAGCATTAAGAATTTTTCTCTGGCCTCTACAAGGGCGCGTGCATGTGTATACACACACACATACACACACACAGGAAGAACTATTATATTGCAGAAGTTGTTCCTAAAAGTTTATCTTTGTTTTGTCCTGGAGTGATGCAGTCACCCTGAGCTGCAGGCAGCTCAGCCCTCAGCGTTCCCCCCTTTGCACCTACCTGTTCTTGGCAAGCTTGGTGTGTGCAGTGAGCCGAAGCCTTTTAACTTGAAACTCAATGTGTCAGGTAAGCTTAAGAATTGGAAGGACCTCTTGTCTAATATATATCTGCCTAATCCGAGGACTGTGTCTCGCTTGTCTCCAGCTGCCTGGGTACAGCTACCTTCCAGGCTTAATGGCGTGACTTCCTAACTATTCTGGATTCTGTAAGAGCTGAGTCTGTCATCACATGGTCTAAACCACCCACAGGATTAGAGTAAGCTTCCTTGTAAGCCCCCTCTTTTAAGGGTCCCTCCTTGTGCAAGTTTCAGGGTATAAGTAGACTAAAGCGATCTGGAGAGCCCTCTGCCATGAGGAGAGTAGAGCTATCACTCCAAGAATGTATTACAATTTGCATATTTGAAATCTATTTTTTTTTTACCCTGTGTGTGAGGGCCACGTACGTGTGTAAGTGCATGTGTGTGAAGGTATGCTCAACCATGCATATGTTTATGGAGGCCGGAGTTCAACACTGAATTTCTTTCTCTACCATTCACCACCCTATTTTTTGAGACAGTATCTCTTACTAAGCCTGGGATTCATCATTTTAGTTAGACTAGCTAGCCACTGAGCCCCCAGGATCTGCATGTCTCCATCCTGCTGCCTTCACCAGAGCTGGGGTTACAGGTGTGCACTGTCACACACAGCTGTATTTGTGTGCTGAGGCTCACACTCAGATCCTCATGTTTGCATAGCAAGCACTGTACCCATTTATGACAATGTTATTCCAGCTCATCAATATAATCCTATAATTTCAGCTCTAAAACTTAAATCCAACTGGTTCCTCATCCTACATGGAATTATTAAATTCTACCTCTCCAAGGCCTGTGTCTAAGAATACATCACACATGCAGACATTCTATTGAGTGGGGAGACGTGCACACATCCACGTGTGCACACCTGGAGGCCGGAGATCTCATGGCTGTGTTTCTTTGCCACTCTTCATCTTGCTTGTAGAGACAGAGTCTCTCGCTGAACCTTGGCCTACCATTTTAACTAACCAGGGAGTCCTCAGGATCTGCCTAGCTCTGCCCCATGCCCTAAAGTGTTGGGATTACAGGTGTATATCGCCACACCTGGGTTTTTCACATGGCTGCTGGGGAACCAAACTCAGGTCCTCATGCTTACACAAACACTTTCCCTACTGAGCCAACTCCCAGTGTCAACATAATTAATCTTACACATTCTTTGTTATTGATGGTAGGGATCTGAATTCTGAAAATAGCTAACTTTAGAATCTCTAGAACATTTTGACGTTTTTCAGATTTATTTTGCCGTCTTAAAGTAAAGCATTTGAAATGGATGGCGAAGCATGCTTATAATCCCAGTATTCAGGAGGTAGATGCAGAAGGATCAATAAGTCAAGGCTAGCCTGGGCTACATGAGACACTGTCAAGAAAGAAAGAGTGAATAAAAAAGTGAAGTTTGAATACATCCTTAAGCTCCCTTTTGGCCCTAATACCTCATAGGTCTACCAACACTGTCAACAAGTGTCCACAGAGTAAAAAACTAAAGCAGGTCACACTCTAAGTCTGAGCTTATGTGAACAGGCTGCTGCCAGTTTTATCACAGAGGGATGCCTGGGCCCTAAGAGTGGCCAGGTAAGCTTGGGACTTTTCTCACATGAGTTGACCATAAATTCTCTTAGCCTATTTTCTCTTTTCTAGAATTTCAGTAACTGAGCACTCTTTACAATGACTGTTCTCATTGGTGATAAAATTTGATGCTTTATTTCTACTTGAAAAAAATACTATAATGCAATAATGGATTCTTCTCTTCTACTGCATGAACCAAAAAGGAAAGAAGAAAGGGGGGTCTGAAAATGAGTTGATAATAGTGAGTGGTAGAAATATTCCTTGGGTTACTTAAAAATGACTTGGGAATCTGCAAAGAAATTCATTCAAGATTTAAATTTTCTTTTACTGAAATCTGCCTTCAAATTAGTGACTCAGATTTCACTAGGATGGTGAAAGTCCTAGATATCTGAACTAAACTCTCAGTCACAAGAAATGTGAAAGTGTTCAAACTAGTAAATGTATTCAGGTAAAGAATGGCACTCACTCTTTAGTCACAAAGCCTACCCATTCATATAGCTACTCCTTACATTTTGGACTAATAAAATGTCCTGTGTTTATATAGTCATGTGTACATGCCTCCCATCTGAACCTTCTGCCTCAGAAATGCACAGATATCACTTTACTGAATAGTCACATTAACATTTCTATTTATTTTAAAAATTAAAGATATACTAACAAATTACACCTTTGCTCTTTTCTGAAATAAGGTTTGCTAAGTAATCCAAGATGGCCTTGAACGCATGACCCTTCTATCTCCAAGCACCACCAGGCCTGCCTCCTGCAAATTATTTTCATTATTATTTTCTGGTTCGAATGACAAAAATACTTTTGGAAAATTTTTTAGCAACTTATGGTATAAACTAAGATCTTAAAAGGTATTTGTATTTCCAGCCTTTTGCATTAATAGCTTCAAAAGTAACAAAAATGTCACTTCCAACATAGATTAAATGAGACTTACCTTTAAGACAAGGGCTGAAAGTTCAGCCCTTTTTCTAAATTTCACCTTAAAGCACAACATGGTGTGCAGCTGAGAAGAAGATGCCTCTGAGAGGCTGTGGGCTGCCCATGACTTCCCATGATGCCCATGACTGCCCATGACTGCCATGACTGCCCATGACTGCCCATGACCGCCTATGACCGTCCATGACCGCCTATGACTGCCATAATGAGACACCACAAGCTGGGTGGCTCAAACAATGGAAATGGACTTGTCTCAACTGTAGAAGCTAAACAGAACAAAGCCAAGGTCTAGCAGGATCCAGGTTCTGACAACGGAGCCCTTCCCAATAAAGAACATCCTTCATTGTGTACTGTCATATGGGGAACAGAGAAGGGGAAAGGCTGCCTGGTGGCTCTCCCTGAACCAGCGTCAATCCGCAGTGAAAGTCCTAGCCTTGGAACTCACCCTCTCTCTACCTCCCAAGGAACCCATTCAGGTGGTGTTCAGGGCTTGGACATAACAAAGGTTTAGTCCATGACGTTTTTTCACAGTTTAAAGACAAAACAAAGTCTTAAATATTTTGATAATGGGTATTCTTGGTTGTTAACTTGACTACATCTGGAATTAACTAAAACTCCAGGGGCTGGATACACCTGTGAGAGATTTTTTTTTTTTCTTAGTTAAATCATTTGAAGTGGGAAGAACCATGTCCAACGCAAATCTTTTGAGACAGGAAGATCCACCTTTAACCTGGACCACACCTCCTGCTGGCAGCCTATATACAGGGCATGGAAGAAGGAAACTTGCTCCCTTTGCCAGCTTGCTCTCACTCTTGCTGGCAAGTCCATTTCTTCACTGGCATTAGAGAAAGCTACTTCTTCGGGATTATGGCATATACTGAAGACCGGCTGAAACATTCAGACTAGACTAAACTACTATTGAATTTTTTTAATAATATATAGTCCTCCTCCCCTAGAAAACCCTGGCTAATACAGTTTCCAGTAACCATCATGTTGGTAAAAATGCTGAAATATTCTGAGGATATGTGAAATATAGCAAATGATTGATTTCTGTTCATATAATTCATAGCCTATAGTTTTAGCACGGGAAGAAAGAAGCAAACTCAAAATATTTAATAAGACTGGCATGGTGATATATGCCTGTAATCCCAACCCTTGGGAGATGGATATGTATTGTAGAATATTAGTTAAAGATGTATTACATCTGTTTACGCTGTGAAAATGTGTTTAATGATGCAAAGATGTGTTGCATTTGTTTAACTCTGTGAAGCTGTGTTTCTTTGCCTGTCTAAAGCAGCTGATTGGTCTAGTAAAGGTCTGAAGAGCCAATAGCAAGGCAAGAGAACGGGAGGTGGGGCTGTCAGGCAGAGAGAATAAATAGGAGAAGAAATCTGGGAAGGAAGATGGGGTACAAGAAAAGGAGAGGGGGCAGGGGTGTCCAGCCGCCCACCTTCACAGCAAGCCTTTAATAAGAAGGAAAGAAAAGGTATCTGGAAACAGAGAAAGGTAAAAGCCCAGAGGCAAAAGGTAGACTGGATAACTCTGACTATAATTAAACCAAGCCAAGGCTGGGCATTCATAAGAAAGAATAAGACTCTGTGTGTTTATCTGGGAGTTGGGTGATGGGTCCCCAAAAGAGTAAATAGACAGAAGAGTAAGAAAACAGTGAGAATTCAAGGTCACCTTTTCCTACATAGCAAGTTCAAGTCTATCCTGAGCTACATAGAAACCTGTCTCAAAAAAAAAAAGTAGTCCTGAATTGAAAAGTTAAGAAAATAAATTATTATATATTGATAATATATATAAATAATGTTATAATATTAACAACATCTTAATAATATAAAATAATGTAGTATTATTATAAAATAACTAGGCATAGCTGCTGTGGGATTATGCTCTGTATAATCACTGTAAATATTTGTCACTGCAAATACTGCTTTAAAAAATGCTGATTGACCAGAAAGTAGGCCGACAGGAAGTATAGGTGGGGTGACCAGACAAGGAGAATTCTGGGAAGAGGAAGAAAAAGGAGACACCACCCAGATGCAGAGGAAGCAAGATGACGAGAAAGGGTACCAAGCCACATGGCTAAGCATGGATAGGAATAGTGAGCTCAATTAAAGCTTAAGAGTTAGCAAGTAATAAGCCTGAGCTGTAGAACAAACAGTTTATAATTAATATAAGCCTTTGTATGATTATTGGGAGTAATTGGCTGCAGGACTGGCTGGGAAGGTCAGAGAAACTTCTGGCTACACATAGCATAGCTCCAAAATATTGAAAAGCAGTGCCTGAGCTGGCAGTGAATGACACTCCTTCTACTACCAGTGTGGTCTTTAAAACACACTGAGGAACCAGAGGAAATGGCTGGTCTCGGGTCTTGGGTAAAATATATACTATACGGATACAGACATCTTGTTTTGCCAGAAGCCTGTCAAAGACAGCTGAATCAAAACCCAGAAAACCCAAGAGCCAACTTGGGAGGTTCCTATGGGGCAAAGGCAGGAAATTTTGAGTATCATTAAGAAAAACTGTGATGATTTTTCTTTAAATTCATCCACGTCTCTACACCATAAACTTGGAGTTTCTCTTCTTTTCCCTAAAGCTTAGACATCATCTTTGAAGGATTCTGGGAAACAAATAACGTTTAGAAATGGGCAAGTAAAAAAGAGAGTGCATAGCAAGCTTGCCTTTCTGTGCTGAGCTATACTGAAATGCAAAGTTATTGATAAGAGGATCTTGCTTTTCAACTTAACTATCCGTATACTTTCATTAACTTATTTTATGTATGTGTATGGGGATGGGGAACATATTTGCCTAAGAGAATAACCTGAAAGAGTCTGTTCTCTCCTTCCACATGTGGGTCCTGGGGATCAAACTCAAGACATCAGGCTTGGTAGCCATCTCACAGGCCCTAGATCTTCCTTTTGATAAATGTAAATCAGCTAAAAGTGAAAAAGAAATAGCATAATTCCAATATTATCATTTCTCAGCCTCCAGTGACAGGAAAGCTTTATTAAGACCCATTCTGGTCCATAGAACCCCACTAAACGTAAGCACTTTAGATGCGTCAAGTTGAATGTAAAATGAGCATTGACTTTCAATGATTATGTGTATAAAGATGTAAATTATCTCAGTATTTATGTTGAATACATTTTAGGATATATATTCTAAATATATAATGTTAATTTTACCTTTTTCTTTTTATATTTTGAAGTGTTATATATTAAAGAAAACTTTAAATGAAAGTCACTATTTATCCCACACCAATGAAATATAATCTACCTTGATTTCTCAGAAATGCCAGCTCTACCCATAATGAAACATAAATCTCTTCTTTCACAGCTCTGAGATGTCAATTATGGAAGAGCTTATCTGTACTTCTTATCCTAAAGAAGGTATGTTTGGAACAGCTACTCACAACAAAGATGGAGTGTTCCCTATATCTGTTCTATGAGCCACACTCCCCTGATGTGAGCTGAGCCTCTCATCATTTCTGCTTTGAAGTCTCCCAGATGAGCAGCTGGATTTTTGATGCACAATCAACTTAAATTTCTAACTTAATATAATTTTACTTTTGATAATGGATACTAGAATTGTTTGGAAATACATAGTGGGTTATGTTTGTATTAGACAGCCCAGATCTAGATAACAAACACTAGTAGCTACTAGCCATAGACCCCAAACAGGAATCAAATGCCTCCCAGTGGGCTACACAGCGCCATTTAGGAAACATTGCTGCCAAGGAATGGTGCCTGGATCCAATAATCCCTTTATAGCTAGCTACTAAATCACAGTAAATGTAGGCATCAGAGGAACAAGATAATATGCCCAAGGCACAGTCTCAGCAAAATCTGGAAAGCAGGAAATTCCCTGCAAATGATATACAAATGAAAAGAAAGAAAGTTAACAATTAAAAGATTCCAGAACATACCTACCAGGGGCAAGATGTAAGTCAAGGCAAGTGACTGAGGTTTCTGGCCTGGTCTCCTACTTGAGCCTCCCGGGAGACCAACCCTACAAAAGACTTGGAGGGGGAAATCTCCCACCTTATCTACCAGGGCTTTCTAACTCCGTAAAATCCAACTCTCCTAACTTGGCCCTGAAGCAAATTTATCTTAAAAAAAAAAAATACCTGTCCTTGTTGTCTGGACTTGTGGTGCTCCCTAAAGTTTTGTTACTGTCCTGTGGTGTTGACTGGGAAGTGGTACCACCTACAGTAAGCAGAGCCTGCTAGGAGCGTGCCCTTGAAGAAGATATTGGGACCTAGCTCCTTCGCCTTCGGGTGTGCTCCTTCACCTTCGGGTGTCGTCCATCTTCCCTCCTCTCCGCCCCGCTCCAGTCACCCTGAAGTGGGACCTTCAGTCTGCTCGGAGCACTCCACCATGATGTTCTGCTTTACCGCAGATGCAAAGACACAGACAGAAGTGACCATGGCCCGCCATTCTACAAACCATGAGCCAAAGTAAATCTCTTCCTGGAAGTTGATTGTGCCAGGCATTTTGTTACGATAATGGGAAACTGACATGCACAGAAGCCTTATAGTAGTGTATCAGTGCGCATTTATATCTCTCTGAACAAATTACCTAACACAGACTTCAGGAGATGGGGAGATAGAGTTTGGATTCACAATTTTAGAGAGTTTTGGTGGGAGAGACTTGGCAAAGACTGCATCCCTGGTGGTGGGACTCCACCCACTGCGCATCCCTGGTGGTGGGACTCCACCCACTGCGGCAGGAGCATGAGGCAGAGGCAGTTCACATCAGAGATTTGGAAGCAGAGACAGTGAAAACAGAACGAGAGGCTGGACCTCCTAAAAACAACCAGTAATGACCTATTTTCTGCCTTCCAGGTCTCACTTCCCAAAAGTTCCTCTGCTTCCTCCAAATCATGCCACAGTGTGAAAATACGAACTTAAACCATATACCCATGGAGGAGGCTTCAAATTCAGATGACAATATATAGGTTGGACAAAAGCATCAGGTTCTACTTCATACCAGTATTTCATGTTATCCATGAAGTTTTCGAACCAGGACAATCTCTAGAGCAATTTTTAATAACCTAAGTCAAGGCAAATGCTATAAAAATAGTTATTATTACTGTATTGTTCAAAAACAAGAAAAAAAATCTACCTACCATTTCAGTGCAGAAATCACTTTCTCCAAACATTTTCGGCCTACTTTCTTGAATCTTCATCTAGGGATCTGAGAATTGAGAAGGTCAACAAAGGCACACAGGTGAAAGCAATGTGAGCCAGTCTAGGCCTGACTCAAAGAGAGCATCACGCCATGTGTTCTCTGGGAGATCCCAACATAATTACAAAGTAGAAGGAGATGTCCTAGTTTGCTTTCTGTGGCTGTGATAAGCATCATGACCAAAAGCAACTCAGGGAAGAAAGAGTATATAATATGTAGTACATGTATTATATATGACATAGCCCACAGGTTAGGATTCATCGTCAAGGAGAGTGGGGCAGGCATTCTTGAAAGCATCCTCAAGGCAGGAACCTGGAGACAGAAATTAAAGCAGAGGCCGTGGAGGAATGCTGCTTACTGGCTTGCTTTCTAATTTGTGTTTGAATAGCTCTTATATACAACCCAGGTCCAGATGCCTAAGAACAGAATCACTCACAGTGAACTGGGCTCTCCTACATGAATTATGAATTAAGAAAAAGCCTCACAGACCAGGTCATCAGGCAATTAGATCTGGACGGTACCTCAGCTGAGGTTCTCTCTTATGTATGTGTCCAAAGCTGGCTGTGGTGGACTGTCGGGGTTTTACCTGGAAGGTAGCTCACCATCAGTGAAGCTTTTAGATTGACAATCCATGAAGACTGGGAGCTGTTAGTTAAGGGAGCCTGAGTTAGAGTGTCAATACAATTCCAGCATACACTCCCAGCTGTAGTTGGACCAAGAGGCCAAAAAAGTGGGCATCTGAGACAAAAGTGAGTGTCTGTATATTACTTATGAGTGTGTGCGCATATGTGTGTGTGCTGTGTGTGTGTTTGTGTGGTATGTGTATGTATGTGTGTGTGTATGTGTGTGTGGTATATGTGTATGTGTGTGGTGTGTGTATATGTGTGGTGTGTGTGTATGTGTGTGGTGTGTGTGTGGTGTGTGTGTGTATGTGGGGGGGGTGTGGCGTTTGTGTATGTGCATGTGTGGTGTGTGTATGTGTGTGTATGTGTGTGTGCATGTATATGTGTGTGCATGTATGGTGTGTGTGTGGTGTGTGTATGTGTGTGTGTGGTGTGTGTATATGTGTGTGGTGTGTGTGTATATGTGTGTGTGTGGTGTGTGTGTATGTATATGCACACATGCCACAGTGCACATTTGAAAGACAACTTGGAGTCAGTTCTCTTCTTTGGCCATGTGGGTCAAACATATGTCATTGGGATTGGCCCTAAAGCACTCTTATCCAGAGCTATCTCCCTGGCCCACTGAGCAAACTTTACATTTTCATTAACACTGACAGTGTGTTGACTGTCCTCACTAATACTTTACTGAGAAACCAAATATTAAGTGGAGTATTGAAATCACTCAGTTAATGTGGTGCTTTTAAAGCAATTACAGGTGTGCTATAATTTTTTAATGAGTCTGTAAAGTCTATGGGGCCTCGTGAGGACCTTGGATGAGCAGTTTGGAATCTGTAAGGTTTGGGAGTAGTTCATGACAGCAAACACTTTATTAGAGAATTAAGTTTTACCAAGTACAGGGATGATATGGAAAGAACCTGGGAGTGTTAATCAGACCAGTTAGGATGTTTTTCAAGGGCTCGGAAGGTGGGAATCCAGCACAGCCACAATACAATTCGAGGAAGACAGAGGAAATTCATGTACTGGTTAGGAAATAGGGAATGATAAGTGGAAAGGAGGAAATCGATGACAGCTTTAAGCATGGATGCCAGGGAGAAGAGCAGAAACCTGAGTGTGGGGAGGTGCTGCTGGGAGAGAGGAAGGTGCTGAGGAGCCAGAAGACAGCACACTGTGGACAGTGGAGAAGCTAAGTAACCACTGAGTAGAAGCAGAAACACAGTCAGTTGTCAATAAAACAGAAACCAAGAGATGCACAGATAACAGAGAGACACTTTCAGTGGACATTCTGCATCCTGTGGACAAGCACAGCAGGTGGGGTCAGATGGATCTGCTTCCAAACCCCAGCTCTGCCTCTCAGAAATAATATAACTTCCTTAAAAATGTCCAGACTTCTATATTCTCCACCACACAAATGAGATAAACTGCAGGTCAGCGTCTATTAAACAGAAGTAATTATTTAGCATTGATTCTTTGAAACTGTTCCCCAAATCCATCTTAGAGATAGCCTTTCCTGGAATCACAGATGAAATCATTTCATCCTTGGCTATGGTAAAATAAAGACACTACATCTATAGTTTTTAAATGTAATCACTGCATCAAAATCACCTATAAATTGTTTTTTTTTTTTTTCTTTTTCAAGACAGAATCTCAAGTAGACTAAGTTGGCTTGGAACTTGATATGTAGGTGAGGCTGACCCTGAACTTCCCACCTATTGCCTTCTCCTGCTAAATCCTGGGGTTATAAGTCTGCACCTATTACTTGGTTGGTGCAGTGCTGGAGAATCCCACCCAGGGTCTCATGCATCCTAAGCAAGCACTCTATCAACTGAGCATCATCCATGGCCTTACTTGTGAAATATTTTTAAAATATAGTTTCCTAAGCCCTAATTTTGGAATTTCTGATTCTATTTTTCTAGGCAAGCATACTCTCTTCCATGTTTTTCTAATTGAAAACCCACTACTTCACACCAAGAGTGGCAAGGGAGACGATAAAGCAATCATAGCAGCCTTACACAGCAGTCTGACATCAAACTCTCACTCCCTTTTCAAATCAGCATACAGTCCTGATTGAAGTGATGGTGTAGGCAATGGGGTAGAAGAAATGGGATAGGGTGGTAAGTGATGGTGGCAGAGGATGGGTCAAGCGTTGACAAACAGAGGGAGAGCAGGTCCTGGAAGACTGGGGCTTCTAACAAAGCAGGGAGCAGAAAACTGGACATTCTCCAACAGACCAAACATTTCTTTCTTGCTTCCACTGGGTTAAATTCTCCTATTCTCCAGAGGAAAATAAACCTGAAACCATAAACTGCAAAAATGTGCTGTGGCTTGCAAAATGGACCAACTGTACCAAATCACATCTTTCATTAAAAAGGAAAATTTAATAACTATTTTAACACCAGCTTACACAGATGCAAATGGTCTCTGATAGGACCTTGGAGAAATGTCTTGGCAGTGACTGACTGGACTCTGGCTGCAGAGACAAGATGGCTGACTATTCCAAGCATTTATTTGGTTTGCACCCCCTGCTCAGACCTCACTTAACAAAATGTCTATTTTACAAGTACCCTACCACAGATATCCACCAACTTCCCCATTTCAGCCATTAGTGGGATGAGGCTCACACACTTCTCATATTTAACAAACCCAGCTTTGCATGACCAATGGTCTTTGTCAGAGAGTTTGAACAACATGTACCTTGCTGCATTTGGAAAATGACTCCCAAATACTTCAAAGGAGTCAGAAGTCATCACCACTCCAAAAGAAAATACTAAAGTGCTCAGATAAACCCTTAAAGTTAAATTGAGTTTCTTGTATAAAATTTTGACCAACAGGCAGGAACCTAAAGAGGAGACTTGTCTTTTCTATACTGGGAGCTCTCTGAGCTCTTGCCACAAAGGGAAGGGCCACCAGGAAAGCAGAAGCTTCATTTTTCCTTCTGTTCAGCACAAAAGTGGGGGGCAGGCTAGAATCAATAGATAGGCTAAAGTTAATAGCACTCACTGCTGTGGCAGAGAACTTAGATTTGGTTCTCGGCACCCACAAGGTGGCTCACAGTCATCCATAACTCCAATTTCAGCGGATCTAATACCTTCTCCTGATCTCAGGCATCAAGCATATATGTAGTACACATGCATACCTGTAGAAAAAAAATACACTCATACAAACACATTTTCTTTAAAAGAAATATTGCTTTATTGCTCTCAGTTCTGATGCTGGAAAATTCATGAATAAAGTGCTGAAAGTTTCAGTATCTACTGAGGGTCCATTACCTGGCTCATAGGCAAAATCTTCTCCTAGTCAGAACATATAAAAAATGTTACGGAACTAGAGAGATGTCTCAGTGGGTGAGGGCACTTGTGAAGAACAATTGGCAGTTGATGGCTGCTGAAAAAGGAAAATTCACTTATCTTCAAGGATGGCCCTGGTAGATTGCCCAGGTTTCAGTAGATGGTCTCACATCTGTGCACATATGGGCAGCGTTAACTGGGCTTACAGATTATTTAGAGAGAGAGAGAAAATTTGGAAGGGTGTTGGAGTTGAGTCTGGAAGGAGTTGGGGAGACAGTGAAGGGTAAGTGTAATCAAAAGACACTATACATCTACAAAATTCTCAAAAAATAAATAAAAATATTTTTAAAGTTAAAATTCAGGTTATCTTGGGCCTAAGTGTTTGGAGGGGAGACTGTGAGACCACCAGAGCCTTGTTTATCAACTCTTTGTCTAGAGAGTTACATGAGGCATAGTCCAATTTCTGTGGGAGAGAGGCAGCTGGAAGGCCTGTGACCTAAAACTCACTGTGTCTTAACACAGTTGAAGGGACAATTGTTTCTCTAAGGTCCCTTTAAAAAGTGCACTAACCGTCAGATTCATGGATGTCAGGTCCCAATGCCACTGCCTTTGGGGATCAGAATTTCAGTATAGGAATTTAGTGTGGGGTTGTAAAGGCTCAAACTATAACAATAGTACTAAGGCTATGAAAGAAAGGAGGGAAGGGAGGGAACAAAACCAAGGACAGGGAGGGAGGGAGGGAGGGAGGGAGGGAGAGAGAGAGGGAGGGAGGGAGGCAGGGATGCAGGGAGAGAGGCAAGGGGAGGGAGGGAGAGAGGAAGGGAAGCAGGGAAGGAGGGAGAGAGAGAGGCAGGGATGCAGAGAGAGAGGCAGGGAGGTAGAGAGAGAGGCAAGGGGAGGGAGGGAGAGAGACAGGGAAGCCTGGAGGGAAGGAGGGACAGAGGCTGTGATCAGGACATTCCCTACTAGTCTAGTCTGGCAGCTGCAGCTGTCCAGCCAGGGAGCCTCTGTCATTGCTGTGATGACTCCACCCAGACTCCACTGCCTGCTGAGGCTGTTTCTTCTTCTCCTCCTTCAAGCATAAGTCAGTGGCTCTATCCTCCTGCCTCCAAAACCTTCACCCATGACTGATCTCACCCGTCCTCTAGCTCAGGACTTCCTCTTGACATTCTCTGCCCCCAGGCTGCACTGCTCAGTCCTTACTCCTAGGTTCAGTGATCTTTGTCCCATCCTGAGAGCATAAACCTTACACAACACTGATTCTTCACCAGCAATTAACCTTATTATCATTTAGCGAACGAATCATAGAGGATATGCTTTTCAAAGCACCATAAATGCTTGGCCGCAAAGAGCTGCAGCACTTGGCATCCAGTGCATCCTATTACCAGCCAAAAAGTAATATGAGAAGAAAATAATTTGCTGTAGGATGTCTCTGCTGTCCTCATTAGAAATGACAGATAGCTCCAAGAATAACACAAAAATGAACAGGGACACCTGGGGAAAAATGTGCACAGCAACCCAGATGACAGCTTATAACCAGACCTCATATCTGCACTGCAGAATCTACATAGATCACTTCTCAGACTTTTAGCTACCTACAATCACGTGTGAAGGTATTACATGCATACACATTTATATAAACCCTTAATTTGGGGGGGGGGGACCTACACGTTTTCATATGTTCAGTATTTTGTTCCCATTGGATACTGAACTCAACACCAGACCAATCAGTTCCAAGCCAAGCATTTGGTGACCCTGTCACCGCCAATGTCAGGCATCAAGTTTGAGCAGTTGCCATCCTGAGAAGCAAGAGCAGGAGCATCAATAGTTCTGTAATATATGAAGGGTCAGCTGCTTCAGCCTCTGCTCTCTCTGACTACCTTCCCTCCCTCCTTCACAGGCCAGCTTTGAAAGTGCATTAGCCTCTCTTCTTGTTTCTGATAGGACATGATTGGTTTTGTTTCTGGAATTTTCTCAGAGAATCAGGACTTTCTTCCCCAGGCCAGATACCTTCCCCAGTGTGTGCTGAGCAGGGCTGCAGATGTGAAGCCAGCCCTGAGTGATGTCCCAGCCCTTCTTTCTCCATCCCAAAAGCTAGACTGCCTGAGAAACTTCAGGGAACCACAGGGCCACTCTTCCCTAAATTTTGCAGAAGATTCAACTGTTAGAAAGTAACAGGAAAGTGGGAAACTGGCAAACCAGAAAAAGAATCAAGTGAGTTGTTTTGTTTCAAGCCTGCCCAAGGGACACTGAGCAAACCATTATTCTGAAGCCCAGAAGCAAGGCCCTCCCCAGGGCATCTTACTTTCATAAACTCTCAAAGACTAAATAAAACACACTCAATTCCCAAGCTTCCATGAATTTTCAGGCATCATAATGGTCTATGAGCAAAGCAAAGAGTGAAATTTCAAAGGAAGAGGGTAACTCTAAGAGCTGCTTGACTATAAAACAGAGATGTTATTATTTACCACATTTCGATCTCCCCACCTCCAAACTCTCCAATGGTTCCAAAGTGGACAGGCTCCATTCACTTGTTCTCTTATTCATTCTTGAAACATTTACTACACCGCAGGACTGTGATACAGATCTGCATTTGTGGGGAAATTAACAAATTTGTAATCTTGAAATACCTGGTAAGACCCAACATGCTGAATCTGCTCCTGCTCACCCCTGCTGCCGTACCCAGGACTCACCCCTACACAGGCAGATATCTGTTGCTCAGGTGCATGCCACGCCAGTCAAAAGAACAGAGACCTCTGCCTGAACCAAAGGTCATGCTAGCTGCCAGAAGTCCAACCCTCAGATCCGACCCTGCTGGACCAGAGGTCATGCTGACCACCAGGCACACAGACCACAGAGACCAGAAGACTAAAGAGGAGACAGAAACCAAGGAACAAAATGCTCATTAAACTAAGACAAATTCAGAAACGGACACCTAGGCCTCTATTCATCCCAAGCCCAGCTGCCTAGATGCCAGCGTAAGAACATAATTAACCACAGCAAAGGCGGTACGTCTCCACTAGTGCCCGGTTATTCTACTACAGCAAGCCCTGAATATTCCAACACAGCTGAAGCACAAGAAAATGACCTTAAGACCAACTTTATAAAGATGATAGAGGTCTTCAAAGAGGAAATGAGCAAGTCCCTTAAAGAGATACAGAAAAACACAAACAATGGGAGAAAAGGAATAAATGTCTTAAGAAAGGCAAGAAAAACAAACAGGCAAAAGAAATGAACAAAACCATTTAAGACTTGAAAATAGAAAGAAGCATTAAAAAAAACACACACACAAACCGAAAATCCTGGAGGTGGGAAATCTGGGGGAGTGAACAGGAGCTACGGGCATCAACAGAGCATGAGACTTGGAAGAGAAAACATTGGACATAGGAAATACAGTAGAGGAAACAGATACACTGGCCAAAAAAATTCCTGACACAAAACATCCTGGAAATCTGGGGCACAATAAATAAGTAAATGAATGAATGAATGAATGAATGAATGAATGAATGAATGAATGAATGAATGAATGAATGGATGGATGGATGGATGGATGGATGAATGAATGAATGAGTAGATAGATAGATAGATAGATAGATAGATAGATAGATAGATAGATAAGAACCATAAGAGAATCTCAGCTTACAGAAAATGTTTTAAATAAAACCATAGCAGAAAAACTTCCTAACCTTAATAAGGACATGCCTATAAAGGTACAAGACCAAAACACCAAATAGAGTGGGCCAGAAAATAAGGTCTCCCCAACAGTTTGTTGATTTTAGAGGTAGAAATCAAAACACTAAACATACAGAACAAAAAAAAAAAGAGTATTAAAAGCTACAAGGGATAAAGGGTAAGTAATATATAAAGGCAGACCTATTAGAATTACACCCAGCTTCTCAACGGAGACTCTAAAAGCCAGAAGGGCCTAGGAAGATGTCTTGAAGACTCTAAGAGACCACAAATGTCAGCCCAAATTACGATACCCAGCAAAAAATTTCAATCACTATAGATTTAAAAAAGGGGGAGGAACTTCATGACAAAACCAAATTTAGACAATATCTGTCCACAAATCGAGTACTACAGAAGGTGCTAGAAGGAAAACTCCAAGCCAAGGAGGTTAACAACACCCACAAAAACACAGAAAATAATATCATACCAGTAAAACCAAAAGAACGGAAATGCATGCACACATGCTTGCACACACATACACACACATACACACACATACACACATACAAACACACACATACACACACATGCATGTATCCACCACCATCAAAATAACAACAAAAGAATAGTAATTAACAATAATTGGTCATTAATATCTCTCAATATCAATGGATTTAATTCCCTAATAAAAAGATACAGGCTAACAGAATGGGTGCAAAAAGATCTACTCTTCTGCTGCCTACAAGAAACACAACTGAACATCAAAGAGAGACATTACCTCAGAGTAAAGGGTTGGAAAAAGATTCTCAAAGCAAATGGATCCAAGAAACAAGCAGCGGTAGCTATTCTAATATGTAATGAAACAGATTTCCAATCACAATTAATGAGAAGAGAGAAGGACACTTCACACTCATCAAAAGAAAAAACCTACCAAGATGACATCTCAGTTCTTAACATCTGTGCCCCAAACACAAGGCCACCACATTTGTAAAAAAAAAAAAAAAAATTACTAAAGCTTAAATCACAGATCAAACCTCTCACGTTAATAGTGGGAGACTTTATCATCCCACTGTTACCACTGCACAGGTCATCCAGATGAAAACACCACTGCACAGGTCATCCAGATGAAAACACCACTGCACAGGTCATCCAGATGAAACTAAACAGAGAAATAATGGAGCTAACAGATGTATGTGATGAACCAAATGTACCTAACAGACATATACAGAACTTTTTGGCCAAACACAGAAGAATTACATCTCCCTCTGAGCACTTCACAGACTATCCTCAAAAATGACCCCATACTTGGTCCCAAAACAAGTTTCAGCAGCTACATAAATAAATAAATACCCCCAGTATTTCATCAGACCACCATGGATTAAAGCTGGATATCAAAAACAGCAGGAAGCCAACAAACTCGCGGAAACTGAACAACTGTCTAATGGATGACCACTGGGTCAAGGCTGAAATAAGGAAAGGAATTAAAGGCCTCCTAGAATTCAGTGAAAATGAATACACAACATGCCCAAATTCATGGGACACACTGAAAATGGTGCTTCTGGGGAGATTCATAGAACTAAGTGCTTGCTTAAAGAAACTGGAGAGATCTCACCTAGCAATTTAGCAGCACGGATGAAAGTTCTAGAACAAAATTAAGAAAACGATCCAGAAAGAGTAGCTGAGAGGAAATCATCAAACTCGGGGCTGAAATGATTAAAATAGAAACAAAACAATACAAAGAATCAATGAAACAGAGAGTTGGTTTTTGAGAAAATCAACAAGATAGATAAACCCTGATCCAAACTAACTGAAAAACAGAAGTGTATCCAAATTAACAAAATCAGAAATGGAAAGGGGGACCAGGACAACAGATACTGGGGAAGTTCAAAGAATCATTAGATCATACTTCAAAAACCTGTACTCCACAAAATTGGAAAATCTAAAAGAAATGGACAACTTTCTTGATAGATATCACTTACCAAAGTTAAATCAGGATCAGATAAACAATTTGAATAGACCTATGAACTCTAAGGAAATAGAAGCAATCATTAAAAGTTTCTCAACCAGCCCCTGTGGGATTAGAGAGAAACCTGGTGCTAGGGAAACACCCAAGAACTCACAAAATGACCCCAGATAAGACTCCAAGCCGTAGTGGAGAGGGTGCCTAAACTGGCTTTCTCCTATAATCAAATGAATGACTACTCTAATTGCTGTTATAGAACCTTCATCCAGCAACTGATGGAAGCAGATGCAGAGATCCAGAGCTAAGCACTGGGTCGAGCTCCTGGTCCAACTAAAGAGAGGGAGCAGAGATTATGTGAGCAAAGATCAAAATCATGATGAGGAAACTCACAGAGACAGCTGACCAGAGCTACTGGGAACTCATTAACTCTGAAACGGCAGCTGAGGAACCTTCATAGAATGGGACTAAACCTTCTAAATGTAGATGACAGTCGAACAGCATGGGCAGTTTGTGGAGTCTCTTGTAGTCAGACAAGAGTTTATTCCTGCTGCATGATCTGGCTTCTTGGAACCCATTCCCTACAGAGGAATACCTTACTCATCCCTGAAACTTGGGGGAGGGACTAGTTCCTATCTCAACTGGATATGCCAGACTGAATTGACTCATTTTAGGAGTCCTTACCCTTTCTGACCTACAGAGTTAATGCAATTCCTATCAAAATTCCAACACAGTTCTTTATAGACCTTGAAACTTCATACGGAAAAAAAGAAAAACTCAGGATAACTAAAACAGTTCTGTACAGTAAAAGAATTTCCAGAGGTATCATCATCCCTGATTCCAAGATTTACTACAGAGCTATAAAAACAAAACCACATGGTATTGAAATAAAAATAGACAGGTTAATTGATAGGATCAAATTGAAAACCCAGGCGTAAACCCATACACCTATTGTGATCTGATCTTTGATTAAGAATCTAGAAATATATAATGAAAAAAAATATCTTCAACAAATGGTGCTGGTCTAAGTGATGTCAGCATGCAGAAGAACGGAACCCAGTACACACCTATCACCCTACACAAAACTCAAGTCCAAGTAGATTTAGGACCTCAACATAAAACCATATATACAGAACCTGATAGAAGAGAAAGTGGGGAGTAGCCTTGGATACATTAGCACAGGAGACAACTTCCTGAACAGAACACCAACAGAGTGGCACTAAGATCAGCAATTAATAAATGGGACCTCATGAAACTGAAAAGCTTAAGTAAGGCTACTTTCCTCCTACTGGGTTGCCCTGTCCAGCCTTGAATTAAGGGGAGGTGCCTAGTTGTATTGCAACTTGATATGCCATGTTTGATTGATATCCCTGGGAGGCCAACCCTTTTCTGAAGGGACACAGAGGAGGAGTGGGGGGAAAGAGGGAGAGGAAGCTGAGATGTAACAAATGACAAACTAAAAAAAGACCTATAGGTATGTTTGGCGTTAAGAGATCAATGTTCTTGTAATGGAGGTAGCCTCACATGTACCATTTGATTACAAATGGTTCATGTCATGTGTGTCGTTGTGTGGCTCTTCGTAGGAAGTCATGAATAAGCAGTTGTCCATTCACCCCATACAGAAACATTTTCCATACAGAAACCGGATGTAGACCAAAAGAAACAAGGCTATCTATGACCAGCTTGATGAGCCAATGAGTTTATTAGAATTGCTCACAGGAGCATGGGTGTGGGATTGTCTGTAGGAACATGGATGACTCAAAAGGCATCAGCGTCACCAAGAAGTTTACCCACCGTGGTGAGAGCTCAGGAAAGCTGCACCACTGGAGCGCCCTGGCCAATGTACATCTCCATGGAAGACTGTCTTCCCACTGCTGTATTTGTAGGGCAGTGTCTGTCCTCCTTGTGGTATCTGTAACCTGTCTCCTAGCTGCTGCCCCTTTCCACTCTTCCCTCAGAACCCTGGGCCCTATTCTCTTATCTTGCTCAACTGAGCTTCAAATAACTTAGAATTCCACAGAGTCCACGCCCAGGCCTTAGGAGACACTTTCTGGGACCTTGGGAAAGGGGCTTACGAATCTTGTAACTTTCTGAAATTTTTGACCCATGAAACTTTGGTCCACTTCCTGGGTCTTATGAGCCTCACCTTCCCTCTGAGAGGAAATATTTCACCTCAAATGCCATAGCTACATTACAGGTGCTGAGAGAAATCTACTCAAAACCAAAGGCTTCTGATACCTTGAAGGCAGCAGCAGGCAATGCAGAACACCTAGATGTTGAGTGCCTTGAAGAGGTGCGTAGACGAGGCAACAATTCCCATTTGTGTAGGTCTCTTTATTTGCAGTATTCTTTACAAAAACCAACGAGGTCTTAAAAAGGAACCTCCTCTTATTGCCACTTGACAGATGAGAAATTTGGGACAGGTGTGGGCTAGAATAAAGGCCACATGACTTGATTCTCTCCCCAACTGGATTTGCAGCAATCATTGTGTATATTAATTACTATTTAAGCTTGAGATAATGCCTGTATGTTCTCTAGTTCCAAGTTCTTGGGAAGGAAATTGGCCCCTGTTTATGGCCAAATATAGATTCTCTCTCCTGGCCCACTCAAGGTGTTGCCTTTTAAATTAATACATGCAAAGAGCTTGAACAGTGTCTGCGATGTAGTAAGGAGTATATGAGTGTTAATTAGTACTCTTATCTCTTTGCTCCAGCACCCACACACTGTCTAGCACATTCTGAGTGTTTATTCAAAAAATAAATACTGATGCAATTGCTGGAAGGTATTATTCATCATCCTGTGCCAGAGGGAGATTTATAAACAAACAATGGAAGTTCAATAAGGTATTCAATAAGGTAATAAGCATGCATGGTGAATAATGGAAATATAGCTGTTTGTAGTGAGATGAGGCATCCAGGAGGTTTTAGTGAGGTAAACCATGCAGTAGAGCTTAAAGAAAAGAAACATAAAATTAGCTAAAAATAGTGGATCGGAGACATCTTGAACAGGGAGTTATCTGTGCAGAAAAGCCCCTAATTATGATGGAGTGCTAAGTATGTGCTCAAAGATGAGCAAATATCAGTGTGGTTGGGAGTTCAAGTAGAAAGGATGACATTGTGGTGGAAGATGCTAGTAGAGGACCAGATGTGAAAAGCTTCCCTATGTCAGGCTAAAGATGTCGGATCTTATTTTCAGATGGCAGTGTAGGGCCAACGAAGACATATTATGCCAAAGGATGAGTAGCTGTGTTGAGTGGAATCTAATCTATGGCTCTATGCAAGGGAGTGAGATGGGAAACAGAGAGATTAGTGAAGCTAAGTAAAAGTGTGAGAAGTTCAGGTGAGGTTGTAGCCACCGAGAGGATGATGCAGAGCTAGGCTACAAATCTGCTTACAAAATGTCATTAGAGACGCGCACCACAGGATATGCTGGAGGAAGAAAGGAAAGACACAAGGATGGTATTAATAGTTCAAGCTTGAGTGATAACATAAGTGACCAAGCCAGAAGACATTGGCATGTGAGCAGAAGAGGAGGTTCCCTCTGGGTGGTCTGTATTTGGAAATCTTGCTCAGTGTGCTAAGACTACTGTCTTGCTGGCCAGTGAAACCAAGTCCGGATAAAGAAACTGAACTGGGGTAGTGGGTTTGTCAATGGACAGAGAACCAATGGACAACTGGCATCTCTAGCTACAGAAGAGAATGAACCCAGAGGACCTAACGTGTGTTAGTCATGCATGGGAGAAGGTGGAGGACCATTCTGCCCAAGACCTTGGAAACAGGGAAAAGCAAGCATCCTCCTAAGAATTCAACAGTATTAGGTGAACACAATGCATATGAAGAGTTAATTGTGGGTGTAAACTAAGGCCCACAGCTTGAGAATACCTAAGACATCAGTCAGAGTGACCTGGTGTATTAGTTACTTTCTCATTGTTGTGACAAATACCTAACAAAAGCAACTTAAGGAGGCAGGATTTATTTGTCTCACAGTTTGAGGGAATGCAACCCATCCTGGAAGGGAAGGTATGAAACAGGCAGTCACACAGTGGCAGGAGTGCGTTGCAGAAGCCCTCACATGCTGGCATAAGAAATAATTAGAAGACCAGTGGACTGAGTTGCAAAACCTTTCCTAATGACCCACTTGCTCCAGTGAGTCTTCACCCTCTAAAGGTTCAAAAACAGCACTGCCAGTTGGGAATGAGCCTGGGCAGGGTGATGTAATTCACATTCTAACTGCAGTAGTCAGCCTCTATCTATCCCTCATAAGCTGATGACTGTCTTACAACAAAAAAAAAATGCATTCAGTCTAACTTCAGATGTCCTCATAAGCTTTTAAAGTCTCATTATTCAAAAGTCCAAAGTCTTCTGAGAGGCAAGGTAACTTCTTAACTGTGAACAACTGTAATGTGTGTGTGTGTGTGTGTGCATGTATGTGTGTGTACAAACATATGTGTATGTAACAAGTTACATAGTTCCAGTATAGAATGGCACAAAACAAATCCTGCAATTCTCAAATGGATAAGAGGGAGCACAGAAAGGGAATACTAGATCAGAAGAAGACTTCACTCCATGTCTGGCATTGGGCAGCCCCAGCCTCTTAGCTTTGTCTCCTGTAGAACATGTGTCCTCTATCTTCAGTGGATTCTATTCTGTATGTGGCACCTTGCTTGAGGCAGTTGTCTCTTGGTTAGAGCATCCTTAAAATCCCGAGATTTCTATTGCAATTTAAACTTTACTATTACATATTCACGCAACAGCCTCTTGGAGCCTCTGAAGGGAATCCAACCCTCACATTCAATTCAAAGGCCAATCTCAATGGCCATGTTTCATTCTGATCCCACCCACATCCCCAGCTTGTGGAGTGGCAAAGTAAGTTGTCTAATAATCACACGGTGTCTGTAAAAACTGGCCCAGTGATTCTAAGACTCCATGCAGGGTTTCTGAAGCCATGATGCTAATAAACTCCTGACCATTTATGAGGACTTGGATCGCCAAGAGGTGATGTCCTATGCTCTCCAGGACAAACTCCTTGATCACCCTCCCTCTGACCGTGCTTGACCAGCCCGGGCTGTGCTTGTACTGAAATAAGAGGAATAAGAAAGTGAATAACTACTAGAAACATTGGGGGAGGGGGCGGAGAGTGTTTCAAAGGCTTTTGTAAATTTAATTATATGTCATTTTGAAATTGTATTTCATAATTGTGGAATTATCCCTGACTATTTTTCTTTAAGTAATAGAACTAGTAATTACATACTAATTGAAATGTGTAATCTCGTCATTAGGATATGCAAATATATAATAATGTGGAGAAAAGGTAATTACAAGTCTAAGGATGAATCGGCTAGCAAAAACCTGTGACATATATTTTCTTCTGCTCCTGAGTTCTTTGCTCCAGTAGAAATCTCACCTGGACAGGAAAGATAAGTACCAATGTCTGGGAAGCATGTGACAAGCACCTTTCTAAGGAAACCTAGGCAAGATCATCGCCTACCTTCCACAGTCCTAACTACAGTGCCTCTTTAATCTCTCTCTCTCTCTCTCTCTCTCTCTCTCTCTCTCTCTCTCTCTCTCTCTCTCTCTCTCTCTCCCTCCCTCCCTCTCTCTCTCTCTCTCTCTCTCTCTCTCTCTCTCTCTCTCTCTCTCTCTCTCTCTCTCTCTCTCTCTCTCTCTCTCTCTCTCTCTCTCTCTCCTCCCCCCCCAGAAGAAGCCCTACGGCTAGGGAGGGGTTGGATGGGAAATTTCTGATGGCTCTCTCTACCTTATTTGAACTAAACGGACAGATGGGCCATGACTCTTGTCCCATGACCCTTGTCTTAGATAGGGTCTCTATTGCTGTGACAGAACAGAAACATTGTGTAACCAAAGAGCAAGTTGGGGAGGAAAGGCTCTATTTTGCTTACACTTCCAGATCATAGTTCATCATTGAAGGAAGTCAGAACAGGAACTTAAAACAGGGCAGGAACCTGGAGGCAGGAGCTGATGCAAAGGCCATGGAGGGATGTTGCTTACTAGCTTGCTCCTTATGGATTTCTCAGCCGGCTCTCTTAGAGGACTATCCCAGGGATGGAACCACCCACCATGGGTGTGGCCCTCTTCTATTGATCACTAATTGAGAAAATGCCTTACAGCTGCATCTCATGAAGATATTTCCTCAACTGGGGCGTCTTCCTTTCTGAGGACGCTAGCTTGTGCCAAGTTGACACATAAAACCAGTACAACCTGCTAGCCCTAGAGTAGCTGCCATACCCTTGATCAAGCATAGATCCATTTATATGGTTGTCAAAGTAAGTATTCCCTATTGCCCATGCTTCCTTAGCATGTTGAGTTTACTGTGTAAGAACCCTTGTCTCCTCTAGAGATGAGGCCAAGTCTGCTCATGGTTGTACTCTGACTATATTTTGCCTCAAAATTTACAAGTTGAAATCCATTTATCATCATAACAATATCAACAAATATGATCTTGCCAGGCCTGCTGCTGGTTTCAATAGTTCGTTTTAAATATCAACTTGCCATGCCCAGAATTACCTAGGAAGTGAGTTTCAACTGAGGAATTATTTAGATCCAGATGGCTTCCAAGTATATCTGTGAGGAGTTGTCTTGAATGTTATTTGATGTAGGAAGACTCAGCCCACTGTGGGTGACCATTTCCTGGGAAGGAGAAAGCTAGATAAAGACAAGTCTGTAAGGTATCATAGAAAGCATTTGTTTCTCTCTGCCCTTGACTGTGGATGTGACATAGGCAATAGGGAGGATTATGAAGAGGCTGTGATGATGCCATGTCAACTCAAGCCACCAAAAATATGTGGAAATAAACATGGTAGAGAAGCCAAAATACAATAAAGTGGAAGTAACAGACAACAGGTGCCCACCAGCACCACCAACCTACAGGATATGAGAACATGGCCTATCCTATCCATTATGGAATAGACCATAAGCAGCAGATGCTCAGTAAATACTGGAAAGGAGACAGCCTAGACTGAGGTACCTTGTAACCTTTAACAAAGTTCAGACTGAGGGTTAGTCCAATGTTTGCCTAGCACCCATTAAAGCCCTAGGTATGATCCCCAGCAGCACATAAGCCAAGTGTGATGGTACACAATTGTAATCCCAGCACTTGTGAGGTAGAAGCAGGGAGAGCCAGAGTTTATGAACACTTCAGCTACATAGAGAGTTCAAGACTAGCCTGATCTTACATTAAATCCAATCTTTAAAAAGAGAAAAAGACCATAGAAATGACTCAGGATTAGGAAGAGTGCTTGCTAGGCAAGTTTGAGGACCTGAGTCCAAATTCCCAAGAATCACATAAAATGCTGGGCATGTGTGCTTTTAACACTGGTACTAGCTGGAAGGTAGTAAAAACAGAAAAATCTTTGGGGATTGCTAACCTCCAGCCTAAGTTCAGATTCAATGAAGAACTCTGTCTCAAAGCAATAAGGTCAAGAAAATAATATTGCAGGATGCCTGATATCCCCTTCTGGCCTCCATGGCACACATACATAGGAGCTGATAATATACAAATATGCATAACATCTGCATACACACATGGAGGGAGACAGACAGACAGAGGTTAGAGGGAGAGAGCGCAGACTCTCTAGAGATTGCACTTCGCTTTCACCAATACAACATTGAAAAGGTTTGAGTCCAAATGGATAGAAATAGAGATAGACTGATAGACTAATAGTACTTGGGAAGATTTCAGATATCATTGCCACATGTGAGCCCAAACTGTAACTTGTGGGTTGTACTGGCTAGTTTTGTGTGTCAACTTAACCCAAGCTAGAGTCATCAGAGAGGAAGGAGCCTCAGCTGAGGAAATGTCTTCATGAGATCCAGCTGTAAGGCATTTTCTCAATTAGTGATCAGTGGGAGAGGGCCCAGTTCATTGTGGGTGGTGCCATCCCTGGGCTGGTGGTCCTGGGTTCTATAAGAAAGTAGGCTGAGCAAGCCATGAGGAGCAAGCTAGTAAACAGTTCCCCTCATGGCCTCTGCATCAGCTCCTGCCTCCAGGTTCCTTCTCCCCTTTAAGATCCTGTCCTGATTTCCTTCAATGATAAACAACAATATGGAAGTGTAAGCAAAATACTTCCCCACAACATGCTCTTTGGTCCTGGTATTTTGTAACAGCAACAGAGACCCTAACTAAGCAAGGGTCCAATAAGTCTCGGTTATGCCTTAAACTTCTAATTCTTTTAGCAGAGAATGTCATAGTGAGCAACTCAGTGCATATCCATCCTGGAGACGGTGAGATTTTCTTCATCCATCCAATTTCTTTATTGGCTTGAGCTACCTCCCCTAGGTATACACAGTCCTGGTGGCTCACACTGAAGATCAGCATGAAAGACCTTGACCTGGAGAAAAGCCCTCTCGAAGGCAGCTTCAAAGAGGGACCTTCTTAATATTAGAGCTACTGTCAATTAAGTCATACACCACACACACACACACACACACACACACACACACACACACACACACAATTGTATTTAATAGGGAACTTGTCAAGCGAGTGGAGTCTACTTGTGGTCCCCTCAAATCTCAGAGGTGCCTGCAGCTTCAGATGTGACAGCAATGCTGGGTCACATACTTGTCCCTGGAACAGGAATGTTGAAGTGTGACATGAGTGACAGAAAGGAGGAGGGAGGGTGGCTTCCCCGAAGCCAGTGGAACCCCTCAGTGACAGCTTCAGTGTGAGGAGGAAAAGGGAGATTAATGTCAGAAGGTGGGAGGGGGTAAGTGAAGCCCCGACCTGTGTGTATTATAAGTACACTCTCTAAGCTCCGGTGAGATGAGGCTTAAGCTGTGACCTGACCCCAGTGCTACTTACCAGTTATGAGAACAGCTCTAATCCTCAATGCTGGAGAATACTTATTATAAATCTTTTGTTCTGTTTCTTCTGAGTAGCCGTAGCCTTTTCAAAAAAGAAAAATCATTACTATTTAAGAATGCAACCCACACCCATAGATATTCCCATACAGATATTGGTGGCTTTTTTTTTTCATGTTAACAGGCTGGTGGCAGGTGCAGGGAAACAGAAGGGTCCTCAGCACAGTTTCCACTTGGCACTCCCAAGGGTCAACAGATGTTTTTCTTGGAAGCCTGGAGTCTCAGCTATAGTCATGGAGACCACAAATGCCAGTCCCATAGCCAGATGGTTTAAATCTGGTGGAATTTATTCAGAAAGTAGCTGTCACCTTGGTCCAGAAATTCACTTTTTAGAGTTTCTGTTCTCAACTGTAGGCAGAGCTTTTCATCGGGGCTGCTTACTCCTCAAATAACCATACAGAGACTTATTATTAATTATAAATGTTCAGGCAATGGTTTAGGCTTGTTGCTAACTAGCTCTTACAACTTAAAATTAACCCATATATCTCATCTACCCTCTACCACGTGGTGGTACCTTTTTCAGCATGGCACGTTTATCTCCTGCTTCCTCTGTATCTGACTAGAGACTCCACCTTTCTTCATCCTTGAGCTTTCTTTTTGTCTTAAAGTCCTTCCTAACTTCTACCTGCCTAGCTATTGGCCATTTAACCCTTTAATATACCAATGAGAGCAACAAATGTTCATACCATACCGAAAGTGTTCCATGGCACTCAACTGCCTCAGGACACACACAATATGCCCTACATTAGTGACAATATAATAGTACATTAAGTCACATGACATTCTGCAAGCCATTAACCAACCTCAAAAGTCATTCTCACTATGTGTGGAAGACAGCACTGGGAAGCTCCCGGCTACCAGTTTGGAAAAATCAAGAGGCAAGAGGGAGGAGAGGAAACAGGGGGATCAATGGGAATCTACAACATAGAGCCCAGGACAGGCACAGGATGTGACCTGAGTCCTGCTATTCTTCCTCAAAGTTTTCCATCTTAGCACTGCATGCATGGTCAGGGCACCAGTAAAGGGAGAGCAGAAACTAATTCAAATCTTACAGAAAGCTTCCTTCATTTCTTTAAACTTTATAATTTCTTTCATCCAACCTCTATTTTTAAAATCTCTGTGTGTGTGTGTGTGTGTGTGTGTGTGTGTGTGTGTGTGTGTGTTTGCATCACTGTGCACTTGGAAAAGTCAGAGGGACAATCTCAGGTGTCAGTTCCTCCTTCCACCCTGCTTGAGACAGGGTTCTTTACTGTTCCCTGCTTTGTGCCCCAGCCTTTGTGTTTCCAGGCTCTGCCTCCTGCCTCACCATAGGAGGGTTGGGATTACAGACATGTTCCAGCTAACACACCCAGTTTTGCATGGGATTTGGTGATTCAAGTTCAAGCCCTAAGGCTTGTGCAGTAAGCACTTTGCCCACTAAGCCATTTTTTCCAGCCCTGAACTTCATGATGTCTTTCAGTAATAAGAATAAAAATGTAGAGGCATCGTGTTGCAGATTCAATTAAAGAGCATCATTAGGTGCCTGGCACATAATGAATATGAAGCAATGGTCTTGCCTGGCTTCCTCTTGACAAAGAAGATAAATAAACCTTTGCCAATAGGATTCTCTCCTCCTTCCTAGGAATTGTCTCTGTGTGCTGGGCTGACCCACCATCCTCCCCCATCTTACCAAGAAAATGAGCCAGTATTTACTGGGCAATTAGTAGCATTCTTTGAATTATCTCACTTAATTCACCCATCAACTCTGTGACATAAGTGCTGTTATTATCTCGTCTCAAGGTGTGGAAATCAAGGCTTGATGAGGTTGCAATACTTGTTCGAGGTTATATAGCTGGTAATCAGGGGGATACATTCAAGCATGTGTGACAGGGTCCATTCATTAGCTTGCCTCATAGTACCTCTCAAGGCAGGCCTCCAAAATCAAGCATTTCTTTACATAGAGACTCTATGCACTGGCCACTATACTATATACAAGGATCCAAAAGTAAGTATGAGCCAAGGATCATTATATATAAACTAACACATTTAGTAAAGTATTGTTAAAGGCAAAAGACACCATGGAAAGGCTGTCTTGGGAAGTTTGGAGCTTCACTGATTATGTAGTGGAGCTGAATACTGTAAATATAAGCTTATGATGGACCAGTGGCCAAAAAGAAAAAGATGTCATAGAGAACCGTATTCAAAGGACAAAATTCAGGGAACTTAAAGAAGTGTCTGAGACAAAGTGTGCATAATGATCGTGAGTTGCATGAGACTGGCTATACCATGACGACCCTCCAGGTCATGCTGAGGAGTATGTGAATTAGATGTCAAACAGTCAGAACTGCTGATGAGGCCTAAGTGGGAGAGGACATTTTACTTTGAGACAGATTGGCCCCACTGTTAGCAGAGAACAGACAAAACGGGAGAGTAGTTCAAAGCAAGAGGACTCTGTTGGAGAATATTGCAGTAAACCAAGAAAGAGACAATGAGGACCTCACCTGAGAGCATTTGCAGAGAGATGGAGGCAAGAGGAAGGAGCCATCCGCTATAAAAGATGCAACATCTACCTACCTGGGTTACCAGCCCATATGGGGGATTCAGGTAATGTTAGGCCACCATGACATTTCCAAAAAGTAGAAAATCAAGAGAAAGGAGATGAGGGTGGGAGACACCTGTGAAACAGTAAAGCAAAGACACATGATAAGAAGTAGAATACATAACTAATATCTAGAAGCAGGATCTGGGTCAGAGTTTAAAATGTGTTAGCCCTGAAGGAAGGCAGTAATCAATGCTGTGGGAACTGGATGATCCACCAACTCGAAAACGTGGAGAAAAGCCAAAGACAGGAACCTGGAGGAGTCCAAGACTTTAGCTGAGGGTGTTGTAAATATTTCCACAACAGAGACTGAAAGGCAAGTGAGCAGGAATGTAGAGAAAGAGAGAGGTGTTGAGCTAGGAGAAGGTGTTGGATCCCCCAGAGCTGGAGTCACAGTTAGTTGTGAATATCCCAGGTGAGTGCTAAGACCTGAACTCGGTCCTCTGGGAGAGCAGTAAGTGATCTTAGCCAGTGAGCCACCTCTCTAGCCCAAGGGATAATCCTTTTGAGGCGCTAAACTAGGGAAGGAAGGAGATAGTTGAGGTGTTAGCAAAGTCCTGGTTCTAGCAGAGACAGGGAGATGAAGCAGAACACTGAAGATAGAGAATGGACTGTGTTTCATGGGATGAAATGCTCCCTTCTGAGAGCCCGGTGGTGGAGGAGTATGTTGGGTCTTGGAGGAGAAAGCTTTGAGAACAGAGAAGAGTATTTTACTGAGTTTGGCAGCATATGTTTGCAACAGACCTGACTCTCGTGGCTCTGTACTTATCTACATCTGAGAACAGGAATGATGAAGTCACTGGTCCACAGCACAAGCTGGGAAAAAAGAATAAGTCCGAGAAACCTTAGCAGGTGCTGACGAGACACAGAAGTAGGCAGTTCATGACGGCTGACAATTGTCTCAGGCACAGAGAAACTTCCTGCTGGTTACAGAATGCAGTGAAGACATGAATGTGACAACAGGCTGAGCCTGAAGAAACAGGGATGGGAGATGGGAAAGGAAAGAGGAATTCTGAAAATAGAAAATGATAACCTGGAGCACAGAAGGAAGAGCCAGCGGTCAGTGTTCTAGAATCTCACTGCAAGGCTACCCCAGATGATACCTACCATGGTGTGTGATTTGACTCAGGACATGGCGGAGATTATTGAGTCAGGATGGCAAATATTTCAGAAGTCATACACTAAGTGCTGTCCACACCACCTTTTCTAAAATGTTCAGAAACCCTAAAACAAGAATGCATGAGCGCCTGAAGCAGGCGGAACCTGATGTTATGATTATCTGGGGAACTGTGGAAGGGCAAGAGCTAATTAAAATATGGGACATATTTGACAATGCAAAGATTGGAAGAAGCAAATTTAAGAAAATAGCCCAATGACTCAATTATTACAAAGGAACTCTAATTAGTGTCCTTGACACCTGGTTCCCCAAGAATGACATCAAATCAGAAATGTAGGTTTTAAGTTTTCCAGCTATTCTGCTCTTGCACTCCAAATTTAGAGATATGGACCACAACACAACTGCCTTGAGATTTGTTTTCTTTAGCTGAAAAACATGGGTAAAAAGATGATTCTCAATTATGGGACTAAATCAGAAAGTGATTCATAAACAATATATATCAATGATTCCCAGATATATATGAACATTAGAATTTCCTAGAATAAATGTTTAAAATATAGAATGAAGGGATACAGTCAAAAACAGAAGGCAGGGGTAAGGAAGAGGACTCCTGACCTCTGTTTTCCATTTGGGTTCCAATCTATTCCCACTGTTCGCTCTGGAAACCCTACAGGAGCTGGCCATCAAGTGACCAGGCGAGGCGGTCTGTGATTGTTCTCTGGGCCCTTACAAAGACCAGCACTGCCCTCTTCCAGGGCCTCTCCACTGCCTTCATGGCAAAGCTCATTCTCCTCAGGAAAATGGAGAAGTCCTTTTGTAATCTAACCATCTTCCCAGACTCTCTCCCACTCACAAACCAAGGATTGAAATGAGGTCACTCAGAACCATACTTTCCAGACCACGGTTTTTTCTTGTGCAATTCCAGCTAATGGACTGTCTCTACAGGTCTATTTCTCCTGGGAGACACTATTCAGCCTTTCTCCAAGGTCTGCTTTAAGTTCGATCACCTCTATAAATGCACCACTGACATTTGTTTCCCAAATGTCTATGCCGTGCCTGTTATATAGTATCTGCTCTATCCGTGATTTGATTTCATGAATGAATATCTGTTTAGTATTCCGTACATATTTGGATAGGTGGGTTGATAGACAGATAGGTACTCCATAAAATGCTGACTATCTGTGTGAGTAAGTGAATCAGTAGTCTATATATATTGTCTGGTTAGTTCGTTACTTAAAGCAAATGAATGAAAAAAGAAATGAATGACTAATGGGTATTTAATAAAAAGGTTGAATGGTTGCATGGTTGAATTAACAAACAGATTTTCCACAAATAGCAGATGTTCCACAAATGTTGGCTGGCTGCATGAATGAGCAAATACCCTCAAGATGTAACCATAGCCTGAATTTGATGCTAAACAGCTATGTAGCTTGAGCATGGTACAGAGGGAAGGACTGATAACATCTTCCCCACCCCCATAACTGTCTTTAAAATGGTTCCCTTGTCCCTGGCATTTCTGAAGCCCACCCCTAACACATGCTTCTGTACACTGTCTTGGACGTCATAGTGAGATGGGAACATGGGGAAACAAAGAGAAGAATTGAACAAGGGTTGGCCTCACCCCCTTTTCCCCACTCAACTGAGGACCGACCATCCAGGATCCTGTGTTCCCAAGACTGGCATCTATGCGCCTTCTTTAGTGGCGATGAGGCTTTCACCTTCAAGCACACTGATATCAAATCCTGCATTGTTGCCTTCTGCAGGGCAGAAGTGCTCACTAACACACTCACTCATCCTTGGTCCTGTCTTCCCCTTGACACATCCCTAGCAACTCACAACTCTAGTTAATGGATTACTTTGTAACATGTCTGGAGATGCATGAACTAGAAATCTCTCGCATGTTGGAGCATTTGCCATTTCTGTTAAACATGCCACTCATATGGTGGGTAATTAAATGTGCAATAATGGGCTCTAATTTCCATCGTAAATGACTTCCCAGGAGCAATAGAAAAGGAGACGTGAGGTGTAATTTTCTGGAAGAGCAATTTTCTCCCCCCAAAGCCTTTTAGCATATAGAAAAAGATGGATGGAATGAAATGAGTTGATTCTGATCTTGTACCACAAGTGGGTTTTCTACAGTTGTCCCTCTGTGAACAAAGACACAACAGCCTCACACCCTCGCCTGACATTAGGAAAGAAAGAAGGAGGATGGGCAAGAACAGAAAATAGCCACACTGTGGAGAGGAGACATCTCTGCAGACCTTGCCACAGACTTCCATTCCCACTCCATCCTCCTCACAGTGTTAATGTATGGTGTGGGGGTGGGGAGGCTTTGCCTTCCAATTCTAGAACTACAGGTTGGAGCCAGTTTGAGAGAATGGCAAGAAGCAGGGGAAAGGAAAGGACCCACAACAGGTATGAAATGTCCATGCCTGTGAAAATTGTGTAGCTTCCAGCCTCCCGTTTGAGCTTCAACAAAGGCTGAGAAAAAACTTAAGTGACTTTCAACACCTGTCTTCTCCTCAGTAAGGTGGGAATCATCAGACCCGATCAGAAGATAGTTCTCATGGAGAAAGAACAAGCCATGTGTGGTGGCCATTCACAGGCCAGCCCCGGCTCACAACAGGAGGCTCTCAGTAGATCTGCCTCCCTTGCCTTCTCCACACACCCCCCCAAGCAGGTAAAGGGTCAGTTTGGTTAGGTCAGTATGCTATGTCATGGCCTAACATTTCTATCTGAGCTTGGTGAAGGGCTGGGAATTGCAGGGAGACTGATGAGATCCTGAGGTGAACCGAGCTCCCAGTGTGAGCACAGGGGGTCGCAGCATAGGAGAAAGGGTCGTGCAAGAAAAGTTGGACACCTCACTGTTGCTTCCTGGCCTGAGACCACTCACAGCCTTCCCGATCCACACTCGGGATTCAGAGGCATGCCTCCCTTCATGGAATCTTTGGGGAAATAACACCAAGGAGCATCAAGCAGGTCTCCTTCCATGGCCACACTTTTGGAAGACTGAGTAGAAGCCTATCACTGCTAGGGCCTCCCACGCCTGGATCTCTTCTGAGGGTTTCTCTGGATCACCCCAACTTGGCATGCTTCTGTACATGGATGAGGGTGCCAAGAGCAGGCTGACCAGCAATAAATAAATTGAGCTGCCTCCCTGCTCCTCTGGCTAGTCCCCAAACTGGGCCATATGGTAGGGAGATAAGTGAGTAATCCTGGGGATGTATCTCGGGATGTCTCAGGCCAGGAAATGGACTGTGTAATGGTTAAGCTGGAAGCCGGCCTGGAGTGGAGGTGGGTGTGAAGGTAAAAGGAAATGAAATTATCTGCCGGGATTCCACTCAGCCTGAAGGGTAGATGAAGGTCTACTACAAGCGGTGGTATGAGGTATCTGTCTTTCATGAAGCAAAATAAGACCAGAACTGAAAAGACATAGTTCTAGCTTCTGAGCAATGGGTGGAAGAGGTTAGTTTACAATCCCCAGGATTCATTGGTAGCCCCCACCCAAGTTTTTCCATTTGCTTATTAATTTTATAAGATTTATTTTTATTGACTTTAATTTCTGTGTAAATAGTGCACATACTAGTATAGGCCAGAGGTATCAGACCTTCCAGGAGATAGTTACAGGTGACCGTGAGTCACCTGACATGGGTGCTGGGATCTGAACTCAGGTCTTAAGCAAGAGCTAAATAAGTGCTCCTAACCACTGATCCACCTCTCTGGCCCCCATTTGTTTATTCTTTCAAGCATACTTTCTTCGTTGACTGAATTTCTCAAGCCTCTTTAGGAGCTGTCCACTTCACATGAAGCAGACAGTTTGCACCGTGGATTTAGGAGGCAATTAGACTTCTCTGGTGCCTCTGTTGTATTCTTCCTGGTCACTTTTCCTTGTTCCTGAAGTGGCTGAGTCTCAGTTTCTTCATCCCTAAAATGGAATTGTTAAGGAGAGTGAAGGAGAAAACATTGAGAACGTGCTAAGAACAATGGCCAGCCCTTAGTTTTTTTCATTTAAAAACAAATTAATCCTCACTCTTCTCATGATGAGAGTGTGCTTAAGACCCCGGGGCAAAAAAAAAAATAATGCATAAAAGACACTTAAACAAAATTGTGTCCCCCAGGAAAGGGGACATCTCTGTAGAGCTATTGTCTTGTCTGTTCATGGCTGTTGGGAAGCAGGGAGTCATTTTCTTCAGTGGTGTAGCCACTGTTAGGTCTCACATGCTCCAGTAAATAATTCTACACCCATGTTCAGGTAGGCAACCTTCATAACACTCAGTAGGTCACCCACAAATGTAATATGAAGTTTTTGGCCTCATCTCTGTCTGACTCCGCCCTCCTTCGCCTTTATCTACGCTCAGATTTCCCGCCTCCTTCTAAGATGCCCTGTCATAGGCCCGAACAGTCCCTTTATTAACAAATGATATTCACAACATAAAAAAAAGACATCACACAACACACAAAAGACAAGAAAGTAGGAGGGATATTGGGAAGAAAAGGGGGTTCAGCAGGAGTGGGAGAGGATAGGAGGGATGGAGGATGAAAATGACCAAGATTCATCCTATACATGGATGAGATTATCCAACAATAATATAATTTTAAAGGTATACAAGCGTCTACTAAATACATAAAAAAAGTTGTGCCCTTCAGAGTGAGAGTGTTTTATCCTTTGCATTGCCTGAAGTGTCCTATTGTTGGGTTTGCACACAGTAGCAGCTATAACTGTTTGATCCATTAGGTTAAAATCCTCCCTGACCAAACATAAACTATATCAACAAAAACTAATACTGGTAATGATTGCTTTATTCAAGGTCACTGGGCTGAAAAGCCAGTTAAAAATCCATGTTTAGATGGACTCTGGAGGTTACCTTTGGGGAGCTCTTTTTGTTTCGAATATAAACGAAAGCTTTAGAATATAAAGAACTGCATGTAGGCTGATGGGTGTTCATATTACAGTATTGGTCTGTTTTCTTTTGTGCAGTCAATAGTGAATCCCATCTGTCTGGAAGAATATTGATATACAAAACAAGTCCCAGCTGTGGTGAGGGAATGGCGAGATACTGAGGTACTGAGGAGTAGCTGGGCAGAATCCCAGGTAGGCAAGGAGTTAGATACAAGGAATCCAAGGAAAACTTCATCTGTGTCTTGGCAACAGCATCTCCCTGTGAACAGAAAGCCCCTCTATGGAAGATATGCTTTTCTGTGTTAAATAAACTTCTGTTAAAAATGTACCTCTTAACTAAATTCTTCAACTAAGAGGAGGTCCCTATTTCCTAACAAATCTACAAAGCCACAGGACCTAGAACAAATGTGGAGGCCCTTTGTATAGTCTCACACCCTCAAGGGATTATTGATGCCTTCCATCTGACAGGTGAAGACACAGCATACAATATGGCTCTGTAGTTCGGTCAAGTCTATCAGTGTCAGTAGTGACAGGGCTGGGACAAAATACACTCTCTTGATTCCACTTCGCCTATCTTCCCACCACACCAGCTGTCTTCTTCTCTGAACACAATTCATCTGAGGCAAGTAAATGACTGCTTTTCTCTTCAATCAGACTAGAAGGACTCCAGCACCACTTAGCAAATGAGAGGCAGATACAAGCCTGTGGGAGATTATGCTGTTCTGTTGTAAATAATTGTCTCACCCACTGGTTTAATAAAAGTGCTGATTGGCCAAAGGCAAACAGGAAGTGTGGGTGGGGCTAACAGACTAGAAGACTCTAGGAACAGGCAGAACAGAGAAGAAGGACAGAGAGAAGCCAGAAGAAGCAGAGGACAACCATGCTGCTCTGAGAAAAGGTACCGAGCCTCATGGCTGAACAGGATGAGAGTCATGGGTTAGATTAAGGGTAAAGAGTTAGCAAGTGATAAGCCTGGGCCTTAGGCTGATCAGCTGAAAACTATTGTAAGCATCTGTGTGTCTCTGTGGGTCTGTGGGTCTGCGGGCCTAAATCTTGAGGGTAGGCCCAAAAGTCCAGGCCAGAAACCTTGTACTACACAAGCCTTGCTAGAAGGCAGCCATAGGGGATCCTGCCAAGCAGTTCACCTCTCTCTGCCTAAACGTTGCCAGTTTGGGTGGTTAAGCATGTTTACATATCCATCCAAGCACTGGAACAGGGGAGTTACCTCTAGGCATAATGAGAGCTGATACCCACTTCTGATGATGAAAATAATCTAAGAGAAATAAAATAGAGAAGGGGGGTGAGGAAGGAAAGGTCTTAGGGAAAATTGCCAGGATAGGACTCTCCAAATTGAAAGGACTCTACAGAAACCCTATCTCCCTTCCTACCTTGATCCTTTGCTGGGAAGACCCAAGCCATCAATAAAGCTGAAGGGCTTAGGGTCCTACTCACTGATGAGCACCTTTTTGACCTGGCCCCACCCTCCACTCCCTCCTGGCTTCCACATGTCATCTCTACCCACTTCTTTTTTAAAATATTTATTTCTTTATTTTGTTTTTTGACAGCTTTTTGTTTTATTTGTAAGTTTTGCTTTTCAACACCTAACACTGCTCCCCCATCTTCCCACTTCTTTAAAGGCAGTTTGTTAAGTCCACGGGCTTTTTCTAATAACCATTCCAAATTTGCAAATCACAGTTAGTGGACACCTTCAGTCTTTTCTACCCAGGAGCTGCTTCTGATCCTAACAGGTAATAGCTTGCCCTTCTGCATTAGTACTGTTTCCAGGGTCATTTTATAGTACGACCATGTCATACCCTTTTATATTCACTTGTTGGGTGAGGGTTTGTCACCTTGACCTCCTGATGATCCTCCTGATCAGCCCTCCCAAGTGCTAAGGTTAGAGATATGAGCCACCACACTCAGCTCTTTTTAACGTAAGAGATATGGCTCTTCCACTGTGGGAAGCAATGTGCACCATTTGCGGATGATAAAACTGGAGTTTGAGTCCGTGAAAAGGAATTGTGCAACTGGTTACCTAGAAAAACACAATCCAGGTCCTGTGCCCTATTTCACTGTCTTTCAGGGGGTGCAGACCCCAGGCTGTGTTTTTGCAGAGATTAGAAGGTATACCAGTACTCTGTCCTACTAGTTCAGAGCCGACTTTGGAGCCACATACAACTGTCATAAGCTAAAAAACTGCTGTGAAGGAATTTGACCCTGGAGTTTGTTTCCTCCAAGGACAGGGCGGTGATACAAATATATAAATGGAGATGGAGCTGTAAGTGATGAGAAAATGGGAAGAGGCAAGAAAACACCATCAGAGATGACCCTAATTATCAAGACAATTTCACATTGTTTTGAGAGCTGCAAATATCATCCCAAGTAGAGGGAAAATAGAAGGCAGAGTGCATTAGTGAAATCAAAAGTTTGGATTAGTCTAATCAGACTATCAGTGTTTAGAGTTATCTGGTATGGCCACAGTTTGTGTGAAAGTGATGATTGTCTAAGATTAGGTTATATAAGAAACTGAAGTTTATTCTCTGAGACCATTCCTTTTTGCAGGAGACTAGACAGTCGCCATGTTGTGAGGACACTGGAACACCCTTGTGAGGAGGCTCCAGGGAGGAAACTGAATCCTCCTACCAGCAACCAGCAGCAGCTAGCCACTCATGGGATGGAGCTATGTCATGATGGGCACAAAAAAAGGCCCAGCCAACCATTCAGGTGATCGAGCCCCTGCCAATATTGCCAATGCCACTCCATGGCAGAACCTAAGCTCAAACTTGCAGAAGCCTTGAAAGGTACTAGCAAGTCATGATATTTGGGGATGATTTTCAATAGAGCCACAGATAACTTGTCCAAGGACCATACTTTAGCACTGAACATGCTTTTGCTGTGTGATCATGCTGGCAAAGTTGCCAGCTCAGGGCACAATCTCTACTGTAATTATCAATGTGCCCATGCAAGAGTTTGGCAGGTAGAGGAGTCTAGAGCTGCAGGACTGCCCTCTGATTTCTCTTTATCACCTGTGGAATGTCCATCAGGTCAGCCATCTCATCCTTCCATGCTACTCTGTAGTACGAAGTTTCTGGCCCGGACTTTCAGGCCTAACCTCAAGGTTTAGGCTCTCATACTCACAGACCCACAGAGACACACAGATACTTTCATTAATTTGAAGCTGATTGGCATAAGGCTCAGGCATATCACTTGCTAACTCTGTACCCTTCATCGAACCCATGACTTTTAACCTGTTCAGCCATGGGGCTCGGTATCTTTTCTTAGAGCAGCATGGTTGTCCTCGGCTTCCTCTGGCTTCTCTCTGGTGTTCTGCTCTGTGCTTCCTATTCTCAGAGTTTTTCTTAGTCTGGTAGCCCCACCCACACTTCCTGCCGGTCTTCGGCCAATCAGCGCTTTTTATTAAACCAGTGGGTAGGACAATTATTTACAATGAAGCAACACAATCTCCCACACTACTCTTTGACATCCCTCTTTTCTCCACCTTTCTTTTCTCAAAAGTTCTCCTGAAGACTTCCAAGTCTCTACAGGAGCTGGCTCCCTATAGCCTCTTCCTCCTAGCTAGAGTGTTTTATCCCCCTCTACATTTTCCCCACAAATCAATTCTCAATAAAGTACCACAATATTTACCAATCACTAGCTGCCTACACCATCCAACACTAGGCAGAGTCTATTGATATAAATAAGATCCATTCACCTGCAAATAGCCTTCCATTAAAAGCTCCACAGGACCAACATCATGGTCCTTCAATGAATACCATTACCTCATCACAGTTATCTTTCAAAATGATGTTGGTGTAATGTTGTGACCATATAAATCTTTATACCACCTCACCTGGTGGGTGTGATATGCAGAAAGAGGTGAAACAAGAAGTCTTCTATTGAAGGTGGCCTTTCACGATAGCTCCAGGCCAAGACAAATCCTCTTCTTCTCCATGTCTGATTACTGAACTAGGCCTCTTTACTTCTCTCCCTACCACCTCTCTCTCTTTTCCCCCCCTCTCTCCCTCCCAGCTTCATATTCTTTGTCTTCCCTTAATATGTGCTTGGGATGCTTATGAATCATTTCCAGGATTCAGTTTGGACTTCTGAGAATGTTGGTGTCTTGTATGTTACAGGGAGTTTGGGGTGGCAGTGTAGCTTCTCTGGAGTCCAGCATGCTGAGTTCAACACAGTTAAATGATTTCAAAATGCTATATTAGGATTAAGTATTATAACCAGGATCCCCTTTCTCTTCTTAGACTCAGATATCTTCTCCAAGGTAGATAAAGTCTCTAAGAAAAAGGTGACCAGCCTCAGAAGAGATACGGAGTCCAGTATCAAATACCAACTTCCCCCAAGCCTTCCTGCTGCAGACTTGTTAGATGATACAAGCAAATATCTAGAGAACACACGCAACAGGAAGAAATAGAGTGGACAGTTCCACAAAAGGCCACAAGTGTGTGCCCAGGTACAGTTTAGCCTCACCTCTTCAGCAACTAGAATCTGAGAACTCTTCAGCAAGGCTGCCTTCCATTGTGAAAGTGCCTTATATCTACCAGGTTGAAAGTAGAATGTTTGATCACATCCTTGTATCTGCTCTTCCCCAAGACTCCCACTTTAAGCTCAGGCTAGCAGTGAGCCTGGTAGCTTCCTCTCCCTATGTACAGGCTGGTCAGTCCCTTAATGTCAAGCCTAGAATACATCCTACATCCCAAAATATCTGTCATCCCATCCACAGTGCCCTGAATTTCTATAGCTCTGCTGTGTTACTTTTCCCACTGCTATCATAAAATACCTGAAAAGGGCAAGGTAAGGAAAGCAGGACTTCTCTTGGTTCACAGTACGAGGGTAGAGGAAGAGGTGGTGGCAGAAACAGGAGGTGTCTGGTCACACTGCATGCACAATCAGGAAGCAGAGAGAGATGCACACTGGTGCTCAGTTCACTTTCCCTTTTCATTCAGTTTGAACCCCAAGCCAATGAGATGGTACCATCCATATTCAGGGTGGTCTTCCCACCTCTCTGGGAACACTCAGACATGTCCATGGGTTTTTCATCCTAAATGATTCTAAATCCCATGAGGCTGGTAGTCAAGACTGTCCATCATACCTGGATAAGTCACTGCAATCTTCCATCTCTCAGCTGGACCCCAGCTTGCCTCTCTGTTCTTACACTTGCCCCTCACTCTGTGGCCAGAATGAATCACACAAAAGCTTGTCTGATAAGGTTCATCCCCTAGACACAAACCATGAGACCTTTCATGATCTGGCTCCCAATTGCCTTTGCGTCTCCTCCCCAGTCACACTGGCCTTTAATCTCTCCCTGCCAATGACAGGCCTCACTCATCTCAAGTGCTCATAATTGCTTCTGCATTCAGTTCATTATGATTTCAGCAATATACATTTTTTTAAAAAACCAGGCTTACAGACAGACACATATATGGAAAGGCAGAAATATTTTAACAGCCTTTTTAAAAATCAAAAACAAAAAAACTGTAAGTAGTGTTTGCTACATTAAGAATCAAAACGGGATAAATTCATAAAAGTTACTTTTAATGTGTCTGGTAGTTTGAATGTAATTGGTCCCCAGAATCCCATAATCTATAGGGAGTGTCACTATTAGAAGATGTGGCTTTGTTGGAGCGGGAGTGGTTGGAGGAAGTGTGGTCTTGTTGGAGGAGGCTGGGTGACAAATGCCTTTAATCTAGACCTTGAGGCTGTAGGGCACACCTTTAATCTGGGCCATACCTTCTGTTGAAATTATGTCACTGTAGGGGTTGGCTTTGAGATCCTTCTCTCAAGCTTCCCTCAGTGTGACAGTCAGTTGACTTCCTGTGCCTGTAAGATGTAGGATACTCAGCTATTTCTCAAGCACCATGCTTACCTGCATGCCGCCATGCTCCCTGCCATCATGTACTGAACCTCTGAACTGTAGGCAAGCACCCTTCAATTATGTGGGGTTTTTTTTTATAAGAATTGCTGTGTACATGGTGTCTCTTCACAGCAATGGGAAACCCTAACTAAGACAATGTGGTGCCTGTAACCATACTGACTATTAGCACATACTGTTGCATTAAAACCATGAGTCTAGAGCTGGAGAGAGGGCTCAGTGGTTAAGAGAGATTATTGTTTCCGCAAAGAAGACCTGAATTTAATTCCCAGCACCCATATGGTTGTTCACAGTCAACCATAACTCCAATTGCAGAATGCACAAGAAATACATGCATACAAAATATTCATACACATAAAATATATAAATCTTAAAACAAGCAAACCAACTTAGACCTTCCTAGTACTTTCTTTGAACCTTTTGATCATGAGTGATTACATAACAGCCAGCATCTGTCACTTGGAACATATTGCTTTACAGAATTATATGACATATTTTACTGTATGATATCAAAAGGTCATAACATTAATATCACCAATAATTTCTATCACTGCTACAAAGCTCATGGTGAATTCTCAAGTTCAGCTGAAACTTCAAAGCCATCACTGTCCCATTGAGCATAGTGGAATACACCTATAATCCCAGCACTTAGGAGCTAGAGACAGGAAGTTCAAGGACATCCTTGGCTATATGTCCAGTTCAAGGACAGCCTAAGCTACACAAGACCCTGTCTCAAACAAATAAATAACACTACCACCAAAAGCCAAATATCAGTGTACACTTTTTCTTGAGGTGATTGACTGAACATTTGTTTTTGTTTTTGTTTTGTTTTTTTTTTTAAAAAAAAAAAAAAAAAAAAAAAGTCTGTTAAAAATTGAATCGGTTACCTTTCTGGCCAGGCAGAATGACTCTCACAGTGTTGTGGCCAGAAGGACCCCTCTGCCATCAATGAGGTGATTACATGAGACTATAACATCAACATGCAGAAGCATATGGAGTAAACATCAAAAAGCATGTCCCTTGGGCACTCAAAGAAATCTGGAAATGTGCCGTGGAAAAAAATGGGAACTTCAGATGTGTGCAATGACACCAGGCTCAATAAAGCCATCTGGGCCAAAGGAATGAGGAATGTTCCATATTGTACCAAAGTACATTTGTCCAGAAGCCATAATGAGGATGAGCACTCACCTAACAAGCTCTAGATGTTGGTAACATACGTGTCTGTTACCACATTCAAAAATCTAAAGTCAATGTGGATGAGAACTAACCTGCTGAATGTCAAAGTTGCAGAACTACAAAAAAAATTTGAATCAGTTAGGCCTGCCTGGGTCCTCACAGCCCTGAGCTGGCTGAAGACACCCACAGGAGTGCCCAGTGCTTCATTGCACCAGGTAGGTAAATACCATTATGCCGAGTATATGGTAGAGAGAGAGTCACGTACTGTGGAGAGAGGCCAGACCGAGGAAGCAAAGGTGGTGAAGAGAAGGCTGATATGGGTAGCCATGATGATGTCCAGGCCTGGGCTGCCACCAAGGACCATGTCTGGGTTCTACCCTAACCAGGATCTGTGTTGATGTCTGTGGTTCATGTTCCATCAGGGGCCACGTGGATGCCCAGGGTCTGGATCTGGGCCACCACCTGGGGACACATTGGTGTCCAAGGACCATGCCACCACCACCAGAACCATGCTGAGATAAATGGTCTGTGCTGCCACCCAGGGCAATGGTGACTTCTGGGTCTGAGCTGCTGCCAAGGGCCATGTCTAGATCCGTGACTTTATAGCAGCTAGGGTCCATGCTGATATCCACAGCTTTAGTTATCACTAAAGACCAAGAAGATGCCTGGGTCCTGGACAGCCACCTGAGTCTATGTTGGTGTCTTCAGCCATGCCTCCACTAAAGCCATGCTCGTCTGAGTGGCCTGTGCTGCCACCTGTGCCATAGTAGCATCTTGGTCCAAACTGCTGCCAAGGATCATATCTGGGTCAATGGTCCTATGACAGTCGGGGTCTGATTTGATGTCTGTGGCTCCAGTTACTACCAAGGCTGTGCAGGTGCCTTGGGTCTGTTCAACTACCTGAGACCATGTTGCTATCCTAGGGCCATGCTGCTGGGGCCATACTGGTGTAGGTGGCCTCTGCTGGCCACCTGGCCATGGTAATGTCTAAGCCTGAGTTTCTGACAAAGGCCATGTCTGTGCCTATGATACTGTGGCAGATGGGCTCTGTGCTGGTCTCTGTGACCCAAGATTCCACAGGGAACCATAGGAACCACTGCTGATCACTGCAGCAGAAGGACTGGTCCCACCCCTCATCGAGGAGCAGGCCCCACATTTGGAGACCTAGTTCTAGTCCTCACCATGGATATGGGAGAATCAGCACATACAACATGGGCACAGAAGAGCTGCCTCTGCCCCTCACATGAGGAGGGTAGCCCTGGAGGCCTGGACTGACCAACTCAGCTACCACCCAGGCCCACATCCATGTCTACCCTCTGTAGGCTCTTATGTCTATGTGTCATATGTCAGACAGCCCTGTGAGCAGCTGGATCATCTCCTCCTCTGTGCCAATAGCCCCTGGTAAAGGTCTTCTCTTGGTTCTGTATAAAGTATAGTATCCTGTTCTTTCTTGTTAATGTTTTTTACTGTGGTTCTAGCGAGCAAACTCACGACCTAAGATATGTCAAGTAAACATTCTGCCTCCAAACCACACCCCCACTTTCCTCCTCATTAATCTTAAATCATCTCCAAAAAAGACTGCCCTTTTCTCCATCTGGGTATCTTTCATCTACATCCCTTGCAGGTGGTAGTATATGGAGAGATCTTATGAAAAATGCATTGTTCAATGTTCGTTCATGCTACAAAATTCCAAAGCATCTATTTATTATGATAGTAATACAAAGGATTACTCGTGTTTTGTATACTGTTGTTATGACTTATATCTGTAGTCATCACCAAGAACAGCCTTTAGGAGAGTTATTAGAGTTCTCTTGGTTGTTGTGATACATAACAGTGTGGTGATGACACATCAATCCTCACTTCGTGTTACAAAACTACAGAAGTCAGATTATATTGGTTTTAAAAGAACACATTCCTAAAACCCATGGCATTATGTGTAACAGGACTATTGTGGCTTTGTTCTCAATGAGACTAGCCAACAACTATACGTTTAACAATGAAGATTAAGAGTTCCTGGACCTAAAGAGGAATAGTCAATGCCAATATACTATGAAGAGGCTGGGCACTGTGGTGTATAGCTATAATTCCAGCACTCCAGAGGAAGGGGCAGGTGAATTTCTGTGAGTCTGAGGCCAGCCTACTCTACATAACAAATTCCAGGCCAGTCAGGGCTACATAGTGAAACCTTATCTAATGAATAAACAAAATACTATGAAGAATTTGTGCATCCCAAGGTTAGATGGCAAACAAATATTTTTCTCATTACTAAAAATCTTCATTGATAAATGACTACATTTCACATGACCCCATAAATGGTACAATACTATAATTTTTGAAATAAGATCTTCCTCGTAGCCATGAATACTAATGATCATAATACTCCTACCTCTTAAGTGCCGAATCTATAGGTATATGCTATCACACTGACTAATAATGCATTTTTATAATAACTTTATTTGAAGTCATTCATATGCCATTACATTTATCCTTTAAATTATGCATTTCAATGCTTCTCGTAGCATAGTGCAGACATGCAACCATTATCACTACCTATAGAATTATCACAGTGCTAAAAATAGAAATTGTGGGTCCACCAGAAGTCACTCCCATGTCCTTTCCTTCAGTCACTAACAAACACTGACCTACTGTCTCCCTCCATGAGTCACCTGTTCTGGGCATTTCTTACAAAAGGAAATCCAAAATAAATACCCCTTTTCTGTTTGTATTCACTGAATGTTGGTAAGATTCATCCATCTTACAGCATATATCAGGACTTGCTGTTTCTGCCAGATCACACTTCATTGCGTAGCTGCCCATTGTGGCTTATTTACCTGCTCACTAGGCACTGGACATGTGGATGGCTCCTCCTCTGAAATGGCAGTGAGTGATGGTGCTTGTGATAACCATGTAAAGGACTTCTCTGGATATCTAAATTTTACTGTTCTGAGTACATACATACCTCTATTTACCATTTCTAGGTCATTTGGTAGCTCTGTTTAGCTTTTTGAGGAGGTTTAAACTATTTTCCAAAATGGCTGCATTATTTTACATTCCTTCAAACAGTATACAAAAATTCCAATTTCCCCATATTCATACTAAAATTTTTGTTATTGTCATGCTTTTAATAAATCTTGTTGCATGGATATGATCTATCCTGGAAAATGTTTTTAAAGTATTACTAGGGGATAGTGAGATATCTCAGAAGGTAAAGGTTGCCTATGGGTAATGGATGGGGAAATGGGCTGGGGGAAGCTGAGGAAGGACTGGGATGAGTAAAATGAGGGGACAGTGGTAAATATGGAAAAACTTTTTTAATATAAATAAATAAATAGGTGCCTGCTGCCAAGTCTGATGAGCTGAGTTCAGTCTCCAGGCCCCCACATGGTGGAAACACACAGACAGAGAGAGAGAGAGAGGAAGAAAGAGAGAGAGATGAAATAAAAAAGTAAAACTTGTTTTTGTCGAGTAATAAAACCATCGGGTAGAGTTTTGTAATTATTGGTTTGTGTTATTTCCTTTGAACTAGATGATGAGAAAAAAAGAGACATATATTTTGCTTTCTTTTCATGTATTAATGTAGGTATCTTCCCCAATGCCATTTAGCTATTCTGTGGGTTAGCGTATGCTGTTCTTTATGCCTGAAAGATCCCTTTTGTAAAATGGCACATGGTGTCCATGGTGGTTGGGAACTCCCAGATAGACAAACATGCAGACCACACTCACATGGAGAGTTTTATTAAGTGGGGGAGGGAGAGGGACTTGAGGGGAGAAGAAGAGACAAGGAAGGGAAGGGGTTACAGACATGGCTTTATGGGAATAGAGAGGAAGAGAGAGAGAAATGGGGAGGGGCTTGCCTTTAATAATGAGATTTAGCGCCTGTTCATAGAATGCATGTGCTTTATTACAGACTATGTAACCTTGAGCTGTTCAGGTATTTGCCTGAGTACAACACGTGCATGGCCATAGGACTTTGGAGGCAGCTAGAGATGCCAGAAATGCTAACATTTTTCCATTTTGTTTTCTATAAAATGTGAGGAGTTGGGTGCTACATTCTCAAAACTTCTTCCTGTTGACTTGAGGTATCAGTCATCGTTGGGGGAAGTTGGGAGGCAGGGTCACATACAGTAGGTATGAGTGAAGAACCGTTCAGTTAGCTGTCATCCTGGAGACCTCTGGCATCTGTTCCTTGAGGGAGCTCAGAAGGCAGGTTGCTAGAAAAAAAAATCGTTATTATTGGTCTCATGAGCAGGCTAATCACTCTTCATGGGAAGAGTGATTGATAACTGCCAAAAAGAATGGAACAGAGAGGTGCCCTGGTTGTACAGAAGAGGCAAGGGTGAACGAGCAAGACATGAGAGCAGATGTGCCCTTCACTGAGGCACCTTGGAAAACCAGGTTCCAGTTGCTGGGTATTTATCCTTTTGAGCATGGAGAGGTGGTAACAGCAGTGAAGTCCCAGGAACTTGGGGTGATGGCATATCAAACTGAGGGATGATGTGTTCTTCAGAAGTACCTGAGCCATCACATCTGCTGTTTCTCCTGGTTGGTATCCTCAGAGCTGGTACAGGGGCTAGAATATCCGGAGGGCTCCTGTGGGTTTGGCCTTGGCACAAGTCTGGCAGGAGGGGTAAATCTGGGCAGGAACATGCAGGCGTCTATGAAACAACTGGAAAGATTCATATTTTGGTATTATAGCAAAAGGCTGGGAAGTGTCTACAGCCTCTCTAAGGTCGGGGAAGAGCTGTTAACTGGCAAATCTATTAGTACCCTGCTCATCAAATATCGTCAGATCTGAAGAGGATAGGTAAATGAGAAAAGAGACAGATTTCCTATCTTCACATAAACAAACCTTAAAGCACCTTCTTTTCTAGGAGATACAGATGGCTGACCACTGAGAGCATCTCTTTTTTGAATCTTGGCAAAGTGAACTGTGTCTAGACCTAGTATTAGCTCTAAGAGAGTGTGGCCTGTGAATTCTCCACAGAGAACTAAGAAGACAGTTGAAACTTTGGTTACTGCTGTTGAACTGACAAAGCCTGATCACCAAATGCCACCAGAGTTCTGAGAAGGTTAAGTCTTACCTGAGTTAGCAATTGAAAGTGACAGGGGCTTTCTTACTTGCTGGCTACCTAGACCTAGGGTCCTCCATGGTTGTTGAGGGTAGAGGTCTCAGGGTAACAACATCAGTCTTCGGCTGCCAGGCCTCAGAAGATCTGACAGCAGTTTGTGGGGACGACCAGCCTACCTTGTCTAGGTAAAAGGAAGACAACCAATTCCCCAGAGTTCTGTCATCCATGGTCTGAAGAAGGCCCTAGCGGAATTCGAGGCAAAAGGCAGTTTTTGCTCAATGGTTGGCATTGCCAATGTGGAGCAAGTTCTGGTGGAGGTTCTTCTGTGCCCACCCATCTTCTCTGGAGGATGCTGCCTAAAACTGGCATGTCTCTCTATTATAAAAAGCTTTAATATTAAACGCAATATTCTAAGCTCTCTAAAGGTGTTTGAGGATCAAAGAAACAAAATCTGTTAGGGATACCTAAATTATACAAATGTTGTTTGGTCTTAATTTTAAGGGGATTTGTAAGTTAAATATAGTTTTCCCAATTAGTTACAGCTTACCAATGTTAGTAAAAGCAAAGTTTCAGCTTTGGTTCTAAGATATATAAAACAAAACCAAGTCTTAATATTGCAAACAATTTAGTTTTAATATCAATAGGCTTACTTTTAGGTTATAAAATCTTGCTGCCAGCAAGATTCATCCCTGTATATGACTGTAGAGGTACAGGTATAATAAGACTATGACTTACATTCCATTTATGTTAGGTTTAATCTTGAAATATGATTTTGAATAAAGGTACCAAACTAGTAAGGCTGTTTCCTGAGAAAGCAAAGGAAAGTGATGGGGAATGATTACCTGAGAAAAATGGAAACAGGAGAAAAGGGCCTTGTGAGCAGGGACTGAGGGAACACGGAGGCCAGCATTGCCCTTGACAAGCCATGGAGGCCTCTACCCAAATGCCCAAGTCTGGGAGGCGACCCTCTCAGGGACCCAGCATTCCACTATAGAATATGCACCTTATTTATCAAATATTTGTTGCCATTTATCTAAGTTCTCTAGAAGTTTGGTGTTGAACATTTGGCAAAGATATAGGTGTAAATCTCTATCTAAGTTAGCTTTCATTAGTCTGGATGCATAAATTTCATACCAATCCAAAATACTTGAGGCTTGTTGCTTCCTTACCCTAGGAAGAGATAAAATGAATAGAGAGGTCATTAGGACCAAATGTATTCTTTAACCTTTAGTAAAAGATGGCTGCCAGCTTCGTGGCTGCCTGCATCATGATGGGGCACCAAGCAAGATGGAGGATAGCCATGTAGTTGCTGTTTAAGACATGGTTTTTCTTTTTTTCAATAGTTACATAGACATATGCACAGAGTCAAATCCAAGTTACATACACATGCATGCAGAGTTAATGCTTGCTTCACGTTCATACGTATAGGGTTAAATCCAAGTCACGTGCATATACACAGAAAGGTATATTAAACAGGAGTTGAGTAAATAAGAAGGAAGGGAGAACCAGTGTGTGCTGAGCAACATGAAGCTGGCTTCTCCATCTCTGTCTCACCCATTGTGTCAAACAGAGAGGACACTTAAAGAGAGTAGACAGGCATAATAAGCAGGTCTTCAGAGCAAACAAAAAGAAAGTAGAGAATTCTTTCTCAGTTCCCCAACTCTCTGATCAGAAGAACAGAGAGCCAAGCAGTCAGTGAGTAAGAACACAGATTTGTTACAGTGAAAGAGAGCAGATCTGCATGGATGGAGCACATAGGTGAGGTCCTGGTGTGGACTGCATACCTTCTAAAGGCCCTGTCAAGGTATGCCCCTAAACCAGCTTGCCACATGCAACAGGGCTAATGCAAGAGGTTCAAGGGAGATCAAGAGTAGAAGTGCGGGAGGGACGGGCAGACAGAGGGAAGAGGTGGGGGGGAGAAAAGAAGATGCAAGAGAGGAAATTAGAGACCAGGAAGAATAAGAGGCAAGAGGCCAAGGGAGGGAGCTCTGCCTGGAGGGCACTCTTTAAAGATGCACATGCCATGGAAAGGGATCTGGTCGCAGGTGACGGTGTAAGTGCTTTGGCAGAGGTTGGCTGCTGCTGCGTTGCAGAAACCAACATTGGGTTGAAGGGGGAAATGCAGCTTAGCAGTCTTCATAGCTAGCAGGAGCTGAGTGGAGCAGTAAGAAAGAAGATCTTGGGAAAACCTTGAGAACAGAGCACCCTTTCCATCTATTGGATCGCTGGCAGAAGTTGCAAAGGTTCCATGAAATACTGGGACACTGGGTGCCCGTAAGTGGCCATTTGGATTGATATCTAACTGCAAAGGCGAATAAGCGGTAGGCTCATTTTCCAAGAGTGAGGTAGAGAAATGGGCACAGGCTGGCCTGTGGGTCATCACCCAAGGGTCTAGGGGCCTTGAAAATAGGAGGCGCAGGCTGGCTGCTCAGTGGATTGTCATCCAAAAAAGCAGAAGCCAATGGGCTCAGAGCCCAAGTGAGATACAGTCGCCTTGTACCAGGACTTTGAGAAAAGCCAGAAGGCAAGGGCTGTGCTTGAGAAGCAAAGCCTCACAAGTGAGAAATGGCCAGAAAAGGGAGAAGGGAGTTACCAATCATGCCACTGTGGGCTGAGAAGTCTCAGAGATGTGTTAGGTGGTAAAGTAGGGCTGTCTCGGGCCAACCAGGTTCCAGGATTCCAACACATCTCAGACTGCTGGGGGAGCCTGCTCAGTTTTATAGCACCAATTTTATATTTTAAAAGCTGTGCAAGGTGGCCTTGGCAGGTTGGGGCCAAGGGGCACGGCAGAAAGACACTCGCTCCATCTCTCTGCCTTCTGGCCTTGTGAGAGCTTTCCTGGCTGATAATCTCCTGTGAGAGCTTTGGAACGTGAATTACCTCTTGCTCCTTTCAAGATTTTCTCTTTCTCTTTGCCTTTTGATAGGTTTCCCATATTTTATCGGGGGTAAAATTATTTTAGCGTACCCTGCCTGAAATTTTCTGAGCTTCATGCATGTGTAAGTTGATGGTTCATTTGTTTGTTTGTTTGTTTTTAACCTCAAAATTAGGGGAGTTTTAGCTGCCATTCCTTCAAATATTGATTCTGCTCTTCTTCTGGGACTGCCATTGCTCATAGATTAGTTATGTGATAATAACTCTAAGGTTTGAGCACGGAGTGGACAGAATAATAATAAGTTTTGAAAATAAATCTTCCCAAGAAAGCCACAGTTAGGCCAAACAGTGGCGCCACTCTGGGGAAAGAGCTTTCTGAAGAGTTCTAAACTCGGCCTGCTCCCTTCGGCGAACTCTGTAGCTTAGTTATGAGGCTGCTGTTTTCCAAACTTACTAATTAGGAGGAAAGACCAAATTAAAATGCAAGAAAAAATGTGCTGTTTTCACTGACCTTTAACCATCTCTTGAATAAATTATTCCCAAATTGTTGCGAGCCTAGGGTTAATTCTCATAATTTTGAAAAAGTTGATTTTGAAGGTAATCCTACGGTGCTTGATATATTTATGAAGATTTTATATGGTCTATGGACTGTGATTCCAGGAGTTCTTTGAACTGCCTATATAAACAGAGGACAGTGAACACTCCAGTGACAGTTCTGTCTCAAAGAATGCTGATGCATTATAGACACCATACTATGGCGGGACAAGGTTATAAGAAAAAAGGCATTGAGTCAGATGAGGAAAAGCAATCAGACGCCATCAAATGAACAACAAATAGAACTTCACTGGCCTGGCTGGGCTGGACTGGACTGGACTGGGTGAGACTGGGCTGGACTGGAGCTCCCAGCAAGTGAAGTGGAGCAAGAAGTGGATTCTTGTTGATGAATGCCTCAATGACCATACATATTGTAGCTTTTAGTAACCACCTTGAAATCAGAGACATATGCTTTTTCTGATTGTAGCTGTGATCCCGGCTTCTTTGGGGAACTTAAAAAAAAAAAAAAAAAGTTAAATGAATGTCTGTTCCTTCAGAGTGAAAGAGGCAAATAAAAAAAGCCAGACAGAAAAACAGGAAGGACACTTCAGGTCTAGAATTTATATTGTCATATCCAGGTAATAAAATAGTGCAGGAAGCTTGGCATTATTAACAAAGGCAAACAGGGGGACTTCCAAAATGAGAGAAAAGCAAGAGTACATAGAACAAATATTTTTAAATCTTTTTATTTATTCTTTGAGAATTTCATACAAGTAAATGATGTGTTTGAAGCATATCCACCCCTTCACTATCCCCTCCAACTCCCCCTGAGTCCCTCCCTCAACATCTCCCCTTCCAAACTTCCTCTTTCCCACACCTCCCTCCTCCTCCTAATAGCCCCCTGAGGTCATGAGTGCTGCCAGTACATACTTTAGGATCTTAGGCCTTGGTGAGGTCTGTGAGACCCAATTTCCCCAGGTTTTTCCAAGGTAAAAATGTTCACTAGCCTGTCTCTCATTACTATAATAAAATACTAAAAGTGGACTACTCACTAACAAAAAGAAGATTATTTTGTGTGACAGTTGTGGAAGAGTGAGGAATCTCATTTACAGGTGGCTTTCTTACTGCTCTAGGCTAAGGTGGCACAGGGCATCAAACTGACAAGAGACAGGACAAAGATGGCAAGAGAGACAGTGGAAAGGGGGTTCATCTTCAAGAGCCAGGAGTCAATCATGAGATTCCACCTTAATGACCTTATCTGACCCTAATTATCACCTCCCTAAATTCTCCCCCCTAAACACCAGAGCCAGATTACAAAGCCTTATTACAGGGATCAAATTTTAATAGATGGAGCTTTAGGGGACACTCAGTCCATACCCAACCCATAACTGAGTCTAATTTAACACTATTCTTCAAGCCAATCATTCAGTAAATATTTGTAACATGGTTCTTGGACTCTAGGAATTGGATAGCCCTACTGGGAATAGTGTCTTCAGGATCAGCAAGACCTCGAGTGTCAAAACAAGAGAAAACACAGATGTCCCTAGGTCTTCATGGGGAATTAGTTGAAGTATCTGCATGGAGATCTAAATCCACACAATTCTATACATACGATGGCATTGGATTACCACAGAAGTTGGCAACATTCCTGTATATTTTGTATCATTTGCACATTAACCAGAATGCCCAGTGCAATGTAAGTGCTATGGAAATATTGGTTATAGAATATGATTTAGAGAATAATAGCAAGAAAAGATAGCCTATGTGTTATATTGTAAATTTTATTAAAAATAGTCTGGAATATCCAAAGACAGAGACATCTCTCCAACTTTTTGTTTTTGTTTTTTCGAAACGGGGTTCTCTGTGTAACAGTCCTGGCTGTCCTAGAACTTGCTTTTTAGGCTGTCCTCAAACTCACAGAGATCCTCCTGCCTCTGCCTTTCAAGTGCTGGGACTAATGGCATGTGGCATGTGCCACCACTGCTGGCTGTTAGGCCTTAAACTCACAGAGATTCAGACAATCTCTGTCTCATGAGTGATGGGATTAAACGCAAGGGTCACCACGCCCTGATCTTCATGGCCTGGTTGTGGGTGATTCTGTCCTCTGATATTCCAGAATAATTCTGTTAAATATGCAGTATATCACCACACGCCTATACAAATCCAATGCCTTTTTGTCTCTCCCAATGTTTTCAATCTCTGTTTGGTTTACTCCACATGCCCACGGATATGAGTGGTGAGGCTCAAGTATACAGAAAACAAAAGGCATTATTGAACTGAAGTACTGATTCATACGTCTCTCTTCTCCCGCACTGAGAACACATTCAGCACAGAGCAGATGTCCAATGGCCGCTTTTAACCCTAGATCCATATGGTGGAAGTCAAGAATTGATCCCCACAAATTATCCTCTGAACTCCATATGTATGCCATGGCATGCGCATACACTCACAGAAAAATTAAATGTAATTAAATTGTTCCCATGCACGACTCACACACATAGACATACGCAAGCACACGGGTGTGCAAATACATGATAAATAGGTATTATTATAAACACTTTTAAAAGGAAAAAGACCATGAGGAGCAACAGAGAATACATCAGTTTTGTCTCCAGAGGGATCCAAAGGTTGGAATGAAAGATGTTAGTACATTGTCTTCATTCCTGACAAGGGACCTGGGGACATTCAGAAGAAAAGCAATGTTCTGATGACATGTCATAGCTTTTCAGGGTGAGGGGTATTTCAAGAGCAGAAATTGCAGTAGGACCCCGGCACAAGGAGTGAGGTGACACAATTAGAAAATGGGCGAGCTCAAGAGGCACGTGGCCTTGCTTGAAGGGCTGAGCTGAAGTCACAGATCGTCCATAAAGTCCCACGTCACTTGCACTTCCCTTCTCTAGCCTCCACCCACATCATCTCTCAGACACCTTGAAATGCCTGGAGTTCTGACTGCCAGACTCCAGGGAGGTGATTCATCCCCTTCCTTCCCCCGCCATCCCTAGAAGTGTCCATTATTCCTGGAGCTTGGCTGGAAGCCCAGGCCTTGAATCTAAAAAATGACTTCCTCTCTTGAGCTGGCACCAAGGAAAGGTGTGTGTTTTCGACAGATTTTTCTCCATGCTTCCTCACAATGACCAGACTCAAAAGAACTGCCAAAACTTAGTCTTAGCAGAATAGTACAATCTTCATCAGTTCAGGCCCAGTATGGTTGGGACTGGCACTTGCCCGAGGAGCCTGAGTGGACCACAAAAGAGAAGGAATGGAGTGATCTTGATATGCAGCTTAACACTGATTATTCTGCCATTAAAAATATCCCTGATCATGGTGAAGTGCTTGTATCTTGTCTTACATTCACGACCCTGATAGAAAGCTTGTCATTCTTCACATTTTACCCATGTTGAAAACTGAGTCTTAGACCAAATCATTCACCTAAGGTCTAATGAGAACTTAGGACCTCTGAAAGTCATGGAGGGAAGTTCGGCTCCTGCTGCATGACACAATGAGAACCCACAATGGATCAAAGTAAATATACCACAGAAACTTGGTGAGTTTCACTGGACTTACTTACAGGAATATGTAGTGGATTTATGATGTTACGTTAAAAATAACTGACCCGCCTATGAGTTTAATAAAAAGCGCTGATTGGTCAAAGGCAGACAGGAAGTGTGGGTGGGGCTACTAGACTAAGAAAACTCTGGGAACAGGAAGAACAAAGCAGAAATGCCACAGAGACTCTAGAGTTGCCCAACAAGCCAGAAGAAGCAGAGAACAACTATGCTGCTCCAAGGAAAGGTACCAAGCTCCTTGGCTGAACAGGATAAGAATCGTGGGTTACTTTAAGGGTAAGAGTTAGCAAGTTATAGGCCTGGGCCTCTTAGACTGATCAGCCTAAAATTAATGTAAGCATCTGTGTGTCTCTGCAGGTCTGTGGGTCTGTATGCCTAAACCTTGAGGCTAGGCCTGAAAGTCTGGGCCAAAAACCTAATACTACATGAGGGGTTGCTTACAGGAGCAGAAATGACTCAAAGTCAGCTGCATCACCAAGTGCCAGCATGTGTGATAGCTCACAAAAACTTCCCTGGAGCACATGGCTCTGGCAGCTCAAAAGCTTAGTGTATATCTCCCAGGCAACTCAGGTAGCCTGAGCCTCTTTCATGCACCTCAGCTACTTGGTTTCTTTTTCTCTTCCTGCATTAGGCTGGTCTCTGTCACTTCTGGTCAGTTCATCTGATCTCTGCTTCCTCTTGATAGCTTGTCTTGTGTGAGAGTGTCTCTAAGCAATCCTTACTGGTTGTATATGCTTGGTGAGAGAAGGGCTTAGTGAACACAGTCAATTTCGGTTACTTCCTGAAGCTATTGAGTTGTTCACTTCCTGAGTTTTATTAAGCTTGTCTTATGTGAGAGTGTCTCTTAGCAGTCCTTACTGATTGTATATGCTTGATGAGGTACGGGCTTAATGAACACAGTTTCAGTTACTTCCTGAAGCTATTTTGTTCATTGCCTTAGTTTTACTAAGCTTCCCTGAAGGGTAGAATGTTTTGCCTCTCTTTAGAAAATACAGCATCTTACAGAGCTTCCCTCCAAGATGGAAAATTTATCTCTGAGGAGACTACTACACAACTGCCTCTGGCCTGCTAGGAAACACTGTTCTTGTATTTGGGGAAGTGGGGAACTTAGTATGTTCTGTTAGACATAAGGAAGAACAGAAGAATACAGGGTTGAGTCAGAAAATGCTGCCCTCCCTTTCACTGGCTATGTGACTTTCAATGTGATATTAAACTCTCTGAGGCTCATTTTCTTTATTCATCCAATGTAAAATAGGCCATTCTTCTTCACACAGTCTTTGTAGATACTATCAACCAACTTCCATAACACAACTTGCTTGGAGCCTGATACAAATAAGCTGTCTAAACATTGCTGCTTCCCTCTCTGCTCTTCTGTGTGTTGTTAAGAGTGTGGCCACATAGGATACAAGCCAAAAGCTCATTCCCAGATCCATGTGGCAGTTGGAACCATGGAACCAGATTCTTTTTATGTAGAGGTTGAGCTGGGCAAGCTCACCAGAAGCAAAGATCTTGAATGAAGGGTGAATGAAGGGTGAATATTTAGGGACATGATGCTCAAATGAATCCCCAAATGTGAGAATGGGTACAGTCACAGAATGCTGTCACCAAGAGGAAGTCTTTAAAGGTCACTTGGAAATCATGGTTAATAGTCATGGACATGCTGTAGCCCATGTAGCAGGGGTTGAGAAAGCCTACTGAATTTTGTGCAATCTCATGACATGGGGAAACTTCCCTGCACTTTTCTGACTTCCTTTAATAACCTTGTCTGACTTAATTCTCCAAGAACTCATTAAATCTTTTCTTGGTACACTGTTCTCACTCCATGGCTTCAACACCAGAGAAACAAGCTCCATAAATTGCTTCCCAGCAGGAGGTTCCGTTTCTTAATTTTGAAAATAAACTCCTTCTAACTTGAAAGGCTTGGTGGCCACTCTGAGACCAGGAAAGCATGTCAGCCTTCCTTCACTCCAACCATGACCTGATTCTAGAATGGGTTGTTCCTGCCAATCAGAACATTCCCAGTGGGCATGTCTTCATTTACTCCATCTGCTCACCTTAAGGAACTCTGCCTGACCTCTCAGAACCTTCTGTTAACGCACTGTTGTGCGGGGCGACCTGATACCAGTTATTTTGTCAGTTCACTTTCCCATTCCCTGTGCTTCCCAGCCTCCTTCGGTGGATACTTCAGTGGGATGTTTATCTAACTTTAAACAAACTAAGACTAAATCTAAGGAGGATTCAGAATCCAGAGCCACACCTCACCCAGAGCATCCCATCACTCTCTGTGCCAAATTTATCTCACAATACCTTAGATCTGTAGCTAGAAGAAAAAAACAAAGACTGCCTGGCTCACAGACCCATAGATATTACTGACTTCATGACACTGAGACCATCATCCAGGCCACTGTATCTCAAGCTCAGCTCCAGGAAGATCTCTTGGTAGGTGTGTATGTGCAGAATGTAGTCTCTACTGAGTCTACATCTTACCATAAAAATTCACAAATTTATGACTAGCTCTGAGGGCATTGTAGGACCAAATAGAAGATAAATACAGTCTTCATTCCCAGTGCAAAGAAACTCATCTGGGGTTTAACGTGAGCCATGAGAAAGAATGGCAGGAGCACAGCCAGTAAGGTGCAAACAGACAGCCAGATTCTAGCTTGACCACACCCTCGCTGTGTGTAACGTCAGCAACTGCTTAACCTCTTTGTGACTCCACTTTCTCATCAATAAAATAAAATTAAAAAATCATCCCAGGATTGAAGAAGTGACTCAGTGGTTATAAGCACTCAATAGCTGTATGCATCGGCCCACCCTTCCTTCTGAGTCATGATGGATGAAAGTCCCTCTCAACCTGAAGCTGAAATAAATCTTCCTCTCCTAAGTATGTGTCAGCAGTTCAGTCACAATAATACAAAAGGAATACAAATCTCACTTATCTTCAGCTCCCATACATAGCTTGGGGCTTCTCAACTGTTTGATTTAAATCCCATCTAACACGTGTTTCAGTCATCTGAACCATGATGCATAGAAATCACCAGTTCATTAAGTTAAGGTGAGAAATTAACTCATTTTTATGCAGAGTTCTGAGTGAAGATTTCCCTTTTAATTACAGGGTATCCTAAGACTAAACGTCTGGCTGTGAAAAGTCCATCACTATTACAGAAGTTACCTAACTTGTAAATTAGAACTTCTTGGTGCCTGGCAACCAAAGCCAATATCAGACTGAGTACCAAGGCTGACACAACCATGGGATCTGATATGGAGCCCTGCTGCCCCCAATTTCAACTTTCTGTACTCTCATATTAGCTTCATTGTTCACACTGGTACAAAGTATCCTTAATTAAGGTTTTTTTTGGTTGGTTAGCTGCTGTTTTCTTTTTAGGGGGTGAGCATAGGGAAGAAGAGAAGGGTGGAGGGAAGAAAGAAGGAATGGGAGGAAGAAAGGAGGGAAGGAGGGAAGGAAGGAAGGAAGGAAGGAAGGAAGGAAGGAAGGAAGGAAGGAAGGAAGGAAGGAAGGAAGGAAGGAAGGAAGGAAGGAAATAGACTCCCTGTGTAGCAAAGGTTGGCCTTTGAGGCCACAATTTTTATGCCTCTACTTCCGAAGCCCTGGGATTACATGCATACACCAACAAGACAGTCCATCAGTTAGGTTAATAAGCCAAGGACTTCATACTGGAACACGAGCTTTTAGACACCTGCACCCCTCTGTTCTCCTCACTCAGCACCCCCGGCTCCCCAGGCCCATGGAGCAACTAGTACATGAGTGCTCCCCATCCTCCCTGACCCTGGCGGTTCTCATATTTTCTCTGCTTTTATAAGTGCCCTCTTTGGTAACTTGTCTTAAAGGAGACTTCTTTAAAATGCCTGTGGCTTCACATCCCAACCCCTTCCTTGACCCCACATGTGTGTCTTTCCTAATTAGCTTTCACTCATCACCAGAGCATTTATGGAAGTCTGCTCTGTGAGAGTTCTGGAGTGCAATCTACTTGTACACAAGCGGCTTCCTCTGTTTATCTCATTTGAATTCTGAGCGGCCATGTGAGTGGAGATCATAATGAATCGCTCTGGGTATTTTTCCACTGAAAATGAATCCAGAGACTGTTAAGAGGCTGGGGCTTATGTAGAAATGCAGTTCCCTGGAATCAGGGATGCTTTATGGCATGTTAGGGGCCGGGAGCCACAGGCAAGGTTTGTTATGGACATTCTGTGTTGTTCTTTGAGGAGGGACCACTCTTAGCCCCACTACCTCAGGCAGTTTACTGCACAGAGGCCTCTGACCAAGTTTCTGAGTAACCCTGAAAATAGTACCTCCTTAAAGCTGGAACCAGAAGAGCTATGCTGGACCCACTTTCTTCCTGAACCTACCATCCAAGACCTTCATTGGCTCTGTACCCTCTCTAACGGATCAGGTCACAGAGTTGCTATCATATGGCTACCCAGAACCCAGGTTTGTGAACTAGACTTTAGGATTCAAATGGTCCTGAATCTGTCACCAAAGCTGCACAGGGATCTTTCTCAAGGAAGAACTAAGCGGTGGACATGCACTTAAGCAGCATGGGCTATCATACAGTTATACAGAAGCTCTTCGTAGGAAAGGCTGGAGCAGGGTTAGGGAGAGAAGCTAGCCACCAGACAGCATGGACCATCTGCATGGCAGAAAGCCAAGGATTTGAGAACTTGAAACTTGAACCCAGCCTTCCATATCCTTATAAGAGTACATTTGCTCCTGGTAAGGAGGTAAAATATTTTTAACTCAAAAGCATGCTAACTCGACATATTACTTACAATTGTTTACGCATATATATGGTCTGTGTGCCTCCATATAATCTCTTGTGAGCATAATGTCACAGTTGTATAACCCCAGCTGAAGGCAATGTGAGGAGGAGCCCCATAATGCACACCTCTACTGCAAGGTAGAAATCCCATGTGGTCTTGTTTAAGATACCCTACTCCTCAAACTTCACTCTCTTCTTGCCTCCTTTAATTTTTTTTTCAAATTTTATGTGTATGGTTGTTTTGCCTGCATGTGTGCATGTGCACTATGGGTGTGCAGTACCCAAGGTGGCCGGAAGAGAGCATCAGATCCTCTGGAGCTGAAGTAACAGAGTTCCAATTGTTAGCAGCCACGTGGGTGCTGGGAACTGAACTCAGGTCTCCTGGAAGGATCTTAACCACTGAGCCATTTTTCAAACATCTTTCTTTAGCCCCATCAAGTACTTCACAACACACACACACATGCATGCACACAAGTACACACACATGCACACATAAGCACATACACATATGCACAGTCACATATGTACACACACACACACCATGGATGAAATCATCTTGCAGAGCCAGTTTTGACCTATTAGGATGCATTTGTACAAAAAAGAAGCTCATTTTCTGACAGCCTAAGAAGTGAGATGTCACCAGAACATGGAATAGCCTTGATCACACGTGAGCTGACCTTATAAAAGCTGCACATATAAAAGAGCACAGTCAGCTGAAAGATTATAATTCCCATTCCCAGGCCTGACCAAGATAAGAGTCAGACCTGGCTTGGTGTGGTTACTCACAACTATAATCCCAGCACTTGGGAGACTAAAGAAGATTTTCAGTTTAAGGGTAACCTGGACTATTTAGCAAGACTCTGTCTCACAAGTCAACAACAATAAAAGTCATTCCTAAACATGTCAGTTATGAGGACCTTGGGTAACATAGCTTCTTTGGGGGTCTCAGCTGGCAACACACTGCCAGCCCACTATCTTCCACTGGGCTAATTGTAGAGAGCCAGCGTCGGTGGCCTGCTGGTGTTTCCACTGGCCCCAAATGCCTCTCACCATCCCATCTTACTTGTAGGCACACTGGGTGGTGCAGTGGGAAAGCTGGCCTACATACACCTCTTCTAACTCACTCCCAGCACCACCTCCGAGTTTCCATAGACACACTATGCAGGGCCTGACTGTCTCCCTGAAGGCAGCACCCTCTCACCTGCACCCACCCCTCCTTTCTGGCTGTGCTGTATAAACACAAGACTCACAGGCAAGAAGGGGAGCAGTAAATCTTAGCTCATTCTTTTATTCATGTCCTCACCTCTGCAGACAGTGCTGAAGAAAACAAACCCCACAAAAGTCCCTGTGGGCCCCAGCAGTCTACAGCCTCTTCTGCCTTCCCTCTGATTATCTCTAGATGGGGGAAGAGGTCTGTCTGGTTCCTATAGGGACACAAGTCACTTCCTCCTTCTCATCATGGCTAGACTAATGGAAATGGGGAGGAAGGAAAGTGGTCTTTATGTCGAAATATAATTTATCTGTCTTAAAAGAGCCTAAAGCCCCCAGAATATCAAGGAGTGATCTGGGGAATATGTGCCTTAAGAGTCAGGTCAAGGGCTGGAGAGAGGGCTCAGGGTTTAGGAACACTGTTCTTTTAGAGGACCCAGCTTCATTTCCCAGCATCCCCATGGCCCCTCACAACTGTCTGTAACTTCCATTCCAGGTTCCAGGAGATCTGACACCTTCACAGGAATGCACATAAAGTCAAATAAATTAATTTTTTAAAGTCAGGTCAAAGGTCTCACTTATGCTTGCATACTTTACACTGGGGCACATAATCAGAAGAGGCTTGGGGGAAATGGAAAATGGTGGGGGGGGGGATTTACAGTCATTTGCCTGGTGCCTTCCGGTCCCACAGACTTGAGGTCTGAGGTCTTGAGATGCTGTTGTGCCATAAGCAGGCTGTTTTCTTCGGATCTGCCTGAGGAATGGAATCTATTCAAAGGCGAGCCAAGGGAAGTTGTAGGGCAAATAGCTAAAGAAGCAAAGAGGTTTGAGTTACTGTGACAAAGCCAAGTCCATGAAGACCACCTTGTTCAGATCGCTACATTGGCAGGGGGAGACCCAAATCTAGAGAGACCAAGTCATTACTTCCAGTCAGCACATTCCCATGTGGTTAGAAGCCCCCGGATCTAACTCTGGCAGGAATATCGTCCCTAGTAGCATGTGCAGGTGCTCCCTATAGGGAGAGAGTTCAGAAGGTAAGCACAGGGTGATGCTTTTGCCATGCTGGACCCCTCCGTTGTTCTGAAGGAGGGACACTAGTGAGGGACCTCCTTCCTTCCTCCCTTCCTCCTTCTCCCTCTCCTTGCCTCCCCGCCCCCAATTCCTTTGGTCCTCTAGTTTAGTCCACTCCAGCACCAAAAGCTCACAGATCTTTGCCGAGTTCTCCAACTGGGCTGAATTCCAAGCTAATACCTGTCTGCTCCTTCCCCAGCCTTGGAGTGTGTGGCAAAAGCCAACCTCAGCCCCCAGGGATAAGAAGATTTCCCCTCTCTGCTTCCTCAGGAGTTGCCAGATGATGGGAGGGTTTAAGATTGAGTTTCCAAGAGCCACTAACCACACTGAACAAGGGTTAATGCAGAAGGGAGCAGAGACCTGGGGGCGGGGACAGTCAGCAAGGATTGCTGTGTCTGACAGAGCAGCATCCCTGGGCTGTTGAGCACTGGAGGAAGCAGAAGATTGGCAGCCATGAGAGGTCTGGAGAGAAAAACAAAGGATTGGGGGCGGGGCTTGCTTCCGGCAGCTAATAGGACACCAGTATTTTAATTTCACTTTTGCTCCATTGCAGACAAGCCCAGCACTTCCCAAAAAGAAAAGGCAGGAAGAGCCCACATGTGTCCCTGGAGAAGAGCAGACCTATTCCACTGTTCCCAGAAACCACTCTAGAAAAAGCAAGAGCCAAAGAGAGAGGATGCCACGAGAGAGATGCTCTGTGTGGCATCTTCAAGATCCCGCGGACATGAAGAAGTAGATGGGAGAAATCCTCCCTATCAAAGTAGCCAGGACTCACTTTCTTGAGAAGTCTCAGGAGGCTCCAAAGTTCTACCTGGCAGGACACTAATCTCTGGGGAGGAAAGCAAAAGTTTCCTGATTTATTCAACAATAAGCCCTGGTGTTGCCTTGGCAATTACATCCCCCCTCACGCAGCTTCATGCCTACCTGGTCGAGTCCAGTGCTTCAGAAGGGAGTTGGCTTCTCGACCTCTGAATCCCCTATGGAGCTTAACACAGCTGAGCTCCCACATGGACTTCTATCTTCTTTCCCTGCCCAGCCCCCGACCCTGCACTCTTGGGGGGTGGGGGAGCACAAGAGAACAGAGCTAGCCTAGGCTGCTCAGTTCTTTTTCTTTCCCATGAACTTGTCTAGCAGATGCTAACGACGGAATGTGGAAGCTTCCGAATCCATGGATGGGACTCACAGCCTGGCAAAAGCTGCTAGACTTTCTGTCCATAAGCAGGGTCTCAGTATCAGCAAATTCTGTCCTTGGAGTTTTCCTGTGCAAACTGGCCATTTTGTAAGATTTAAGCCAGACCTTGAACTCAGGGACTCCAAAGATCTATGGCACAGGCTTATCGTGTGCCTGTGTATACACACACCAGCAGTGTGTAATTGTTCATATGTGCATGTGAAGATCAGGGGCTGATATCTCTTCAATCTTTCTTCAGACTCTTTTATAAACAAGGTCTCTTCCTGCACCTGGAGCCCACTGATTAGGCCAGACTGGCTTGTCAACCAGCCCCAGAAAGCCTATCTCTAATGTAGTGCAATCTGCCTCACTCAGCTTTGTATGTGGGTGGTAGAGATTGAACTAGGGTCTTCATGGTTGCATGACATGCATTTGCTAACATCAGGCAGCTCCAAGGGATCCAATGTCCTCTTCCGACATCTGTAGGCACACACACACACACACACACACACACACACACACACACACAATCATCATCGTCATTACCATCATAAATCTCTTAAAATTACATTTATTTACAGATGCCATAGTATATATATGGATGGTAGAGAATAGATAACTTGGGGGAGTCAGTTCTCTCCTTCACCACATGGCTTCCCTGGATCAAACTCAGGCCCATAAGGCTTAGTCTTAAGTGGTCTTCCCAGTGATCCATTTTTCTGGCCCCCAGGATCCTACAGGTTGCTATAGGTCGGCAGGTGACTAGGCCAGGTCATATAATACAATACCTTCCATTTCAATACTTCTGTGCAGTATTAAACCGTTTCATTCACCCATATGCAAGATAAGGGTGTGGGTTGATGGCAAAAGAACCCAAAGTTCATATCTTACTACTCTGGTGCTTAGTAACTAGGCAGTCTTACAGGAGCCACAACATCTTTCTCATCTGCATAATCAGGTGGATAAAAATAATATATTTACCACATAGACGCTATGAGATCCCACTCATTGGGAGGCTTTCTAAGCAGCCAAACACTGCTCACGGGTCATCAATAATTGGAAGGCCATAGGGTCTATAATAACAATGATAAGCAATTTCCTTCAACCAAATGCTTATGGCTGTCATCGGGAATATGAAAATGGTCATAGCTTGTGGATTTGCTTTTAACTCCTCCGTTCCCAGGGGGACCTGCTGACCCCTCACTGCCTCCTTAGGGGAGGAACCAGGTGGAAAATTCTGGGCTCAGGCTGGAGGCAGGAGGCACTTTGCCAGCCAGCAGAACTCCCTTTACATTGCTAATGTAAGAATTTACTATCGGCAACTCTTTTTCTACTGTCAATGAAACCAAGAGTATACTGAGACCTTAGTGTTTTCAATGCGTTCCATGTAATAAACGAAGACAGACCCTCCAGGAAGAAGAATTACTTAGATAAACCCTCAACAAATATGCTGATAAACTCACAATGTTCTCCTTACTGCTCAATACTAATTGCATTTCCTTGGGTAAGCACCATAAAAAATTCATTGAAGTTTTTGGAGACAAGGTAGCCACTGCATTTTAATTGCTAGAGACCAGAAAGTCGGGGAGAGGCTTCACTGGGAAAATGCTAACTGAGAATAAACTTAGAAGAAATCTCCCAAGCTGAATGGTTCCTCCATAAAAGAGCTAAGAGGAAAAAGCTGAACCCTGTGTGGAGCCCAGCCTTCCCCAGGAGCAGTGGCACTCAGTGTCTCAGAGACCCCTGGATGGATTGTTTAACTAACTTAAATAATTTAATAATTAGTGTCCTGCCACAATTCTGGAGTTGAAGAGTTGGAGTCAGTATCTAAATTTTAAGAAACACATATAGGAGGAAAACTGTATTTCTGTTCTGTCACATGGAACAGTGTGATGGTTAGTCTTCAGTGTCAAGTGTGCCAGATCCGGAATTACCTGGGAGATGCAGTTCTAAGCATGTCTGTGAAAGAGGGAATTTCCAGACAAGTGTAACTGAAACCTTCCCTGGATGTGAATGGGTCCAAGATGAAAGCACCAACATCATCTTTACTGCTTCCTCACACTCCTCGGCATAGCGGACTACAACTCTTGGCTCTGAGCCAAAATAAATTCCCTTGGTCATGTGTTCTGTCTCCACAGTGACAAAAGTAGCTAATACAAAGAGAAGGGGGAAACTTGACCAAGGTTATATATAATTTCCATTTAATTACAAAATCAATTCACAAAACTGTCATTTGAAAAATGGCCTCCTAGCCCAACTCCATCTTTCTGGCCCAATAGACTCCTGCCTCTTGCAGGACTACTAGAGTTAGCTCAGAACAGGACCAGTGCGGTAGCGGGAGGATCCCGCGTTCCATGTCCTGAGCTAGTCCACCAGGAAGCCTGGAGACAGGATATCCTCTAGAGTTGGACTTAGCTCTCCTGGGGCCTGCAGGAGAAAGCAGGGCTAGGGCACCACTAGCATCCTCCCAGTGGATGCACATGGTGTCAGGGGATGGCTGAAGTCTCCCAGATGCTTTCAGAAGCCTCTTCTGTCACGTGTTTCTTCCTCTCCCCATCATTCCCAATTCAGTCCCAGCCTCTTTCCTGCTGTGGAGGCTCTCAGATGAGAAAGAGGAGCTAGAAACCAGAGCCTAAGGAGAGAGACCAAGGGTCCCAGCTGCTGGCCCTCAGCCTGGGATGATCCACGGGAGATCCACAGTTCTGCATCGGAGGCAGCAGCTTCTCCTGTAGCTAGTGGACCTGCCAGGGAGCCAAGAGACGTAGGCTTCTGTGAAATGAGGCTGAGGGACAATGACATCTAAAGAAAGGATTACACTATGGTCTACCTCATGCCAGGCCAGTGACATTTTTCCTCGAGACAAGAGTTCATATACCCTACACTGGTCTTAAATTCTAGCTAAAAATGATATTAAATTTTTTAATCTTCCTGCCTCCATCTCCTATGTGTTCAGATTATATGTATGTGCCACCATGCCCAGTCTATGCAACACTGGGGCTCAAAGCCAGGACCTCTTGAATGCTAGTCAGGTATTCTCCCAACTGAGCTACAGCCCTACCCCCCTCAAGTGATCTTGTATTAGCATATCATGTTCAGAAGGTAAACTTCTGTCTAGCCGATGAACCTACACATATCTGCTGCTCTAGGTTTTTTAAAAATAGGATTTGAACATGGATACATACCCCATAAGCTCTAGAGCAGTGGTCCTCAACTTTCCTCATGCTGAGGCCCTTTAATATGCTCCCTCAGTTGTGGTGACCCCCCCACACCATAAAATTACTTTTGTTGCCACCTCTATAATTTTGCTACTGTTGTGAATGATAATGTAAATATCTGGTATACAGGATATCTGATATGGAACCCCAAAGGGGTTGTAACCCACCAGTTGAGAACTGCTGCTATAGAGTGCACCAATGGCTTTTCACCCAACCTTGACTAAAGATGCTGTCCATGATCGTGGCTTGTGAAAGACCACTAAACACAAGTACCTTGCTTTTTAAACCTGTTGTGTGGTGTGGGGCAGAGTGAGTGTGAAGCACATGTGGAAGTCAGAGGACAACTGCATGCCAGTCACCATCCACACAGTCCCTTGATACTGAGGCTCTGCCTCTCATCTTGCTATAGGAGATAGATGCATCCTACACCCTCCTATGACACCCCACACATGAGAGAGAGGAGAGAGGGGGAGAGGGAGGGAGGGAGGGAGGGAGGGACAGAGAGAGAGCACACTTATGTGAGTTCTGGAGATTTGAACTTCTTACCCTTACATGGCAACATTTTGCCAGCCTTGCCATCTGCCCAGCCAAATGCTAGGCTTTGATAAGCACTATCACACTCAGTTCCCCCCTAAACAGATTCAACAAAGGGTCATGCAAGAATTTAACTGCCAGATGCTGGACTCTCTCTCTGGAGAGTGTGAATGCAGCCCTAGTGACTGCGTAAGAAGCCAGGAATGAATAATGCTTGCTGGACTAGACAACAGATCACACTGTGGTTACTACCTTAAGCCTAGCCAGGAACAGCCCACGGTTCTACATCTTTCAATTACCACCAAAGAGTATGGTGACGACCAGAAAGCCTGAGCTTACCAAGAGTAGGAACTTGCCAAAGGTCACCCCCAAAAGGCAGCTCTAGGTCACAGACTCAGTCTACCCTTTCCCGGCTAATGCTTAAATTTCTAGAAACACAGTGAGTTTGTGTTATAAGGGGGTTCTTTCTCCTCCCACCTGGCAAACATTCTGAAGTCCATTTCCAACTGTCAGAAGGTCCTCAGTGTCCTGAGGCAGGTCCTTCAGAAACCTGGGCTGCTCTTCTCCCCACACTCACCTGCACAGTGTCATGAATCCAGTCCAGGAACTCTGCCACCTTGGCATAGACACCTGGGTGATTGGGCTCTGCACAGCCACGACCCCAGCTGACTATCCCTACAAGGTGCCACTTGTCACCACTGGGACACACCAAGGGTCCCCCGCTGTCCCCCTGAGGAATCCAGATATGAAGACACAACAATCAGACTCCGACATGGTGGAGCAGCAGAAATCCACCAGGGGAATGGACTTTCCTGATGGGGAGGGAAGCTCTTGCTTCCTCATGTCATACCTGCTGGGCTTCCCTACCACAAGCCCTTAGTATGGCCTCCCTAAAAACTCTGGCTTTCCCAACCATGTGCACTAACCAGGGGACCAGGCTGATGCAAATCTCCTGCTCCCACCTTCCACCACCAGCAGGTCCCCTGCTCCTCCCTCCGCTACCGCTACCAACCACACCTGACATGCATCTGCCCTTCCATCCAGGTAGCCGGCACACAGCATTCGATGTGTGAGTGCCCCACTGTACATGCATGAGCTGTTGCAGAGGCGGGTGCTGAGCAGGGGTACCACTGTGTCCTGGAGAGTGTCTGAGCTATGAGCTGTAGGAGACATGGAGAAAAGCTGCAGGGTACCAAACCAGGCCAACAAGAAAGAGCATCAAAAGAGAGGAGAGTCAGAGCTCCTGGGGACACAAAGATTCAAAGAAGGAAGCTTGGGCAGAGCTATGGACCTGGGCATAGTATACCAAATGCTGCAGTCATGGTGCTCTTAGGACCAGGAGCAGGGCAGTGAAAGGCCCTGGGCTCAGGGAAAATGTTCAATGGTAGTTCTCCATGGAATACCCATGGATCACCAAGGGAGAAAAAGAATACCGTAGGCGAGTGAGCAGAGGAAGGGAAAGTGTCGCTCTTAAAGAGTACCCCTCCCTTCCCATTTTATACTGAGGGCCCTGGGAGCTCACTCACTATGGCTAGGGTCGGTGTGGCCCCAGCCAGACACCCAGCACTCCAACCCTCTTGGAAAGTGTTGCTCCTTGGCCGGCAAGCACACAGCGCCCACAGTGTCTGTGGAGAGGTACATAGTTCTGGTCCTGGCTCAGGCTGGGCTTCTCTGCTGCAGAGCCTGAGTGAAGATCTTCCTCATCCCCTTCTCTACAATCTTGGGACATGGCCTCTACCACTAAGCTTATTGGACAAATCAATAGGTTGAGTAATGTCCCACCTAGGGGGTGATGGTATGGCACCCCTAGAAGTGGGCAGTGTATTTGTTGCCCTAACCTATCTTGGGAGCCAGCAGGAGAACAAAAATTCTTCTGGCACTGGATACCAAATTCTAACAAGACCTCTTTATCCTTTTCCCTAGAGTGACTGATCCTTCTTGGGACTGATTTCCAGATGTGTGATATATTCTATGAGTGGAAGCATATACATTTTTAAGTATTACATTGACATTCCACAACATAAACACACTTCCCTCTAACTGCCTCAAGGAGAAAGGCTCCAGTTGGTGCTGGTCCAATCCTCCCATTGTACTGTCAATCCCCTTTCTAACCAGAAGAAGCAGGCCCAGGCTCTGCAACTTCTACAGAAGGCTCTAGCGACCTAGAATTTTAATCCTGTTCTGTTTTCAAATTACAGATTGGTGCATGTGAATAAATGAGTGTGTACACATGAGACTGTGAGGGAAAGCAAGTGTGCATGTTTCTGTGGATGTGTACGCTTTTTGAGAAGGTGTGTCTGAGAATGCAGGGAAGTAGTTGACGGGACGCACAGTCCAGGCAGGGCCACCCTTGTTGGGCAGGTACTGCAGCAGGAGGAACCCTGGTCCTGGAGCCAAGGCATCCGCTTGGGACCCATTGGCCCTTCTCTAAATTTCAGTCTTCTTCTCTGTATATAGTTCCTTCATTGCACTTGTTACGGGGTGAGGGAGAAAGAAGGATGTAAATAAATAAGAACTCTCTTTTCCTGTAATCTATCACAAAGTAGCTGAAGCTGGGTCCTGCCTGGGAACAAGAGTGAAACCAGCTATTGGTGGAGAAGGCACAAGCGAAGTTCTGCTTGGGACCTCAGAGCAAATCCTATCTATGAAGCCTCACTATGAAAATGGCCTGAATCTCTGTCTTCCAAATATGTGTTATTATACACATTATTGCAATTCAGCCTCAGAAGGGTGCACACACCCTATGATCTCCCAATGAACTGAAAGGTTTAATATTTCCAATACTCCAGGAAGTCTCGGGAATCGGCTCACCCCTCCTCCCACCGGTCTCTGCTCTTTGCTCAGCACTGCACCCAGCCTGCTCGTTCCAAGGCCCAAGTCTCACCTGAGAAGTTGAGTGGCGTCCGGAGCTTCAGGAGAGCAGCATCATAGTCATGGTTCTGGGCGCTGTACAAAGGGTGAGGAATGATCTTCTCCACCATAGTTCCCTGGTGCTGTCGGACAGCACTGTGGCTGATCAACCCTGCATGAACCCGCCAGCTGGACAGGCTGGAGAGTCTGAAACTGCACACAGAAACCTTCTGAGGCCCAGGAGGAGGAAGAGGCAGGGGAGATTGATGTAAGTAAGGTGGTGGGTGGAGGGGACTCTTGAGGGAAACCATTAATGGCCATTGTCAGAAACCTGTGAGCTTCCAGAACCCCAAGAAACATGCCTCTTAATATTATCCCATCAGCTGGCAAGACACTGGGCTGGAAGGTAGTTCAGTCGGCAAAGTGCTTTCTTCAGGCAAGCATGAAGATCTGAGTTCAGATCCACAACACTCACATAAAAAGCCAGGCATCATGCAAAATGTCTATAATCTAACACCAGTAAGGCAGACAGGCAGATCCCTGGGGCTTGCTGGGCTATCCACATACCCACACGGAGACACAGACAGACATGTAATTGAAAATAAAATAGATCTTCAAATGTATAAGGTGGAAATCACTTGACTTGACATTGATCTGTAGCCTCCACATGTACATGCACATACATAACCCACAAGTATACACACACAGAGAGAGAGAGAGAGAAACAGAGAGAGAGAGAGTTTATTGGTCATCGGCAACCACCACTCTCTCCTGTACAGTTTCCATCCACATTTTATAACAAGTGTGAAAGACCTTTTCTGACACCAACACTTCCCTCATCCCTCTCTCCACTTCTGAGGAACACTCATCTCTCCACTGGCCTGTTTTCCTCACTGTAAAGTGGGAATCTGATTGTCTCACCTACCACCAAAATCTCACTCATTCCTCATCCATTCACAGACACCTCCACAGAACCTTTATTGAGTGCCTCTCATATTGGAGAGATTGCTCTAGGCTCTGATGATGTGGCAATCAAAAGATCTAGAAAGAGATTCAGTGGTAAATAAGATTGATCCTCTCTGCCCCAGTATAGCTTCTAGCCTAAAGGGAAGATGGACATTCAACATGCCATTACACAGAAAATGACTAAATGGCCATGCTAGGAGACATTTAGAAGCACAGAACACTATAGATGCAAAATGGAACAAAGGTGTTTTCTTTGGAAGCATGAAGACCTGAGCTCAAATCCCCAGACCCCATTTACAAGCTGAATGAGTATGGCAGCCCACTGGAAATCTCAGCCCAGAAGATGGAGGCAAATCCCCAGAACAAAGTAGCTAGGCAGGATAGCCAAATATGCATGCTCTGGGTTCAGTGAGACACAAGAGATGCTGCCTAATATAGACAGTAGAGAGCAGACCTGAAATTGTCCAGTGTTCACCTCAGACCTCCATGCCCACATAACCAGCATGCATGTACACGCACACGCATGTGTATATACAAGGGAACAAGCATACACACACGGAGGAGGAGGGATATATCAGGACACACCAAGAGACAAATCGAAAAGGTGACTGTGACTCACCTCCTGTGCACTCCCAAGACTTACCTGTACATGCAGTGGGCTGCAGTCACTACCCAGTGGGGTGCCAGCACGGAGCCCCCGCATGTGTGCCGGGAGCCAAGCATCACACTAGCTTGCCATGGCCAGCGCCCAGAAGCCACAGCTTGACCACCAACTATTCGAGAAGCCAGAGGCCTTGCCCCACACTCTGCCAACAGAGAAAGGTAGGCTAGAAAGAGAAAGTACTAACTGCAGAGAGCCTATGCAGACCATTCTTGTTTATTATTTCTGATCCTAAGTAGGGGGACAGGAAAATGAGTGTGTTGATTATGTCAACCTGTACCCCTGCTGAGAGCAGGGACCAGGTCTATGGAGCTCTAATACCCACCCCACTGTAGAAGTCCAAATGTCTGGGTGTGATGGGTGTGAGAAGGGACTGTTAAATAGACGGACAGATGTATGGAAAGGTGGGTGAAGGAACCCTACAAGCTATTTATTATTTGGCTCAAGCTCCCTACCCAGCCTTAGTCTCTTGAAGCTGCTGGGAGAGCTTGCATATTCAGGCAGTAGTAATTCCACCTGTAGGGCCCTTCAGTAGGAAGGGGCAGGGTGGCAGTAGTCAAGCAGAGAGACCATTATTAGCCCAGCACAGTGGCTGCTGGAACGCATGACAGAGACTTAAAAGGACTCTATTTGGACAGGTTGTATCTGCAAGGACCCCAGCAGAAAGGTAGGCAGATTGGCAAGGACACTCCAGCCCAACTCACAGGCACACATACAGACACCAGAGCAAGCTCCTCCATACAGCTAGGAGAACTAGAAGACAGCCTTCCTCCCACTGCCAACTAGAGGACACAGGATATGACTCACCAGAACATTTGAGAGAAACAACTCGGCCAGAAGGACAGTTAACGCTGAAAAACAGGGGTGTCCCTAAGAAGCTAGGCAGTGCTGCCCAAAGACCATGTACACCCAAGGGTATGGGAAATGGCCAGGGAATTCTCCGAAGTTTTGTTTCGTTTTCTTGAGATAGTGTATCACGTGACCCAAGCTAGACCCAAACTAACTCTGCAGCCAAGGGTGACTACATACCTGATCTACTTGCCACAGCTTCCCGAGTACTAGGCTTCCAGGTATGTACTACCAAGCCCAGCCTGTCTCCATAGTTCTTAAGGCCATGCTGTAGTCCCAACCTCAAGATGCTCCCATTTTTACCATTTTCTTCCTACCCCTCACAAACATCCAGGCCCCTCCTAAGACAGCAGCCTGCCTATTCTTCCCCAGCTACTAGAGTAGGACAGAAAAACTTCACAATCCTGGAAGATCTGTTTGGATAAGGTCCATATTCACAACAGAGAACTGACAGATGAGAAAGCCCAGCTGTTCCCATGTGCTCTGAGTAAACAGATGCGCAGTGAGTAAATGAATGGCCACGGCATGAATGACTGAATGGAGCCTTACATCCAGGCTTCTTCCAGGTCCAACCTCTTCCGTCCCGGGCCTTTTGTCTAGGGCCTGCAGAGTCACACTCTTGTTCTTATGTCCTGTCCTGCTCCTTAGCGTAAGCCTAGCGCCCTGTGACTCAGCGTCTTGTCTTCCCTTTCCCATCTCTTCCTCTCAGCAGCCCAGCCCCTGATCTACTTGGTTTCTACTTTCCTAACCCCGTATCCCTTCTACCCTCCTGGAAGACTTGGGAATCTCACTAAGGGAAAGGGACAGCTGAGGTCATTTTGTCTCTAATACGATCTGGAGCTTGAAAGAATGGTTCAGGTGAGTAGGGTTAGGTAGTTTCAGAGCAGGGGTGGGGCCTCTGCCTACCCCAAGGCTTCGGGCAATTTGAAGGACCCAAAGACCTCTTGGCTTGTGCTGCCTAGAGGCTCGGTCCATTTAGAGTCCCTTTCTTTAGGATGTTACTCAGTTTTCTCCTGAGATACCAGAATTATCCAAGAAAAGCACAGCCACACGAATCCCTTGACTTGGAGTAATGAGCCTGGTTCCAGATGTTTATTTGCTGTTTATTGGTCACACTGCCCTGGGTAAGACATGTTAACCTTACTGAACTTCAGTCTCCCTACTTGTAAAAATAAATTATGGTTTGAACACAAAATGACCCCGCCTCCCAAAAGCTCATGCGCAGGGCACCTGGTCCTCATCCCATGGCACTATTTTTTAGAAGTTCTGAAGACTTTAAGCAATAGAACCTAGCTAGAAAAAGTAGGGCACTGGATGCATGTCCCTAGTAGCTGTATCTTATAATAACCTTGGCCCCTCCCTTTTCTATCTGTATGAGGCTAACAGCCTCTGGTAGCCATTCCTTCAACATGATGTTTTATTCTAGCACATAGAGCCAAGCTCCATATACAGCTGTGAAGCATGTTGCCTTTACATTGCTTTTCACGTGTATTTGGTCATAGAATGTAAAGTTAACAGAGAGAATAGAAGGACCATTCTAAATCCTGATCCAATAACTAACAACCTTGGGTTTTGGGTTGATTTGGTTTGGTTTTGAAATAATTCGCCTATATTCTAGGCTGACCTCAAACTCTGAATATAGTTGTGGATGACTTTGCTGATCCTCCTGCCTCTACAACATGCTTAGAAGTCAAGCAACAACATGTGATGTTTATACAGTACTGGGGACTGAATCCAGGGCTTTGAGTGTGGTAGGCAAGCACCCTATGACATCCGAGCTTGCCCAGCCCATGGGCTTGCATTTCTTATGTGAGATAAATACTATGTGGCAGAGCATGTGACCTGGGTTTTTGGCTTATGACTGGGAAACAGTCTTCTCTGCCCATGCCCCTACCATCAGGCTTCCGTGTAGGAAGACCTTCCTAGACTGCTCAGCACTCACCTAACCCACAGAGCCTTACCTGGGCTGCCATGCCTCCTGCAGGAGGCCTCCCAGTCTATCAGACAGCTGAGCAAACTCCTGGGATTTGGTGAGCTTGATGTCAGACAAATTCACTGCCTTGTGCTGAGTGAGCCTCGGTAGACGAAAACAGGAGGGGGTGTGAAATAGTAGCGTGAATGAGGTCGTCAGAACGACACTGTGCATGAGCCGTGCCAGCATTGGGAATGATCAAGACCATGATGGTGATTTCTGTCATCCACACTCCCCACTCCAGTCCCCCCACAAGCCGGTCAGCCCTGCAAGTCTGGCTGCTACCTGAGGTGCCCGAGACTCTGGCAAATGCGTGTCCCCAGAGCAGGGTTCCAGCCCTCATGGCAAACCAGGAGCCAATCTGGCCGAGTCTTTACGTGCGCTTCAAGGAGGAGATCCTCGCCATTTATTCTGAAAGACACTGAGACCACAGTGTGAGAACACTCCTACTGCCAGGATGGGATGAGACAAGAGGAACTAGGCATGTGGATCACCTCAAATCAACGTCCCTGCACCCCTGAGTGTTAGGTCAGTACAAAACACAATGTAACACCTTTCTGTCCATGTTTTCAGTTCCAAGTTTTCATCATGTGCTTTAAAAGTTGCTCTGAGGCAAGTGGGATGACTCAGCAGGTGAAGACACTTGCCACCGAGCTTGACAAACTGGGGTGAATGCCAAGAACCCACATAATAAAAAGAGAACCAACAAACTGTCCCTGACCCCCACATTCAGGCAGTGGCATATGCACATACACATGAGCTAAATGAATAGGGGTATTTGGTCTCTCTATCACAACAGCCTATGTTATGAGAAGGCAGTTACCACCTTCGAATGAGAGAGTACTGAGAGAGTATTAAGGCGCAGAGGTGGAGGCACTGTGCCCAAGATCATAGGATCAACAAGGAATGAATGCAGGATATAAGCCGAGTCTCTCCCCCCCCCCACCCCATGTGTGTGTCTGTCTGTCTGTCTGTCTTTCTCTCCCTCCCTCTTCCTCTCTCATAGATTGAAACTCCAATCCCTCAGTGTAACTATAAACTCTGTGTGTGATGTCTAGAGCTGGGTATGGTGGAGCCTGTACACTCTGAAAGCTGAGGCAGGAGGAGATCACACCCCCACCCTCTTTGCCTACATACTGAGTTAGAGGCCATCTTGGACATCTTGGAGACATTAGATACTTAACTCAAAAAAAAAAAAAAAATTAAGAGGATGAAATGAGGTCACGGTGTGCTGGTCCAGTAGGGCCAGCATCCTCATAGAAGATGCCAACTCATTCATTCTTTCCTTCCCTACCTTCTAGCAAACAGAAGACACAGTGGGAGAATTGAGGCGAGCCAGGAAGAGAAGCCCTCACCAGGAACTACATTGACAACTCATTATAACTGGACCTCTAGCATCCAGACTGTGAGAAAATAAATGTGCAACCCCCCATCTGCAGCATGTTGTTATGGCAGGCGAATTAACTAATATGAAGGCTCAGAACTAAGCTCCTTTCATATATTTGCACGCCTTATTATTACAATTTCATGCAGTAAATCCTTTCCACTGCATATAGAAAGAAATGGAGGCTTAAAGAAATAATGTACTGAAGGCCATGATGTATCTAGCAAAAAATAAAACCTAGCCTTGATCTACCTAACTTCTCTAACTTTCTCAAACCTCTGACTTTTGGGCAACATTATACTGTGTGACCCCCAAATTTTACCTGAAAGAAGAGACAGTTGGGACAGCCAAAGGACAATATGGAGTGATGTCCCCAGATTTCCAGGTGGCCCTATTGTTCACATACTGCCACCCCATACTAGCCCCTTTTCCCCTACACCACCAGCTCACACTACCCTAAATGACAAGCTTCCATCTCTTCTGCTTGTCTGACCTCCTCGCCAGACCTCAGATAAAGGTCAGGACACTCCTCGAGATCAATGCTGCCAGATGGACCATGTCACCACCCTCATCTCAGAAGAAAAGACAGATGGGTGGTAACAAATGGCTAGTCCTTAGTTAGGGTCCTGAGAGAGGTGAAGGGAGGGCTCATCCCCATAGCCTTGTGGGGCCCACCTTCCCCATAGCCTGAGGGGGTGGCCCACCTGTTTGGGGAAGAGACGGAAAAAGAAGTCCTTCCTCATTGTTGACCCCTGGACAGCTCAGAGTCATCTCCTCTTCAGGCACGGTCCTGGAGATGGGTGGAGAAGCAGCTGGCCGTAGATACAGTACTTCAGGAAGCATAGGGAGAGTCACAGAGAGGCTGGAGATGGGGAGGGAAATCCCCTAAAGAGGTTCAAGGTGCCTAGCAAGTCAGTACTGCAGCATGGGTAGACTACCTCCTAGAGTTCCTGTCAGCCACATTGACTATAAACAGAACCCAGTTAATCCATAAGGAGGTGAAGGATTACGTCAGACTATCCTGTTTTCTATTTGCTTGTTTGTCTCTATCTCACTAGAAACAATTTCTAAGGGAATAAAACAAAGCTGACTAAAACCATGAATCATCCACGTAAGTGTCAAGACTGTAGGACCAAGCTATTCCCTCTGACACCTAAATCTCGCCTGCTCCATGGATAACCCCTTCCCTGTCTTGCTGTTTACACAGCACAGGTGAGGGCAGGGCTTGTTCATTGATGTGTAGTGCCTATTCGGCACCTGCTTCTGCCTCCTACCTTCCCCTAGACCCTGCCCTCCGCCCTTCTCCAGACAAAAGGGCCCAGCACTGACCTAGGAGCCACGAGCCAATACCCACTCCAGACAGCAGCCCCAGGGCTCCCAGTAACAAACAGGCACGTTGCAGGTGGCACCAGCGTTGAGACTGAGAGACTATGGAGAAAGCAGAGAGTTGCCTGGGTTTCCTACTTCTGCCAGAAAGCTTTATTCAACCTTAAGGCAGTAGTAAGTGTTAAGAGGAGCCCGGCCCTGCCCCATGGGCTCAAAGGGGTAGAGACAAGTTCTGATCCCTGAAGCTCAGCTCCCACTTGGTCCTGAAGTGGGAAAGAGAGAAAGGAGGGGATAAAAAATGAGATTCCCCTTATCCTCACACTGACCCAAGAAGAGTATAAGGGATAGAAGAAGATCTTCCTTTGCTGACCCCATCCTGTCCCTTCCTAATGGCCCAATGTGACCTACTAGGTTGCCGCTGGTCCCCCAACTCTGTTCTGAGTATCCCAGGTCCAGGACTCTCTTCTGTGCATGGAACCTCCATCAGGCCTTGGTCATCCAGTGTTGGACTCTGAAGAAAGAGTTGTTGGAAATCCAGCATCTGTACACCAGGGCTGCCAAAAGAAGACCCAGCCTTCACCAAGTTCTAGTTTCTAATCTCAGTTCTGCCCCTGAAGCTAACTGTAAGTCTCTATTCACCTTGCAGATTCCTACCCAAATTTTCCTGCTCTACCAGAGCCCCTAACCCTATTTACTACAATAGCAAAGGGAAAACTGGAATCCAGACTGGCTCCACTAGAGCTCATGTTCTTCATTAACCGTGCCCTATTCCCAGGAACATCAAAGGGCACCCGTGAAGTCTGCCAACACCCCAATCTAGGCACCTTCATTCTTTTCTCTCTCAGAAAAAGGGAGTACACACACACACACATGCACAGACACATACACGCACATATAAACACATACACACCCATACACAGACAGACACACACACATGCACATATATACACATACACACACGTGCACACACACACACACACACACACACACACACACCATTCATTCCCCCAAAAGTATTTGGCCCAAGTGCCTAAGGCATCATATGAGACACTATAAGGAATTTAGGATAAATCAATATGGACTAAAATTCTTCAAATTCTGTCTTGTCCCAAAGTCAAGTTAAAGCGCATGTCAAATGACCACAAAGAGCTTGACTGAAGTACCAGCAGCATTCAAAGATTTCAGAGGTGATGTCGCACCAACGAGATCAACGAAAGCTTCTAGAGAGGGGACAGTTTCTAAGGCAGTGTCCTCTTGGCTGCATAGGACTGAAACTGACGTGCTTCTGTGAGTTATTGTGTGGTCCAGGCAAAGGATGCTGAGGAAGCCAAGACAGAGCAGTGAAAAAGCCAAGAGCTGAGTGGCTCACATGTATGCCCGGAGCTCTGAACCCATGGAAGCATTGAAACAAAGTTATTGACAAGCCCTGAGCAGGTCACAACTGGGTCTACGACCTACCCTGTGAACTTGGATAACTCAGACCATCACTCCATACTTCAATTTTATCATTCATAAAATAAGAGTGATAATTCCTACGTCCTAATGAGCAAATTCCCTCCCCTAGTGCCTTCTACCTGCAGTGGGGAGCGGGCATGGGGGAGGGGCAGACAAGCCCAACCCACAGGAAGGTCTTAGGTCACTGATCTGGCCATTATTCTCCATGTTGCCAAGCCAGAGCAATCTTCCTCAGATGCAGCGATGAGCACGGTGATCCACTCTTTAAGTGCTCAGTAATGTTTGCAGCCTCGGCATCAGGGGAAGCCTGCAATCCATAGCTCCTAGGCTTTTGTGATCTTCCTCATCTCTCCATCCTCACTGGCAGCAACAGCTCACTGCTCCACACTGTGTCTTCCTCAGTGCCTCCAAGCACTGTCCCATCCCAGAGGCTCTGTGTCTGCCGCACTTATCCCACATAGCGGTCTCTACTGACCTTCAGTGAGGAGGTCATCTCTTCAGGGAACGTGCTTAACTATAGAAAACTTATCACTGACCTGCATGGACCTCGCTTCTTTCTCTTTCCTGCCGTACTGGCCTATGTATACCAGGGACGGGCACAAAAAGGCAATGCTGGTGAAGTGCATAGGCATAAGGAAGGAAGCCCGATGTGGTGGCGCGCACTCAGGAGGCAGAGGTGGGTGGATCTCTGAGTTCGAGGCCAGCCTGGACTACAGATTGAGTTCCAGGACAGCCAGGGCTACACAGAGAAAGTCTATCTCAAAACACTAAAAAAGTACAAAAGGAGAAAGAAGAAAGGAAGGGAGGGAGAGAGGGATGGAAGAGGGAGAAAGAAGGAAGGGAGAAAAATAATATGGCCCAACAGGCTTCATAAATTATGAAAGACAAGCTACGTGCTAGTTATAATAATATCAATAAGAAATGCGTGTGAGCTATAAATCCTTCCTCGAGGAATTTGTAACCAATATAACATCTAGAAATTGGACTCTAGCTGAGAGTGGGGGTGCATGCCTGTAATCTCACCTGAGGAAGTGAAACAGAAGGATAAAAAGCCAGCCTCGGCTACAAAGTAAGACCCCGTCAAGAAGAAGGAAGAGGGGGAGGAAGCCTGGGAAGACACAAGACAGCTCAGTCAGCAAAGGCCGCTAGCAATCAGCTTACACTCTGTCCCCAGAACCTATGTAAACCCAGGCAGAATTTGTTAGTAGCATAAGATTTTAACCTCAAAGACAGACAGATCCCTGGGGCTTGATGACCACTAGCCTAGCCAACCAGTAGGTTCCAGGCCAGCAAGAGACCTTGTCTCAAAAAGGGTGGGGGTGGAGAAAAAATCTAGATGGGCAGCACCTGAGGAATGCCACCTGGGGTTATTCTAAGGCCTATACATGTATGTACATAAATGCACAGTCCAAGTGCACAGATACACACACACATGTGCCTCTCTCTCTCTCTCTCTCTCTCTCTCTCTCTCTCTCTCTCTCTCTCTCTCTCTCTCTCTCTCACACACACACACACACACACACACACACACACACACGCACCAAATTGTAGTGCTTCCTATCTGTATATCACCTTTCTCAGCTGGCATATTGAATGGTCCCAAGTGATGGCAAAAGCCAAAACCTCTGACTCCAAAGCAATACTATCTTAGGTGTGACTGCCATTGCCTACTAAACTTGCTTTTCTCACTTTCCATCTATAAAAGGAAAGCCTGTCAGCCTCACCCAATGCAGCCCCTCTAAACTGTCCAAAGGTGGTCTCTCCCCAGCTGCCAATGAGCTCCCAGGCCAGTGCAAGCAGCACACAAGGCAGCAACCCACACCCTTCCTTCAGAGTGAGATACCAGCCCATCTCCCCTCCCCCACAATTGCAGCCAAGGTAGGACTGGGCCTCCCACCAGGGACTGGCCATACTTCTGGAGAAACACAACTCCTGGCATGTGTCCTAACACACATGCTCCATCTGTGCTCAGAGATGAGAGCAGGCTTGGGAAAACCAAAGCAAAAGTCAAAAAGTGGCCATAGGCATGTATGTTTCTTCTCTGAGAATGAAGTTGCTCTTGAGTGAACAACCCCTCCAGTCAGATACCCAGGGCCCATTATAAAAAGACTTTCCTTCTGTCTCAGTATTCCGGAAGCTAAGCTTCAAGGCCAGCCTCTGAACAAATCACTTTACTCGGGCATCGACTTTCCCCCCCAAAATGCACCTGCCCACACTCACGTGGTAGTCTGAAAACACGGGTCTTCAATGGGAAAAAAAAAAAAAAAAAACTCTTTTGGTGTTTTAAATAAGAGGTAATTTAATGCTTTGCTCAGCATAGCCAAAGGCAAACTGCATCCCCCACTCAGGAACGGCAAGAGAAGAAAATGAAAGGCAGTCTCTGGAGAGAACACCAGTTCCACAGGCCCTGCTTGGAGGCAATCCCCTGTACCAGAGCTGCCAGAGGAGGCTCTTCTACCAGCCTAGCATCCTGGAGAGGAGGGTGTGTGAGCAGGGATGGAGGGATAGCATGGGGCACAGCCTTACCGTGTCACTCAGTTGCGTTGAAGTAAGGCTGAAAGGTCTGCTGGGCAGGGCAGGATTGATTCAACACCCCAACAAGCATAGTTGGAAGATGAAGTCTTCCTAGTTCACACAAAGCCCCTCCCCTTGTCTCCCACCCCTACACACATAGACACACACCAGAGAGACAATGAACTATGCTCAGGTCTCATGAATAGGCCCCTTGTTGTAGAGAATCAAGGCAAGGGCTGGACTGGGCCTGGCAGCCCCAGCCCCTCCTGTCTGCTAACTGGAAACTTGAAAACAGAAAAATGGGTTGGGGGAACAGGACTACTGTTGCTTAGCAATCAGGTCCCTTGTACCAAAAAAAAAAAGGAAGGGCCTCATACATGATAGCACAAATCCCCCTTCTTGCTGACAGGGCTACACTAGAGAGAGTGACATTAGCTTCTATGGAAATGTTTCTGAGCTGGTGTGGAAGCTGGCCTTTCCAGCAGTCTCAGATTGTCACCATGGGGCGGGGCGTCGCTGATAGGTGATGATAAGGAATATTTGTTATCTATCTCTCAGCCATGACTGTACCTCTCACCTTGCTAAGAAGTGAGGCCTCCCCACCCTGGTCACTCCTGGGATCCAGGAGTGGTTCCTTGATGCCATCTTGTTTGCTGATGCCAGGCTGGGACTGGGCACATCTGGGAGCATGGCTCCTTAAAGAAGAGAAGGAGACCCCGAGCAGGGGGGTTGAGGGGACGGCAAGCAGTCTTCCAGATGGCCTCGAGAGGACCCCTCAGATGTATCAGTTCAATAGTCCAGGCTCTAAGAGTCAAGCTTTTCCTGAAGACGGTTTTTCACTTGCCCCAGAAAGCCCCCCCACACTGTGAAAGGAACGTTGTCATACTCACCTTGCAGGGTTGAAGTCCAAACCAAATGAGATATCGACTATAAAACTCTTTTTCTAATGTCTAGCTTAGACTAGTGATATTATGCTTTCTAGAAACCTGTAGGGGAGAGTTCTTAGGGGAGATGACCTAAGGCGAAGGACACCTACCCTAGAGCACCTTCCCCAACCAAGCAAATGAAGATCAGAAGGAAAGCTCTGCGAATTAAAGACACCAGAGTCAGGGAAAAGACAGTACATCTTACAGCAAAGGCTGGAGCTGGCAGACGAGGAAAAGAATGAACCACTGATGCTCTTGAACCTTGGCTGGGTGAGACTTTTGTTGAAATAGGCGTGAAGACTCATTCTGTCCAGGGTGACATGGGCCTATGTTCCACTTTGTTGGACTAGCCAAGGAAGTAAATTAGCTGTATTTTATTACTCTTGCTTTTAACTTTACAGCAAATTAAAAGCTGTTTTGTGTCGCTCAAAGCTTGAAATAAATATTTGAGGTAAGGGATATAGTTAAGATTGATAGTTAAAGTTTATGCACTCATACGTGTCTGTGTAAGTGAATGCTTCATGTATGCAGGTTCCATCAGAGACCAGCAGAGGGCATCAGATTCTCCAGAGGTGGTTGTGAGCTCCACAGTGTGGGTGTTGGGTACTGAACTGGGGTCAGCAAGCACTCTTAACTGCTGAGCCGTCTCTCCAGCCTTTAACTGTATTCTTATGTGTGTTTTCCTTTTAGACTTTACTAACCTGGGGTCAGAAAGGCTCTGCTAGTTGTATTTCTTACCATCAGTTTACCCTCTAGGACCAACTCAGGGTTCCAGCTCTTCTCATACTCCTTTTCCTTGGCTTTTGGAGGGAGATAGATCTGGATGACTTGCCACACTTTATGTAGATCCACCTGCCTCTGCCTCCCGAGTGCTGAGATCAAAGGCATGCACCACATCTGGCGTGGGTGGTAGAGTATAGACAAGCAGCTTGAGTGTCACTTCCGAAGATTCCATCACTGAGAACTGTGAGCTGCCTGAGACACACCCCCCCCCCCGAATCCCCAACTCTTGCCTGCCCCACCACTGTGACTGCCAAACTTCTCCCGTGCCAGCTGCGCTATCACGTTTCACCCCTTTTTCTCCTACACTAGTGGATCCAAACACAGGGATGAAGAGGCAGAGATCCGCCATGATTTATAGACATAGAGAGCAGGTGGCCAGAGATGAGACTCCCTAGATAGCCACTGAAGACTCCTAGAGCAGTACTCTTCAGCCTACAAATGACCATCTACAGTGTGTCATGAATGAGCCTGGGCATGGGGGTTAAATAAGTCCCAGGCTTGGAGTCCACAGGCTAGGATAGGAACTGATCAAAATAACGTATTTGTGAAAACTGAAATTACAATGGACAAAGGTGTATAGAAAGACCAGGAGACTTCCTGGTAACACACACCCAAGAAATTCTCTGTCCAGTCATTAGCAGAACACTAAAGAGAGACTTCAGTGGTCATGCGACAAAGAATACAGCCATATAAAACTGGATCTGAAAAGTCACTTGTCAGACAAAGAAACAGTAAGAACAAGCTCTAAGGACAGGGAGGACCCTGAGTTCCACAATTCCTGTGCTGTATACTTTGAAATCCAGTTTTTGAGGCTGTGTGGTGGTTTGAATAAAAATGGCCTTCACAGGTTCATAGGGAATGGCAATATTTAAAAGGATTAGGACATGTGGCCTTGTTGGAGCAGGTGTGGCCTTGTTAGAGAAAGTGTCTCTTGGAGGGGGAGGGTTGAGATTTCAGAAGCTAAAGCCAGGCCCGGTGTTACTCTCACTTCCTGCTGCCTGATGATCTGGGTTAGAACTACTGACTGCTTTTCCATGCTGGTCTGCCTACATACGACCATGCTTCCCACCAGCAGACTAAACCTCAGAACCTGTAAGCGAGCCCCAATTAAATGTTTTCTGTTGCTCTGTTGTTAAGATATTAAAAAATAAAAAGAGTTGTCATGATCGTGATGTCTCTTCACAGCAATAACACCTGAGACAGCTGAAGAGATGGCTCAGTGGTTTAGAGCATGTGAAGCTCTTCCAGAGAACCTGGGTTTGGTTCACAACACACATGTCAGGCAGCTCACATCCACCCGTAATTCCATCCCCAATAGATTCAACACCCTCTTCTGGCCTCTGCAGACCCACACAGAGACATAGATACAGACAAACATTCACATAAAGTTAAAGAAATGAAAATAAAACAAAGCTCTTATCTATCCGTAGATAGGTTAGAGCATGGCAGAAATGACTAAATTACAGCGCAGATGCAGACAACACAAATACCAGTAAAAAGAACCTGAGAGGTAGACGTTCAGGGCTGGGGGCGGCGACCCTGACTTCAACAACAACATCATGCTGAGGTACGGTATGTGGTGATTGCATTGACACCCTGACCCTGGGAACAACTCACAGATAGGTTCCTGTATTTTATGCTAAAGGCTGTACTACTAACAAGGCCCAGAAGGCACAGCTTAGAAGTCAGGCTCTTACAGAAGGACAGGCTCTAGGAAAATTAGGATATTTGAGAATCTACATCGTGTTACAAGGGACATCTGGGCTGCCAATGAAAAAACAGATCATAATTTCAAGGCCAGCCTTGGCTACAAGGTAAGCTCAAAGGCAGCCTTGGGAGCTTATAAAAGTCCTGTCCCAAAATAAAAAGTGAAAAGCCAGGTGGTGGTGGCACATGCCTTTAACCCCACTTGGGAGGCAGAGGTAGAAGGATCTTTGAATGCAAGGCCAAACTGATTTATAGTCAGCTATCTACAGGACAACCAGAGCTACATAGAAAAACACTGTCTAGGAAAACAAAGTGGACAAAGAGAACTATAGCTTAATGGTAGACTACTTAGTATGCATGAGACCTTGTGTTTGGTTCCCAGGACCAGAGAATCAAATAAATAAGATAATTCTATTTCTTCATCAGCTCTTGCATGGCCTAATGGTACCCCAGAGGATGCTGAAGTGAGATATAGTGTCAGCAGTATCTGATACACAAGCTGGTGAACAGGGCTGGGTTGCAGTAGGAAAAAAGTAACAGTCCTTACTGGCTTATATGATAAAGGCTTATTTCTTACTAATGCTCCAAGTCCACAGGGAGCCAAACCACAGCATTCTCTTTACGCATCCTCTATTAAGACTTCAGGCCGAGCTGAGGAACCAGCTCAGTAAATAAACTGCTTGCTCTACAAGCGTGAACATCCGAGTTTGGATTCCCAGCACCCATGCAGCTCCTGATGATAATTTCAGCATGCAAAGGTGGAAACAAAAGGATCCTAAGGGGCTGCTATTTGGCCAGCTGAAGCAGTGAGCGTCAGGTTCAGTGAGACATCTTGTCTCAAAAATGAAAGTGAAGAGAAATTAAGAAAGACATCCAAATCAACTCCCAGCTTTCACATGCGCACATGTGCATATGAGTGTGCATATGTGCACACTATATGCACACACACATAAATTCAAGCCAAAGAACAGCCTTCATCTGGCATATCCCTCGTCACAATGATGAGAGAGTAAAGCCCTAGAGGGCCTTGGGTTGTCAGTCCTCACTTTGGCCATAAACCACTCATTTCTCCAGTCTTGCATGACTCCACCAACCATGACGAGCATACACACACACACACACACACACACACACACACACAATGCAATCCTACAATCTGCTGAGCAGCACTAATAACTACCATGGTGGGTACTGGGTAAATGTTTACTTGAAAGGGGGAGTTAGAAATTCTCTTGCAAGAGAGAGTCATTAAGTCCACATTTATTCTCCACTGGCAACTGGAGATAAGAAAGTAGTGAATAAAACAAGATCAAAGACTGACCTCCCTGCCATCCAGTTGGCATATCAGTTAGGGATTCTCACTGGTTCTTGTCCCTCTCAAAGAGTCCCATGTCCAGAGGAAGGCAGCCCAGCAGCCTGTGTTCATTTGAGTTACACTCTAGTTGGAGTTAGTGGTGTGACTGTGCATTGCTGGTGATGACAGGACATCAGAGCTTCTGAGACCCGCTCTGCTTTCTTCCAGAGTAGATACCACACACCGAATGGGCCTTGTCTCTCCATCCTTCTCTGCCTAGCTTTCAGAGCCGTTCTGGAGAATGCTTAACTCTAGGTTGAAGGAAGAATGAAGTAAAGTGAAGGAGACACTATCAAGTAGTGTTCAAGCATTGGAATACCCTGAGGGTGATAGCTCCTTGAATCATGCCCTATCTGAAACCGCCTAAAGCGCACAGTCCTCTAGATGGAGGCCCAGAGGCCTGTGCTTCCGCCTGGTGATCTGGAGTAGCTTCATCCTGGTCCTGCCTCTGCTACCTCACCTCCTCCTCCACCAGGCCCACTTCTGTACGTGAACCTCCACTCATGACACTTGAAATGAGTGTTTCTTTTCCTCCTTCAGTCCCCTCAAGAGCATCAAGGGCCTTTCTCAACTTCCTTCAGATGGTCCCTGGAATCCTAAGAGGTAACAGGATGTTCCCTTTCACCCCAATGGAAATACCAAATTCTGTTTCATATTTTAGGCTTATAAAGTTTGTAGAATGAGAATACTAGATCCAACCTCTTTCCTTTAGAGGAATAAATAGAAGCTACGAACAGTGGAGAGCACATAAGCTCAGGCCTCCTGACTTCCTGTCCAGAATCTTTCCCCCTGCCAACCCATGCATATGATACGTAAGTCATATCCTCACCCCATAACCAGGGTCAGAGGGAAGAAATCCCACCTGTAGACCAGTGCTCTGCTCAGCACTCATGGATTCTCATGGTGATCATCAGCTCTCCATATCTGCCAAGAGATAACAGTTTCGGACCTTGATTGTTCTTGACTGGATTTATGCTTGACATCGCCTTGTATTCCTGACTGCCTGCTCTGGATTTTAGGCCTATTTAGATAGCTTCCTCAATCAAATCAATTCCTCGGGGGCATCAGTATTTCCCCACCTCACTATGCTTGTTCTCTCTGTTGAAAAGGGGAGGGTTGGTTTTCCAGGTGCTGGTGGTGAGACAACACGGCACTGGAGCATGCAGGCTTGAGACTGTACTTTTCATCTCCTTGTGATGAAGATAAGGGTGGCTTCATCTCTGTCAGCAATGCATCCCTCATTCTAACACAGTCTCTACTGTAACAGGGCCCACCTGCACCTACCGTATCCTCAGATGATTACCCCACTCCTTGGAGTTTCAGTTTGGGAACCCCACTGGAGTTTGTGCAAGCCATCAGACCCTCTACCACCAACCTACAACCTGATGAAACCCAAGCACACCTCTTTCCACCCAGACCTCTGGAAAGCAGTTTTCTCAACAAATAAATGAATGATTCCCCAGTCTCATAAAAATAAAAGCTTTAATTAGTAAAAATTGGGGAAATGCTGTCACTAGTTAATTTATTCTATATCATTACTTGGTGTGAATAGGCAAGGGAGGCCCCTGAGTGACTGTTGCTATTTTCCTTGCTTTGACTATAATTTCCTTGCTTTATCTATAAAGAAATGGATAAAAATGTATTTAGGAAGAAAATCCAGGTGGTTCAGTTGCTCTTTCATTAGCACACTGCATTCTGAATACCATATTCTGCTTTGTTAATCCTACCAAAGCGTGAGAAAGGAGTACTCACGTAGGCAGGTTGCCTTCTCAGAAGGGCTCTGAGGGGCCTGAAAGTGACTCCCTCTCAGCCTTTTCTTCCTTGAGGACTTCTTCATTTCCCAAAAGTCCCATTGGCAAGAAAAAAGTAACCTTTATTAATACCTTAGGGTCACCTCAGTTGGAGAGTAACAAAAATCTGCCCCCTTGTCCAGCTCTTCAGCTACCCTAGCCACCTAACAGCATTTCTCCCAGGGTTACCATAACAACCACATACTGATCTTCTGTCTCTAATCTTCATTATAATCAACCTGAACAGCAGAGGACAACTATGCTGCTCTAAGAAAAGGTACCGAGCCCTGTGGATAAACAGGATAAGAGTCATGGGTTAGATTAAGGGTAAAGAGTTAACAAGTCATATGCCTGGACCTTAGGCCGATCAGCCTAAAACTATTGTAAACATCTGTGTGTCTCTGCGGGTCTTTGGGTCTAAACCTTGAGGCTAGGCTGGAAAGTCCAGGCCAGAAACCACCTACTACACTGAACCATCTTTCCCTTAAAGAAAATCTATCTATCAGGCTGAAGGGATGGCTCAATGGTAAAGGGATCTGTCACTACATCTGATGACCTGTCTCCTGGACCCACATGATAGAAAAGATAACAGACTCTAACATGAACCATCTTTGACCTGTACATGTGCACACACTCACAAACAGGTATGCACATACACGCATACACATATGCACACACAAGTCCACACATATATGTACACAAAATAAATAAAAGTAATAAAAAAAATTTAAATCTACCAATATGAAATAAATAAATTAAAAATAGACTCTTCGCTTTCATGCCTTGCTGCCAAAGCAACAATGCCAAGAGCAAGCTTAAATATATTAATTTTCCATGGATACACACAGCCTCTGCAGCCTGGTGTACATTCATTCATGAAGCATGTGTTTTCATGTCTCTCCCAGGCACTGTTCCAAACATGTTATGAAAATAATCAAGACATGTAGTGGGATTCAGGTGTTATTTAGGAAAACCTTTGTAGCACCTGAGAATCAGGACCCCTACTGGGCATGGCCGAAATCAATTGGGACCTGGGGAACACCGAGTTCCATCCTGTTTTGTTCCTGTGTTCTCGGAGAGCAGACCAGCAGCCTGGTGTGGGACAGTTCCTCTCTCCAAGAATTGTCTTAAGGTTCAATTTGTATCATGAGTGTTCATATACCCCTCAGTAAATATTAATCCTTTCTACAATATATTGCAATATTTATTCAATAAAGACATGCAGAGTCTGTCCTCAAGGACCTCATAATCTGGCTTGGTTAAACTGACCATTCAAGTATATTTTCCAAAGAGCATCCCTATGAGGTACAAAGGTTCATCGTTTGCTCCCATTTTTAACCTTGTCCCATAAACCAGCCCCTTGTTTTTCCTTGAATATACCCAGAATAAGCCACGGGACCTTGTTCCTACTATTCTATATTCCTAAATTCTTATCTACATTAAACTGTTTATATTTATTGATGATGTACAATGTGCATGCCAGGCATTGGTGTGAATACTGAATGCACAACCATGAGCAAAGCCAGACCCAAGAGCTTTCTCTCCAGAAGGAAAAGCTGTACTCACAAGTACAGAAAGAGTGCTAAAAAGAGAGAGACAAGGTGTTAATGAAAACCTGGCACACTGACACGATGGAATATGAAGATCAGGGATGACTTCCTCAAGGAAGCCATGAAGAGCGGGTCTGGAATGGTAAATCATACTCCAGATAAAGGCTATGATCAAATCCTGTGGTTAGAGAGAATAGAACCTTCAAAGAACTAAAAGAAGCTAGAGCTAGGAAGGGGTGGTGCATGCAGAAGCTGGAGGGGCACATGGGACAGAGCAAAGCTCTAGAGCCATGCTTAACATCTGTCCTTGTCCCTTGAGCAAGGGCAAGCACTTCTAATAAGCTACATGATCTGCCTGCCACCTTCCTTTAAGACCAAATTAAATGTTTCTCTGTGTCCCAGGACTAGAGTCCATGCACTGATGAAGCACACGCCACCTCCTGGCACTTGGCAAAATGAATGTGTATATGGCTCCTGAGCAATGATAGGTTCTCGGAGTATAGACCTGTTCTCTTCATTGTCACTTCAGCACATAATCTTGGTGTGTGCCACGTACTCAGCAAGCGTATGCCGTGCTGGCCAATCAATCAATATACGCGGTCAAGATAATCTGCTGTGTTTTCTCTGTCTTCCATTTTACCCATCCAGTCCTAGGTCACCCTCTCAGTACCTGTATTAGTTACTTTTCTCATTACTCTGGCAAAATCTCTGACAAAAGAGGCTTAAGGAAGGGGATGCTACATCTCAGAGTTCCGTCTCAGCGGAGAAAGCAAGGCGGCGGGGGCGAGGCAGCTGCTCACATTGCATCCAGACAAGAAGCAGTGAGAAATGAATGCTGTGGCTTAGCTCACGTTCTTCTTTTGATTCCTTCTGGCACTCCAGCTCATGAGATGGTTGTGCCCACATCCAAGGAAGGTCTTCCCACCTCAATAAACTCAGTCGAGAAATTCCCTTACAAACATGCCCAGGGGTAATCTCCTAGTTGGTTCTAGATCCTGTCACAATGGGAATCAAAATTAATTGTCACACCACCTTTGGCCTTCTAAACAGCCCCCTTGCATCCCTTCCCTCTCCCACACCACCCATCCTCTAGATAGCTACCAGGGTTCAGACCTGACCACTCTCCCTCTTACACAAACCTCCCTGTCTTTCCTTTGCTGGCAGCACAAACAACCATCCAATATACTTCATAATCCAATCCTAAACCAACTGCTTTGGTTTGTGTCTTAATGTTTCCTTTCTTCCCTGCAGCCTATATTCTAACGACAAAGCCCTAGAATAGTCAAGTAGAAGGCCACTCCCATGCCTCACCTTCATGAGGTCTATACTCCTATCCTATAAAGTTCTTCCTTCTTTATGGGAGATTATGTTGTTACATTGTAAATAATTGTCCCACCCACTTTTAATAAAAAGCACTGATTGGCCAAAGGCAGGCAGGAAGTGTGGGCGGGGCTACCAGACTAGGAGAACTCTGAGATCTGGAAGAACAGAGCAGAATGTGAGAGAGAAGCCGGAAGAAGCAGAGGACAACTATGCTGCTCTGAGAAAAGGTACAGAGCCGCAGAACAGGTTAAGAGTCATGGGTTAGATTAAGGGTAAAGAGTTAGCATGTTATATGCCTGGGCCTTAGGCCAATTACCTTAAAACTATAGTAAGCCTCTGTCTCTGTGGGTCTGTGGGTCTGCAGGCCTAAACCTTGAGGCAAGGCCCAAAAGTCTGGGCCAGAAACCTCATACTACACTTCATATTCTCAATAAACTAAAATCTACTGGTGCTTCAAGATACAGTTCAACTTTCAGTACATCACAGACTGAACTTCTAATGCCCTGAATCCAGAACTAGTGGCTTCTCTTTGTATACAGATATCCATTCTTGGCCCTTTGCTCAACAACAGCATATCATAGTCTTCAATTGGGGGGGAACCTAGCCACTTCTATCCCCTGCACCAGTCACACAGCAGCAGCAAAGAGAAGGAATGTTTGCCAAATATCTCTCTCCTTTCAACACAGAACCATGTACTCCCAGGAGAAACTGGAGCACAAGGCTGCCTTTTTAAAATACCCAGACAAAAATATGACCCAAGCTGGATTCTATGAAATGGTTTATAAGCCCACAAAGAACTATTCATTGTCCCTGGACCCAGGCTCTGAGATAAAAAATTAAGTCTATAATTTACATACTACAAATTAAAATGCCTTCCCCACAGCTGTTCATATTGTAAAGTAGTTTTTTCACTCTGTCCAGAAGCCCTTTCTAGAGGGAGAAAAGAGAATGGAGAAATGCTGTAATTGTGTTATAATATCAAACTCTAAAAGAAAAAGAGAGACACACATAAAGACATTTTCTTTGAGAGCCATCTAGGTTTCCACATGGAAATGTGAAATAAATCCAACTGTAAAGCAGACCATGAGAACAGTTCCCCACAGAGGGAGCCAGTGGTGCCAGGACGAGACACCTCGGACAGTTTCCATCTGTTTTAATTAAGACTTGAAGAAGCAACAAAAATATTAGTCATGTAAAAGCAGCCTAAGACTTTCCGTCACTACCTGGTGACTGACACAGTGTACAACTTCTGTGACTTAGGAAAAACCACTCACTCTCCACATGTGCCGCTTTCTCTGATTTCTCAAGTCTTTGCAATATTCTCCAAGACTGATGTTCATCAACCATGCCAAGTCTTGTTGACACATGTATGCAGGGCCGCTCAAGGGATTCTGTCTAGCTGAGACACACACATTAGGGACACAGGTAGTGACAGAATATAATCCCAGCAATAGATGATCTACATAGATCATGAAACATACGCAAGATCATAGTCTCCCTTGATTTACCTTAGCTTTTGCAGAGACGGGTCCTTTGGACTCCGGTGTTCAAAACTATTCTAAGGATGGAGAGATAGCTCCATCTGTTGACCTGAGTTCAATTCCTAGGATCTATACATATTTTTAAAAATAAATAAGCTGAGTAAGATGACAAGTGCTTAAAATTCTAGCACTAGGGAGACACAGACAATTGGATCCCTGTAGTTCATTGGCCAGCTTGACTAAACTACTTGTCAAGTTCCAGGCCAATGAAAAGCCTTATCTCAAATAAAAGAAAAAAGAAGCACAGGAGGCCTAAGGAGCAGCACCTGACATTGTCATCTGGTCACTAGAATCATGCTTACACACAGAAATTCACACCACACATCCTCATATTCTCTCTCTCTCTCTCTCTCTCTCTCTCTCTCTCTCTCTCTCTCTCTCTCTCTCTCTCTCTCTCTCTCTCTCTCTCTCCCTCCCTCCCTCTCCTCCCCTCCATCTTTCCCAAAATGTTTTTCCCTCTTACATTCCTCCACTGTTCCCCCTCTCCTCCCAACATCCCTCCTTATCCCCCATCCATTCCTCACAGGCCTTCCTCTAGTAGTCAACACAGGCTAACATACCAAGCTGAGGCAGGAACCATCCTTCCTCCCTGTATCAAGGCTCAGCAAGACATCCCATCCTAGGGAGTAGGCTCTAAAAAGACAGTTCATGTAACTGGGATAATTCTTGGTCCCATAGCCAGGGGGGCCTTCACAGCTTGATCACAGGGCCTAGCTCAGCCCCATGCAGGCTCTTCAGCTGTCAGTCCAGAGTCCTGAGTTCCCATCAGCTTGAATTAGCTGTCCCCATGGTTTTCCCCATTGTGCTCTTGATACCCCCCTGCTCCTCTAGTGGCTTCTCCCTCTCTTCAACTGACCTCCAGGAGTTGGGCCAAGTGCTTGGTTATGAATGTCTGCAACTGCTTCCATCAGTCATTGGATGTAGGTTCTATGGTGGCAATTAAGGTAGTCAGCAATCTGACTACAGGGGAAGGATAGCTCAGGCACCCTATCCAACAATGCTATGAGTCTTCTCTGGGACTTCCTTGCGGGTTCCTGTGGATTTCTCTAGCACCAGGCTTCACCCTAAACCCATGATGGCTCACTCTGTCAAGATACTTCTTTCATTGCTCACCTCTCTGTCCCTCCTCCAACTTAGCCTTCTCAAACCCTCATTGTTCCCACCCCCATCCTCCCCCCTTTACACCCCCTCACAGTTTACCCAGGAGATCTTAACCATTTCCTTGGGCAATGCATACATATCCCACTTAGGGTCCTCTTCACTACCTAGCTTCTCTGGGGTTGTGGACTCTAGCCTGTTCATCCTTTGCTATGTGTTTACTATCTACTATCCACTTATGAATGAGCACATACTGTATTTGTCTTTTGGGGGCTGAGTTACCTCACTCAGGATGGTTTTTTTTCTAGTTCCGTCCATTTGCCTACAAATTTCATGATGTCATTGTTGGTTTTTTACCGCTGAGTAATACTCCATTGTGTACATGTACATTTTCTTTATCCATCCTTTGGTTGAGGGGTATCTAGGTTGTTACCAGATTCTGACTATTATGAATAATGCTGCTGTGGACATAGCTAAGCAAGTGTCCTTGTGGGGTGGTTGAGCATAAGAGTGGTATTTCTGGGTCCTGGGGAAAGCTGATTCTCAGTTTTCTGAGAAACTGCCATACTGCTTTCCAGAGTGGCTGTACAAGCTTACACTTCCACCAAAAGTGGAAAAATGTTCCCTTTTCTCCACATGGTCTCCAACATAGGCTGTCATCAGTGTTTTTGATCTTAGCCATTCTGATAAGTGTAAGATAATATCTCAGAGTCATTTCGATTTGCATTTCCCTGATGGCTGAGGATGTTGAACACTTCCTAAAATGTCTTTCAGCCATTTGAGATTCTTCTGGTGAAAATTGTTTAAATCTGTACCCCGTTTTTAAATTGAGTTATTTAGTTTTTTGAAGAAACTATTCTTGCATTCTTTATATATTTTAAAGATCAGCCCTCTGTCAGAAGTGGGGGGGGGGTGGTAAAGATCTTTTCCAGTTCTGTGGGCTCTTTTTGCCTTACTGACCGTGTCCTTTGCCTTAGAGAAGCTCCTCAGTTTCCGGAGGTCCCATTTATTAATTGTTGCTCTCGGTGTCTGTGTTATTAATGTTATATTTAGAAAGTGGTCACCTGTGCCAAAGCACTCAAGGCTATTTCTCACTTTCTCTTCTATCAGGTTCAGTGGAACTGGATTAATGTTGAGGTCTTTGATCCATTTTGACGTGAGTTTTGTGCAGGTCGATGAATATAGATCTATTTGCCTTCTTCTATAGGCTGACATTCAGTGGTGTCAGCACCATTTGTTGAAAATGCTATCTTTTTTTCTTGTACAGTTTGGCTGCTTTGCCAAAAGTCAGGTCTTCATAGCTGTGTGGATTAATGTCAGAGTCTTCAGTTTGATTCCATTGGTCAACATGTCAGTTTTTATGCCAATACTAAGCTTTTTTATTATTAGTAGTAGAACTTTATAGTAAAGCTTGAAGTCAGAGATGGTGATGCCTCCGGAACTTCCTTTATTGTGTAGGATTGTTTTTGTTATCCTGGGGTTTTGTTGTTTTTGTTTTTTTTTAATATATGAAATTGAGTATCATTATTTTGAGGTCTGTGGACAATTGTGTTGGGATCTCGATGAGGATTGCAAAGAATCTGTAGATTGCTTTTGGTAAGATTGCCATTTTTACCATGTTGATCCTACCTATCCAAGAGCATGGGAGATCTTTCCATTTTCTCATATCTTCAATTTCCTTCTTCAATGACTTCTTCTTGTCATACAGGTCTTTCTCTTCTTTAGTGAGAGTTACCCCAAGATATTTTATGTTGTTTGTGTCTATTGTAAAGGGTGATGTTTCTCTGATTTCTTTGTCCACCTGTTAACCACTTGTATATAGGAGGGCTACTGACTTTTTGAGTTAATCTTGTAACCTGCCACATGACTGAAGGTGTTTATCAACAGTGAGAGTTCCCCAGGTAGAATTTTTAGAGTCACTTATGTATACTATGATATCATCTGCAAATAGCAAACGTTTGACTTTTTTTCCAGCTTGCAGCCCCTTAATCGTCTGTTGTCTTATTGCTCTAGCTAGAACTTCAAGTAGTATATTGAATAAATATGAAGAGAATGGACAGCCTTGTCTTGTTTCTGATTTTAGCGGAATCATTTTGAGTTACTCTTCATTTAGTTTGATGTTGACTATTGGTTTGCTATATATAGCCTTTATTATATTTAGGTGTGTTCCCTGTATCCCTGATCTCTCCGAGACCTTTATCATTTTTGATAAATTTGATTTTGTCAAAGGTTTGTTTCAGCATCTAGTGAGGTGATCTTGGCCCTTTTCCTTTGCTGCTCTTAATGTTCTTTCTTTATTCTGTATTTTAATGTCTTATTATGTAGTGAGAGGACTTTTTCTGTCCAGTCTATTTGGTGTTCTGTAAGCTTCTAGTATCTTCATAGTCATGTCTTTCTTTAGGTTGGAAAAGTTTTCTTCTATGATGTCATTGAATATATTTTCCATGGCTTTGAGCTGGAATTCTTCTCCTTCTTCTAGCTCTATTATTCTTAAGCTTGATCTTTTTATGATGTTCCAGATTTCCTGGATGTTTTGTGTTAAAAATTTACTGGATATAAAACCAATGAATCTATTTCCTCTGTTGTATCCTCAATGCCTAAGATTCTCTCTTCTACCTCTTGTATTCTGTTGGTGATGCTTGCCTCTGCAGTTCCTACTCATTTACTCAGATTTTCCTTCTCCAGACTTCCTTTAGTTTGTGTTCTTTATTGCTGCTATTTCAATTTTAAAGTCTTGGGCTGTTTCCTTCACTTGTTTTTTCTTGGCTTTAAGGGATTTATTGATTTACAGTTTTGGGGGTTTTTTGTTGTTTTTTGTTTTGTTTTGTTTTTGTCTTTTCCTCTATTTCATTTCCTCTTTAAGAGCTTCCACCTTCTTCTTAGTTATTTTTAAAGTCACTTTTCTCTGCTTCATCTGCATTGGGGTGTTTAGGTCTTACTGTTGTAGAACCTCTGGTTTCTGGAGGCGCTACAGTGCTCCTTATGTTGCTGAAGATACTCTTACACTGTCTTCTACCCATTTCTTCCTCAAATTCACAGTTGGAGCCTGTGTCTCCAGGGGTCCCACTTCTTTCGATCTGTCCTTCTGAATCTGTCATTTGCTGTGGTTCCTGACTGTCCTTCCTGATTGCTATCTTTCCCAAGTAAACTTTGATGCTTAGGGGATGTTAGGATGCAGGAGTGGGAAGTGGGGAGTGATGTGGGATGTCTTTCTGTGTGCTGTGAATATCATTCTTTAATAGAGATTGTTCTGGCCTATGGCAGGCATCTTAGAAGTAGGTGGGAAATTGGAGCATAGGTGTAGGGAAAGGAGAACGGAGTAAAGAGAGATGAGATCCAGCCGCCCAAGAAACAAGATGTAAAGAAATAAGTGAGCCATGGGCCATGTGGCAGACAGATTAATGGAAATGGGTTAAGATGCAAGAGCTAGCTAGCAATGTGCCTGAGCCATAGGCCAAACAGCATGAAATTAATATGTGTCTGATTTGGGGGGTGGGGTTAAGCAGCAGGTCCAGACCATAGGGCTAGGAGGTCTGGGACTGCAGGACTGTGGGTCTGAAACACCAGTCAGACGGACCAGAAACCTCATTCTACATGGGGTAATGCTGCTAGGTCTCTGGGTCTGAGGCAGGTGTGGAGGAAGGGCCAAGTATGTGCCTCTGGTGCCTGAAGCTCAGGAGCTCACCTGTCCTTTCCAATTGCTGCAGTAGAGGGTGCAAACACACTCATAAACAAAAAGCCAGCCTGAAAGGTAAGCAGGCCAGGACTTTCTATCTCTGATGAGTGGCCACCCTGAGAACATGGAAACTGAATGAATTGCCCAAGCTCACACTGAGCAGGAAATAACAAACCCGAAGCCTGGTGCCCTGGGTGCAAATCCAGAGCTCTCTATCTCTCCAGGGCTGTCACAGGAGGGGAAGATACTAACAAAGAAAAATGTATAATAAGTTAGTCAATGTACCGGGAGTAAAAGTTAGGTCTGGGATAAGGGACAGGTTAGGAGTCAGGCTCACTTGGACAGGTGAAGAGAAAAACCCTAACCAAGAGAACATGAAGGTTCTGTGGTGCCATTTTAGGGCCTTCGACAGTATGAGAGAGCTAATGTATGGAAGGACAGTGAAGCTGCAGGGCCTGCCCTGTACTCTTTTACTTTCAAAATAGACACTCGAGTGAGAGAGTCCTAAACGCTCCTCCCAACCCTCCTCATCCTGCCAGAGCAGCAGCAGTTCCCAGGGCCTGGGGCTGCTCCAGGGATGTCTAAAGTGTGCTCCGTTATCTTGTCCTCTGCTTGTCTGCCAGTGCACGAGTCAGTTACGGAGCAGCTGTCCCAGCAGTTCAGCTAATTAAATTAGAGGCCACTGAATGCTTTATTGACCTGGCACTCACTCCAGTGAGCAGGCCCACATTGAAGGTGACTGTATTCACAACTGTTCCCTAACAGATTAAATAAAATGGACAGACAACACGGGGGAGCGGCAGAGTAAAGCATGTGAGCAGTGCTGTCTAAAGCACAGCCGTGTGAGCTGGGGATCTGTGTGGTGTTGGGAGTAGAACTATCCCCCCACCACTTATGGTGTCACATTCAGAAGTCCTTCACCTACGTTTGTCCTGACAGACCAGAAATCCTTACTCACTCAACTTAGAGATAGGGTCTTTGCAGAAGTAATAAAAGTTTTGAAAAAGGGCTCTAGCAGGACACTTGATGATGCCCAGAAGGAAAGCCATGTGAACATACAGGGACAAGGCCATTTATGAGGCAAGAGACCTGGAACAGGTCCTTCTCACTGAGCCATCAGTAGGAGCCAAACCTGTGAACAGCTTAACTTTGAACTTATAGTTTCCAGAACCGATGGTGGACTTGGCTGTCCTGGAACGCGCACAATGATATCTACCTCTCTGTCTGCCAAGTACTGGGTTTAAAAACAAGTACCACTGCCCCACCTTTTTTTCTTTTGTTTTTAAGACTTCCAGCCTGTGGTATTTCGTTACTATTTAACTAATTGTAAAGCCTATTAAACTAATGTATCTGGAGATGTGAAAAACAGAAAGACCCCTGGGTAAAAGACTTCTCTGGAACAAAAAAAAAAAAAAGATGTAGAAGCAAACAAGCCTGGGTAAGGAGTCTGATATCATATGACTGTCTGTAAATCTTCCATCAAACACTTCATCTCTGTGTTACGGATTTTCATCCTAAGATACAAACAGCAATAACTATCTCATAGGGTCGTTCTTAGGATTAAATATAGTCTTTGCATATGCAGATCCAGGTCTCCCATGATCTTTAGCATCGAGATGCAGGATTCACTGCAAATTCTGATGCTGAGTCCCTTTTGTAAAACGAGTATGAAATGCTCTGAGGCTGATGTGGCCTCCCCGTCTATAGAATTTTGTTCCATGTATTGATGCTTTTGCTCTGGGTTCTGTCTGCCCTGCTGAACTTAACCCAACTTGCTCCTTGGCGCTGACAGGGGTGTTATGCTCAGAAATCCTTCGGTTCCATATATCCTGCCAGATGAGGGCCTGCCTCACATCACTTTCCTACATGTGGATGGCCATATAGATGCTGCCAGACCCTGCACACAGGTCTGCATTCTTGTTGCCTTATTTTATTTACTACTAACCATAACAAAGTCATATAACACAGGCTGATTTATTCAGAAACATTGAAAAATCAGCTGTTTTAACTACCTACCTATTCCATCTAAGCTACCCTGTCAAACCTAGGCATGGCAGCATATACCCATACCCCTACTACTGAAACAGGATGGCTGCCAAAGACCGAGGCCAGCTTCGGCTACACAGAGAGACCTTGTCTCAAAAAAACTAAAAAAAGAGGAAAAACCTGACCTTACAAAACATGATATAATAAAATCAGTAGTGTGGCTGCAGATGGAAGCCAACAATGACTTCTACAAAAAGGCCATTAGAACGCAAAAGCCCTAAGAGTGGCCACAACATGTAAAAACCAGTGGTAGGAAGATGAAAGTCTAGAGCACGCTAAAGTTTATTTCTTTTAAAAAATCAGTTTCTATGAGGGTATGACCAAGACCAATGAAAGGAAGAGGGCTCAGGCTACGTACGCTTGGAGCTGATGTGGTATTTTTTAAATGACAGACAACTGAAGAACTCAGCCACTGCTTTGCCTCCCCATTCCCTATCAAAGAGAATAATCTTCAACCTGGAAGTGACAGAACAAGTGCTGTTAAAAGGAACACAAAGCCTCAGAGATGGCTGAAGACAGGAAAAGAAATGAGTTCACGAGTCTAGACCCAAAGGAACTCCATCTCCTGAGACAAACAAATAAAAGCTGCAGATGGAATCAATAAAGCATTACATCGTCCTCGAGATGAGAACGTACACTAATTTTCCAAAGGAGTTAGATGAAAGATCTGCTGTAACTTCAGACCAAGGCAACTGAAGTCAATTTTATGAAAGAACCTAGATTACAAAGTAATTGGTGCCAGGTGTAGTGACTCAGGAACACAGAAACCAGGGGATCGCTGTCAATTCAAGGCCAGCCTGCCTATATAGTGAGTTCCAGGCCAGCTAGGGATACACAGTGAGACCCAGTCTCATAATTGGTAAGCAAAGGTTCTAATCTTTTAAACAATATAGAAATGGATATGGTAGCCTTAAAAGACTATACTTAGGAATAGAATGGTAGTGAGGTATAATTTGTAACCATTAATGACACATTTGATGTTATACATATTTTTAGCACACAGTACTTATAATCAAGCATAAATGCAGCCTTTTCTGACGACGAGAACAGCTAGTGAGCTTCCAAATCAGCTTTCATAAAACAGGATAGGGAAGGGACAACTAGAACCAGCCAGGGGCCACTTCCTCAGAGGCCGAACTTGGGAATGGCATTGTTTTGTCTTAAAATGAATCCTAGAGTCCAGGAGGCTCTTTCCTAGGACTTGATAAAATACTTGAGCTGGGTGGCCATGTTTTCTGGGATTCCCAGTGAAGTGACCCAGTAAAGTCTGCTTTCCAAATGCCAAGTTCTCTCTGTGACAGTTAAGAGTTTTGTTTTTGAAGGTGTCTGAACACTGAAAGCACGGTGTTGGGTTAACTGAAGTAAACAGCTAAGGAAGCAGAGGTGTGTGTCAGCTCTCAGTTGCTATTTCACAGCCAGGGCCCTAGACAGAGAAGAGCTTGCAGAGCCGAGGAAAGGATGCAGGCAGCTCTCAAGGACAGTGGTGATCGCAACGAGAAAGCTTCACAGGAAGCAAAACTAAGAGATGGAATGAGCCTTGAGTTTGAAATGCCCTACCTGGCATGTGCTCCCACCATCCAGTGTAGATAAAAGGAAGCGGAGAGAGCAGTGTGACAGACGACACAGAACCGGGCATGAGATGACTATTAAAATTAGGTGACAGGTGAAACAGTTCATCATGCTACTTTTAACTTGTTTCCTAAAATTCCTTGTAAGCCATTAGAAATTCCCCAACAAACTGAAAAGAAAACCACTAAACGCGTACCCTGGCCAATGGGCCCTATGCCAGCCCTAGGCCATCTTGTCCTTCCTCTGCTCCCTCTGCCCTCCCTACTTCTTGCTTGTCCCTCTACTGCTCCAAGCTCTTCCTTAGTATAGGCAGCTAAATACCCACTTGTGGGAATATATTTGTGCGTACTGTATCTTTAAATAAAGGAGCTGGTTTGGACCATGGCAGGTACGTAGAATAGTGGGAGGAGAATCAGAGCTTAGGTAGAGAAGCAGGGTGGAGTCAGGAGACCGCGCGGAAGCCACCGAGAGAGCAACATGTAAACACGGGTGAGCTGCGGGCCGCCACGTGGCCCTGGATTAATAAAAATGAGTTGATTTAAAATGTAAGAGCTAGCTAGCAATGTGCCTGAGCCATAGGCCAAACAGCATAAACTTAATATAAGCCTCTGAGTCATTTCTGGGGGCCTAGGCAGCGGTGCGCAGATAAGCGGTCCGGCGGCAGCTGTGGGTCCGAGACCTCTGGCTGCACGGGACCCGCGAACTATTACAACAGATGGCGCCCAACGTGGGGCGATTATCCACTTAGAGCCTGACAAAGATTAAAAAGAGTTCTAGATCGCAGAAATTGAGCCAGGACAGCTTCCAAATTGTGTGTGTGGAGCGGGTCTTTGTACAAACAAAGCATGGTCCGGGTCACACTCAAAATGGCGCCAGCGGCGGGCTGGCGACAGGCAGTGTGAGCTACAATCAGGCGGGTTCCTGAAAACTAACAAAAGACTCAGTAATGTGATTGATTTTAGATTTCTGCTTATTTAGAACAAAAGAGAAACAGATTTTCTTCGTGGCAGCACCTTCTTGGGTGTGCTCTGTTTAAGGTCCGCTTAAGAAAACTTAGTGATTCAGCCTAATTTGCAAAAACTGTGCTTCTTTTTGGAGAATGTATTTTAAAAGCTCTTAAAGTTAGAAGATGATTAAAGATTCACAATAAAACAGATTCAGATAAAAAGAAAACCTGTAAACGGGTTACAATGTTTGTAAAAGGTACATAGGCCTCAGAGAGAAAATAAAGAGGTTAGAAAAAGTTTTTAAAGCGAGAAATAGAGTGATAAAAATATAATAAGCCACGTAAAGATGGAAAATAGACACAAAATCTGGATTTTGGTTGTTATTGTGTTTTCTTTTAATTTTTTAACTGTTAATGAGCTAACTGCAAAAAGACAATGGATTGCAAAGGCTACTAAGTTAAACAAGAATGTATATTTTAAAGGTATTTTGATTTTGAAATTTGTGTCTAAGGATTTATTGCTTTGGAAGAGTTCTGTTTCTGTTTCCACAGATGAGAACCTGTGGATTGCTTCCAGGCAAATGTGGTTTCATCAACCAAGACCCCCTGAAAAAACCTCTGATGAGAAGAGATGGCCAGAACAGCTTCAGAGCTGCAGACTGATTCAGCTTCAACAACCGTGAGACTTTCAACGCCCCTTAATCAGCAGGAAGTAGTAATAGAAAAACAACGCCCAAATTCCCCAAATATTGTTTCTAAATGTTTGTTTTCATTATAAATGGTTAATGGTCATAGTCAATCTCTTTCTAAGAAAAAACGGGGGATATGGTATGTGAATGCTTTTTTAAAAAATTAGATTATTGAATTTACAGGTAATCAGCTGTTAATCTCAAACTGCTTTACATTGGTATAGATTTTGGTTTATTGATACAAATTTAAGGTCAATTTTGTTATGCTGTATGTGTTTTTCTATTCTTGTTTAAGGTATGATGTTCATGTAACTGTTTTAAAATTGTAGTGTATAATTAAGAAATGAAGGTTAATAGTCACTTTTGATAATCAAACTTATAGTTAGGTTAGTTAGGATTTTTAGATATACAAAGATATATTTCAATTAGATAGGTAATCTTCAAATACTTCTAAGACCTACAGAATATGGCATTTAAAATGTTTTAAGAGCCTAGACTTTTCTAGACAGTGAGACAGGTCTGTTCCTGGCAGCACTAATTTACTTCAACAGGAAGGTGGGCATTGAAGAAACTCCATATAGAGTCTCATCTATTTGTGGTAATGGTAAGCCACTGGAGAAGAAACTGTTTTTATATCGACTGCTTGACAGTATGCTGTTTAAACTGGACATGCAGGTTCCATAAGAAGATGACCCCTGGACTTTGGCAGAACAAGCCAAGATCATCATTCGGGTTCCTGCTTTACAGAGAAAACTGTCAGACATTCTTCAAGACTCAAGAAAAAACAACGGATGAACTGTGCCAAAATGGGCAGAGCGGATTTCCTACTTCACTGAAATGAAAAGAGACTTTGGGCCTGTAGGCTGAAGATGAATGCCCCAACTTTATAAAGGAACTTTGGGTGACTGTCCAGGCAGATAGGTGTCATCTCTGTCCTTTCTAGATTTTAGAAGTCGTTTGCACTTCTGGTTTACTTGGGTAAATATTATATCCTTCTGTGGTCTTTGATGTAGTTGAAGATTAGATAGTTATATGTACAGTTTTTCTTAGTCATTTGAAAAGTATATTAGATATGAAACTTTAGATTCATAAAGATAAGGTAGATAGAATGTTTTCTTTAATTTTGCTAAGTGCAAATAGACTAGATATTGTAACTATAATTCTTGCTTGATAGCTATTTTGTTATATGTAATTTTGCTATGTTAAAATTGAAACCTTCCTTTTTGATTAGAGAAAAAGGGGGAAATGTGGGAATATATTTGTGCGTACTGTATCTTTAAATAAAGGAGCTGGTTTGGACCATGGCAGGTACGTAGAATAGTGGGAGGAGAATCAGAGCTTAGGTAGAGAAGCAGGGTGGAGTCAGGAGACCGCGCGGAAGCCACCGAGAGAGCAACATGTAAACACGGGTGAGCTGCGGGCCGCCACGTGGCCCTGGATTAATAAAAATGAGTTGATTTAAAATGTAAGAGCTAGCTAGCAATGTGCCTGAGCCATAGGCCAAACAGCATAAACTTAATATAAGCCTCTGAGTCATTTCTGGGGGCCTAGGCGGCGGTGCGCAGATAAGCGGTCCGGCGGCAGCTGTGGGTCCGAGACCTCTGGCTGCACGGGACCCGCGAACTATTACAACACCCACTCAGCTCACGTAGCTCTCAAGGCAGTGCAGTGACCCCTCCGATGTAGCACTCTAGTTAACTCTAGTTGCTCTACATGCACTGTGCATTTCCTGCAGCAGCGAAGACCTTTAAACATACAAAATAACTTACTTGTCCTTGCCACCAGAATTTGAATTCCTAAAGGGCAGGACATTTTTGTCTTGGAGTTTTGTTCAGCACTTAACCTATTGTCTGCTACCTAATGAATAGAGAAAGTGAGTCCATGGTACGGAGAGCAGAAGCCACCAGCTTTGGTACCAATCTCCTCTATAGCGGGAGGACTCGAAAGGCACCTCCCACCAACTCTTGCAATAAACAGACTAGGATAGCTGACCTCTTAAGGAGTGAAATGCACACACACGGCTCATCCGTTACTGCCCCCCAGCCTCCAGGTAGAGATTTCTAATGTGGCTAGTCATAGCCAATGCTATTTCTAATTATCATAAGATAGTATCATAAAATTCAAAACCAAACCCCTCCTAATAGGAAAAATTGTACAAACCATTAATTCTAATTTTTCTCACAACTAGAGTTTTGTCACTTTCTAGGGAATTTTGGAGAAAATGGTGACAAATTTTCACAATCAAATTGACAAATAGATAGAGCGAAAATACTGAAAGCCAAGGCAGAAGACACTGAACTTGTGCCAAGACCATTGTGCATGAGACAGCGTCCAACAGACTTCCTCCCTGTGTTCCCAGCTACCTCCCTAATCACCGTGCACACCTTCATCTATCCAGGACATAAGAACAACCATGCACCTTGGAAAAATCACATTATTTTGGATAGTGTAATCGCAAAGGCACAGGAGTGGGGGGGGGGACTCAATTGGTAAGGAAATTATAGATCTTATTTATAATAATGGCAGTAATCAAATTCATTGATATAGTCACAAGTAAGTTTATAGTATGCATGCTGTTCAGAATCTAGATGACCTTTCCAGAGCTGACCAAGGCCCAAACGTTAGTTCAGGAGAAAGCAGGTTCTATAGCTTCCATTATCCCCTGTACCTGATGTTCGGGCCTGAGGAAACAGCGCCATCTGGAGGGTTTCCACTTTAGAGAAATTCTTTCCTGACAAGGACTATGGGTTCAGCCAGGATTCAGGATCAACAGGAGCCAGCTCAGGAGGTTGTTTGCAAACTTACCTTTGGAACAATTTCCTGTTTGTGATGATCTGGGGAAATCTTTCAAGGCCTTCTTCTCTCAAGATCATCCATATAATCCATAGTCACCCAGTGAGTGGTTCCCAGCTCAGTACCACAATGGATGTGCTCTTTGCATTTCTTCTCCCAGGCCAAATGATGTTCCCAATCATAACAGATACCTTCAAAAACTTATTATGAGCTCCCAGACCACAGTTCCCATGTGTCCAATCAGATGACTCATCCCTAACCAAAATAAACACCCAGCTTCCAATGGATGATGTTTCTGTTTAAGGGAGAAAGGAATGAGGGGCCTGGTTTCCAGTTCTGAGATTCCCACCTCCAGACTGCTGTACCTGTTCTATGAACAAAAGAAATCTCTTCTGTCTTAATAGCTCTGCAATGTATTGATTGCAATTCTTTCCCTCAGTTCATTCTTTCAAATACTGAGAAAAGAACGCCACCTCAATTTGTGCAAATTCTCAAACACAGTACTCTCCCCACCTGTGCAAGCAGCCCCTTCCTTCTCTCTTAAAAAGCTCCTCCTTTGTTCGCAAACACAACACAAACTACCAGCTGGCTCAAACCGCTTCCCCTTCTCATAGCAGAGCACGCAGCACAGGAACTGTCATTAGCTCAAATGAATCCTAAAACAATCTGTCTCTCTTTCAAAAATTTTTTAGTTCTACGACCCTCAAGTAGGAAGAGAAAGACTAAGCAAGCAGAATGACTTAGCACGACTGAATCAGAACTAAGAAGAGGAGGGTGAAAACAGAGGACAGGTATTGCAGCAGGAAAGTGGAGTTTCTCCAAGGCAGAGGGTGGAGGGCACTTGCCTGAAAGCACATGATGATCGTACTTCCAGCCTCCTTTCTGAAAGGGTAATGTTAACAGGAGAGACACAAGCTAGAGGACAACCCGGGATAACTTATCACAGTATGCATCTCCAAAGGCTACAAAGATCTCAACACACAAAGGTAGGCTGAAAACTTAAGTCTGTGCTGGGACTGTGGAGATGGCTCCACGGTAAAACATTCCACTTTTCATACAAGTGTGAGGGAAGGAGATCCAATCCCCGCTACCTGCATCCATGCCAGGACACTGAGGTCACCACCTGTAATCCCAGCACTCAGGAAGAAAAGATAGGGATCCTCAGGATAAGCTAACAAAGAGGTGAGCTGAGTTTAAGGGAGAGACCCTGCCTCAAGAGGGTGGAGAGAACTGGAAGAAGACGCCTGACATCAACTCCTGCCTCCACACATACATGTGAACACACACAAAGCATACACATACACACAGGCAAAATAAAAAAAAATCACCTATGTGCACCATCTAAACACAGCCTAGTGTGAGATTTCAAACATTTCAAAGGAATTCTGGCCACTTAGAATCTCTGACATTTGACAGGGTACATAAAGAACGGGACATCAGAATGAGGATAGCAAGAGAAGAGATCCAATCCAAAAACCTCTCAAAATCTGAGGCAGTCTTATTAAGAGGGACAATGAGCAGTCACAGTGGCTGGCACATGCCTACAGTCAAGAAGCCAAGGGAGAATTGAGAATGCAAGGTGAGCAAAACTACACAGCCAGACCCTAGCTCAAAGAAAAGACAGCCCAAGTCAGACTTCAGTCGAAGGAAAGTCTAGTAGAAAACTTGGTGTTGGTCTCTTAGGCTCATATTATTCAAGACACTCACTCTTAATTCTGAAAGGCATTATTTACTGGAAGAAATATAAGAGGTCTCCTTAATTCTTGTAAAGCCAAGTAATGTGCTCCTAATCCCCACTCCACCAAAAAAGTTATCTTACAAATTCTGAACCCTAACTTTGGAATATCCAAAGCCAGGGTCTAAAATTACAATATATACAACTCTCAGAGGGCCTAGGGACAAATCATGCTGTCTAGCAGATGGTGACAGTCAGGGAACCAATGCTTTGCTTAAAGTGATATCTGAATATCAGTTCAGAAAGCTGTCATCCAGGCCAGGCCAGGTGTCCTCATATGAAGTCACGTTTCCATGGTATATTGGTTCAACAAAACCAATGAGTGATTCTGAGACATTCTGAGGAAAATAATGATATCCCCGGAGGAACCCAGAGTCAGGAGAGGCTTCCTCAGGGAGGGAGAGAGAGCTATTTAATCTTAGCAAGGGCAGCAGCTCTTCTTTCTGTATTCTGGAACAAGGCACGGATTAAAGCTTTTACTTCACTGGAAGAGAATGCAGTTGCCAGAGGTCCTTTTCCATCTGCCCACCTGCAAAACAAGACAGGTTTCTAGTTCCTATATGTCTCTGCAAAGCCAGACTTTAAACTGTCTTACCTGATCCAACACTCAGGTAATTAATTAAATATATCCTGGAAATCCCATTCTTTAGATGCTGCTGCTCATGGGTGCATCTGACACCAGCACAGGCAGAAAGAGTAGAGACAGGGGAGAGATGGCTCAGTGTTTAAGAACACTGGCTGTTCTTCCAGAGGAACAGAGTTCAACTCCAAGCACCTACATGGCAGCTCAGAACTGTCTGATATTCTCTTCTGGTCTCTGTGGGTGAGCACCAGGTACACACATGGAGCACATACATACAAAATAAGTAAATCTTGAAAAAAAGAATGGCAAACAGGGAGGGAGGGAGGAAAAAAGAAAGAAAACTTGAGCCATACATGATGGCTCATACCATCAGTTTAAGCACTTGGGAGGCTGATGATCTTTCAAAATTCAAAGTGTACATAACAGTTTCCAGCCTGGGGTATATATAGTAAGATCTTGTGTGAAAAACACAAAACGTTTTTTGCAGAGGTGTGGTGCTTAACCTCCTAAACCAGGGTTCTCAGCCTTAATGCTTTGACCTTTTACTACATAACGTAAATATCTACTATGTAGGATATGATACGCAACCCTCGGAAAGGAGTCATTCTACCCACAAAAGGGTCACAATCCGCAGGTTGAGAATACTGTCCTAAACTATGGCACTCCCTGCAGAAAAAGAACTGGTCACTCAAAAAGTGGTCACACTGAGTATTTAAGACTTAACAATCACTTCTCTGTTAAATGACTCATTCTTTTATTTTTCTTAAACTGCAGTGCTGGGGATCTAATCATTCTTAAAATGCATCATCCAAGTGTAAGAAGGATGAATTACTTAGGAACGCCAGAACATCTGTACTGCATGCCAAAACAACATGCTCTATCAAAACAGTATGAAAAATCTAACATACAATAACCTGCCTCTCTCTCTCTCTCTCTCTCTCTCTCTCTCTCTCTCTCTCTCTCTCTCTCTCTCACACACACACACACACACACACACACACACACACACACACACACACACACACGGGGGGGGGGGGGGGGGGGGGGGGGTGACTATCACTGATGGTCCTAGCCCTCTTCTGTGACCATACACAGATGCTGCTGCCAAAGAAAACAGATACGCACCGATCTCCAATTTCTTGCAAGCTAGCCTGTAGCATTATCATCAGTTCTTTGAAAGGCATCCACTTAGCCACATAGACTGGGACTTCTTCCTGGTATTTCTTGTTCTTGTTTTCATCAGACAGAGGAGCAAACACTTGTGGCCCTTCATCCATCACTGTTTTACACAGAGAATACAATCTGTTGCCATCTTCAGTTGAGATGTCCTAATTCAGCACAAAGGGAACATAACAGAATAGAATTGAGCCAAAGGGCAGATGTTTTCCAACCAAGGAAGTATACTTTACTAGTCACTAGATCCAGTCAGCTCTCTGAAAACCCTTCTGAAGCTAGCATGACATAATCTGTGTCAGCCGATGGTCAGCAGTTCTGTGATTCTGCACAAGAGCCTGTATCCCCAGTACCATGTGTTACACACATCCTGCTGCAAAGGACAGGGTGCTACTGCAAGTAAGGGTTTGATACTCTACACTTAGAAGATCAGCTAGCCATGTCAGGCAATTTTCCTCAGAGGAACACACACAGTCCGCTCTACGGCACAGTCTGCTGGCAAAGTGGTAGCTGCTCAGACTGCTCATGCTGGAATTACTTAGTTCATGTACAGAACAAATGACTTCACACTAAATAACACATCTTGGACCACTGTCCAGTTCCCAATGTCCTCACTCCTAATTTGGATGCTAGATTGAGAAGTCACAGAACCCCGCTTTCTTATCTAGGTATAAAAGAGATTAGTAAGTTCCCAGCAAAACAGAATTCAGACAAAACTGGAACCAGCCAACCAAACTGCAATAGCATGAGTTAGACACTAAATGACCAACGTCTTCTACCATTTGTGCCAATTAAAAACAAGACTACAGTATCACTTTAATAAAGTCACAGGATGGGATAAGATTTGTACTTTAAGTCTGTATCAGCCTTACCTCCAGAGCAGTGATTCTGGCAATCATCTCAGCAATAGCAGTGTTTAGCAAGGTCCCCATAGCCTTACAATATATATTAACCGGAAGGACATCCTGCCACACAATTCCAAGTCTCTTTAGCTGGTGTAGCATCTGTCAGAAGAACGGAGCTATTTACATAGAAGGAGATGGCTACAATTCATTTTTCCACATTTACACTGATAATTTATGTGATAAATAAAACGAGAGAAGGAAGTGATATAAGTGAGGTGACTGGGTCTCTAGGGCTCTTGAATGCTTAACCTCAGGGGCAGCCTTGAGAGAAGAAAAGCAGGCCTGGCCTGAGGGAACACTGCAGTGAAAGGGCCAATCAGCAGAGGAAGAAAGAAACTAACCATGCTGTGCCCACAATGGTGCCCTGCTGAGCCACCAAGACATTTGCAAGAAAACAGAACACAGCTGGAGATGATCATGGTAAGAAAATTAAGTCTCAGAGGACACAGATCATGGCTTTGCTCATTTGTGGATCCTAGATTTTACAGACCCATAAAATAATATACATATAATGACAAAAAAGTAAAGTTATGGGCTTGGCACTTGATATGGAAGGCGAGAAAAAACATTTGTATGCAAATGTCCTTATAAACCCACGCGGCATACAATGAACATGCACAGATGGACAGAAGACTCACTTAGACAGGATTAGAGAGGAAAACTACATTTAAAATTTTGAGCCAATGGACAGATGGCTTCCACTTGTTTTGCTTGAACAGGAAAAAGGCCTTACACATAGCTGTGACAGGTATTTAGACTTTCCAATTGGGAGTATAGGAATCAACTTAGCGACTTGCTAGGTAGGGTGAGGGGCCATGGGGTACCATCATCAGTGCCTCCTACCTGTCTCACTGCTTTGCTTGCTGCAGAATAATTCTCTTCGTCATCCATGTTTGAAAAGCTCCTAGCACTTGATAACCTTTCTAGAAGCTCTCCTTTCTGTGCCCGCATTTGGGCCAAAAAACACTCTGTGCCTACAGTGGGAAAATAAACAACCATAAACCTGTTGAATCACACATTGCAAAAGCAGAATGGGAGAGATGAACACAAGCCTGACAGCTGCTCAGCCTGTCTGAGAACAACTGAATCTTAAAAGTCGCTAAATGTGCTCTTTGTCAACTTCTGTATATGATGATTCTGAATCCATCTAGGCCATCCCTCTGATCTATCAAAGGGTGATAGATAAAATTTTCTCAACACTTTGTCTGCAATATGAGACAGCTGAGGAAAAAAAAATCACTTCTGAAAAGCTACTTATACTATACAGATTTTCAACCCTTCTCAAGTGCCCTCATAATAAATTTTAGTTTACCCTACAATGGATTTCTCTGGACTTCTAATAACCACAATCAAAACCAAGGAAGTCATAAAGGGAGACAGTTGTCTTGGGATTTACAAAAGAATAAGTGCTGACGTCAGTGAGCACCTGCCAACAACACAAACATTGCTGTCACAGTACACATCATATTAAATGGCTTTCTCCTGACACAAATGACTTGGCGGAGTCAGCGTATGCCAACAACAAAGCCAGGGATGCTAATATACCAAAAATCATGTCATAAAAAAGTAATGTTTGCATAAAGATAGTGTCCACTTTATAGAATAACTAGAAATATCAACAAATTGGAAGACCTCCCATACTCTAACACATCTACTATATCACTAACTCCTAACCTCTTCGGCTATTAAATTATAGATATTAGACTGTAAAAGGCACACTTCCCCCAAGGTGAGGTATCAGTTACCAAGTCTTCTGAAGCCAGGCACAAGGTCCACAAATGTAGTTGTGCCATCACAAAGAATGGGGGCAAGACGCAATCTGAACTGATGACCCAGGGTCAGCAAGTGGTGAGCAATATACATGCAGTTGTTATGGTGAATGGCAGCCAACTGGGGGAGCTTCTGTAGGTTCTCCCTAGGACAGGAGGAAGGGCAGAAAAGGAAACCACTTGTTACTCAAGTCAAGCTTTCTGGAAAGTTGTCTTTCCTCTAAGGTGGCAGACCCTGGCTGTCACCACTGTCTACCTTGTAAATGCTGAACATAACAAAACATGCAATTGTTTTCATTCAGTTAGTTGTTCCAGGCAGTGTGATTTTATCCTTAAAACTGTCCTGGTGGCCTGGAGACGGTTCAACAACTAAGAGTGTCTGCTGCTCTTGCACAGGGCCACCTCGAACTCTACAGGGATCCAACTTTTGGCCTCTGCTCAGGACACACACACATGCACACGCACGCACGAGTCCTCAGAGATAATGCCACAGTTGAGAGCAATAATCTAAGACAGCAGCTCTCAAAGTACAAGCCCCTGACATGAGCAGCACTTAGAAAGTGGTTAAAGATCCAGCTTTTCCCATACCCAGGCTACTGGACCAAGGGCTGGGGCACAGAAACCTGCCTTGGCAAAGCTTCCAGGTCACTTGATGCCCAAGTAAAGTTCATGAACCAAAGTCACACAAGGAAAAGGAGGCAATCCAGACTGTGAGAAAATGTCTCAAAACTGCCAAGTGAGCTGCCTCTGAACCCCCAGGAAAAGCTGTAAGCTGACCCCAATAGGCTTTCACTCTTTCTTCACCTGGCCACATAAAAGTGGGCTATCTTAGTTTAGATCACATCCAAATGAATACAAAGAAAAATCATTTAAACTTTTCAAAAAATCTAAACTTAAAAAAAAAAAAATTTCAAGATGGGCATGTTAGACATGTCTTTAATCCTAGCACTTGGGAGGCAGAGGCCAGCAAATCTTCCTAAGCTTGAGGCCACTCTGGTCGACATAGCATGTTGTGGAACAGCCAGTGGTTGCAGAGACCTTGTCTCAAAACAAACGAACAAACAAAAAAACCTCCAAATAATACACTGACTCTTTTTCTTTGAAAGCAGAGGCCTTGATGGGCTGGAGATGGCTCAGCAGCTGACTGTGCAAACTGCCCTTGTGGGACCCAAGTTTGGTTCTCAGTACCCATATCCAGAGACTCACAACAAACAAACAATAACAATAAAAAACCATGCAAAACATTTCATCTGAATAACAGAAAGAAATAGAGGCAGAGTTGAACAACTTTTCAGATTAATACAGATTAATATTAGAAGCAAATCTTTAAATCCCAAGACGGTGGGAAAGAGTGCCTGACCATACTTCACACTAAGTTTCTTCATGAGGTAGTGTCTGCAAAACTACAAACACTAAGCACACTCGCTGCATCAGGACCTTCCTATTTCCTAACTAAGAAAAGTATGGCAGCTCCCAAAATGCCTGGGCACTGAAAACTGGATAAAGTTCTTTAGAGCTTTTAACTGTGTGCTACCCTCCTACACACAAGATATAGCCGCCACAGTAAATGTCTACAGCCTTTCAAAGATCTTAGTTTGATGTACTTTTACTGCCAATTTTAATCAACGCCTGTGGTGAAAACAGAGCTCCTGGTTTTAACTTGCCTTACCATTTCAGACAGACAATTATACAGAAATGACATACTTACTTGTGGTATGTTGGCACCACATCATGGAACAAATGGAAGATATTTCTCACTGAGTAGAAAAGCTGAACAGCACTGGAAGGAAAACAAACATTCAAGAGAAATCATACAAAATGAAGCAGGTATCCTGTCAGCGAAGACTGGCTGATAAAAACCATAGCTGCAGAAAACACTGGATCTCAGTGGAGACATCCCCCATCGGCATCTACAAACTCAAGTTCTTTCCTAAATCGTGGGTCCGTTAGCTACCTCCGGAGCAGGAGCATTCAACCCACAGCTCTTTTCCACTTATCCGTGTGTGCTCTGCCGGCACCTCAAGTATCCTTCCAGTGACAAATGGAGCTAAGCCTCAAGCAAATGTCCCCTGTTCCTGGTGCACTCTGCAAAGGGCGGGGCATCATCAAAGGCACTCCCTGGGTTTTTAGAATCAGGCTGACTTTCAGCTTCCACCTTTACTCTTCTTCCCAGTGCAAAGAGATGAATCAACACTTTTGAGAACAGCCTCAAGCCCTCAAGACTTTTCTACCTTTTAAATCTGATCTTTTAACCACCTGAGGATTACTATTAAAATGCATTTAAAAGTCATGCATGTGTGCGTGGGGGGAAACAGGGAAACAGGGTGACTTGGTCTCCAAAATGAACCTTAAGAGAGAAAATGGAGATGTAGAGATGGCTCTTTTAAAGCCCATTTGGATGCCAAGCATCCTCTCACACACCCCCACATGGGCTTATTCCTAGCACCCACATAGTAGCTCAGAACGTCAAGGGATCCAATGCCTTTTCCTGACCTGTTGGCACTAGGCATACTTGTATACAGATATACATGCAGACAAAACACCCATTCACATAAACAATTTTTAATTAATTTTTAAATAATTATTTTAAAATCTGTTGCAAACGGAATGAATATAGGCATTCAGCGTACAAAAAAAGTGTTTGACACCCATTTTCTTAAAAGAAAAATTTTAAATATTGCTTTGTATCTCTAACTTCTGGTCTGACATATTTGAAAAAAATGTCATTCAAGGAAATAGTGACAACTATGTTTACCCTGCCAAAAGAGTACATTTATCCTTTACAAAGAAATAGGTCTTCTGCACAAGACAGTGAATGGCTCAACAGGCAATATCACTCTCACACACCTAGTGAACCAAGTGGGATTCCCAGAAAAGTGACTCCACAAAGTCATCACCTCCTGACCTCCATGTGTCATAGCATGACCAAAATACTAAAAATAAATATGCACCGTTCTTTCTATTTATAACCAATACTAATACTTCAGTTAGACTAACTGAAGCCACAGCAGCACTAGGTAAACACTTTCTATCCAGAGTAACATAAAGTGTCTGTGATGGTGGTGGGGGCACACACCTTTAATCCCAGCACCGAGGAGGAAGAGGAGGCAGATCTCTGAGAACTCAAGACCATCCTGGTCTACAGAGCAAGTTTCAGGACAGCCAGAATTGTAACACAGAAAAACCCTGTCTCTATCCCTCACCCCTCAAAAAGAGGGTGTTTGCACATGAAAATAACCACAGACCAGAGGATACGATGACTAAATCAAGCCCAAATCAAGTGTTTTCTTGGAGGCTGAGAAGACGAGCCAAACAGACTCATACCAAACGGATTCATAAGCCTGCTCTACAAGCAACTGGCTAGCCTGCCGAGCCGCTTCTAAACAAAGATTCCTATGGGATGAGAAATATAGCCTGAGGTCCACTGAACATGGTGAAGATTCGGAAGAGCCATCCTGAAAGAGTGAAGATCTGTGTGGCATGTTCTAATCCCTAAAAAGATTTGACTCTCCCTCCCAAGCTGCCACGTGGAGTGGAAAGGTGACTTTCTCAGATGGCTCTGGCTCTCCGGGCTCCACATGGAGCCACCTCTAGGCGTGTAACTACCACAATTATGCAGTAATGAACACATCAATATTAAGGGAATGTTCTAGGACCTCTGTCTTTGCTTTCTTATATAACATCCTTTGATCATAGAGAGCCAAAATTAAACCAAAATTTAAATTTAAAAACAAAAAGTGAGCCAAAATTTAAAGCATTTCTTTCTAAAAAGTGAAAATCTTTAATGCCAAATAAACGTACATATCTATCCACACATGTACCTATTTCTTGGTTTCTTTTTCATTACCGTCTTCCTTTCCTTCTGTTTTGTGTTTTGAATCTTTTTTGTTTTCTTTTTCATAATAGGATTGTATGAGGTAGCCTAGGCTGGCCCAGGCCTTGCTTTGTAGGACAGGATGGCCTTAGACTCACAATCCTACTTGGCCTTCCAAGTGCTAGGTTTATGAATATAAGATCGATGTATCTGCGTTACCATTGATCACTACTTGTGGTTGCCTCTAGTAAAGTCTGATAGGCAAGCTCCATTAATTTCTTCACAGACTCGCTGATGCGGCATGTGGGTAAAGAAAAGGAATGTGGGTCCAGTGAAGCTTCAGGCTCTAAGTTCCCAGGGTCGTTGAGCTGCACTTTGCACACCTTCTGTACTTGGAGCTTGCTCTCCTTATCAGGACTGGGTAAGTCTGGTAAAATTTCCTTAGAATCGGGAGTAATCTAAAAGTCAAACAGAGCAACAGAAAATGCAATTTTCAGGAAAATTCAAAGTCAGGCACACAGCAAAGGATAAAGACACTCAAGGTTTCCACCGTAATGAAGTTATGGCTCTATAGAGACTAGAAGATCTACAAGGAAGCGGCCTGTTTAAGGACTGTCTGATCTTGACTGACAGCACATGGGAAGAAGTTAGCAATCCTATGTACTGTGGAATTTTAAAAACTGATAGAAAAGCAAAGATCTGGAATAACTGAGAAGACCTTCAAAATTCATTATTATTATTCTCAGCTCTCATAAAAATTCCAAGTTACCTCGAAATTGTGTTAATACCTGTGCACCTCAAAGGACTAAACACTTTGTTGAAATGGACACAATAATGGGACACTCTCCAAGGAAAATGAGGTATGTAGAAGAAATAACTAAGAGCCCAGAGCCTGAGGAAGCACTTAGGAAGCACAGAAGGTGGATCTCTGTGAAGTCAAAATCAGTCTGGTCTATAGAAGGAGGGCTTTTTTGTTTTGTCTTTTGGTGGGGGGGTGTTTTGAGACAGGTCCTTTGTGTAGTCCTGTCTATCCTGGAACTCGCTTTATAGACCAGGATAGCCTCAAACTCACAGAGATCATCTGTCTCTGCCTTCCAAGTGCTGGGATTAAAGGCATGGGTCGCCACTGTCAGGCTATATAAATAGTTCTATGTCAGCCAGGGCTACACAGTGAGACCCTGACTGGAAAAAAAAAAAAAAAAGAAAGAAAAAAGAAAAAAAAGAAAGTTCAGAACCCTCATGGATGGGAAATCTTATTAGTAGTTTACTTTAGTTAGTCTGCATTTTGGTAATTTTCAGAATGTTTTAGTAACACTTCATATTTACCAAATGTGTGTGTGTGTGTGTGTATAAACATTTGGTAAATGCAAAGACACACACACACACACACACACACACACACACACACTAAAACAAAATGGTCCAGAATTACTAGCAGTGAAAGAGTAAACTGTTCTTCATGTAAATTTGTTCATTCACATTGCAAGTATTTATTTATACCTCTAAAAAGATATCTATTTTGTTTTTGTGTGTGTGCATGCATGCACACACATGGGCATGCCAGAGTATGCAGGTGTCTATGGAAACAAGAAGCGAATATCTCACAACAGGCCACACTCTACACATACAATCCAAGCGCACACATCTTTAGGTAATGAAAACAGAATAATCTTTTTAGTTTTGACAGCAACAATTCACTGCATTATACAGACTCTCAGTTGATACAGTTGCTTTTGAGTACATACTTTATCTAGAGCACATAGTAATCAAAGGGGGGGGGATAGCAGGAGCACTTTAAAGAGGACCATTTGTCTTTAGGAGTTCAGCAACTGCCACACCTTTTTGTGTCTCAAAATTAAGCTGCTTTGCACAAGCAACGCAGTAAACCCCAAGTACCTTCACAGTGTTGTGAATTTCGGAGGTCATTAAGTTTCTAGCTGCCACAATCACATCCTGGCACTTCTTATTAGCAAAATGAGAATTGATATTCCGAGCATATTTCAGCAAGTCTGTAGTATCACCTTTTAAAAACCTCATCTCCTTTAGGGACTTTTCAAATTCTTCGGTAGACTGTATGATCTGAGAGACACAAACAGGAGGCAAAGAAAAGAATTACACACAGTTATCCCTCAGTATGTTTTGGGGATTAGTTCTAGAACATCCCACAGAAATAACAATCTGTGGATATTCAAGTCCTTTGTATAAAGAGACACATTGTTCATATACAACCTATATACACCTCCTACACACCTAAATCACCTCTAGATTACACTTCATAGAGTACATATGCTATGTAAATAAACACCACAGTCCACTGTTGCAGGAAAAATAAGAGCTGTCTTATATTATCCAGTAAAAAAGCAAATTTTTCCCCAAATATATCAGTCAACAGTTGGACTGAACCTATAGACACGTATCTATAAAAAGATCAACATGTACATACATTTCAATACCCAAATTTTAAGCACACTGTAATGAAAAGATAACAATTTAGGTCATAGGGCAAGTCATCAATTACTTGGTTTAAAAAATATACATTCTGGGAGCTGGAGAGATGGCTCAGCAGTTTAGAGCACTTGCTGCTCTAGCAGAGGACTGGGTTCAGTTCCCAGCACTCATATGCCAGCTCCCAACCAAATTTATTTTAATTATACATTTTTCCAACCCTAGATTCATTTGTAAGAGAATTTTCAGTAGAACTGTAAGGCTGAAAAAGGTGCCAAGATCTCATAATGAAGCACTTTATTGCAGGATTCAAGCAAGCACTAAAAGGGGTTAGAGGCACAATAGCTACTCCAGCTGATAGAATAAAAATCTTTAAAAGGTACTTATGAGAAAGCACACTTCCTCAATCAGAGACAGGACAGGAACAAACTATGGAGAATTTGTTATTTCTACTCCTTGTCAATAGCTTTCCTAAGCTTATAACTTAAGCCAGGTGGTGGTGGTGGCTCACGCCTTTACACCCAACATTAGGGAGGCAGATCTCTGTGACTTCGAGACCAGTCTCCTGGTCTACAAAGCAAGTTTCAGGACCACCAAGGCTGCACAGAGAAACCCTGTCTTGAAGAACAAACAAACAAACAAAATGGAGTATTAATTTAAGAACAAAAGATCCAAAAGAAAAAGCAGGAGAGCGACAGGACTCGGTCCTGTCTGAAAGCCCCAACTCTCCCCTCTTTACCTCCTCATACTGCTGTAGTTTGCTGCTATTGGTGGGAATCGAATAAACCAGGCAGTTTCTGATGAGGCACTCAGACAGGTCCTCCCAGATCACATCTCCAAGCATCTCAGCCAACATGATCTCAGGGACTTTTCCACTTTCTAGGTCAGTGTCAAGAGGCAAATCTGAATTCAAAAGAAAAGGTTTTAGACAAAATACTCAGTCCCGATAAATTCTTCAGTTCCCGAGTTTTCTAAAATGATTACATTTTAAGATAGTGGGCAGAGCAAGTTCCAGGACAGCCAGGGCTATACTGAGAAAATCAAATAAAAAGATGGTGGGAAAGAAAGCGGTGCAGATAACCAACTCTACAGCCACCTCAAGAGGCCATGCATGACAGGAAATCATGATTACTTTACTTTCACAGCTCAGATGAGTCTTGCTCACTGTTGCACTCCCATACTCTATAACAATAAGTGTTACATGCTGTCTACATTGAGTCATCAACCCAGAAGCCATTAATCTGCTTATATAACAAGTACTCAGAAAGCATGCATTCGATGCTAAAACTCATTTTTAATAAACTTTTACAAAACATTACTTTATGAAATAATTTAAAAAAGGAAGAAAGAACACTATACTTTTCTTTCACTGTATAAGGTTTGGAAATTTATTCTAAGCAAAATATTAGTAAACTACATTATAGCATACTGTCTAATCGGCCAACTACGGTACCCTAATGGCTCATCTATGGTTTACCTCATGGTTAGTTTTTAAAAAATACCTAGGGGGGCATTATATTTATCATTTGGATAGCAAAGAAGAGCCAATTCAGGTTCGGTGAGTCAGTCCCCAGAATACTGACTTCCTGAATTAACTCCCACAAAACTGTCCTCCAACATCCATGCTCACACTGTGGTAATAAATAAATATGATTCTGGCTAGTGGTGGTGTACACCTTTAATCTCAGCACTCAGGTGGCTGAGTCAGGAGAATCTCTGTGAGTTAAAGGCCATCTACAGGGTGAGTTCCAGAACAGCCAGGGCTATAGAAAAATCGGTCTCAACAAATAAATGAATGAATGAGTGAATGAATGAATGAATGAATGAATGAATGAATGAGAAAAATAGAAGGACGGTGGGGAAAGCCAAGATGTTGGTGCTTCTTTCAGACTCCATTCCAGTTTTCTTCTAAAACAGGCTATGAAAAGTGAAGTCATTACAGACAGTTAAAAAAAAAAAAAATCAAGCCAGGCAGTGGTAGAACATATCTTTAATCCCAGAATCCCGGCACTTGGGAAGCAGTAGCAGGTGGATCTCTGTGAGTTCAAGGCCAGCCTGGTTTACAGAGTAAGTTCCAGGACAGCCAGAGCTACACAAAAAAAAAACCCTGTCTTGGGTAGAGAGTAAGGGATCAGTTTATATACATGCTAACACTATAAATTATCCCTGTTTTTTATAGACGACAATAAATAGAATGGTGCTGTGATCTTTGCCAATGCTCAAGAGTTACAGAAGGGCTAACTGCACCATTAGTGCTGTGTTTTCACTGAAATAAAAGGAGTGCTTGCTAAATATTCAAATATCAAAACTGAAAAAGTGGATTTAGGAGAGCGGTGTAATGCAGCATAAGAATCTTACTCTGTAGCTCCAGCTAGTCTGGAAGTCACTGTGATCCCCTTACCTCGGCCTCCTAGGTGCTGACAGAACAGGCATGAACCTCCATATTAAACTATATTTCTCACTGATCTCATATAAAAAAGAAGGGAGGATCTTGTCACTTGGTAAGGTCTGTGATCTAACTGCCGACATGAAGGCACTGGGAAACAGATCTGGCAACTGCAAAGATGAAGGAGAAGATAGTGGCCTAGTCCAGGATACACAGTAAGTTCAAACCAGACCATGAGACGTGTGTCTCAAAGAAAACTTTCTTCTTAAGCATCAAGAGGAAGAAAAGCTACTTTGGGAGATGGACAGGGCAGTGCACACCTGTGGTACAGCCTTGGGAGGCTGAGGCAGGACTGTGGGTTTAAAGTGTTCTGCTCCTATCAAAGTCACATAAATAAGTCCTTGCTTATATTTAAATCACTTTTACAAAACAAATTAATTTATGATTGGGAGGACGGCACACAAATAGCAACATTTACCCAGGTCCTCCCCTTCACCGGGACGCAGCAGCACTTTTGGCCTAAGGATAATACTTGTAAAAACAGTATGCACATTTACAAATTATAAAAGGTCACTTTGGGGTACACACCTAGAAGCTGTTTCTGGAGCACTTCCAGGACCAATCGGATCTTTGCAAAAGCTTCAGGTGGTGATGGATGCTCCGAGTCTGTCGTTAGAGACTGAAAGCGAATGGCCACTGAATTTGGTTGCTTTTCAATCACAGCATGGAGTGATGGGCAAGTCACCAGAGGCTTCAACATATACTTCAGCAGCATCTGACCTGAAATCATTACCATGGGGACACTTATCAACAGCCACTACAACTGGGGAAATGATATAAATACACATTCATTCTTGAAGTTCCCAAAAAGTAAAGAAATAATTAAAAAAAAAAAAAAAAGACTTTGTTCCAAAAAAATAAAAATTTAAAATTCAGAGGCTAAAGGGATGGCTCAGCACTTGAGAGAATGTCTTGTTCTTGTACAGGACCTAGGTTCACCTCTCAACATCCACAAGGTGGTTCACAACCATGACTCCAGCTGCAAAGGATCTGATACTCTCTTTTGATATCCACAGGAACCAAGGATACCCATGGTGCACAGACATACATACAAGCAAAACCTCATATATGAAATAAATCTAAAAATAAAAGTAGTTTAAAAATCACCAGTAGAGGAAATTTCTAAAGAGTATATGTGCCAAAAATATATATCATGAGGACTATAGAAATGGCTGAAGGGCTAAAAGCACTGGCTGCTCTTGCAAAGGACCCAGGTTCAGTTCCCAGCTCCCACATGGCAACTGGCAATTGCCTATAACTCCAGGTCCTGGAGAATCTAACACCTTCCACGGACACCACACACACACACAAACTAGTCATACCTGTAAAATAAAAATAAGTAAATCTCAAAAACAAAATATACCCATAAAATTATATACAAGTTTTCTCAGAGAATGTTTCCTGTCAGTAGACTTTTAAGTTATTCAAAAATAAATTGTAAAAATCAAGAACTAGTTTTAAAAAAAACCTCACTCATTACTAAAAAAGATAATTATGACCAGTCCCTTTGATGAAGTGGTTCTCAACCTGTGGGTCACAGCCCCTCTAAGGGTCATTTACCAGATATCCTGCCTATCAGATATTTACATTATGATTCGTAACAGTATCAAAATTAGTTATAAAGTAGCAACAAAATATTTGTACATGTGGGGGTCACCACAACATGAGGAGCTATATTAAAGTATCACAGTATTAGGAAGGTTGAGAACAGCTGCTCTGATGGATTATAAAGTCAAACATCGTCACTAATATTCTTCTCAGAACTTGATCATCTCTCTTTGGTCGTCCCTTTCACACTAGACCTGAAATTAATGTGAATGAAACAAATCATTTACCAAATGATTTCAGTTTGGTGGGTAATTCTCCAAGAATGGAAAATGCCAAGAGGACAGAGCTGATGGGTGGCAGGGGAGCCATCTCCTCCTTCTGGGGCTGTTCAATGCAGAAATGAAGTTCTGTTTGTAGGCAAGATTCTAAGATGCTGGTATCTAAGAAAGGGAGAGAATATCAGCAATGTAAGGTGATCTTCCCTTCGTATCATTTCGTCAGCTCTGAGAAACTTCATCCTAAAAGTTTCATTACAACCTACTTACAATACAATTAAGTATGCTACACATGACCTCTGTATGCACTGTTTCCAAATAAATTGCTCTCTTTATTTTTGGGATGTCCAAAGAATCAGAATAAGTGCAAAAAAGATGATATGCCAGTAAGAAATGCTACCAAAATGTGTGCAAAATGACTAAAAGCAGGCAAGGATTACAAAGTGAGCTCTTGTTTCCCAGACCTCCTTCCACATGCCAGTGCCACCAAACGAGCTTAACAGGTCTGATAAATATTGTGCTATTAGAAAGAGTCCAACTGTTCCGCCAGCTTCACTTCATCTGTGGTCTACTGAAGAATCCAATCCTCAATGTTTTGTGTCATGTCTTTCAAAATACCAAGTAATATGTAAAACATAACACATAGAAGTGGGGGCAAAATGGATAAAGACAGAGCAGGAGGTTCTGGGATTTACTTTGAAATACACTAACTTTCAAAATTCAACACAGAAAAATGTATGTTCTTCATAAACCCCTTTCTAGGTTTCATTCTAAGGCAAATAATTTACCAATGTGAGCTCACTCTCAAGAATAAAAGGAGAAAAAGAAGAGAATGGGGAGTGAATATGATCAAAATATATTAACTACAATGTAAAAATATCATCGTGAAATCTATTATTATGTGTATAATATATTCTATTATTATGCACAGTTATAGACAAATAAAAAACCAAAAACCTGTAAAAAGGAAGATTGCACGAGGAGGCAGGTTGAAGATTAATAAATGAAATTCAGAAAAACTATCAAGTTAATACATTAGCAAGTGAAACAGTCTTATTTTTTAATATTAGACAGATTGGAGTATTCAGAGGCCAAAATGGCCCAGGCAGATTAAGCAAAGCAGTCCACCTGAGGTCAGCAGCACCTTTTGATGGCGGAAACTTCCATACAATCAGCTTCTGCCACTCTTCTCCCAGGTGGTAAAGCATGTTCTGCTTCTGGACGGTGAGCTCCATGCTCAGAGACTTCAACATTTTTAAGTCAAAGCATTTTCTGGATTTTAATAACTTCAAGCATTTCTGTGCCTGGCAGTAAAAATGGAATCATTGTTAAACATTTCCTCTAGATTCACAAAAACATGAGAACCCACTTGCTGAATGACAAAGGATATAAGAACACAAAGGAGCACAGCCGAAGCAAGAACAGCATTCAGACTTCAGAGAGGGTGAGCATACCTCCTCCAGGTGCATGGCAGCAGTGATGTATTTCTTCTTCGCCAGTGCACTATTATTCTCTTCAATAGCAGAAGAAAACTAAGAAAGAAACGTTTAGATTAGCAGATATTTCCATTGTGTCCTACTGTTTTAAGTGTCTGCTTATAAATTGTGAAACACCATTCTGTCAGGAATATGGGACCAATTAGAAAAAGAGACAGCCTCCTCACCAGCCAAACACGACAGTTCCAGCTGAGTTTACTTACCTCTTGCAGTTCTTTGAGCAAATCTAGGACTACAGAGTCTCTTTCCAGCTGCTGCTTCAAGTTTGTAAATTCAGCAGTTGATATGTGAAGATCCCGACGGACCTAATTTATACATCCAAAGTGTAAGCACTTTTAAGCTACACTGCAGCAAAGAAAAACATTTGTAACTTAACACTAAGTTTTAGTGGCACAGTGTAATTCGTGTTGAAATTTAAACAATTCAGACCGAAATAAAAATACTGAAGGTGATTAGGAGGAACTGTAAAGGTCCACTTAGTTCAAAGCCTTAGCCTACACAAGAATACCCATTCTCAGGTGGATGAGATGGCTCAATGAGCCACCAACCCCATGACCAGAGTTCGAGTAGCAAGCATATAACACATAAAACAAATAAAAATCTACAAAGAACGTCCATTCTCGAGACAGGGTCTCACTGGATAGCGTGAAACTCATTACGTAGACCAGGCTTGAACTCACAGAGATGTGCCTGTCTGAGGCACATCTGTTACGAGATAACCTTCTCTTAACATAAGCAGTGTCTTTTAGTAGACAGTGCGTGTGCTTGGATTACTAGAAAGGCATCCCCACTGACAAGTGAAGCAGAATCCACCTCTCATTCTAGTCCACTCTTTACGACATCATTAATTTTCTCTTCTGTGTTTTAACTTCTCCTACCTACCTCATTCTTCATTCAATCATGAAATATCTACCTGACCACCTACAGCAGCACGAATAGCTCCTCCCACCAGATTTAAATATGCCGAATTTCCCGCCTGTGGAAAAAAGTTCCTGCACTTGAACAATCACCCCACTGCTCAACAGTTGCCTTCTCCTCCCTCCTTCACCCAAATAAGCTTTTTCTGACTGATATGTATACTGTCTTAATTCCTCATCTCGGTCACCCTACATCACACTCTAACGAAGGTTTTACTTCCACCAGTTCATCAATACTGACCTTGTCAAAACACCACATCTTTAATCCAGCACTTGGGAGGCTACACAGAGGCTTGACTCACAAACTCCAAAAAGAAACTGCCGCCAATTTTTCACTTTTCAACCAACGCTCCCCTCACCGACATCAAACTAACACACTCCTACCTTCCTTCCCCCTCCCTCTCCCTTGCTCCACGATCCAGTCTCTACTCGTTTCCTTAGCCCTCTAAAATGTTTGGCTGTGTCTGAAGACATTTTTTGATTACCTCACTGAAAGAGGGCTGGCATCTAGTGAACAGAAGCCACGGAGGGGAGCATGACAGAATTACTCAGCCCAATGTATCATGAGCCAAGGGTCTAGATTTGTTTCAGTGACCAAACAGCTTGGGCCTCAGTAACCCTTTGCTCCTAAAGCATGCCACACTCCCCATAAAGATATGAAACACTATGCCACAGGGTACCGCAGTACAGCAAGAGCAAGAATCCTCTGTAGGCTCACAGAAAGTAGGACAGCTATGGCCAGCAATGCAAGACAACTTTATAGAAGCCAAAGTCAAGAAAAATTGTCTGACACTTTAAGGTCTCGAGGCCAGCTGCTGATCTAAGAGAATGCTATTAAAAGATGAAAGGCGGCTTGCGCACAGTGACAAGCCTCTAGTCTCTAATCTTAGCTTCTGGGGAAGAGGAAGTTGGAGCATCCCAAGTGAAAGGCCTACCTGGGCTACACAGTGAGCTCCAGGCTAGCCCGAGTTGCACAGAAAGACCCTGTCTCAACAAGAGAGAGAGGAACAAACATTCTTCTAATTGGGAAAAGATGAAAGATCACATGGTCTATTCTACGCATTATCTGTTTTCATTTTCTGATGAAAACAATAAAGTCCTGAGATTTTCTTTAACTAAAAAATCCACTCAAATACAAGACATTATCCTCACTAAATGAAAAAGTATCATAAGAGGAAGAATATATGACTGCAAGTTTGAGAAGTATTTCTGGTACAGAACTGAAGTCACCCTATAATCATTTGGTTCAAACTCTATTTACCAACAAGGAAAAGTAAGGCCCTGAAATGCTCCACAGAATAGTCTTAGAAATCAAGAAGCCAAAATGCCTCCCCGAGAAACCGAAATTTACCCAACACAGCAATCAGTTCTTACCTCATTCTCCACCCTGGACTTCAGCTGGTCGATGTCAGTAGATAGCTTGTCCACCTGGGTAACTAGGTCCTGCGCACTCTGCATGGTAGGCAGGAATTCACTGTACTTCTTGCTGATCATATTGCACACCTCACCCTAGAATGCAAGACAGAGGAAGTGTGCAACAATGAAATAAATCAGGAACTTCTTAAAAGTATACAGCATTTTCCAATGTTAGAACATCATCTAGTTAGTTACCCATAGCTTTCCCTCCAAACAATGGGTTTCCTTCAAAAACATTTCATTCAGCTTTAAGGGTCCCATACATTGTTAAAATGTAGGAAGACAACAATTACCAAACCCCCAATAATGCTCAAGATCTGTACAGACTCTAGAAATGAGAAAGATGGCATCAAAAGTTTCACAATGAACTGTATCTGATGGTGTTCAAAAATTTTAGTCATCTACCTAAACGTAAAAATCCATAATCTGTATGCCTTAATTTCTACATTGTGAGTTACAGAACTTTATGACCCAATCTTAAAGCTCTTCAAATGATTAGAATGACTGGGGAGATGGCTCAGACAGTAAGAGTGATTGCCACCAAACCTGCCCAAGTTCAGTTCCTAGAACCCAAGAGGTAAAAAGGGAAACTGACTCCCAAAAGTTGTCCTCTGACCCCCCACACATGCTCCATGGCTCGAGCACACACACGCAAACACACACACATAATTTTCAAAGAACTGAGTCTGTTATCTCCTGAATTCAAAGCAGCTTAATACCTTCTTGAATGCTCTGCACTGACTAAATTACCCTTGCCCATAAACTTAATACCTTTTAGAGAGGAAAGACATCATTTCCAAACTGACCAAAATACAGGGCAGAACTGCAATACTCCAGCAGAGTTACAAAGTATTTCAGTACAATGAGAAAGACTATCTTTGGGGGAGGGGACTATATTTCAAAGGGAAGATTATATATATGGTAGAATACATTGAAAGTAATCAAAAAAGCTGGAGAAATGGCAAAATATGGGAGCTGGGTGTACAAGGAATATGCTTATTTGGGGCACAGAAAGTAGTTTTCAATTGACTTAATAAGTTTATGTATGAAAACTAATAGGAAAAGTAGGCTCAGAGCGCAATGATCTCATTGCGTAGGTCATTAAAAAGTCATTGGGGGAAAAAACTTAAGCCACATTATAGAGATGCCATTGGCATGAATACATAAATTAAGAAAGCCATTTTTATGTCATCGACTGTTCTTAAGTTTGCTCTCCAAAGTCCAAACTTACTCAGGTACACATCATTTTAAATAAGAGCCACTGAAGATGTGGCTTGCCAGGTAACACTAATAAGTGAAAACTGTGGCCGTGTGCCACAAATCCATGTAGGCATATATGCTCACCACCACTTAGCATCCTCAAGTTCCGTGCGTCAATTAAGACTTTCATGAACAAATTAAACAGGTTAAAAGGAAATCCGAGATTTTCCTAAGAATTATTACATTTATTCACAACTAGAGGGGCGGGTGGAGATGAGCAGCCACAGACAGGGAGGGTGACTGTCCTGTCTTCTCTCCTATCCCTCTCTGGACATCCGGGCTTCCAGTCCACCTCTGGCTTCGGTGGTTTTTCCAGTCTTCTCCATCCAGCTCACTCTTGCTCAACTTAGCATGACTCCTCGCCACTGCATAACTAACCACAATGCTTTCCTCCTTACAGTCAGTCCCAGGCCTTGGCGACTTGCTCTCCAAGCAGTTCCCGCACTTCGCTCCTCCGACCCGGGATTCTCCCAATTACCTCCGCACCGGCCGGCCCTCACCTTGATCTCCTCCACCCGCCGGGTCAGGTGGCTGATCCTGGTGCCGAGATCCTCCTTCTCCAGGCTCCCCGAGTGAGCCAAGACTTCAGTCACGAAAGAAGCCATCGCTGCGAAACGTAACCACACCGACTGGGTCACTCCAGCTGCCACCGCCGCAGCTCGCGTCCCGCCGGGGGCCTCACCGCGTGGCCTGCCGGGAAACTGAGTCCTTCGAGGAGCCGCGCTCGTGCACTGGCGAGAATCACACTACAGTTCCCAGAAGGCTCCGCGCCGCCTGGAGTTGGGCGTGTCGGCAGCGTCTGGTAGCCCCAGGACTGCGCAGGCGTCATCCATTCCCTACTGATTTTCAAACGTTGGTCTTTTCCCGCCCGTTTTTTGATACTGTGTTTTTGTTGGGGGGCGGGGGGGTGACTTTGTTTCGCTTTATTTGCCCTAAAAACTGCGTCATTTTTCACCTAGTAAATCCTTTATGGACCTCCCTATACTCAACGTTTTTCTGTGAAGTTATCTAGCCCGATACTTAAGAGAGTCATCTCGATCTTTTTGTTAAATATTCACTCACTGGGCGCAGCAGCTGACTGAGTCTACTTGAATTTTGCCCTCAGGAGTTGCGATATCATCTCATTATAAGTGAAAGCCTCATTGAAATTGCACCCCTTCTTTAATATTGCTTGTTTATATTGCCTAGTACTAAGTATATTAATTCATGCATGGATGTGGTACTTATTTATACTGGGGGAAAACGGTCTTGTGTGTGCTAAAAACATTCTTTTATTTATTTATGAAACCAGATGAAGTGGTGCACGCCTTTAATCCCAGGACTCTGGAGGCAGAGGCAGAAGGATCTCCTTGAGTTAGAGGTCAGCCTGATATTCAGAACAAGTTCCAGGACAGCCAGGGCTGCACAGAAAGAAAAACTCTGTCTTGAAAAACCAAACAAAAACAAACAAAAAAATTATATGTGTGACTGGTTTGTGGTCAGAAGGAGGAAGCAGATACTCTGAAACTGGATTTACAGATGGTTGTGACCACCATGTGGATGATGGGAGTTGAACTAATATAGATCCTCTGGAAGTGCAACCAGAGATTTTAACCACTGAGCCATCTCTCCAGTCCCTAAAATAAGATCCTTAGGGCACAGCTCAGATAGAGATCCTGGCAGTCAGAAGCCCAGGAATACTGAGCATTACAGCTCAGATGGAAAAGTATTCAGGCAGTCGGGAGCCAATGAATACCACGGGTCACAGTAAGCATCCTGCAACAGTTTGTAGTCCCAATGTTAGAGCTGTGCTCCATCAGGGGAGGGATTCCCTGTAATTGTTACAGTCTTGCTGTTTTGGGGAAGTTAACAGTAGAGCTCCTCTGGGGAAAGGGGTGGGAGAAGGGAGCAGGAGTAGAGAAGCAACAAACCGAACAGGTGCGGGGCTTATATGGGGGTTCTTTGGGGTGGAGTTTCTCAAGTGAGAAGACTCCTAGGGTGGGGGATTGTCAGATTTCAGTCCTTGAGCTCAGATTGGCTAAATCCCAGGCTCAGGGATTATTAGTTGGTTTTCTGCCCAGGCACTGGTTTACTTTCCCTGCAGATTTCCCAGTCAAGCAGATTTGGCTCCAGTTTCAGGGCCAAAGCATGTTTCTTTTACTGACTCTTTTGGGTTTTTTGGCTCCAATTTCAGGGCCAGGGTATATTTCTCTTGCCGGCTCCGATTCTTAGGGGCAAAGTCCGTTTCTTTGGCACTGGTTTCAGAGTCAGTGTGTATTTCTTTGGTTCTGGGTTCAGAGATAAAGTGTTTTTTTCACTGGCTCAGATCTCAGACTAGTTCTGGTTTCAGAGCTAGGGTGGGTTCTTTGGCTGGCCCTTTTACCATACACTTAGCATTTTCTATCAAAACTCTTTTTATTGTTGTTTAAAGTTTGAGGAGATTTATTGTTTTGATTTGAAATATAATCTCTAGTCTGGGTGGGCATCAAATTCACATCTATCTTGCCTCACTCAGCCTCCTGCATACTATATTATATATACTCGTTCCACTATGTTCAGCTGAGCTTTATAAAACAAACAAAAAAATTCATTGTTGAGGGTCTAGAGATGGCTCAATAGAGTACTAGCCTGGTGGTGGTCCTGAGTTCTAGTCTTCTATCAGGTGGCTCATAAACACCTGTAATTCTAGTTCTAGGGAACTTAATGCTTTTCTTCTGATCCCTGAGGGCTCCTGCCCATACATGATACACATATATACACTGAGACAGACACACATAGAAGAAATAATAAAAATATTTCAACACTGAAATCTATTGCATACTAGAAGATATTCGCAATGTATCATATGACACTTTTTCTAAAAAATAAATAAATAAATAAATAAAATAGAGGTATAAGCCATATATAGTGCCACATACTCTTAATCCCAGCACTCATCACTCAGAAGCCAAAAACAGTTTTTTGGTTTTTTTAGTGTGAGGCTAGCCTGGTCTACACAGTGAGTTCTGAGCCAGCAGGGCTACAAAGTGAGACCTTGTCTCAAAAACAGAAGTGTATAAGTGTGTGTGTGTGTGTGTGTGTGTGTGTGTGTGTGTGTGTGTGTGTGTGTGAATTCTCTGGCTGCACTTTAGTGGCATAGGCTGTTTATTCAGGTCCCTTTCTCTGTTCAGTGTTGTTCTGCAATAAACATGTATTGCTTTGCTTAAAGCATCTTTCATTCTTTAAAGGATACCTTGTGAGACCTGACCTCAAGTAGGTGCCGACCCCCAAGGTCCAAGGCAATACTGTATCTCTAGAACAATCAGCTAATCCCAGCTCCTGTTCCATGGGGAAAGAGAATGAAACCCCGTTAAGAAATCAAGTGCTCTGGGGTAGCCATACTGTCCTAGGAAAGCATCTCTTACTACAAAACCAAACGAGCCCTCTCAGCCTTATTTTGAATTCTAAATGTTGCTAACAATAAGTGTCCAATGACAAGACAAAAGCCCTACAGGTGAAATTCCTGAAACCCTGTTTTAAATATTTACTGAGGAATACTTTGTGGCAAGGTCTGTACTAGTTTTGAAGACCCCAAATGCAAATTTAATAAAAACAGGAAAACAGTAATTGTTATTTTCAAAGTAAATGAGGGGTGGGAAGGGCATAATGGGGAAGATTCTTTAGAGAAAATTACAAATACAAAATTAAATTCTGCTTTTTAACACATGCTGTAGAAGATTAGTATTTAAAATATTAAAAGAACTAAAAAGCTGGGCACCAAGAAAGCAAATTTTAAAGTAGGATACAGAGCTAAGCAGATGAGAAACACTTGAACGAAGTGTTTGGTCAGGTGATTTTGGTGGTGGTAGATGCTTTTAATTCCAGCACTCTGTAAACAGAGGCAGGTGGATCTTTCTGAGATTGAAACCAAGCTGAGTTCCAGGACAGCCAGAGCTACACAGAGAAACCCTGTTTCAAAAATTCAAAACAAATGTTTAACATCCTTAGTCATCAGGGAAATGCAAATCAAAACTAATCATTTATTTTTTCAGACAGTACCTCCCTATGTAGTAGCCCTTGACTCACCTAAAACTCATTGTACAAACCAGGCTGGCCTTGGACTATAGAGATTAGGCCTCTGTCTGCTACCAAGCCTGGCAGTCTGTTTATTTTTATGTGTATGGGTACAGTACCCAGGGAACAAGAAGGGGGTATCATTTTCCCTGGGACTGGAGTTACAGTTTGAGCTGATGTATGGATTCTGGGAATTGAATGCAGGTCCTCTTGCAGAGCAGCTAGTACTGTGGAGCCATCTCTCCAACCCCCTATTTCCTAGTTCTTTGCATTTTCTCAAGAAGTAGTTAAGCTTCAGGGCTCATTACTTGCACAAGCACATGCATGCGTATGCTATATACACATATACAAAAACATGAAAAGGAGAACACATTGGTCAGACATTTACGACCTTCATGTAATCAATCTCAGGTTTCTTCTGTTTTCTGCAATAATGACAAGCTCTTAGCCACTTGCTGATATGGGAATGTCTTTCTGTATGCTGTGAATATCAATTTTTAAATAAAAGAGCTGTTCTGGCCTATGACAGGCACCTTAGAAAAAGTAGTAGGGAAACAGAATAGGTAGGAAAGGAAGGGTGGAGTCAGAGAGAGATCCAAACTAGCTGCCCAAGAAGCAGCTTGTAAGGACCACAGGTGAGCCACGACCCATGTGGCAGACAGATTAATGAAAATGGGTTGAGTTAAGATGTAAGAGCAGGCTAGCAATGTGCCTGAGCCATAGGTCAAACAGCATGAACTTAATATAAGCGTCTGAATCATTTTGGGGGGCCTGAGCAGCAGCAGGCGGCTAAGGGGTCTGGGGCAGCAGGTCTGTGGGTCTGGACCTCAGGCAGTCAAGGGCCAAGAAACCTCATTGCAACAACTTGCTATGACACTGTTCTAACTAGGGACAACATGAAGTGTCCAAGTCCAAGCCCCTTGGCTCAGATGCTCCATCTGTGGCCTAACAGCCAGCCAGGAGACCCTGGCAAGCTCCCCAATGTGCTCTACACAGGGTGAAAATTCAGTGCAGAGCACCCAACCCAAAGCTTAGCATTTAGCCCACACTCAGTAAGTACAAATCATTCCCTTTCCCATCAGATCCTTTGGCTCTGAAGCGGAAAGAGACAGAATTGGAAGCTGATAGGATTAACATCTATTTGCAGCTGCTTTCTGAGCAGCAACAGTGCAGCAGAGGGAGCGCTTCCCTCCAGAATGTCCAGAGTCTAGGTAAGCCATTAGGAAAATTCACTTGGATTGAAGAATAGTAATTCTAAAGTTTCTTTGTTTACAAAAATATCAAATGACAAATGTATTAAGTGTTTAAAGAAACACATGAGAAAATTAAAAATTACCCACAAACCTAACATCAATAGAACAACAATTAATATTCTGTTTAAAAAACACAGAGGGAGCTAAAATTTGTTTTACATGTATGGATGTTTTTGCAAGACTGTTATGTCTGTGCACCACTGCATGCCTGGTGTTCAAGGCAGCCAGAAGACAGTGTCAGCTCCTCTGGAACTAGAGTTGGAATAAACTGTGTGAGTGCCAAGAGGGGGGTGAGAATCAAACCCAGGTTCTCTGGAAGAGCAGCCAGCTCATGATCATAACTAGTTAGCCATCCTTCCAACCACAAAAGAAAAGTTTTAAAGACAATGGCTTTGCTATGCCATGTGCAATGTGGTCACCTTCTTTCTCAAATAAGGACTAGAGGTTCAGTTCTGCTTCCTGTCTGCTGTGAGATGTAACAGCACTTTGTCACACTCACCCACCACCATTTTATGTCATGAAAATTTCTTCAACAGGCTGAAGAAATGGCTCAGTGGTTAAGAACACTTGATCTTACACAGGACCCAGGTTCAATTCACAGCACCCAAATGGCAACTCAAACCATCCATAACTCTATGGGGTTCGATGACCTCTCATTGCCTCCTTGGGTGCATCTACATACATGCAGGCAAAACACACACATAAAACAAATCCTTGTTTTGTTTTGTCTTTGATTTTCAAGACAAAGTTTCTCTGTATAGCCCTGGCTGCCCTTAAAACTCACTTTTAGATCAAGTTGGCTTTGAACTCACATAAAACCACCTGCCTCTGCCTCCCAAGTCCACCACCCAGCTAAAATAAAACTTTTTTTATTACATTTTTTTTTTTTAAATCAGGGTTTAATGTAGCGAAGACTGCTCTTGAACTGCTAGCCAAGATGACTCTGAACTTCTGGTCCTTTTGTCCTTGCCTCCTGAATGCTGTTTGACCACACCTCTTATATGATGCTCAGTGGGCAACCAAAACTTTGTACTCAAAAGCATTCTACCCAGCTAAGTTCCCAACTCCCAACAACATCATTTAAAATTGTTCTGTGTGGTGGAATTCAAGTGTTAGCTGACCAGGTTAAAAAGAGTGTCTCTAAAGTTCTGGAGCTTAAACAGGGAGTGGCCAGCCTCGTTTAAAAAAAAAAAAAAAAAAAAAAAAAAAAAAAAAAAAAAAAAAAAAAAAAAAAGGCTACTAAGATCTTAAACGGCCTGTTTAATTCCTTTATTCCTAAAGACCAAATCAACACCCACTGCAAGGCAATCCTAACTTCAAAAATTACATGAAAGTTTAATTTATATCGGTGAGTGTTAAAATACTCTCTAACAAATATTAATCTTATACATAATATATTACAAATAAAAATTTCTACAATAGCTGGCATAAAAGTTCTGTGCATGTGTGATATCTTAGTCAGGGTTTATATTGCTGTAAAGAGACACTCTGACTATGGCAACTCTTTTTTTTTTTAAGTTTGTCGTGTTTTTATTGAAAATATTAGTCTACTATCCTAGTAACCATTTTCATTTATATTGTTAAGTTACATGCTATAACTAGCCATTCTACACAACACCTCCCACACTACACAGGAAACACAAATTTTACATATTTATAGTATTAAAGCCAAATATCCAATATTTTGTAAAATGCTTTTTTTCAAACATAATGTTTCAAACATAATAGCTGACACTCTCCATGGAACAGAAAAGGAAAATTAAGCAAATAATGAATATGAAAACTCTTTCCAAAATGTCTCAGTGACCCCAATTATAAGATATATAAACAACTAAGGTTTACTTTGGAAATCTCAAGTTCTCATGAGATGACTATATTGGACACTGAGGCCATGCTGTGTACTAATCGTCAATGCAAACAGTTTTCAAGATATCTGGAATATTTCCACTTATGAGAACACCTGCAGGAAGAACTCTTGCTTACACCAAACCAGGGTAGAAAGGAAACGGTACAGTGGTATAATGAGGCTTTAAGACCATGGCAACTCTTATAAAGGAAAGCATTAAACTGAGACTGACTTATAGTTCTGAGGTTTAGTGCATTGTCGTCATAGTGGGAAGAAAGCATGGTGGCATCTAGGCAGATACAGTGCTGGAGAGGTAGCTGAGAGTTCCATATTCAGATTCGAGGGCAGCAGGAAGAGAGAGTGACACTGGGCCTGACTTGAGCATCTGAGATCACGCCCACCCCCAGTGACACACTTCCTCCAACAAGGCCACACTTCCTAAATGTGCTACCCCCTATGGGCTTATGGGGATTATTTTCATTCATACCAGCACAGGTGCTAGGCCTGTATGTGTGTCTGTGCACCATGTGTGTGCCTGGTGCCTATGGAGGCCAGAGACAGTGTTAGGATCCCCCAAAACTAAAAGTACAGAGAGTTGTCAAATGTTATATGGGTGCTGGGAATTGAACCCAGATCCTCTGGAAGAGCATCCTGTTCTCTTAACTGCTGAGCTATCTCTCCAGCCTCAGCAACCCTTTAAAATGACTATCTTTTTTTTTTTTTTTTTTTAAAGATTTATTTTGTGTATAGTGTTCTGCCTGTATGTATGCCTGCAGGCCCAAAGAGGGCACCAGATCCCATTATAGATGGCTCTGAGCCATCACAGGGGTGTTGGGACTAGAACTCAGACCTGTGGAAGAGCAACCAGTGCTCTTAACCTCTGAGCCATCTCTCCAGCCTCCTAAAATGATTGTCTTATATTAACCAAAACGTATAATCATTAACAAGTTTCAATAGATATTCTAATATAAATTTTCCTATATAATTACCCTAAAAATAAACTCTGATGAGTTCTGGGTCAAAGTCTACACATATTTTAAATTTTCAGTTATATTTATCTCTATGTGTATGCACATGTATAGAGGTCAGAGGACAACTTGTGGTAGGTAGTCTGTTCTCTCCTCTCATCTGAGTCCTTGAGCTTGAATTCAGATTGTCACACTTGGCTGCAAGCACCTTTACCCACTGAGCAACCCCACTTGTTCCATATATCTAAAAATACACAAATGAAGTTACCTTGTCCTTGGGAAGGAGCATGTCAAGGTGTATTTTCAGAATATCATTTTTGTAATCTCAGAGTCGGGGAGTGATTTTGACTTTATGAATGTATTTACCAAATAAGAGGGATAGCTTACTCTATGGATATTAGCTTCTCTCATGGGACCCTCCTTCAGAATTCATCCCCACGTCTGACCTTAACCACACCTCTATTCCCCAAACACTGCCAAATCCCTGACACCCGGCTCAGCTGCTGCACTGAAAACTAACACAGGAGTCCTCTGAAACCCTGAGACCATCCACTCCAGTCTCCTGGGAAGCCAGCCCAGCTCACAGGTCCCTGAGCTTACATCTCCTTCTGCAGAAGGCACAGCCATGGCCTGTAGTATCCGTGGGGGTGTCCAGCTTGGAGGTCTGCTCCTCTCTGCTCTTGGCTGGGTATCCTCTTGCGTCACCACCATTCTTCCCCAGTGGAAGACTCTCAATCTCGATCTGAATGAAATGGAAACCTGGATCTCAGGACTCTGGGAGGCATGTGTGAGTCAGGAGGAAACTGGTACTGTATGCAAAGCCTTTGAGTCCTTTCTGTCCCTGCCTCAAGAGCTACAAGTAGCCCGCATACTCATGGTGGCTTCTCATGGGCTGGGACTGTTGGGACTTCTGCTCTCTGGCTGTGGGTTGGAATGTCTCCAGTTTCACAGGCCCAGAAGAGTTTTCAAGACTCGGCTGTGCCTCCTGGGAGGGGCTCTTGAGGCATCGGCTTCAGTCACCACTCTCTTTCCAGTTTCCTGGGTGGCCTATGCAACATTCCAAGACTTCTGGGATGACAGTGTCCCTGAGATTGTGCCCCGGTGGGAGTTTGGAGACGCCCTGTTCCTGGGCTGGGCTGCTGGGCTCCTCCTAGGTCTGGGAGGACTTCTCCTCACCATCTCTGCTTGCCTGGGAAGCCAAGATGAACATGCATCTTCTCCTTGGATCGCTGCACCCACAGCTCCAATAGAGGAACTTGATGGCTCCGTCCAGCTCACACCAAGACCGGTGAAGCAGGTTTTCTAGAACTAACTAGAGTGCCCGGACACCTCTACAATACAGAAATGTCAGTGGGCTCCTTTCCTTACCCTTCATCGATTTGGTGAAAAGGAGTAGTCACCATCTGCTTTGTCAAAGGTCTGACTATCTTGGCGATCTCAGTGTTTCACTAGAGAATTAAAAATCAGGACAGTTTCTTACACACGTGTTTATCTCACTTAAAATTTGATTTTAATATGGAAACATTTTCAGTTGAGGGCACAGCTGCAAGCTTGAAATTTCAGCACATGGGGAACTGTAAGAAATGAGAATTTACGGGCAACTTTAGTGCACGGGGAGATCTTCTAGTAAAAAAAAAGTTGATCATGGTGGTTCCTACTTGTAACACTCAGGAAGGTAAGCCAAGAGGATTGCCCTAAGTTCAAAGCCAGTCTAGCTACTGTGCTGAGAAAAAAAAAAGGAAAGAAAGAAAAAACCTTATATACTTAATACTTCATTATACTACGTTGGAATCACCAGAGATGATCTAGTATGGAGAGATATTGTATGTTTAGCTAGAAATGTTGATGATGTGTTGGCAATGAAAAAATATTATTGTCCCACAATGGCCTCTAGCATGATGTTCCTCAGGTGTGAGATTTGACTCTTAATAAATCTCTGCTGCTTTTAGATGTCAGTGTTCCTGAAGGCCACTGCTTTGCTTCGTTTTTGCTACATCATCATTGTGAATGTCCCATGTTTCTCACTAAAAGTAATGGTCCCTCTGAGTAGTAAGGTGCCCAACCTTTCTGATTTGTCCAGAACTCGGTACTTCCACAGTGAAAATCAGCAAATTTACTTGCACACTGGGACAAAACTGGTCACTGTAGGATTGTTATGTGAATTACCACCCAAGGCAGACTTGTATGTGCAAAGAATTCGACTCTACAAAAATGTCTTTCATCATATGCAAAAAAACACACATAAATCCTTTATTAGGGAAGAGGATTTGGCTAACTTGGAAGAGCGCCGTCTGCCTAGCACACAGGAAGCCCTGGGTTCCATCCCCGAACTACATAAGAGCATGTGTGGTGGTGCATGCCTGTGATCCTACCTAGAATTTCGGAGGTGGAGGCAAGTTCAAGGCCAGCCCAAGCTACATGAGGCTGAAGAGAGAGAAGAGGGAGGAAAGGGGAGAGGAAGACAGACAGAGACACAGAGAGACAGCATGAGAGAGAGAGAGAGAGAGAGAGAGAGAGAGACTATTGCTATTGTGTTATTTGGGGCTGGGGAGATAGTCCAGTTGTTGGAGCATCTGCCTAGCATATAAGACTGTGGCTCTGATCTCCTACATTATAGAATAAATGTATCTGTCAAGGCAGCCCAAGCCAGCATCCTTTCCAAAAAGCCATTTTCCCAGGCTAACAAGATGGTTCAGTGACTAAAGGCACTTGCCATCAAGCCTGATAACCCAAGTTAGATCCCCAGACATAAAGGTAAGAGAGAACTGACTCCACAAAGTTGGCCTCCACAAATGTGTTGCGGCATATGTATGTACCACTCATCCAGCATCATACACGCACAATAATAATAAATAAAGAAAAATGTTTTAAAAAGAAATGGGTGTTTTGATACATGCCTTGAATGCCACCAACACTCAAGAAGGAGAGGCAGGTGATCTCTGTCAGTTCAAGGCTAGCCAGGGATACATAAAGAGACCTTAGAGAGAGGGGGGGGGGAAAAAAGGAAGGGATGGAAGGACTGACATCTCTCTCCCCTAGAAAAATGAAATCTGCACAAGCATAACCTCACTTCAGCAACTTTTCCCTTCCTAGGGTCCCTGGGAAGCTAGACTCTCTGCAAAGGTCCTTTGTGAGCACAGATGAGCCCACATTGATATATACAGAGGCAAACATCAGGAGATAAATAAACGTCAGGTTAGAGTGTATGTATCACAGTTTATTCTGTCCCCTGGTCAATCAGAAAACTATTTCTGATGATTATTTTCCAGCTATTCTTTCAAGTTTGGTGGGCCAAGTATCAATAAAAGATGAGGCTCAAATATCCTAAGATTCCCTGTCCCTGGAGTGTCTGCTTCATAGAACCACCACTCATCCGTCTGATCATTGATTCTTTCATTTAACAAATATTTATAAGTGCTTATCATGTTTCAGGTATTGTGCTGGGAACCAACTGCAAAATAAGACAAATGGTATCCAGGGTCATCATTCAGACAAAGGCCAAAGACATTAAAATAAAACCACTCGGATCGGTGGTGATGGCAGCACGCAGCTCTAAGCCCAGCAGTCAGGAGGCAGAGGCACGAGGATCTCTGAGTTCGAGGCCAGCCTGGTCTACAGAGTGAGTTCCAGGACAGCCAGGGCCACACAGAGAAACCCTGTCTTGGAAAAAGGAAAACAAAAAAGTAAAAGCACTCAAATCAATATAACACCACGCAGTTCAAGATCACACAGCAGGAGGAGAGTGAAGTTTTCAGAGCCACAGCTGGTCCCCTGAAGAAGTGGCAAACTCTTGAAAGGAAAGGTATCCTTCTTCAAGATGAAGAAGATAACAAGTCTGACAATGCAGGAAGGTGTTAGACCTTGCTGCACCCTTGGGGGGATAGAAAAGATGCCATCACCTCCTTTCTCAGCACCATCATTGGGGGATAGTAAAGATGCCATCACCTCCTTTCTCAGCACCATCATTGGGGGATAGTAAAGATGCCATCACCTCCTCTCTCAGCACCATCATTGGGGGATAGTAAAGATGCCATCACCTCCTTTCTCAGCACCATCATTGGGGGATAGTAAAGATGCCATCACCTTTCTCAGCACCATCATTGGGGGGATAGTAAAGATGCCATCACCTCCTTTCTCAGCACCATCATTGGGGGATAGTAAAGATGCCATCACCTCCTTTCTCAGCACCATCATTGGGGGGATAGTAAAGATGCCATCACCTCCTTTCTCAGCACCATAGGAAGCCAACCATCAAGCATCAGGACTGGCAGAGAACTCAGTCCTCCAACTGCAGCAGTACCTTGTGTAGTCTTTTATAAAGACTTGTCCCTGTCACACAACTGTCTGGGACTCGGGGGCTTTAGCGTTCCTGGGAGGCTTATGTGAGATCTTGAAAGGTTCTTCAGACTAGAAGAGCAGTGGCAGCACACCTTTGGCCGTAAGTGGCTAAGTCAAGATTGGACATTAAAGATGTTATGTTTTGGCACTAGATGGGCCTACACAACCTACCAAATCCAGACTCACATTGAAAATCTCCTTTACACTGTTTAGCTCAATCAGGGTCTTTGGAGACAGCTGGCTCACCTGTGCCAGCTGGTGGCTTTCTGGTCCCTCATCTTAATCCCATGTTTGTAGGTGTTGATATTTATCATCAGTATTCAATTACAGCTTTCTCTGCAGAGAAATAAACACAAACTGAGAGTTGCTAGAAAAATATTCTGTCTCTCAACTCTCCTTTTGAAAGACACAATGGCATGGGCTGATAGGTAAAGAGGCTGCTGCTTGACGTGTAATAATATACACAGCACATGATTCCCAGGAGGGGCTCAAAGTACTACTGAACAGCCTGCCTTAGTGGAGACTGTTCAGCTAAAATGTCAAGATTTTTATCCACCTGTTTTGAGGGCCAACTGAGAGTTAAAAACAGAACTAACAAGGACTTTTCTCACAGGCTTGTAAACTTTCTAAATGAAAACACTTCTTGGGCTATTGATGTATCTCTGTAGCAAACCACTTGTCTGACACAGCTGAGGCTCTGGGTTCAATCCCCAGTAAGACAACTCCTCCCCCCAAAAAAGAGAAACTCACATGGAAAGATAAAATTCCATGTTTCATGACTAAAGCCATTTTGAGAGGCTGATGTCTGATATGAAATTCCCTGCATAGCTGAGAGTGACTTTGAACTTTTGAGCCCTCAACTACCATCTCCAAAGTGTTTTCGGGCTTAAAACCAGATTTATGTGCTGACGGAGATGGAACCCATGATCTCACTTCATGCTTATTAAGCACTCTGTATCAACTGCAGAGCCATAGTGGCCTCAGGACCCACAAGGCTCAGCTTGAGAAATATATTTCTTTTGGCCAAGAAGACAGCAAAGGCCAAGGGTCCGAAAGATGGTCTGACTTTCATCAGACAGCCTTTGCCAATTGCTTCTTCATCTGTTTAACATATCTACTTTTGTTGAAATATGTAGGGTAAAAATTAATTTTAATGACTCAACTTTTCCACCCTAACCATCTGAAGTGCTAGGGTTTGAACCCAAAACTCTAAGCATGCCAGTCAAGTGCTCTGACACTAAGACAAATTATCAATTAGGTCTTGTTTGGTTTTTAGTAGATTTTGGTTTATTTTGTTGTCGTTTTTGAGACAGGGTTTCTGTGTAGCTCTGGCTGTCATGGAACTCAAGGGAGCCACCTGCCTGTTTCTCAAGTGCTGGGATTACAGGTGTATGCACTGTCTGGTGACTAACAGTTCTAAAAGGAGCTAGCAAATGTCCAGTTTACCATGTCTCGGTGGCACATACTGAGGTAAATACCATCAAACACTGCACACAGGCTTCTCCTGCCTCCCATTCTTCCACCCACAGCATTCTTATCCCCCAGGCTTCAAAAACGCTAAACAGATGAGTTATTCTATGTTGTGATATGGCTGCTCAGGAAACTGAAGACACACAACCAGACTCTGAAGTCAATACAGAATGTCTCAAAGAGTCAAGAGCCACTGAGATACTTTAGTGGGTAAAGTCGTTACACACCTGAGCTCCATCCTGAAAACCTGCGAATGGAAGGAAAACAGCAGTTTTCACAGGTTGTCCTCTGTTGACATCCACGGCATGTTATGGCATGTGCACACAGACAAAATAAGACAATAAAAGTTATAAATTATATTAGAAGCATGTTAGGCTTGGAGCAGTATCTCATACTGTAGCCCCATGTGGGAGGGGTAAGGGAGGACTGCTCAAGTTCAGGCCACCCTGGTCCAGGCTAAAAAATAAGACCCAGTGTCAAAAAAAATAATAAAAAATAAGAAAAGGTAAAAACCAGTAAGAGTATAACAAAACACAGATGAAAGCCATAGTCTAAGAGCTGCTAAAAAGTTACATGGTGATCATGCCTGTATTTGGGAGATAGTAAAGATCAGCAGTTAGAAGCCAGTCTCTGCTACAAAGAGTTTGAAGTCTAGGCTACATGAGTCTCTCAAAAGCAAGCATCAACAAAATGTTAGTCTGGGAAGCCCAGAGAGACGGGGATGTAGTCAGCTACACAAGACTGACACATTGTGCCAGCACTCCCCCTAGTGATCAGCTTAGATCTAAATAATGCAGACTACTCAGACATTGGGGTGTGTGGGTGGGGTGGGCAGAGAGAGAGACAGGGCAAGACAGCACTGAGTGGGTAGGAGCACTGGCTAATCAGCAGTTCTCAGCCTTCCTGATGCTTCAACCCTTTAGTACAGCTCCTCATGTTGTGGTGACCCCAAACATAAAATCATTTTCATTGCTACTTCATAACTAATATTGCCTGTTATGAATCATAATAGTTATGTTTTCTGATGGTCTTAGGTGACCTTTGTGAAAGGTTCATTCAATCCCCAAAAGGATTATGACTCACAGACTGAGAACCACTGTGCTAACTGGAGTTTGGTTCCCAGCACGTAACAGGTGGCTCACAACTCTGCCCTAGGGAATCCAATGCCGTCTTTTGGCCTCTGTGATATTTAAACACATAAATAAAAACAAGCTTTGAAAAAAAGAAAGAATGAGGGGAACAGAGGAACCCTCCCATACACACCCATTTTTAAGAGAAAATCATGAATGCTATGAAGTCTACTCATTTCAAAATGGGAAGGATTTTTAAAAAGCCATACTACACACCAAAAGTAAAACAAATACGTTTATTGCACATTTATAAAATCTGCATAGTTGTATTGTAGTCTTCCCTCCCATGATTTCTCCACTAATTCTTAAAATTTAGTTAAAACATGAGTTTCCAATTAGAAGTTCTTTAAAAATGGATCTCTCTCTACATATACATACAGATAAATGTTCTTTTCTTTATACAAATTCACATCCCTTATTTTCTAAAAGAGAATGGGAGAATCCAAATGTTCTATTAGGTCAGGGTAGCCTTAGAGACCTGCTTCTAAAAATTTTCAGAATTTTACTTAAAGGATTAATAACTATTACAATGTTCATTGTGTGGCTTCATAAGACCACGGGGCTGAAGGCCCATGATGATTTCATATCTTTCACCCAGGACTGAATGTGAGGTTTTCTGGTTTATCTAAAATATAAACAAACCAAGGGGTGAGGCAACTTTCCCTGGCTTTGCAGTGCAGCCTCAGGTTCTACCCACATGTTGAAGGAAGAGCTCATCTGAACCCCCTTTCATTCCTGTCAAGAGCCGCGCAAGACTTCTATTAGCAATTTCTGGTAGTTAAGGATTTTTAAATGTCATCTGAACTTGAGAAAATAACTAATAACAACTCCTCCAGTTCAGTTCTGATAGTCACACTTCTGCTGTCAGAAATATTGGTGCCTGAAGGGTGATTTAAAAAGTGGTATGAGGCTTATATAAACCCAAGTATTATGAGAGATTAAAAAGGCAAATTCAGGTTTTCTGAAAGAATTCAAAACTATAATGCACTAGCCTTCTTCAGTGAAATAGTTCTCATGATACTGTACCTAAAATGTGCGACCTTATCCTTAATCCCTTTATACACACATCATGAGAGGGGTGAGGGGAGGGTCTGAATCTTGCTCAGCCACCCAGTCCCCCTCTCCAGGGGAATCTGCAACAACAGACCGCTGTGTAACAGGCAGGTAACTAAAGACCAGGCTAAGTCTTGACCATGAGGAGCTTATTTCACTGTTACTGTTGAAACTCCTTGGATTGACTCCATGACAGCTGCAAACCGGCTGCAAAGGTCATAGGGAGAATTTGGTCGAATAGTTGGAGGCTCTTTCAAGATGATGATTTCCGTAGAAGGATCTAGAAGCCTGGGTAGGAACTCCCCTAAGCACAGCTGCAGATTTTCTGTAGAGAGAAAATGGATGGTTACATCCACAGCTAAAGAGATCTTAGTAGAAACTAAGAAGCCTGCAGCCATACGGGAGGGCCTTCAAGCACCCAACACACTCTAGCTCCAACAGCATGCACCCTACTGCAGCTAATAGATAAGGACACCTTTGGGACTCAGGCCCTCCCACACCGTAGTTAAGTCACATAGGGCTGCACAACTGAGTTTATGTCCACATCTGTTTATGCTGGGGGGCGGAAGTTGTCATGAAAACTCTGGCAGCAGTAAAAGGTATCTGAACACACTAAAGAAAAGTAAGCTCAAAAGCAAACACGTAATCACGACTGCACGGCAGCCTTGGCTCTAAACGCACAATGGAGAGTCAACGCCAACACACACTGCCACGATTCCCACTCTTACAGATCACAGAAAAGACTTTTTAAACATTTTCCTGCCATGCAATCATTAACTTAGGGTTATCTTTGGATGTGACTATATGTAGTAAGATGTTTGATTTTTAAAAATTGCTTTGAGTTGCTTGTTTCATTTTTTTTTAAACATTAAGTGAATTTTGGTATTAGATCAGAATCTCCATCATCTCTGAAATGGGCCTCCATATACCTCCACTACTTTATATTATATATTTATGCAAAGTGATGGTCAGCATAACATTCATAGAATTAAAATACCAATCAACTCTGGAAACCACTGTTTTTCATATGTTCTACATTCTAAAGTATCAAATAGTCAACCAAGATTTAACCCTTTACGTAAAAATAAAGCAACGCATGAAAATTGGTTATCATCTCTAGTAAGTGGTACCGGTTAGATTTGTGTATATGCCTCTGATTTGCTTTAACCCTGGGTGAGATCAGTGAGATAACTCAGTAAAACGTTGGCTGAACAAGCCTAGAGACTTGAGCCCAACACCCAGAAGCCAGGTAAAGATGGCAGAGAGCACAAGCTCCACAAAGCTGTCCTCTGAGTTACACACATACGCTATGGCACATGCACCCATACAGCCAATGATAACAACAACAGATACAAACAATAGTTTAACTGGCTTGACATGGTAGGGTAGGCCTTGAGTTCAGGCCTCAGGAGGCAGTTAGGCAGATCCTTTTGAGTCTGAATCCAGTCTGATTTACAGAGTGAGTTCTCAGATCAGCGGGAACATAGTGAGACGCTGACTCAAAACAGAACAGTGCCATGGGTAAAAAGGAGGAACACAGGAAAAATATTAAAAGCCCTGTCTGAGGTCAGGCCAGTCAGAAGCTAGTTTGCCATCATGGCTGTGTCTTCTTAATAATCTTCCTCTTAAAACTTGAAAGATCAGAGGTGATGCTCTAAACCACAGACACAATAGTGCTACTATCTTTCAAGTGCTTAAATATACTAGTTTTCACAATTAAGTAAAACTATAGCTCACACATAGTCTAAAGAAAGCAGACAACAGAGAACACATAGCAATTGTTTATTACAAGATTTAGCAATAAGTCCTGCATACTACAATGGGTCATTAGACTACCATTAGACTATGTTCATACGATTGGAAAATGAACAAGAAAATTCTATCCTATCAGAATACACCTTCCAAGTCAACTGAATCCACCTACAAAATAGTAGCTTCAGTATCTCTCACCATATTCTATCTACTACTTTACTAAAGCAATTAGTTAATAATGTTCTTATATACTATAACATTAAACCTCAAGAAATTTAAAGAGCCACACTCTGAACAAATATATTTTGATTTTTAAACTATGAAAACGCAGAATTTAATAGTTGGAAAAATAGTAGAACACTAATGTTCCTACAGAGCACTGACTGTTTTCAAACAGGGCTTCCTGGGGCTGAGGTTTAACAAGTCAGCAGGGTGTTTGCTCGGCATGGTCCTGGGTTTAATTCCAAGTAGTGCAAAAAATTTAAAAAGTGACAAAGTAAGTGACAACCCTACAGACTTACTGGCTGACCCTGAAGTGGCTTCAGCAACTAGCTGAGACAAGGAGGTAGAAAGATGTAGGGGTCAAACTCTCAGACCTTCTTTCCATGGAGCATACCCATGTATCTTACTAAAGATGTTAGGGGTTAAATCCCTAAAGGGCTTTAACAACCAGTGACATACCTGCAATATCCTTCCCCAGGTAAGAACACCAGTGGTTCCTCATGACCTCGATGGCATCCAAGTCATCCTTGGAGATGTCATTATTAATGATCAAGTGGATACAGGGAATGATCAACTCATTCATCACATTAATGCCCTCTGTTACAGAGTGGTCATCATTTGTTTCAAACAGAGAAGCAGCCTTGGCATTCAACTCCTAGAGAACAGCAGAGAAAGAGAAGCATTTGGAAAAGTAATGGTCACACCCAATCATCTAACTGGAGTGAGGGGGAGGGTCATTGGCTCCTGCCCCAGATATGCTGACATAGTAAGAATTAGGATGTAGATGACCTGGGATCTGGGATCTTATAGCAACTCCTGTAATGATTTGAATGTACCTAAATTTATGACTGTTTGCCTACTTACAAGACAAGACCGTATTTGACATCTGTTTCTACCCAAAGATTTATTTAGTGATTCTCAAACTTCACTGGCCACTAGACCCATACACAGAAGGCACTGGTGCTCACCAATGTCTGAAGGCTCCCCTAAAAGACTCTGATACACACTAGAGGATGAGAGCCAGTGATGGGAAGCCTAAATCATCCTTAGTACGACAGCACAGAGGAAGGGGGGGTGAGGACACTCGGGCTGATAATCTGGATCTGGTGACTTAGAAACCAACAGCACAAAGTCTTTCTTCTTCTCAGCAAACTAGCCAGCCCTGAAACATCTGCAACTGATCTCGACACTAACATGGCATACACTCCAGGGAAGGCTGACTGACAGGATTACACCTGCCTTTCCCTATGACTGCTCAATACAAAGGAGGAAAGACAACAAGGTTAGCAAAACTAACTCTTACATTCTGTAACCCTTTGTAAGACTGGAGTATCTGTCTAGGATACTTCAAGTCCTGAAAACTGTCATTTGCTAGGTGACTGTGGGAAACATCATCGTGGCTCAGTGTGTGACGGGTTCAGAGGAAATAGCTGACCAGAAGAAGGCTCTGTGCTTAATGAACTCACACCTGAAGGGTCAATATACTAAAAGCTTTAATGCAAGCATATGAGAAGGGCAAAGAGATAGATGGCTTGCTCAACTCAGGGGTTGGAAAGGGAGAGAGCAAGGGAGAGCAGGAGGGCGGGGGGGTGGGGGGGGGAAGGTGGGGGGTTAAGGTTTTGTAAGCGGTACAAACCAGAAGGCATTTTCTTCGATATAATGCAATCACAGACTCCTTCACACCCCTGCGGGGCCCCTTCATCAGCAGGGCAGCATTGCTCTGGTAGGCATACACCAGATAGGACAGAGCTTCCTGGTACCTAGAAAGTAGAGAAAATCCACAGCTGAGCTCTCTTTCGTTAAAACCTAGGGCTTAGCTCTCTCTTATCTACAAAGAGAATATATCTGGCTACAATATGGTGTACTGGAAAAGCTTGGGGGACAAAGACCATAGTCTGCCAAGGGCCATGGGAGTATACAGCAGGTGACAACTAGTGTTTAATAAGTTGACCCAGATGTATAATTCCCTGATGGGAGCCCCACCTAGCAGAGCCTTGGGGTCACTGACAGTTGATGACCAGTTGTTTTTTGTCTGTAGCCTCCTTGGGTGCCACTGCTATGCCTCCCTAATAAGAACAGCTGTGAAATTCCTTCCACAGCCAATTGGTGGTATGTTTTACATTTCTGGGCACATTTATACTTATGGATAGTCAGAAAAGTTGATTTCTGTTTAATCCATATAATTCTGATGTATAGAAATAATACCAGAATATTCTTCTTCACTGACACAGGAAAGTGACAGTATTTTCAGTCTCAAAGAACTAATTTCAGACTTTAGAACAAATTCACAGACTAAACTGATCCTGCAGAAAATACACAAAGACTTAATTCCCAGGTATTGTTTATTACTAAGTCAAGACCAGGCTGTTTTGAGACAGACCACCTGCAATAGTTGACTTTTTGCACGTACCCTGACCAGTCAAGGTTCAACCTGCTACAGTTATTGTTAGGTCCTGAATTTTAATGTCATCTTCTGTCAGGGAAAAAGTTACACGCAAGGCCAAGCATTTACACTGGCCAGTCTTTGTGACCTTACTAACCTGAGAAAAGCTATATGATTTCATGTGTTATAAGGATGAGTTGGGCCCTAGAAATGTAACATAGTATTATCCAGAGTTTGATTAAGATTACAGGGAATAGCGGCAATGTAAGGGGGAAGAGAGAAGAAGAAATGGGTGTACGTGAGTGTGTAAGAGCAGCAGCAATGTAGGGATGAAGATATGCAGAACTGAGTGTGTGCGCTGAGTGAGAAAAAAACCCAAAGATAGGAGAGAGATGAGAAAATGAATGAACGGAAGAATGAGCATAGTGAGTAAATGATTTAGCAAAAGCCTGTGTGAAAAGATAAAGCTGGATAAAAGTATACAATGTAAACAGGAACAAGGTAAAATGTTATATGGTGAGAGATGTATAGTCATGGCTGTGTGGAGAATTATAACGATGTGGAGGCAAGAAAGAAGTAGTTACATAAAAAGGAGATGTAGAAGAGTAATATATGTAAAAGAAGGATGTGCAGACATGTGAAAAACGATGTAACTGAGTATAGAGATGAATGGCTGTCTCTAAGTAAAGAAAGCTGTGTAGCTGCATGTATAGAATAGGGCAGCACAGTAGTTATGTGGAGACAGAGTCAGAGACCAACTTTAAAAAGAAATCAAAGAGAAAGTTACCATCAGAAAGCATGCTTGTTTATTTTACCAATCAGTTAGATAGAGCTTTATTCTTCATTTACCCTGAGATAAAAGGTTTCTAACCCCTCACTACTCTGAGGCGACCCTTTTATTTCTCTGGACTGGATCGTGGGAGCTGCCTTGAGCTAGCAAGTCTCTTCTGCACTGGCCAAGAAAGGGAAGCCAAGTCACGAAACATCTTCAGGCCTCCCTCAGATATTCCCCACCTCCACCCCCGCCCCCAACCCCACCCGAAAAGTGTGACAACTATGCAGAGCAAGGCTGAGCATGGGGTGGGGTAGAGACCACAGTGTGTGACAAAGGAGGGGTCTGGTGGTGATGGGAGCATCCTTGGGTGGGCGTCAGTATTCTTACTAGCAATGTCAGAGAAGGAAAAGGCCCACATACTTTCCCTTCTGAAAGAGCTCCAGGCCTGTCAGGAGGTACACAGACACCTTTCGGAACAAGCTGTAATCTTCATGCCACCTCTGGAAAGGAAGGGACACCAGTAAGGACCACCTCAGTAAACCAGTGCTTCACTCTCACTTCCGCACACTCACTACAAGCATTTACTGAGCAAATCTGGCTAACTACACAATCACACAAACTTGTGGAGGGGAAAATGATTTAAGGCAGAGCATGGAGGTGCGTGCCTGTGAACCCAGCACAGGAAAGGTGGAAGCAGAAGAATCAAGAAGGCCAGAGTCATCCTCAGCTACAGGACAAACCCGAGCCTCCCCTGGACTAGAGTCTAAAGCTTCCAGCACTGGCCCTAACTGGCAGTGTAGTGTTCTATTATTCCTTCTGCTGAGGACCAGTTTACTTCACCTCAACAGTCTGTAAGCCCTCCTAGTCCTAACACAACACCCAGAGCCATTCAGCTCTGACTCACACTCCTGAGTATGGACACAAGCACTCAGACCCAGGGAGGAAGACAGCACGAGATTACTCAAGCCATACAAACTGCTGCCAGCCCAGCAAGTGTAGACATCAGAACTCTGGCACAGTGTGCTTTTGTACACAGAAAAGGGTTTTTGTTTTGTTTCTTAATTTAATCAGTAGTTCCATATACTTTACTACACACCAGAAATGACACCGTTACACACCCATCCCAACACACACCAACAGGGTGACTAGAACAGCAGCACTGCCTAGGATAAGGCTCAAAAGGGCCCTTAGGAGATAAGTGTAGACACAGTATAACAGAGGATTGACAGCAAGGAGACCTGGGATTCTGTGGCTAGGACAAAATCTTTATTTACATTCTGCCTCTCAATCTGTAGCCCTAGTACCAGGCTCGCCTTGAACTCAAAGAACCACTGCCTCTGCCTCCCCAGTGTAAGAATTAAAAGCATGCCCCACCACACCCAGCTCCCCCGACCCCATTTTAAGGTTTAATTGCTATTAGGGAACCAGTTAGTCTGCTAACATAAAGTTGTTCATTTTGTCTCCAAACTTACCTTATACTCTTCCATGTTCATATCATCTGGACCAATTTCCATCAGTTTGGCCTGAGCCACCTTCATGATACTGATCGATCTGTGTGGGACAGAGTTAAGAAACCAATGGCAGGGTACAGGGCAGCACCTCCAAATTGGAAAAGCTTGCCTTGTAAGACCCCATACAGGAACAGGCCTGGCCTTCTCACCTCTCATCATAGCTAAGGTTTCTATCTGCAAACTGTTCCAGAAGGGTCCGTTCTACTACCCTTTTGGGTGCTTCATTTTGGAAAAAGTAGACAAGAACATGTTGAAGGCGTGGGTCACTGTGAGAGGTGGGGGTCTCTTTGGCAAGCTGATAAAGCCTGGAGTACTCTTCATGAAATGCCTGTGAGAAACAGAATTGGGGAGTTGAGAAGGGGACACTGTGGACTTGACTACACATTCAGAAACTGACACCAAAATGCCTGAGGGTCTTTCATTAATCCACACTAGGTTAAGGAATTCTTGTCAAGAAATTATAAAAGCAACTATATAATGTGTGAATTGCTGGCGCACCACAACTCCCTCAAATCCTGGCACTAGAGAAATACTATACTCAAAAAATAACCACATTTTCTCATCAAATTTTAGTTGTTCTTGTGGAGACAGGGTCTCATTCTGTAGTCAAGGCTACCCTAGACTTCACCATATAGACCAGGCTGACCTTAAACTTATGGCCATCCTCTTGGTTGTGCCTCCCAAGTGCTAGCATTACAGGTATGTGCCACCATGTCTAGCTTATATCAAGTTCTTAAAGACACAAATATTTAAATTGTTTAAAACTCTACCCAAATGTGATTTCATTCAAACAGCTAAAGTTTAAAATACTTTAAATAGTTTACTTTAAATGACTTAAAAAAAAAAAAAAAAAAAAAAAAAAAAAGGTTCCCAAGTTACAAAGGCAGTCTCTAAGAGTTTGTGACATCAGTAAACATTGAACAACCTCACTACCCCTGCAGGCTGGATGCAATGCACTTGGGCACTCACTGCTAACTAAGTGCTGGGCTAGTGCCAGGTGAAGATGAGCCTTTGTGGAATGGCTTGCTCACCAGGTGGCAGGAAAGAACAGTGTCATCTTTCACTTTTAACACAGCATATTGCATGGCTACGTGCTAGACACTAAAGGGCAACTAGGGGAAGTGAGGGGTTGAAACAGAGTCTCACTCTGTGGCCCAGGCTGGTTGGTAAGTCACTAAATAGCCCAGGTGAATTTTGAACTCGGATCCACCTGCCTCCATATGCTGGGATTGAAGGCCCATGCCACATGTGCTGCTCCATCATACTCTTTTGGGACAAGGTCTCTTACTGGCCTCAGACTGACCAAGTAGGCTATGTTGGCTGACTAGCAAGCTTCAGGAATCCTCCTATCTCTGCCTCTGCAGCACTGAGATTACAAATACACACTGCGCCATGCCTAGTTATGTATATGTATGGGGCAGCAGGCATATGTATCTAGTACCCACAGAAATAAGAATGTCAGACCCTCTGAAGCCAGAGAGATGGCCAGGTATGAGCTACACAGTGTGGGATACTTGGGTTTTCTGCAAGAGCAGTATGTGCTAGGACATCTCACCAGCCCTATAGAATATTCTGCTAATGTAGGTTCTGGAGAGCAAACTTAGATCCTTCCAACTGAGCCATCTCCCCAGAACAGGCCATCTTAACACCATTTCCCACTGTCTTATGAAAATATCCCTGGATCATGAAGATTAAAACGTTAAAACATGAGTACCTTAATAAGCCCTGCTTCAGACCCATCTCGGTCAAAGGTCTGGCGTGCTTTAGCTATGGCCAAGATGACCCCTTGCATGGCAGGGCTCAGCATCACCTACCACAGGACACAAACAGGGAGAGAAAGGAGAGCAGACTGTATATGAAGAGAGGTACAGAGGGTGCTGATGAGAAGCAGAGCACGGTCTCCTTGGCCAGCACAGGCTGCGTCAAATTTCACAGCCCATTCTAGATGCATGCACAGCCTTGGCTATCCTTGTAATGATGCCTATGACAAGCTGTCCCTCTACATGCACATTCTAATTCTGCCAGGGGTACTGCTGAAGAGTAAGCTCAACCACATGGTCAGCATGCCAAGTTAGTCCCCTAAATGAAGGTAATATATTAAATAGCTACAAATTTCCAATAAATAAAAAATATACCACAGCAAAAGGTAGGAACCTGAGAGAAGATTAGTGACTATTTGTGTGCGGTGCAACAGAAAAGTAGACAGGCATGAGGAGTAGCTGCTTGCTGAATTTCATAACTTTAATCCACGTTTGTTTTACTCACTGAGCAACTAGAAAAATTCTACTTGGAAGACAAAATAATGGACTACCGTCAAGAGCAAACTGTCTCTAGAGCGTGGACATGGTTTGTTCACAATATCAAATGGAGCTAATCCTGCCTTCTCCAGCCCTTGTATCTCGGCTTTATATCAGTCTCTCCTAAACACAAGGCTGGGTGAACACATACACATGCACACACACATGCCAACAATACACAGCAGGAATGGGCGGGCCTCCAGTGCCTTTTCAAAAATGGCAACTAAGGTCAAAAGCAGACAGACCTCCATGTCTGTTACTTGTTTCAGTGAAAACACATTAGCTCGTGACAGACAGCTTCTGAAAGACAACACACAGCTGCCCTGCCCTCATCTCTGTACCTCCTCATCATATCCATCTGCATCAGATCTAACCAGAATCTTTCCCACACTGGGAATCTCCACTTCAGAGACCTCAGAGTTAGACGGGGCAGCAGCCTCTGTGTCACTGGCCTCTGGGGTCTGCTCTGACTGCTCTGCAAGGTTTGTTTCCTGGGACTTGGGCTTCTCAGGTTCAACTTCCTTAAGCTGTGGCAGTAGAATGGAGAGAAAGCGTAAGAACAACAATGGGGGAACAGGAAGAAATAAAGAGGGGCGGTTAAATTCAGCAGAGACATGGAACAACAGAAATGACAGAAAGCTGGCAGATGGTGTCAATAGCCAGACTCTCCTGTAGGAGGGCCACTCTCTCTGTCAGCCGACTCAGTCTCACCTCACTCAAGGCTGCTTCTACACCACTCTTCTCATAGGCATGGGCTGTGTTTGCGATAGCTTGGGCAGTCTGCTCCTTTGCAATCACGGCATGTTCAGAGGACAAGCATCGAATGGCATGAGCAGAGGCTGCTGCAGACTCTGACCAAACAAACAGAAATCAGAGAGGTGTCACATCCAATGCATAGTGTTCTGAACACTCTGAAACAGGCAAGCAGGAAGAACACACAGTTCAATACACAGTTCCAGCACACTGTAAAGTCCATGTAAATTCCCCTAGAAACTTTGACAAGAACCAGCTATCCCAAATCAAGGACCCCTGAAGGTCCATTAAAATTACTGTGCTCTACTTTGCCTATTTTTGCACAAACGTTTCCTTCCATCAACCATTTCTTAGGAAGCTCACTTAGGAAGTTTTCACGAACTCTAACTTTTAATCCTGTCATAATTCTTTGCATTATTTCTGAACATCAGAAAGCACCTTCTAAATGCACAATGATTTATCATATTGTGTGATAGCAACTATAAATGAAAGCTACTGTTGGGCCAGAAATGGCTCAGTGAGGAAAGCTGCTTGTTGCCAAGCCTGTGAGTGGAGTTTGATCCCTGGGACCCAAAGGGCAGAAGGAGAGAACTGGTTCCCACACACTGTCCCGATTTTAACTCATGTGCTGTGACATGTGCCCTCCCGCCCTTCCATTAAAGAAACCCACTGTGTGGTGAGGCAACACTGTGTCCCTGAGTATCTGACTAGACCTGGCAGAGTGGGTGCCTTCCTTGGATACCTTGAGATGTGGAGAAATCCTGTGACGAGGAGTTTGGGGAGGAGTCCATCTGTGGGATCTTACAGGACTGCTCTTCTTCCCACTCCTCCACCTCTTGCTCAAACCTCCAGTTATCTTCCTGAATGTACTGCCTGAGTTCCACAGACAGGGCTTCCACTTCTCCCGCCATCTGGTCAGATTCATTAGGAGCTGCCTCTGAGGAAAGCAGTTAAAATGGAGTGCCATCCAGGAAAAGGTAAGCCAAAATAAAACCAAAGAGCCCAACACAAAAGGAAGGGCAGCACAACTCAACTTTTCTCTAGCCTTTAAATAGACATACATACAAACATGTATACTAATACATACGTAATTCTACCAGAGACTCTGACAATGAGGCTAACAAGCACCCTGCCAGGAAGGACCAGCACCTGCTTGCTGTGTATGTGTCTGCTGGGCTGCAAAGACAGGTCAGAAGCTAACAGTACTGGCTGCTGGTGTAGAGGATCCAGGTCTGGTTCCTATCACCAACATCGTAGCTCATAACCACCCATAACTCCAGTTCCAAAAGATCTGACACTCTCTTGTACACATACATACATGCAGCCAAATATTCATCAGCATAAAATAAAAATAAACTCTTAAAAATCACTATCTGTTGGCTGAGTGAATGAATGAATACATGACAAAATAATGACTTAATCATGGTCAGTCACTGGATAATGCTAGTATTTCTTTAAAATTTGAACATCAATAGATGTGACAGAATCTTAGGTTAGAAGGTTGAAAAGACGGATCAGTGGTTCACAGTGTGTGCTGTTCTTAGGGAAGAACCAAGTTCAGTTCTCAGCATCCACATAGGATGGTCATAACCACCTACAACTCCAGCTCCAGAGTATCCTACATTTTTGGCCCTCTGGAGGTACCAGCATGCACAAGTTCACAAATATACATAAACACAGGAACATAAAGAGAAATACTTTTTTAATCTTATAAAAGAAAGAAAGAAAAATGAACTTTAAACTTTCAGTGGCATCAACTTAACGAATGCAGCTAAGACTTGTGAGAATGTCCTAGCTGGGCATGCTGGCTACAATCTCAGCACCAGACAGGGAAGGCAGGAAGCTCAGGAGCCAGGGAGGCAGAATAGACTAGGCTAGTCGAGATACTATCTCAAAAAACCACAAGAACATTCACCTATTTAATACAGCTGAGTAAGAATTCCAAGGTACTGATCTGTCTGTACTTTGGAGGCAGAGGCAGGAAGATGCTCCATAGTGAGACTCTGAGTCAATAAGAAAACAAAAGTGAAAAAAGAGAAAAGATCCAAGATCCTATACTTCCTTAAACTCCACACAATTATGTGCTGTGAGAAATCAAGATGAAATAGTGGGGGAACGGTGCATCATCAAGTATCAGGGACACATTAAATTCTAATTCTAACCCATGTCATCAAACCGTCAACAATGGAAGAGCAAAATCCTTATTACTGCCAGTAATTAGCCTTGTCATGAAGCAAATCAAAGTACAAATGCTCCTTCTGAGTCGGGTCTTTATAACCCAGGCTGCCCTTGAACACTTACCTCATCCTGTCACTCTCACCTGAGTGCTAGAATAACAGGCATGTACAACCGCACTCAGTTCACAAAGTGCTGGGATCAAACCCAGGGCTCCATGCATACCAGGAAAGCACTCTACATCCACAGCACACCATGCTCTCCATAAAAGGAGAAATGTAGACAGTAACAAGGAACTCACAGACAACCAAGAGCTATTACAGTCCTCTACAATTCCCACAGTCACCACTCACGGCTTCACGCCATAAATATAGGGTGGCTGTTTTCTGACTTTTTGATACAGTCAGGTTGACCCCATATTTAAAGCCAAGGTTGACCCCATAACTCCTGCCATACCATTTAGATGCTGAGATTACAGGCCCAAGCCAGCACATATACTTAAAGAAGTTCTATTTATGAAAAATAAATAGAAAAATAAAACAAGTTTGCTAAATTCTCAATAAAAAGTGGATAGAAGTAAACAGAGAAATACCTCAGTGGAAGGAAAATCTGGGAAAGGGAAATAGATATAGTGTACATACACAAAGAACTAGTCTTGAGGATGACCACCGACATCACAGGGTGGACTCCTAGGGGTGGGGCCGAAGGTCAAAGACAGGAGTTGGGAAAGTAAACCCATTTTCTCTTTTTATCCCGATAGTCTTTATGTTTTAAAAACATTTTATGTAACAATAAATTGTAGTTTAAACATTCTCAACATAAATATGAGATTCTGAAATCTATCCAGTCATTTTTACCTGCACTGAAGTGGGGTAGCTTGTCATTAATATACATCAAGCAGTACGCACTGACATTTCTCAGGCCCCCATAGGAATCTCTTTCAAGCTCCTCCCAGGAAGATTCAGTGACAGAGATATCGTTATATTTAAGCCAGATTTGACGAGGTTGGTTATAGATGTAAGCCCAGTAGTGTCCAGCATTGGCTTGTCCTTCATGAACAAGAACTGCATGTAAACGATAAGGTACCTGTAAAACAGGGAAGACGGTTCTCAGACCAAGCAAAGAAATCTGATAACATTTGTTACTAAAATTCAAAACATTCCCAGCTGCCATGTAGAAGGGAAATGACTATATACACACTAGATAATGGGGTTCACATTAAGCATTTTACTACTTCAAGGCAGATCAATGAAAACAAAAATCCCAGGGCTCTTAAGGTAAGAGTAAACCAACCCTTCTGGAGGATCTTTCATTTCATCCATAAATTCTGCCCATTAGCTTACTATGTTTTCATTCAAGTACAGATATTTTTGAAACAGTACAAGAGACAAGAAGAAAAGCCAAGAGCTATATGATCTGTTCCTATTCCACAACACAACCATGCTTAGTGCCCTGCTGCAAGCAGAGCTATGTTCCAGAGGCCACAGTGCCATGAGCTGGTCACAGGGATGTCTCTGCTACTGCCATGTCCATGAAAATGAGTGTTGACTGTAAGGCCTTCTGCTTTCCTTTTGGCATCTCCAGTTACTAGAGAAATAGAGCATTAGGACACTACTGAAGGAGTATCTCAAAGGACTCTGGAGATGTAGGATTGGTCTCTAATCAGTTGTTCACACTGTATTGCTTCCATTATCACTTAGAATTTTTTTTTAATTAATATTTAACAGCAAACCTGTTCTTAAGATTTCTGTTTTTTAAGAAATTATGTATGGGTGGGCATGTGGGTTCAGGTGTCTACAGAGGTCAGAGGTATTGGATCTCCCTAGAATTAGGAGTTATAGGTGGGTCTGTGTAGTGGATTTATGTTATATTGTAAGTAAATGTCCTGCCTAAAAGTTAAATAAAAAGTGCTGATTGGCCAAAGGCAGGCAGGAGGTATGGGCAGAGCTACCAAACTAAGAAAACTCTGGGAACAGGAAGAACAGGGCAGAGAAATGCCATGGAGAAGGCAGAAGAAGCAGAGGACAACTATGCTGCTCTGAGAAAGGTACCAAGCCGCATGGCTGAACAGGATAAGAGTCATGGGTTAGTTTAAGAGCAAGAGTTAGCAAGTTATATGCCTGGGCCCCAGGTCAATAAGCATACAATTAATGTAAGCATCTGTGTGTCTCTGTGGGTCCAAACCTCGAGGCTAGGCCCAAAAGTCCGGGCCAGAAACCTCCTACTACAGATTTGGGAAGGGAACTTGATTCCTCTGCAAGAACAGCATGCACTCCTAACCACCAAGTCATCTCCCCAGCCACACACTGCAAATCTTTCCGTTATATGGAAAAACATCACATGGCAGATTCCAAAAAAGGATGGTTTTAGGTTTCAATGCATGTAGAAGACAGTCTAACTTTCAATTTCATGTAAGAACACAATATATTTCTGTTTTAGGGAGATGCCCATGTAGCTATTTCCTTGTAGTTTTACACTCTCTGTCACTAACACCAGCCTATTTTCCATGACTTTTAATTCTACCTGATGAAGAAGAGGATCACAGTACATCTGCTCAATAGCCTGGGTGGTATTTGCGATACAGTTTTTTAAATCTGTTAAGGGGGGGAAAAAAAAAACTCGGTTAGAACATGGGCCCACCAGCACACAAATGGCACTGCCTCTCTGTGTCCATTCTAAAAACATCTACTTCCTGCCAGGAAGCGCAAAGCAACACATGGTGCTGAAGTGGCAAGTGCTTCAGATTACAAAGGCTTTTAATTCAGTGAAATTACATTGAGATCTGGCACAGAAATGTCCTAAAAAACCTGTCTCAATGTAGAAAAAAGGTATATGACCTGAAGCAAAAGTTCAGGAAAGGTCCAGCGTCAGTCAGCGGAGAAAGCTGAGTGGACAGCCCTGGAGGGAGGGTAAGCAAGAGTACAACGGGGGCAGTTACGTTTAGGAACATCATTTTGTCAAGCTGTCAGCACTGTCCCCACACTGGGGAAGCTGAGGCAGGACGATCATGAGTTTGAGACTAGCCTGGGCAATAGAGACCTTTATCTTTAAAAATAGCAAGAAAGATATTAAATCAAACTTTCATTTAACAAGGCCTGGTTATGAGGCAAACACTGTTATTATCCCTTTTACTATCAATTACAACCTTCACATTAAACAAATTAAGCCAGCATGGAAGCACATGTGGTTTATTCCAAGATTGAAGAGCTGGAAGTAGAAGAAATACATAAATTCAGTCAGTTCTGAAACCTTGCCTCAGAGGGGCAAAGTAAGAGCAGGAGAGAAGGGAGGAAGAATACACACTGCTTAATCTCAGCAAAGGCTCCAGCTGTACTGTGTGAGTGGCAATGGCAGCATGAATACCCAGGGTGTCTTGCTTCCAGACAGCCAAACAGCGAGGAAAGGCCGGAAGTGGCTGCCCAGTCTTCAGAGCACCAACCTTGTATATCCTGTTCAATCTCACTCCGCCATCTCTGAAGGCAGGTCTTAACGAAGTTCATCTCCTCATGTGTAACTGTCCGAGGGGCTGGGGGTGCAGGCATCCCCAGAGAAGAGGAGGAAGACGTGGGGAGATCATCTTCAGGAGAGGAGTAGGTACCTCCAGCATCCTGAGAGCAGCACTCTGGACTTGAACTAGAGGAGACAAGAAGTGACAGTCACTTCTCCCTTTGGGAGGCTAACACATGACCGCTACGGCTTTGAGAACCCCTGCTATAGTGTGGAGCCCTTCTCAAAGAAGAAGAAAGAAAATCCAACCTGACCTAAACTAATGTACTTCAGAAAACTGACCAGTAGATGCGAAGATACAGTTAGTGAAAGCAGTTACGAAATGTGACTTGTAGCAATGGTGAGGTTGAGGCAGGAGGATCTCAATAGCAAGGCCAACATGAACTAGATGGTGAGGCCCTGTCTAAAATCTATATACGGAAAAGGAAACTTTTTCTCATATAAACCATCTCATTTACCACACTTGATAATAAGGCTGACATCAGTGCTATCCCCATTTGAGTGGCATTTAACACAACTATGCTGGCACAGTGGTTCATGCCTATAACCCCAGCACCCAAGAAATAGAATGGGGGCAAGAAAACCTCAAACTCAGTGGTCCTCAACCTCCCTAATGATCCAATCCTTTAATACAGTTCCTCATGTTGTAGTGACCATCAACCATAGAATTATTTTTGGTTCTACTTTGTAAGTATAATTTTGCTATTGTTATGAATAGCAATGTAAATATATTTGTTTTCTGATGGTCTTAGGAGACTCTTATGAAAGGGTTGCTTGACCATAAGACGGATTGCAATCTATAGGTTGAGAAACACTACTCAAGCTCACAGTCTTTAACGGCTATGCAATAAAATCCTGTTGGTAAAACAAAGAAAGAACAACAAAATAACCATAAAAGCACCACTCAGCTGGCACAACGCTTGCTTAGCAGGTACAAGACACTGGATTTGATTGAATAAGCCGGGCCCAGTAGCAAGAATCGAGGAGTAAATGCATATTTATCTACTAACATCGCCAAAGCAGCCTAATGTGGGTGTTGGAATCTGAATTAGGGTCTTCGGCAAAAGCAGTATGCATTCTTAACGGCTGAGCATTCTCTTTAGCCTCAGCAACTCAGCTCTTGTGAGTTGTTTGTTTTCTTTTTTGTTGCTTTTGAGACAGTGTTTCTCTGTGTGGTTCTGGCTGTCCTAGAACTCAACGTAGACCAGGCTGGCCTTGACAGCCTCTGCCTCCCAAGTGTTAGGATCAAAGGCATGCGCCATTAACTCCTGGCTAACAGCAGGGTTCATAACATAAGCTTTTCAAGGGGAGGGGGGAAAAACATGCCCTAGTGTTTTCACCTGCTGGCACCTGCTAGCTAAATCAGTAAAGTCGGAGGATCCTGGCTTGGCCTTCCTGTGCCTTCAGGAGCCCTGAGCCTCTAGGTTTATCCTCAGAATTCAGCCAGTCCCCCCATGGGTAAGTCTCTGCTTATGACTGGGTTTTTCCTTGCTGTTTACTTAAACCATGCCTCCTCTACTACAGATGAAGTACAGAATGAGAACTCTGGAAGACCAGAGGCCTGTCAGGGCTCTGAAAAAGCCTTTTGGGGAACTTAACACAGAGCAAAGCAGTTGTGGAGTCTGATCCAAGCAATGGACAGTTCATCTGCAACAGGAACTCAGGGCATAGCCATTCATGGTGGTAACAAAACCCATCCCTCAAGACAAAGCTTGAACTATCTGGGAGAGATGAAATGGTTCAAATAAGAATGGAAAACAATACAAACCACTTAAGGATCTGCTTCCATTACCTTTCCTTGGATGTGAGGTCAGAAACTGGGCAGTGCGCTGAAGAAAGTGGTAATGGCATGTGCTCGGCACTTCGAGACAGACGGCTTTCAGAGGAAGGTTTTGTACTGGCAAATTCAATAACGTATTTCAACATGTCGGGGAGTGGGAACCGAGCTGGGCCGGAGCCGTACTTCACATACCTAAGAGGCAAAGATACTAGAACACTACTATCCAAGTCTGTGTGTATAGTAACAGCTGCTAACAAACACCTTATCATGCAGCGTCAATGGGAAGACTCAGGTACTCTAATATCACCTATGATCCTAGCACTCAGGAGGCTAAGGCAGAAACTCATCTAGAGTTTGAGACCCACCTACATTACAGAGTAAGTCCGTGGCAACCTTGTGAAAGCAATCTCAATATTACATCAAGAAAAGCTACATTACTCCTAATATAAAAGGCTCTAACAATAAAAACCATTAGAAGCTGACACCTCACACCAAATGGGAACATTGCAGAGAGCTCTTGCTCTGTTACTGTCAGTCACAGGCTCTGCTCATAAACTCAGTTCTTCCTCACAAGAAGGCCCGTGTTCCACAACTAAAAATGCTTCTGGTGGTCAGTGCTCAAGGGGATTTTCTTTGGCCTTTTAGACCAACTGTGTCATAACTAAGACTGACAGAAATTCAGAAATCAAATTAGATGTTACAGAATGCCAGAGCCTAGGAAAACTGGCCAACCTTCCTTTTGCCAAGTCTCACATACTCTATTGTTCATGAATGTGATTGATGGCATACACTAGGCATAAATTATTTGCAATTTTTCCAGGAAGAACAAGTAATATTCTCAAATATGTGACTGAAATAGCAATGTACTTTTTAAATTTATTTTTAAAGATGTATTTTTATTTTATATGTGTGGGTATTCTTATTGCATGTATGTCTATACACATGAATGGCTGGTGCTCTATGTTGTAGTAGGAGGTTTCTGTTCCGGTCTTTCAGGCCTAGCTTAAAGGTTTTAGACCTACAGACCCACAGTCCCGCAGTTCCACAGTGACACGCATAGTTTTAGGCTGAATGGCCTCAGGCCCAGGCATATAATTTGCTAGCTCTCTACCCTTCATCTAACCCATGACTCATCCTGCTCAGCCATGCAGCTTGGTACCTTTCTTTAGAGCAGCATAGTTGTCCTCTGCTTCTTCCGGCTTCTCTCTGGTGTTCTGCTCTGTGCTTCCTGTTTTTCTTAGTCTGGTAGCCCCGCCCACACTTCCTGCCTGCCTTTGGCCAATCAGTGCTTTTTCTTAAACCAGTATGTGGGACAATTATTTACAATGAAAAAACACAATACCCCTATTCTATGTGGCCATAGAAAGGTGTAGGATCCCCTAGAACTGGAGTTATGAGCTGCTATGTGGTTCAGGGAAACTGAACCTGGATCCTTTGAAAGAGCAGGAAATGCTTCTAACTGCTGAGCCATCCCTCCACCTCATTAAGGTTTTATTTTTAACTACATTTTTGTATGTGTATGTCTGGACACAGTCTTGTGTTTGTACATAAGTTCTCAAGAGTCCAGACGAGGGCATTGGGTTCCCTGAATCTTGAGTTACAAGTGGTTGTGAGTCACAAAACATGACTGGTAGGAACTGAACTCTGGTCTTTTGCAAGCACAGCACACACTGATGACCCCTGAGCCTCTAAACAAACCATTTTAATAACACCTCACATTCTGTCATTACTAGCACATTACTTTAAACTTACTATGGAGATTTAGTTCGGTGGAGTCTATAGTTTACTCATGTAGAATTTAAAGAATAACCAGCCTAACTGGTTCATACAGTTAACTTCATTATTCTAGATTTCCATCTTAAAAAAGAAAACAGGCACTGCACCACTTTTCTTCCCTAAATACAGTAGAAAGAAATGCATTTAAACATGGAATTAAGAAACCGTCTATTTCTGTAACAAAAAGGACATCACAAAATTAAAATACTAGGGCTGTGGCTGTAGGTAGACTGCTGGCCTTGCACACAGGAAACCCTAGTTTGTTCCACAGCACTACACAAACCCAATGAGGCAACACTCAATCCCAGCAGCACTCAGGAGATGCAGGCAAAGGATAGGAAGTCCAGGTCCAGTGACATACTGTTTGAGGACACCCTGGGATACAGGAGACCCTATCTCAACAACAACAGTAGTAGTGTTGTTAGTGAACTACGCGGGGGTATGGCAGCACACAGCTGTAATCCCAGCACTTGAGAGACAGAGGCAGGCAGATCATTATGATTATAAGACAGAGTCTGGTCTACATAGCAGGTGTAAGCTTATACAGTGATGTGTTGTCTAAAAACTCAAACTAACACCACCAATAAAGAAGAGAAAAATGAAAATATAAGTGGAGCATAAAAGGCATTGCAACTCAACATCAAACACATGACAGGAGGGACAGAAGGCCACTTTAGGAAGGCAGAGGTTGGCTACAACTACCCTGTTCCCTCGAGTACACTAGTAGAGAAATGGCTTGTGCCTGCCAGGGTGGAAGAACCTTAGCTCGCTCTTCAGTCACTAGCATACACTTCAGTGTGCTCTTCCATTACAAGCTTGTCACCTAACTCCTCCCAGGCCTGCTACATTTCTATAAAATGCCAGAGAAGTTTCTCCTCTAAGAAACTTGAGTTTATTTGTGGCAATCACTTCTGAGTTCCAGCTCTTGGAGCCAACTACTTCATATACAGTAGCACCTGTTCTGACAAACAGGATCAGAGCAAGAAATGGGAAGGGATGCAGTCCAGGAGTATTTGCTTACTGTGCACAAGGCGCTCAAGTCTCAGCACAGGAAAAAACAAAATAAAACACAGCGAAGGTGATTTCAAAACTACTGTCTGTTTATTCCTATTCTATGTAGAAGAAACCTTACTTTCAACGTCTCATCACAGCTATTTTAGAGAAGAAATAGTAAACATGTTGCTTGTTTCCTGAGACAAGGTCACTTATGACCCAAGTTAGTCTGGAACTCATCTTCCTGTCTCTACTTCCTAAATCCTGGGATCATCCCTATATACTGCCATGCCCCACTTTTTGTTTTTCTGAGAAAGAGTTTACTGTAGCCCATCCAGGATGGCCAGAGCTGCCTCAGACCCGCAAATACGGAGATTACTTGAATTATTTTTACACTTACAGGCTGAAAGTACTGTAAATGGGTGTATTAAGAAAATTCAAATACAATACACCTTTAAAAAAAAAAACATTTGAAAGTTACCTACCCCACCTCAGGTCTATATCTCACAATATATTTGCAATTTCTTGGATACTATCTTCGGAGTGTGTCACATACATACAAGGACATTTGTGCAAGTTTTAAAAAATCCACTTATTTTATGTGTATGAGTGTTTTTCTTGCATGCTTATATGTGTATCCCGTGTTGCAGGAATCTCCAGAGGTCAGAGAGGGCATCAGATTTCTTAGAAGTGAAGCCATGGGTGGCTGTGAGCTGCCACGTAGGTGCTAGGAACTAAAGCCAAGTCCTTGAAAGCAGTAAATATGTCTCCCGACTGCTGGGGCAGCTATCCCTCCTCAATCTTCAGGTCATAATCTAGAAAGTTAAGTTCTGGCTAATGAGATGGCTTAGAAAAGAAAGGTATTTGCTGCCAAGCCTGATGTTCTGAGTTTGGTCCCCACTCCAGAAATGCCCTCTGACTTCCACATGTGCTCACACATGTACACACAAAGTAAGTAAATAAGTAAATGTAAAACCAAAAGATTTTAAGTTATCTAAAACGCAAAACCAGCAGTGGGTACGATGGTAAGATGGTGGTAGGCACCAACAGTGTCTGGATTTTCTTTGTAATTGTTAAACCAATGGATCCCACCTAGACTATGAAGAAATCAAGCTAAGTGGGACTGGGATGCAGATGTGAAATCTGCAAAGAATCAATAAAGGTGCTTATCACAGGAGCAAAAACGGAAAAAGGACATCAAGCTGACCTTGCCTAAGGAGATCTGGGTGATTCTGCAAAACAAAGCAGAGTCCTCTAGAAGAAAGAACTCAGCACCCGTCTGAAGCTTTAGCATATGTACTCAGTCAGCACCACACCATCTCAACACTTCTCAAGCCCGCTTTTCACAAGAGAAATGACCAGGCACAGTGGCCACTGCAGTCCCAATCCTGGGGAGGTAGAGTTAGAGAATCAAAAATTCAAAGTCATTCTCTCTGAGTTTAGACTCTGTATTAGAAAAACAAAGGGAAGAGCGACTGAAATTCTGACAGTACTGCCTCTCAAGTCTGTTTAGTCAGAAAGTAGAGAAGATAAAAATGCCAGACTTTGCAAAGCTGTGGTTCCCCTTATTCACTTGCCAGTCACAGTATGCCTGGCTCCCTGAAGTCCTCCAGACCACCAACCCACAGATCGTATTACCTGGCCTTGAAGACTCCTTTACACTTAAAATGAAGGTCTTGACTCTTTTATGAAACACTAATTATCTCTGAACTTTCAAATATAAACACAATCTGTGATTTGACTATTTTATTTGCTTTATGTTTGTAAGCACAAAAATGCCCCCAGACTCACCTTTCTAATTTTTGCTGCAGAACCTGTATTTTCTCCTTCAGCTTTCGAACACTCTCTCTCTTACTTCGAATGAGCTCTTTGCTCCTGTACATGTACCTAAGCAAACAATAACCCATGGTGAGAAATATTAGCAAATATTAATGACAAAACCTCAATAAAGTGGACTTCCTCCAAACAGGCAGTTATAGAATAACCAATGTTGGTTTTATTTTGGTTTTTGGCTTCAGGCAGAATCTTATAGCTCAGACTGCCCTCCAACTCCTTCTGTAGCTCAGGATGATCTTGAATTTCTGGTCTTTCATGGTCTAGTGCTACACTCTAACCCAGTTTAGTGCAATGGATCAAACCCAGGGCTACAGCCCCAGCCCCAAGGTCAGCAATAAGGCAAGTACCCACTCTCACCACTGTTACTAAATGCTTTACTAAAAGTGAAGCCAGTGTAGTAGGTAAAACAAAGAAACAAAAGGTACACAGACAGTACACAGAGCTGTCCTGATGCAGATCACAGCATCCACAAGAACACAGCAAAAGAAGTGAGCTTTAGCACAGCCAGAAGATACAGTGTCGGTTTAGTAACCAGTACAACCAACTTTATTTCCATCTGATCAGAAAACAGAGAACAAAATTTCAAAACCTCATAATATCAAAGGCATGATTTTCTTAATGATGAATTTAATCATGCATATAGAAGGGACTGTACTGCACATCACTAAGATGTCACTGACTCACATATGCAGCACAATCCAACCAAGTTAAGAATCCCTTATCTGGCAAGTCAGTAAAATTTCTATGAAACTGCAAGAAACCAAAAAGGCAAAACCATTTTGGAGCTGAAGCCACTGACAGTGTATGGATTCTCTTTCATGATAAACCAAGGAAAAATGTCTAAAATTCCAGAGGGTGCAAGAATGAGATCTGAGATCTGCTGCCTTGCAAATATTGGGTTGTGTTCTCTCGCTCTCTCTCTCTCTCTCTCTCTCTCTCTCTCTCTCAACACAGTGGGTCCTTATTAGAAAAGTTTGGAAACTTCATTTTCTATATGGCGGCTAGAGAGTGACAACTTTTTTTTCCATTTCAAAGCTAAGAGAAGTTTTATTCCCCAATTTGGATGTGAAACAAAAACCTAAGTATAATTCAAAACTTAGTTGAGGGTCTGAAAAGATGGGTCAGAGGTTAAGAGCACTAGCTATTCTTCCAGAGGTCCTGAATTCATTCCCAACCACATGGTGGCTCACAACCACCTAAAATGAGACCTGGTGCCCTCTTCTGGTATGCAGGCATACATGAACACTGTATAAATAAATACATCTTTAAAAATAAGAAAGAAACTTAGTTGAGCCAATGGTGGTGGCATAAGCGTAAGCATTTAATCTCTGTGAGTTCAAGGCCAGCCTGATTTACAGATCAAGTTTCAGGGACAGCCAGAGCTACACAGAGAGACTCTGTCATGGAAAACAAAAAGAAAAAGAAAAACCTTAGCTGATAGTCCTGTGAGTCTGTCTACAGTTTTACCTTGATAATATAAACCAGCACCTACTTTGCATTCTTTTCTCTAGTAGCATCCAAGGAAACAAGATACATGTTTTGAGCCCAGACTTATGCCTTGCTACTCAATCACACCACTCTGGAAGATTCTCAGAACTATAAACTCATACCCATATTCATAGAATCTAAATGTGCACATTATCCAGATGTCCAAGAGATCTCTATACACAAACATAGCCCACAGTCATTTCTACTGTTGCGCGTAACATCACAAAGTTAGCTGAACTGAGACTCACCTATCCATATAAATAATCTGAGGAAATTCCAGCTTATTATGAATTTTCTCTGGCTGCCCAAGAGATTGATTAAACTCAAATCTGGAGAGTTCGAAGGTCAACACTGGAGGTAGTTTGGTAAACCAACGCTATGTCCAAGGTAGAAACATGGGAAAAAGAAAAATTAATTTCAGGAAATAATAGCCATATTTTAAAATATCCTTCACCAAACTTCTTTTGATACGGACTTTATATTCAAGTCAAATTAATACACAGCATTTTATAATTAAAATCATACTTGGAGAACATGGTAAACATTCCTCGGCCTCTATATTTACTGCTAGCCACAAGTACTGCATTCAGCCATCATCAGAAATAGCCAGCACGCAAGAGAAGAACGGACGAAGCACCAACTCAGATCATTCCATAAACACCAGTATTTAAGACATTCAGATCTTACAGGAAAAGGACAGCCTAGCCAAAGAACTAAAAACTACAATCCCAACAGCAGGTAATTAGGAGATAATTGCATCCAATAACCATCTAAAAAAGACAAATACTGTAAATTTATCATATACTATTTATATACAGCCAACTACAATTTAAATCCTGCTTATGTATAAAAGAGAAATGTGTAATAATCAGGATGTTGTAATTCGCATGTTTCTAAGGAAAATAATGTGACTTTCAGTATACAGATTTCTGAGAAAGAAGACAGTCGTGAACCTACAATGGCACCCAGAGTTTCAGAGCTTCCTAAAATGAAAAGAACCCATTTCAACACTTTGACAACAGCTGAGGAAAAGCAGTGCCAGCATAGAAAACTCACTCATTTCACCCACATGCAGGAGGTTCCCAGACATCCTCAAACATCCTTTCACCAAGAGTGAAACTAGACGGTAACTAGCCGGACTACCTTACAGCTGAATCTGTAGCTCATGTGACCTAAACCTCACTAAATAGCCAAGCTGGCCTTGAACTTACAGCAATCCTCAGTCTCTTAAGTGATGGGATTAAGTACCAACCACCTTGCCCAGTTTTTCTGGGTTAATCTGATTAAACAAGCATAATGACTTCTGTTAGGGTTTTATTTTTTTTAGAATTTGAAACTTTGGGTACTGCATAAGTGGTAAACATTCATTCATAAGAGAAAGCATATACTCTTTCCTGGAGAAGCTGAGGAGGAAGCTTCATATCCCAGCACCATCTAGAGCTAACACACTGAACACACCTCCACAGGCCCGTCACATACCCTACTGTAGCTCAAGTCACTTTCTCCTACCCTAAGTCTTGAGTTGGACAGTTCCACAACCACAATTGTGACCCAAAATGTATGAGAGGGGAGTAAACCAAATGTGGCAATCCTGACAATTACATTACAATGCTGGTCACTAATTTCTGCCTAACTGAATTAATTACTAACAATCCTAACTGGATATTAATTACCTGTGTGTTAATCACACTTTCCAATCCAAACAAGAAGAATCCAACATAAAAAATAAATAATAAATACTGCTAGTAAGGAAAATATTCTAAATGGCATACCATAGGAGTTAATTACTTTTACCCTCCGAAAATACGGAGGCAATGCATTCTCCCTACTCAAGTACAGGTAGGCTTCAACAGAAAGAGAAATTTAATCATACTGAAAACATCAAAAACAGCATAAACCTTTACATGAGTAATTCAAATTGAATGTTAGCAAAGAACTTTACCAAAACATTAAGACACAATGATTCACATCAGACAGATTCAAGTTTTGCTCAGTGTGTGGTACCTAACTCATGATTCAGACCTGTGTGCCTTGAAGTTCAATCGTACTTAAGTAGCTTTGTCACTGGCAAAACAAACAAAAATATAGACCTTACCTCTTGTCCATACTTCATCGAATGATCGGAAGGAAGCAGTGCGATGTCACCTTCCACCATGGCCCCTTCCAAACATTCATCTAAGTTGTGATAACCGTTTACCTGGAGAGGATACTGGCCAAAGGTCTCGTTGTTACAAAATGGCTTTCCTAGGCAAAGAAGGGGGGTGTTAAAGTATCACCACACCATTTAAAGTCTACTTCTCTGGCTTCAATGAGACAGCACCTTCTAGAATTCAGTAGTCTCCTGAGAACTGGTTAGAAACACACTTAAGCCAAGGTAGTAACCTCCAATGACCCAGTGGACTCAGGCATGAAGAATGAACCACTCGGTGTACACCTCTAATCAAAGACCTTCATCAGGAGAGTCTTGGCTGGGCTGGATAAGAAGATTAAACCACTATACAGGGGGCAGAGAGGACTATGCCAAATGTTAAGTATGTTAACTGGGAATGTAAACAGTAAATTTCAGACTGGGGAAGTTAGGAGATCATTACAAACCAATCAGTTTCTTTAAAAAAAAAAATGTATTTCAATATGGACACAGTGGTACACACCTACAATCCTAGCATTTGAAAGGCTGAATAATGAGGCTGCAAGGCCATCCTGAACTACATAGCAAGTCTCTGCCTCAAAGAAACAATAACACAAAATATTTCAAATTTAAAAAAAAAAAAAAAAAATGGGGCTGGAGAGATGGCTCAGTGGTCTTGAGTTCAATTCCCAGCACCCACATGGTGGTTCACAGCCACCTCTAATAGAATCTGATGCCCTCTTTAGACATGCAAGTGTACATGCAGATAGGGTACCATATTCATAAAAATAAATATTTTTAAAAAATATTTTGTGTTATTTTTATGTGTATCAGTGTTTGGTCCCCTGAAACTGGAGTTACAGACAGGTATAACCTGCCATTAGGGTTCTGGGAATTGAATCCAGGTCCTCTGAAAGAGGAGTCAGTACTCTTTCTTAACTGCTGAGGCTCATCACTCCAGCCCCCAAATAAATAAATCTCAAAAAAGCAAGCAAGCCAGTGAGCCACAGGCAGGCAGGCTGAGCAGACCATGGGAGAAGCCAGTGAGCAGCATCCTTCCATGGCTTCTGCATCAGCTCTTGCCTCCAGATTCCAGCCCTTCTTGAGTTACCATCCTGCCTTCCTCAGTCACGGACTGCCACTGTAGAAACGTAAAGCCAAATAAACCCTTTTCTCTCCAACTTTTTGCTTTTGGTCATGGTGTTTTTTCACAGCAATAGTAACCCTTAGTTAGCTAAGACAAGGACATTAAAATAAAAAATTTTAAGTTTTATTTATTGTGTATAGTGTTCTGCCTGTATATGCCTGTGCATCAGAAGAGGGCACCAGATCTCATTATAGAGGCTGTAAGCTGGGAATTGAACTCAGCACCTCTGGAAGAGCGGCCTTAACCTCTAAGCCTTTGCTCCAGTCCAACAAGGACATTTTTAAATTTTGTATATGAACTGGGAATTTGAGTAATAACTTATTTGACATTTAAAATGCTCACTTTTGGAGAATTCTTGTGTGGAGATTTAATAAGGAATGTCCCTTACAGGTTCAGTAATTTGAACTTCCTCTCCAGTTTGTGCACTGTTTACAATTTGTAGGCTTATGTCTTAAAGAAGTACATCACTGGAGGTGGCCTTACAGAGTTCATAGCCTCACCTTACTCACAGTTTGCTTTCTCTGTTTTAAGCCTGCAGTTAAAAATATTATCTCTTTGCTTCCTGTTTCTGCCACTCCTTCTCACCATGATGGACACTTACCCTTCTGAAATAATAGTCAAAATTATATCACAACAGAGAAGTAACTAATGCAGAACTTGATACCAGAGAGTTGCTATCTTGTTGGCTTGCTACTATCAAAAACCTGACCATGCTGTTTTTTGGAGGAATATGAAGACTTTGAAACTCTGAACTAAAAAGTGTTGAATGTTGTGGGCAGAGCTTAAAAGACTGTTCTAATAGGAGTCTAGAAGACAATAGCACCTAGAGCAATGAGGAATAGTGAGGCCCAGTTCTAGGGGTCTCAGAAAGAAGCTACAGCTAACAACACCCAGATATAAGTCCTGTGATATTCTGGCAAAGAACCTAGACTGTCTTCTGCCCTTATCCTAAGAACTTGTCCAAGGTAAAATTAAAAAGTAATGGACTGATTTCTTTGGCAGAGGAAATTTCAAGACTGCACAATACTGAATTTATGGCATGATTATTATTGTTAAAGCTTACACAGGTCTACTGTAAAGAACAGGAGGGGCAGAAAGACGTACAAAATGTAGAGTTTGGAGAGTTACAGCCCAGGCACGTGCTGGAAGCTGTAGTAAGGAGAGGCATGCTCTGTGCTACAACAAAGGGAAAGGCCTCCTCAGGGCAAGACCTCGCCCATCGAGCTTCCAATATCTAACAGAGTGCTCCTAGAAAGCAAAACAGCTTCTGCTAAGGTGACTGAAGGAGGAAGGATCCATTCCAAGCTGGTAGCCGAACTTGGTGATACCTGTTGTCCATGTGGTGCTCACTTGAGACATTAAGCCCTTAAAAGCTAAAGTCCCAGACACCAGACATTAAGTTGTAAGATTTGGCATTTGTCCTGATGAGTTTGGGTTCAGGATTTCCTCACTATGCTTCTATTCCTCCCTTTTGTATTTTGTATTGAGAATGTATATTCTGTGCCACTATATGTTGAAACTGTAATTTGTCCTTTGATTTTATAAGTGGTTACAATTAAGAGATTGTCTTGGGTCTCAGAAGAAATTTTGGACTTTGATAGTATTGAAGACTGTGAAATCTATACAAGACTTTAGAAGTTAGGCTAAATACATTTTGCATTATGAATTGGCCACAAACCTCTGGGGAGACAGGGAGTAGACGTAGTTTAAATGAGAAGTGTTTCCCTAGGCAGGCATTTGAACACTTGGTCTCCAGTCAGTAGTGCTGTCTGGGGAGGGTGAGGAGGTTCCTTATTAGAGGAATATGTCACTGGAGATTGACTTTAAGTGTTCACAGCTTTGCTCTCCTTCCCGTTTGCTTTGGTTGCTTCATCTTTGCAGTTAAAGATATAATCTCTTAGCTTCCCGCTGCCAAGTTGTCCCCACATAAGCCAAAGAAAGCACTTTCTTCTAAAAGTTCCCATGTTCATGGAACAGAATAATGGTAATACATGGAGGTACTGGGCTATACTTCTATTACTATCAGGGGCCATAGGCACAGCAGTAAGAATGCAACATGAATTCTGGATTCAAGTCCCAGTACTAAAAACAAACACAAATAATAGATTTTTAAAAAATCCTCAGTGGTGTTGCATGCTGCTAATCACATGGGAGGCTGATGCAGGAGGACTCATGTGGATCTGAAGTCTCACCCTAGGCTGCATATAAATTGTAGGCTAGTCTGCATATGTGTGAGGCCTTGTCACAAGAAACAACAACAAAACTTCACAGTCTCTAACAAAACCACACCAAAATGCCCAAGAATGAGGGAAAAAAACAGACAGAGGCTCTGCAAGGAATGGCTGGCCACAGGTTCAGAAATGCTGAATTCACAAGGTTTTGATACCATTCTATCTGTACATAGTCAAAATCCTGAAATTAAAAATAAAAAAATTATGTGTCCACGCAACAGTTTACCTAAGTGTTCAGTGTAGACAAGCACTTCTGGTAGTCTGACTCCATAAAATCTGGGCTTAGCTATTCCAACAGGAAATGCAACAGAAAAGATTAGGAGCATCACTGCTAACAACATAGATGTCACACAATTAACGTGACAGCTCAAGGACAAAGACTGTCCAGTCACACAGAGAAATGCCAGAGCCAGTGTTCAGGGTTTGCTGAACTTTCAAGTTTATCCTGTCTCCCTGAAAGGACACAGTAGTGAGGACCAGCCATAGCTAAGAACACAGAACGGACTTTACCTTCTCGAACGCCTTCCGTCAGGAAAGTACCATAGAACAGCTGCACCATGGGATTTTCAGATTTATTCCTGGGATTGCTGCTATTTTAAAAGAGAGACAGACAATTCCATGTCAGTTGTGCATTCATAAACAGTAGTCCATTTTCACTAACCACAGACTGCCACACGACATCTAAGGAAGCAAGAGCTTACTTAGTTCAGAAGATGCTTGGCCTTGTATCGGAGATGCAATGTGTGAACCCCTGACCTTGGGAGTATTAGTCTTTAGGATGTCAGGGAGTCATACATGGTGACAAATGTATATATGCATTTGATATAGACACCTATGCTTAATGACATGTATATACAAGGTAGAGAAGAACAGAGTAGTAATAATGGACTCCCCTATAGTTTTACAAATAAAGTTTTCTCAGTGGCACAATAGAATTAGAATGCAAATTTTCTTTTCCTAAAGCCTGTCTTACATTGTAGTTAACTCTGTAAGTTAGCAGTTGCAAACTATTTCATGGTACTTTATTTTCCAACCTCAAACTTAAAACTATTTAGAAAAGCAGGTTCTTGTCAACCACATCAGGATGATGCAGGTCCTTGGGGTCCTGGCTGAGGTGACTGCCCCCCATCCTCTGTGAATGCTATGCAGATGCCACAGGTGAGTGACATTATGTCTAAAACTTATGGCTATAGGTGAGTGACATATTCCACATGATACACTACATCCACATCTAAGACTCATTTACCTGCTTTTAATCACATCTTACAACCAAGCAGTTAGTTGAGGTTCTTTGACAAGAGAGAAAAAAAAGGCTGCAGGTTAAGGGGACAATCTAGATCCCTAGAAGGAAAGCCAAAACAAGGCTACACAATGAGGAGTAGCCCAGAAGCCACCAAGAGGTTTGGCAGACAACAGGAGTTTATACTTGAAAAGAGTGACTTTCCCCACCATAATCCTCAACGGTCATTGTGAGTTGGAAGGATGTGCAAACAAACCCTCAACACTCACTTAACATTAACAGCTGGCTGGAACGCATCCTCCAGCCAATCCAGGAGCTTGTGTGTGAATTCACTCACATCTTGCTATAAGAGAGGCACAAATTGCAGTAAGTTAGATGCAATACTGTACTCAGGGAAATGAAGGTTTGCCCTTAAGCCCACAAATAAAGATTATACTCTTATGACATAATCTCCTTTTTGGGGGTTAAACTTGTATAAGACACAGGAACAGAGGAGCCCAGTGACTAGAGATAAACTGCAGGGCACTAGTGAGATCTGACTAGGTTAGTCCAAGAGGAAGTGGCACTCTGCAGGGCTGGCCACATCTGTGTGGGACAGAAAACAAACACAATCAAAAGCCCCAGAAGGAACTAGAATCCACTAGGGCACCATGAAATCCCCAGTTTTGAGAGTGCAGGTTCAGTAGGTGGCGCTAGTAAAGAGCAAGTTGAACACTATATGCAGAAAGGAGCTGGTGGTTAGGAGTTTAGTGGCAGCAAAGGACTGATCAGCAAAGCTGCTGAATTCAGACTTAGGTAGTTTGAAAAAGAGGATTTCTATCCCAGAGTGATGTTGCAAGCCTGTAATCCCACATTCAGGAGGCTGAAGCTGAAGGATCAGGAGTTCAAAGTCCACCTAGGTTCAATAGTGAGATTTGTCTCAAAATCCAAACCAAATTAAGATTTCAACCTGGGCCATCAGACAAAGGACTTGACTTTTCTCAATTATCCTTTGCTATAGCTCACTGAATTACTTTTCAAACTCCTTCCTTCTTCAACAGCCTCTGTAACTCTTGTTTTTTTTTTTTTTTTAAATCCCCCTGGTTATTGGAGAAATTTTGAGAAGTAGCCCTGGATGGCTTGGAGCTCACCATGTAGACCGAGTGCTGCCAATGTACAGTGGTTTCCTCCTGCCTCTGACACCCGTGTACTGGGGTTAAGGCCTGAGCCACTGTGCCCTTTCTCCCCCATCTCTTCCTTCTTTGGTAGGGCTAGCAGTACCCTGGTCATCCTCACTCATGCATGTGGACACACACGTGCTCTCACTACACTGAGAGTGACATAAAGGGCAAATGAAGGCACCCATAGCATCCTGCCTAGCTTTGTTCAGAACTTGTCACACAATAATGATGAAAATAGCAGTATCGCATTAATAAAGAGTGACTTTAAACACCAAGTTTGGCAAGTTTAGAATAAAACAAAAGAACAAAGCTGACAATTACCTGCTGCTCCTCTGATGACCGGAAGGCTCCCTTCAGCAGATCCAGGGCTGCAGAAGGATCTACAAATTTTCGATTTGATCCCAACAACAGAGCAAACAAATACTGAAGCTCTTGCATAAACATGATATTTCTCTTTTCCTATAGAAAAGACAGCCATCTTATAAGATCTCATTTGGAAATTTTGGACAAATAAAGAAAAAAGTTATCAATAACCACTCTCTAATCCACATTTACCAAGCTCCAGACCCAGCAGACTAACAAAGAGGGACCAGAGGACAGCAAGGTGTTCCTCTACAGCCAAGAGCAGAAAGCCAGGGGACACACTGTGGAAAAGACAGAATTGTATCTGAGCCACCCACTGCCTTAAGAGAGTGCACTGCAGCCAGGTGCCAAGAGGGGCACATTCAAAGAGCACACTAAGGGTCGGACCTCTGCCTCAGGGATCTATAGAGAGGACACCACCTAGAGTACAGTGACCCCACAGCACAGCACAAGGGTCAGAAGAGTGCCTCAGTGTTGTTGGGGCTGCTTTCCTAATTTGAGTCCTTCTTAACTAGACATCTACATAAGTGATTAACAAGTCTAAGACAGTTGGTGCATTCAGTCCAGCAACATACCAACGTGGCCTCAGTGCCAACTTACAGTGTGACTTCGACAGTTGTCAAGTGTGTTCTGTGGTAGGCTGTAGCTGAGAACAAGTCTTCGGAATTCAGGCAACTGAAAGAGAGACTGAAAGAAAAACCTCCTTCTCAGGCACTGAAAACAAAGCTTCTGTAACATTATCTAGCAGGGTCTTAGTGGATACCTGAGGCTGGCCTTACACTTTCTATATGGCCAAGGCTAGCCTTAAACTCTTCATCTCCCTGCCCTGGCCTTCTGACTGCTGAGACTACAGCATGTATGATTACAGGTAAAATTTCAAAGCCAGGCATGGTAGCTCAGCCTGCAACCCACTACTCAGGAAACTGAGGCAAAAGAAATACAGTGAGTTAAAGGCCATCCTGGGATACATAGGGAATTTTAGGCCAATCACTAAACTTCGAAAGACTGTCTCTGAATAAATTGACATTTTCCTTTATTTTTAAGTATGTATAACTGTCAACCTAGCAATTCATCTAAGAAAATGATTCATACAAAAAATAATATAAACATTAACTCTTTTAGGTAAAAAACCAAACAAAGACTAAAAGAATAAACACATATAGATACAAACATTAGTAATAGAAACTTCTGTGTCTTTAAAGGGATACTGTAGGTGGGCAAGAACACCTTTAATCCCAGCACTCAGGAAGCAGAGACAGGAGGATCTCTGTGAGTTCCAGGCCAGACTGGTCTACAGCTTGAGTTCGAAGACAGCCAGGTCTGTCACACAGAGAAATCTTATCCCAAAAAACAAAACAAAATAAAAAACAGAAATAAAAACAACTCAACTGATCAAACAAACCCAAACAGATATTCTATAAGTTGAAGTTAGGAGCTCTTGCTGCCCCACAGAGGCCTAGAGTTTGGTTTCTGGCACCCACAAAGGATGTCTCATAAATGCCTATAAGTACAGCTGCAGAGAAGGTAGCACCCTCTTTCTGGTTCCTTGGGTACCTGTGTGCACATGGTATGAATATGCAGACATGCACACAAATAAAGACAGATCTTTCTTAGAAACACTGTAGAAATGTATCTATAATTTACAGCAGTAGGAAGAATATGTACAGCAACATGAATATTCTCAGAAATACACTTTGTATGTGATAGAAACTGGGCGTGGATGCTCAGACTATGATCTCAGCACCCAAGACACTAAATCAGAAGGATTGCATCATGTTCAAAGCTAGCCTAAACTACATAGTGAGTTTTAAGGCCAGCCTGGGCTGTGCAGCAAGACTCTGCCTCAATCAATCAATCAATGTCACAGAAAAATATAATTCCATTTGTTAAGTTTAATGTAAAACTAATACCTTGTTTATGGTCATGCACATGTCTGATTAGGTCTGTGAGGGCAGAAGGTGATGACAGACTAGACTCAACCGCACAAGCATTTTATAATAGTCATTTTAAAAAAAAAAAAAGACCCGCACCTGGTTGTCCCAGCGAACACTCAAAGGTCATAAAAAGTGGGTAGGTGGGTGGGTGGGTGTCTCTCTCTGTCTCTGTCTCTCTCTGTGTGTCTCTCTCTCTCTGTGTCTCTCTCTCCTGGTCTCAGACTCTGTTTCCTGAGTCCTGGAATCGCCAGTGTTGTACCACCATGCAGGGCTCTCACCCACCAAACCTTAAACTTGTCCTCTATTCTTTCATTTTGTACCCCAGTAACCCAAAGGTCAGGACCGGACTGTGATTTTTTTTCCAGCTTTAGAATGTTTACATAAACTTTGTCAGCGGAATGACCCCAATTCCAAAGTCTGAAATACTCAGGTCTGGGGGCTTGTATATTGGTATCCTATTGTCAACTGATTTTCCTATAATCTTCAACAGCTATTCCAAAATCCACCCATCACTTCACCAACTTCTCAAAAGAAAAAAGAATGGCTGAAAGCAGTTCATAAGGAAGACATAAGCTTGTTCAACATCTCTCACATAAGATTAAGGCAGTATGAATCCAGTGTTTGTGTCTCCACCTTTCTACTGCTGTTGTTAATGACAGGGTCTCACAGGCCCTGGCTGATATGGAAATGGATGGCCTTGAACTCGCAGTCCTCTCTCACCCTAGCCTCAAAAGTGCTCATTACAGATGTGTGCCAGCTCACCTGCCTTGCTCCCCACTACATGGCTTCAATCATGTATTTACTGGGGTCTAGGGAAGCAGCACGTACACAGCAGGTAATGTGGGTGCAAGTCAGAGGATGACTTGCAGTAGTCAGTTCTCCCCCTCTCCCGTCCCCACTCCCCGGTCTGAGCCAGTTCTAGCACATGGGTTAGTTCCCTACCCACCTTCACACCTCCACTTAAAAGTCTCCTTCTTGGTCAAACCACCCTTTTGAGCCCACAGAATCAGCAGGCCCTTCACTGAGGCTGGGCCACCCATACCCTCCTTCACAATGCCTTTGTGGCACTTATCTCTACCTGATTCTGTAGACTGACCATCCCATTGTTTTAAAGTAAACTCTAGGAGAGCAGAGGCTTTGTTTTAGTCACTGCTGCTTCTCAGGTCGGAATCAGAGCCAGGCACATGGTAAACTGAATGTCTATTGAGTGTCAGGTTAGATGCCCCAGAAGCACTTAATGAACAAGCCTGCAGGCAGGGAAAAGGAACGCTGTTCCTTATGGTGCCTGGGAAATACTTTAAGTGTATTATGTGCATTGGTGTCTTGCTTGCATATAATATAAGTGCACTACATACCCATGGAGTTCAGAAGAGGGTTAGTGATGGTTATGAGCCACCATGAGGTACTGGGAACCAAACCCAAGGTCCTCTGCAACAAGTGCTCTTAACTGCTGAGCCATCTCTCCAGCTCTGAGAAATACTTCTTGGTAGCCACCTGCTTGGCTTTACTTTGATTCTTACAGTACTCTTTTCTGAACTAGAAACACATACAGTTAACTCCTATGTAGTGTCTCATACAAGGACGTAAAGCATAGGCATCTTGAACTCAGCACATCTACTGTCTTACTGGCAACTTCTGACACACAAAAATTGTTCCTCTTATGTCAAACAGCACTCAACCACCTGGGCATTCCAGCTAGACCTTGCAATCTTTCTCATTCTTCTCTTGCAGGAATCATTCATAAAGTTCTGTAGATTTCATCCCATCCCATCCTCCCCACCCCAGTCCTCACTCCCTGCCCCAGAGTGTTTTCACAGGGCTGAAGATGTGGCTCGGTGATAGAGTGCTTGTTGAGCACACACAGTACCCTGGAGTAGATGGATGGATGGATGGATGCACCTCCATTTGTACTGAAGTCATAGTGGTGCATCCCTATAGTGGTGGTGCATTCCGTAATCCCAACACTTGGGAGGTACAGGCAAAATATTTGATGTCTGTTGTGGGAATTCAACCTGTTCAGCCAAAGGTATTGGAGTATCTCGCCCTATTGGCGTGGGTTTCTCTGTGTATGTGACTATATAAAACTGAAAAGGGGGCTGATCTCTCTCTGGAGGTCTGAGCAGGAGCACGTGCCGATCAAGCTTGGCTTCCAGTTGGTTCTCATCATCCTTCGGCAGAATGGCAGGACTACAACCAGATCAGCAGTGGTGTCTACTTTGTTCTGTGTCGTGAGTGTTACCTTATTTGACTTCTTTCCCTAAATTTTACTTGGCCCTTTGCATCAGTGTCTCACTTCAACATAGCCTGGGCTACATAAGGAAAACATATTTTTACTTCTCTCTTTCCAGGATACCTATCTGACATGCCTCTATTCTAGACTACTCTGAACAGGGCTCATTAACTGCTGTATTATTTAGATTTCAGTACTTCTCAGTTTAGACATTATAAATCCTCAATCCAGAACACACAAAAGATCTCTATTGCATCCTTACACACGTGTGTCAAGTGGAGATCAGACAACTTGAGAGAGTTAATTCCTTTCTCCCACCTTGCGCGGTCTTGATCAAACGTCTGTCACTGGGCTAGCCTTGTTTTAACTTTTCAAAGTCATACTTCACATCTTTCATTTTAGAAATTACTAAATTATATCCGGAAGCACACAGCTGTCTCTTAAGAACACTGTACCTGAATAACAGCACTAAACCAACACGTGTTGCCAACATTCTTCAGCCCAACTGGCCAACCATCCACTCTCCTCCAGTTACTGGGATTGTGATTTTCTCCCCAAACTTCACAGCGTTTTCGCTTTGAGCGTTTAGTTTCTGCAGAGTTTGCCTCGTGCATTCTGTAGCATGCCAACACCACATATCAAAAGAGGGAAAAAAAAAAAAAACAGTTTAGAGAATGATTTACTATGCAGAAGATGTTGGAATTTTACACAAGTAGTTCAAATGCCAGAATGACTACCCACTGGACAGACACTGGCTACATAACAGTCTAGAGCTATAGTAAATGAAAACTGAGGTTTAAATACAAATTTAAGCCCTTCTATGGCAAAGACTACTTCTAGTAAGGCCCACAATAAAAGTGAGTTGAGAGTCACGGCTATTCACACCTACCACATTGATGAAAGTTTTCATTCAACCATGATATCCTATCAAAGGGGGCACTGAGCAAAAGCTGGAAGCCTCCAAACTGCCTAGCACAAAGTACTCTGCTCTATGTTTCTCTGGAAAAGAAACTCAAGAGGTGTAAGGACACAAGTCCAGAGACCAAGAGAAGCACTAGATCACTAGATCAGTGCCAACACTGACTGCAACAGCAACAGCACGGCCCTCAGTCTGTCAGAGGCTGGACTTACCAGATATTTATGCTACGTCGTTGTTTTTCCTCAGTAAACTGGTAACAACAAAACTTTGTAGGCTTCTACTCAGACTGCAGAATAAGTTAAAATCCATCATGCTCAGCTTTTCAAAGTGAACTAAAGCCAGAGTGATGGCAAACACCTGGAACCCAGCACTCCAGAGGATGGGGAGAAGGCTCACAAGTTCCAGGTCACTCCAAAACCCAAAATAAAAATTTAAAAAAAGAAAAGAAAAAAAGAAGAGGAGGGAGGGAGACACATGGACAGGGAAGAGGAAGGGGCAAGGGAGGGAACTGAATAAGAAGCTTTCATCCTGGTCAGTAACAATGAAGAGCCAGAATGCTGAGGAGCTTTCTCAGAACACAATACATCAAGCAGCAAAGCACAGGGAACAAAAAGCACACACTGAAGTAACCACCTATTAAGATCTCTGCCATCAGCTTGAACCTTAGGAGACTCCAGCAGACTCAAGGCAATGGCTGCCTGAAGGTCGTCTTTGTTATCATGAGTAAGGTCTATCACTTCTGTTAGGAAATAGAAATGTGATTAGTTTGTATGCAGAAGTAAGAAAAGGCAAAAACATTTTCTAAGCCATACCTAGTTCTCACCACAGTGGCTCCTCTGTACAAAATCCTGCACAATCAAATGAATAACTTACCACTGTATCGTAATCCTATCCTCCCGACAGTTCAGAAGTAAGCTACTAGAATACAATCCATCAGAAGCCAGGGAGATGAATCACTGCTTAGTGTCTGCTGCTTAAGCATAAAGACCTGACTTCAGATCCCAGCGTTCACAGAAAAGGATTGGCATGCTATGTACATGCCTACAATCTCAGCCCTGGGAGGAAGGAAGGACTGGTGGCCTGGCTGCCTAGCCAACTGGTGAGTGAGCAGTCCTGTGTCAAACAAATAATAAGGTAGAAGGGCTGGAGCTCAGCAATGACGAGCACCCATTACTCTTGCACAGGACCCAGCACCCACATGTGGTTCACAACCATCTATAATTCCACTTCTAGGTATCTAAGAACTGATATCTCTTTTGGCCTCTGAGGAGCACCAGGCATACAAAACACTTACATACACACAAGCAACAAAGCACTCATATATATTTAAAAAATAAAAACAGAACTTTAAAAATTAATAAGGTGGAATGTGATAAACAAAGACACCTGAAGTAAACCTCTGGCCCACACACACACACACACACACACACACACACAAAATAAAATTCATTAACATTCCACAAATTCAAAAATGCATTCCATATCAGTAAGTTAATAGCTTTTATCATTGTAAAACATCAGCTACATATAAAATATCCTAGCAAAGAATAGTCAACTAATCGCTATAGGGAATTGAGGACATGCTTTATGAAAGCAGCCTATGACCTAGTACAGACCTAAAACTAGTCAAGAAGAAATAAACATTTAAAGCCAGCCTGGGCTACACAGTGAAATAACATGAAAGAAACCATTTAAAGGCTTGAACTTGGGTCTGGCTCTCAGCACCGGCTCAGTAACTAGTCAAAAGTCAATGTGATAAATAAGAAATCACAGTCACTGTCTTCTGCCAGTACAGAGCAGGGCCAAGACAGACCAGACCTACTTGCTAACAGTTCTTTGTTGGTAGCGCTCCCTTCGCCTTCTGATGACTCTGGAGCTGTGCCGTGACTGGGCTCCTTAACTCTTTGGTCAGTGAGAAGGCTGACAGCCTGGGTGATGTCACCATTACTGGCCTAAAAGGAAGAAAAATAGCAACAATTCCAAAAGAGAAGCATGGCAGAACTGGCGAGAAGCAGCACTGTGGTACCATTCTTCTACTACCGATGCGACAGGATGAGTGAGTTCTGGGGCAGAAGGTAGAGCAAGACAACAAAGGCAGGAAGCCTGATGTACCTGGACATGATTCAGGCCCTAGCGACCGGACAAGACTTGGGGTGCTCGGATTTTCACAACATGAAAAGCATACCACAGCCTTGCTAGATGGTGCAGTCACTGCTCTAGGACCCTAACTCCACAAACCAAATATAACACATTGAGTCACCAAGGAGACTGGAGCCCACACAGGTGGTAAGTCAGCCTGAAAATGAAGTCATGAGTAGCCACTGTATTTTATAAAGGTAGCACATCAAGGAAATGTTCTAAAAGGTAAAACAGTAGAATGAAGAACTGAGCCTCTTCTACCCACTGCTTGCCCTCAACATCATCCAGTCACAGCCAATGTGCTTTAGCTACACTGCCTACTCCCGCTGGCTAGTCTGAAGCTAGGTGTACTACCATTTCCTCAGGTAATGTTCAGAATGCATCTATTCAGATTATAGCTAGCAATGCTTAAGAATAACAGCATCACACCTGAAGAGCAGGCAACTTCTCTGCTGGAATATTTTTTGGCTCGTTGATTGCACTCAGGATCCATATAAAGTCTATACAAAGCACACAAGGGATTCATACAGGCTTCCCCAACTCAAACTTCCCACCATCTTCTTAAAGTTTCTCTGATGAGGAAACTAACCACCTGATCTGTAAGATTTCTGTTCCTATGTTTTGGCCTGGTATAAAACTAGCTTGACCTGACACACCTGTAAAGTAGAAAACTGCTTCAGAGCCTGTCAGCTAAGCCAGGACTAGAAACCAACCTTTAATGCTTCATGAAGGAAGGAAGGATCCTGGATGCCTGTGATTTCTCGAAGCTGATTTAACAGCATCTGGCAGCTCTGTTTTTGAGAAACAAAATCAGATATGTATCAGTCAGAAAGCAGACCGGGGTACCTCTTGAACAGACAAACCACCCAAAACTTGCTTTTTACACTTTAAAGTGCTGACAAGTTCTATGTAACAAGTTATTGGTGGTCAGACTCATTCTAAAATGCAGAATCTAACATTCTATCACAGAAAATACTTTGGGCAGTTACGAGAGAAATATGACTCAACAGAAAACTCCAAATATCTATGACAGTGATGATCGGTCAGCCTTAAGGAGTCTTGGGCTTTCCTCCATAGGACAGTGCTTCAGTAGGTCATATAAGGAGTCCAGGGAATCTGCATGGATGTGAGGGTGAGCTATTTTAAGCTTTACTGTGAATGCCATTTGTATGTGTGTCATTTTTCACTGACAATAATCTTCTAACCGTGTAATTAACAAATAGCTGGTACCACTAACTTTAAAAGGAAGCATAGCTAGCACTTTCTGAATTATCAATTAGGCATATAATTCCAGAAGAATGAGCTATGGAATGACTGCTTCCATTAATCTGAACCAGTAAGAAACCTACCTAATATCCAGCTACACAGATTATAGTAGGCCTTTCTTGGCCTTAAGTGTTGGGGCTACCATTCTGTTTGGCAGTCAGAGCCAATAGAAAACACCCATGGACAAGGACAGCTGAAACAACTGGCTGGACAGCATGAGACGTGGTGGTCTTTCAGTCAACACTGAAACAAAAGAGTTAGAGATGATCCCAGAAAGTAACAATTCCATTTATTCCATGCTAAGGTTATGCCAGGGTTAAATCCTGAGAACACTGCAGGCTTCACCATTAAGTTCAATCAGTAATGGCCAGAGAGACAGCCTCCATTTACTGCCAGCTGTAACCAAAATAGTATCCTGTGGTCTTCAACAGCTGAGGGCCCACTGGCAACACATAAGTACCACAACTAGAAGCAACTGACTGGACAGCCCTCCCGGGATCAGAGCCTTTCTCTTGTCACAAACTCTCCAGTCAGAAGCTAGAAATGAGTCTTCTCTTCCACTGAGACAGGAGTCTTCAATATTATGGGTCTTGACAATCCCAGTCACCAGAAATGGGCTGACTATCAGGCTACAGGACTGAGATTAAGGCTTGGTAAAAAAAAAAAAAAAAAAAAAAAAAAAAAAAAATAGAAAATGTAAGATATATAAGATATGAATGACATCCATTTCCTTCCATTTGATTTCACCATGTAAGAAAAGTGTCAATCTATGAATCTGGTTGGAAAACCACAGTCAATATACCCCCGTCCCCCAGTCGTGGAAGAACAGGAGGGGACATGAGGAGTCTGATAATATCAATCTGGAACAGAAGCAGAAATGACAGACAGATCCAGTGAACCACAACTTCATCTGGAATTGCTCTGAATGTCATTAACCTCCACAATTCAGAGACAATGACAGTCCCAGTAAGAAATATTTGCTAACATTCACCACCTACTTATAGCCTTGTGCTGTTCTCAATGTTCTGTAAGCACTAAGTGATTTTACTCAGCCCTCTGAACAAACCTGTGTAAGAAATAACTTACACAAAGTTATTGCTGGGGTCGGTGTGCTCTAAGGAGACCAAGACACTGGAGCAAATGACCCCTTAATGCAAACATTATTTTTCTGTATTTTGACTTTGAACTTTGCATGGTAATAACTTCTGTTTTTAAATTTGACAGCCTTTATACTATCGGGGTGATTACTTACTGTAATGTGTTTGGGAAGCAAGAGGTCAATACTGCAGCGTTTGACTGACTCAAAGGTGCCATCAGTTACTCCAAGAGGAAGACCTGCTACCACTGCAACTATGCCAAGGCCTACTGACAGTCCCAGTCGCTTACCCAGCTTCTTGCAGCTGAAACTTTCTCACTTATGCTGAGGACCCCAGTAATTCCAAGTGCTCTTCTTTTGCATGCTTCTCAGCAACAAAACTAAACACTGCTGAATACACTCCTGGCACCTTTCTGTTTTCCAGAACATAAAGCATTTGATTGTAGTGTTGCATGAGAACTTCACACTGCAGGTCCCTTCTCCAGTGTTAAGAGCTTTGTCTCACAGGAAGTCAACACGCACGCCTGGGCCTCCTTTCCACTCACACTCCACTTCACACACAAGTTTTGTTTGTTTTTCTCTTTTGTTTTTTATGCTAAATCACTGCAATCTTTTACATTTTAAATAGCCAGTAAATGATGTAGGTGCAACTTGACTGTTATTCCTAACAATATGACAGTAGGATTGAGCCCAGGGCTTCATGAAATCTAGACAAGCATTCTGCCAACCAAAGTTCATTTCCAGCCCCAAGCATCATACATTAAGTGTTAACTGTGTAAATGTTCTACTTTATGTGAGTGTTTTGCCAGCATTTTTGTGTGTCCACACCTGGTGCCTGGGGAGGACAGAAGAAGGATTACAGTTAGAGTATGAGCAGCTATTTGGGTGCTGGAAATTGAACCCAGATCCTCTGAAGGAGACACCAGTGCTCTTAAGCACTGAACAATCTCTCCAGCCCCTTGAATGTTAATTTAAATGGCTAGATGTGACGGTTCATAACTGGAATCCCTGCACTTGGGAGTCAGAGGCAGAAGATTTCTGCAAATTGGAAGCCAGCAGAGCCTGTCTCAGAAAACAAAAGAACAGAACAAATTTCAGAAGTTAAGTTTAATTATTTGTTTATTCGGTTTTTGAGACAGGGTTTCTCTGTATAACAGCTCTGGCTGTCCTAGAACTCAATTGGTAGAACAGGCTGGCCCCAAACTCAGAAATCTGCCTGTCTCTGCCTCCTGAGTACTGCTGGGTTTAAAGGCATGTGCCACCACCTCTGGCACAAGAGTTTACTTTTATAATGGCAAACCAAAGTCATCATGCCCCCACAGTATCCCCAACTCACTGTCTCTCTGGCACTTCACAGAAAGTACACACTCTAGTACAGACAAGACAAAGCCTGTGCTCAGTCCCGATGGAGTCAAATGATGGCAAGAACCAACAGGTTTGCATTTCCTTGGCTAAATTCACACTGTTTTCACAAAACAACACCTTCTCTTTTCCTGCCCAGAGGCAGTAAAGAGAGACCCACCCATCTCCAGAGAAAGCAAGCTTCACATCTCAGCCACATCATGACTTGACAGCAAACCAGACATTTCTCTCTCACTCATTTTTTAAAACTTTTTCATACAATATCCTTGAATCATATTCTTTGCCCTCCCAAGTCCTCCCAGATCCTCCCCACTTTCCTCCCCATCCACCCAACTTCATAGGTCCTGTCTCAAGAAAAACAAAACAAAACAAAAAACACCAAACCGTAACAAAAGCAAACACACACCCAAAAACAAACAAGCATGGAGTCCCTTAGTGTAGCGAGGGGCCTACCCTGGAGTGTGGCTGACACATTCAGTGTCACTCCATTGGAGAAAGCAGATTTTCGCTCTCCCAGGAGGTTGTCAATTACAAATAGCTTCTTGGTTAGGGATGGAACTTTGTGTCCATCTCCCCTTCTCCAAGATGAGATTTTGCTGTCTTTCTGCCTCCTCTCTGGCCTAGATTCCCTGACCCTTGGAGGGTATGGGGAAAGGAGTGGATTTCTCCTAATGCAGAAACAACTCACTTCATGACAACAAACAGGGTTACAGGGATTTCTAAAAAACAAAACAACAACACTAAACAAACTGCTAAATTATCAGCTTAGTAACAAACAGTAATTGGTCTAATAAACAGACTGTAATTTAAGAGCCCCATCAACAAAAAAGGCAATTACTAACTCGTGTGTGCGTGTGTGTGTGTGTGTGTGTGTGTGTGTGTGTGTGTGTGTGTGTGTGTGTGCCAGCACACACATGAATGTCACAGGAGTGGGATCAGCCTAGTTGGAGACAGGATCTCCTGGTTACCTGCCTTGCAACCTTGGAACACTGGAATAAAACATTCAAACACTGTGTGTGGATCGTATGTGTACTCACCTTACACATGCATAGCAAGTGCTCTACCCACTGAGCAACCTCCCCAACCCCCATTACACCCATCTGTTCAAAGAGGGATGCTCCTTTCCCTGTTCTGATGGTTATGACGCCAATCCTGTCTAGTATTTTAATGTCTAACTGACATCTAAGTAAGCTGGGTGGTGGTTCATACCTACAGCTTCAGCACCGAGGATGCTATGGCAGGAAGAATGTCACAAGTTTGAGGCCAGCTTGTGCTAATGAGGAAACTGTCTCAAAAAGCACAGTAATAACAAGCACGTGTACATATACCCACACCCACACATATATACTTAATAAAAAATAATAGTAGAAAATAACAGTACTGAAGACAAGTGTCTTTGTGTGTCAACAGTCCTTACAGAGATGCTAGATACAGTTAACAATTGTGTTAATCAGTATTTCTTTTGACTATTTTACTTTTATTTTTAATTATGTGTATGTGTGTAGAAGTTTGTGCACATGTGTGCAGTACCTTTGTAGGCCAGAAGAGGATGGCATAACCTCTGACACTGAAACTTCAGATAGTTTTAAGTTGCCCCATGTGAGTGCTAGGAGCCAAACACGGGCCCTCTGCAAAAGCAGTATCCCTGAACCAGCTCTCGGTACCCCAGTTTCTTAACAGTGCTCTAATATGATCAAACATATATAAGAATGCTATTAACTCTCTATTTAATGCTACCAAACTCTACAAAAACAGGGTGGAACAGCATCCTGGTCCATCTTACTTTTGTTTTTCTTCCAGCAACATTTCCATATCATTCCAACTTACTCATGGGAAGAAACCTAATATAGTCATTATGACATGATTTGATGGGGAGGAGGTGTAGGGGGGGGGCAACCCAGCTTTTTGTGAACAGAATAAAATCTTGATATGGGCTAACTGATCATTTATATGAGTTATGTAAAATACTACCAACGTTTAACCCCAAAACTGAGTCTTTCTCCCTCTAGGAGACTGTAGTCGATAACAAGCCAATACCAGTTGAGCAGTAAAGGTAACTTACAGTCTTAACCAGGATTATGTGAAGAGTGGGAGACAGTCTTCACATAAATTTTGGACTTATGTGCTGTGAGTCAGTAGACACAGAATAAAAGCTATGAACCATAAGGGTGTTCAGCTGAGCTTTCCAGCTCAGTCCCCATTCTAAACTCCACCCCCCTTGTAGAAAGACTGCCAAAAGCCCAGGCTCCTCCCCCAAAGCTGAAACCTACTCAAGACCATACCTATGAGGTATTTAAGCCCCCTCTTCAAGAACGGCCAAGTGATTTCTCCTGCCCCCTTCCCTCACATCACCTCTAGAGGCTGAAAATGTTACCAAAGAGTTTTTGGCCCAATAATATGGTCTTTTTAATTCAGCTTGATCTGGCTTAATGGGTCAGTGGGGAAACTTATTATCAAGGTGTGAAAATCTATCAAAGGGTGCTAATAAAGAGGAACTTGTGGCTTTTCTGAGAATGAACAGACCCTCTGGGAACTGGGCACTAATTCTTCCCTTTTATAAATCTTTGCCATCTGGCTACTCTCACAGAGATAGAATATCATTTAGCATATAGATGGGGACATAATGCATTAGAGGTTGTCTGGGTGCTCATTCTGGCAGTCGTATTAGGGTCAACTAGTTTGGGCTAGCTTACCTTGGCCTACAGATAGCCAGTGTGCAAACATTAGAGTGGGTAGCACAAGTGTAGTTAAGTGGGCAGGCTTGTTGGAGCAAGCCAGTAACTGCTGGCTCAGGAAGACCACTGAGAGTTTGGGACTAGACTAAGCTACATAGTGAGTTCCAGACCAGCCTGAGCTACATAATGAGTACTAGGCCAATCACATAGAAGGGACCTACTTGGTCTTAAAAAACAAACAAGGGGGAAGGGCTGGAGGCCTATCTCCAGCAAAACCTAAGAACAGATAATGGTTGCTGGGAAAGGAAGACATTTCCTTTAGTTGTATAGCTGTTGGTAAGTTGTCAACACACCTCTAAATAATCCCTATGCCATGATCCTGTAACTAATTAAATCCACTGGGTTCCCAAAAAGATATCAAAGTAGGAAGACTAGTTGCTAAGAAGAAGGGGAATCAGCAGGAATCAGCAGGAAACAGGGAGGATAATAGGGGTGAATATGATCAAACATATATGCATATTAAAAAGTCACAATGAAACCCATTGTTGCATACAATTAATATACAGTAATGATTTTTTGTTTTTAAGTTGGGGCAGGAGATAAGAGCTTAGCAGCTAAAAACACTGACTGCTCTTTCAGAAGATCTGAGGTTTAATTCCCAGTACCCACATAGCTAATTCCAGAAAACCTAATGCCCTCTTTGGCCTCCTCAGACACTGCACATACATGGTACACAATGCTGTGTAGGGGTACCTATGTGTAACAGCAATACTTGAGACTGAGGCAAGAGATCAGTCACTTAAGAGTAGCTTTAGCTACAGGCAAGACTACAAAAGACTATCTCAAAAAATGAAATGAAAATGTCAGCTGGGAGTGGTGGCAGAGGCAGGCAGATCTCTGAGTTTGAGGCCAGCCTGGTCTACAGAGTGAATGTCCAGGACAGCCAGGGCTATTACACAGTGAAACTCTGTCTGGAAAAAACAAACAAAAGAAATTTTTGGATAGGACATACAGGGATAAGGAGGGAAGGGGAGGGGAGGGGAGGGGAGGGGAGGGGAGGGGAGGGGAGGGGAGGGGAGGGGAGGGGAGGGGAGGAAGATTTTATGGGGCCCAGGATGTCACTGGTAAAAAGTGCCTGGCTTGAAAATCTGATGAAAGTTTGGTTCCAGAACACATATAGCCACTGGAAAGAACTTACCCCACAAAGTTGTCCTCTGATCTCCACACACAGACTGTGACATGCATCATAACATGTATCACCCACACACAAAATAATAGTAAATTAAAATTTAAGGCATTTATAATTAAATTTTTTAAAATAATTTAGCTCATAGCCCAAAACAAAAAGAACTTATTACTTATTAAATAGTTTACCTTTTTTTCACAACCTAGAGTACAAGAGGATCTAAATAAAAGAGGAGCTGCCCCTCCTTCCCATCCACACCCCTAGGGGTGGCCTAATTTATCTCTATAGAACCTGTGAACATGAGTATTTACCATATACTACTACCTTGTTCTTCCTTACTTTACAAGACCTAAGAGAATACTCCATTTCTTTCCGTACATGCCCAACCAAATATAAGAAAGAAGACCACAAAGCCATCACTTAGCTGTGTGGAACGCATCTACAGAAGCTAAGAAAAACGCCACTTAACGTACTATGATGGCAAACCAACAGAGGAGGTGAGCCACTAGGTTTCTGTGCCCAGTTTTAGAAATGCAGGGGCAGTAACTGTTATCACTAGGTGTCAGGATGAGCTCAGACTTGATGTGCTAACAAAGTGCAGCAGGCTCCACAGCAGGGACAGACGGACAGGGTGAAGACACTGTGTGCACAGTGTCTTTGTATGTGTTTGCGAATCCCATGCTACACATGTAGCGAGGTGGGCACACAAGCTGTTAAGAGTTGTTTCCTTCCACTATGTGGGTCACAAAGATGAGACTCAGGTCGTTAGGTGTGGCAGCAAGCACCTGTGTTTGCTGTGCCATCTCACTGACTCAGGGTATTTAAAATTTCAAAAGTATTTATTATTTTTATGTGTACTGGTGTTTGGGCTGTATGTATGTCATCCATGTGCATGCAGTACCCACAGAGAACTGAAGACAATGTAAGGGTCCCTGGAACTGCAGTTGAAGGCAGTTGTAAATTGTCTTGTGAGTGCTGGGAATTGAACGCAAGTCCTTGGGAAGAGCAGCCAGTGCTCTTAACCAACCCATCTCTCTAGCCATTGAGGAAAGAATTTAAATAGATGAATCTAGCTCATGTCAACAACTGGTTCAAAGTGGGATGTGACTAGGAAAAGAAGGCCTTACAGCTGAGTCACAGAGCTTCTGAGCAAATCAGAGGTAATGAGAGGGACAGGAAGCTGGTAGTAGCAATGTAGGGGTAGAACAACCCCTGAGCATCTCAAAACAGGAAAAAAGCTTAGTCAAATGTTTGCAGACAGACTCTAAAGTTATTCTCTGACCTTCACAGGTGCACTGTGGTGTGCAGAGATCCCTCCATACACATACAATAAGACTACAAAAAAAAAAAAAACAAAAACAAAAAAAAAAACCAGAGTATGACCAAGGAAAGACATGCCCAACCTGAGCTTCCATGTGCACATATGCACAAACACCTGCATGCATACACACAAATGCAATGCCCAACACCAACAGTGCCATACACAAAATGCTAAATGTTTCATGAGTCCACTGACACAAAACACCTAGAATAGATAAATTTAGAGACAGAAAGCAGCTGCCAGACATTAAGAGCAGGGGAAATGGAGTAACAGCATAATGGATATGGAATTTTCTTTTAGGATAATCAAAATTTGGAGGCTTTAGAAAAAGAAAATACATAAGACAGAGTCCTGTTCTGGGGCACAGGGTAGCTTTGTCTGCGTGCTGAGATGATGGGGTATACCACCACTGCCCAGCAGACTTAAATTGAAATTGCCCACTAGAGTCAATGCTGCTGGCACCACTCCTAAACTCCTTTACATCTGCTTGACTGATACTCTGGCATTCTTTCTTTTCATGTGGAAAGCCAGTGCAGACTGCAATGAACTCACCTCTCAGCAGTCTCAACTTTCCCAAGCACTGGATTTTTGCACCTGGAGAATGAGGTCCACAGCATCACTGGCTAGTTGTCAATAAAGAAACACCTACAGGCATGGTCAGTAAAATGAAAACCTGATGTGACCTCTTTGTCCAACTAAAGTCTGCTCCTGAGTGTAGTAAAAACACTGACACCCTAGAGAAAAGGGGCAGCATTGCTACTTACCAGAGGTGTGAAGACTACTTTCTAGACATACTTGACTTCAAAGGTATGAAGCAAGTTCAATTAAAATTTAAATGCAAGTGTTTTAGAGCCAAGTGAGCCTCAAGAAGTTTGTTTTTAGAAGGGCTTGTGGTACAGCTGTGGCATTAGAGCTCTGCAACTTAGAACTTAGGCCAGGCTAGTAGGCAAAGGAACCAGCTTAAAATTTCACAGGAGATTGTTGCATTTTGAAAGAAAATAGCCCCCAAAGGGAGTGGCACACTATTAGAAGGTGTGACCTTGTCTGAGCAGGTATGGTCTTGTTAAAAGAAGCATGTCACTGTGGAGGTGGGCCTTGAGGGAGGTCTCATAGCATATATGCTGAAGCCATGCCCAGTGAAATAGACCACTTCCTGTTATCTGTGAGTCAAGATGTACGAACTCTCAGCTACCTCTCTAGCACTATATCTGCCTGCACGCTGCCTTGCTTCCCATGGTGGTAATAATGGACTAAACCTCTGACTCTAAGTAAGCCACTCCACTGAATGTTTTCTTTTATAAGAGTTGCTGTGCTCAGGAGGGCTGGTGATGGCTCTTTAGGTAAAGGAGTTTGCTGCCAAAACTGATGACCTGAGATTGATCTTTAGAATCTATATGGTAGAAGAAATTGACTCCTTGCCAAGTTGTCCTCTGACTTCCAAGCATAAACTGTAGTGGGGAGACAGACAGACAGATAGACAGACAGACAGACACACACACACACACACCCACGCACACCCGCACGCGCACACACACGTAATCTTAAAGTTTTCATGTGAAATAAATATAGTCTGATGAGATCTTTGTAAGACACATTAACATCTGGGTCTCAGTTTTCTCCTTCCTTTTAGGATAGTTCACATCTGGTTGGATGCTCTGGTTTATACATGTATTCTCCAAAGCCTCATGTGTTAAAGGCTTGGGCCCCAGCTTGAGTACCACTGAGAAGTGACGTACTTTTCCAGATTTAAGACTTAGTGGGAAGGTCTTCTAACATATAGGGCATGTCCCTGAAGAAAACATCAGGACTCTGGCACTTCCCTTTACTTCTCAACCACAATAAGTTTAGTAGTGCATTCTATGTCAAATCAAGAAGGCCAATCAACTATTGAGAGAATCTTCCAACACAGGGCAGGCCTCTTCTAAAATCTGATTTATCTCAGATACTTACTATAGTAAGACAAATGTGGTGGTCTGAATAGCAATGGCCACCGAAGACTTGGCCCATAAGGAATGGTACTATTAGGCGGTGTGGCCTTGCTGGAGGAAGGGTGCCACTGTGTTGGTAGGCTTTAAGGTCTTGTATGCTCAAACTATACACAGTGTGGCACACAGTGTCCTGTTGCCTACAGATCAAGATGTAGAACTCTTGCTACCTCTCAAGTATCATGTCTTCCTGCATGCTGCTACGTTTTCTGCTGGGATGATAATGGACTAACTCTCTGAACTGTAAGCCACCCATTAAACTTTCCTTCATTAGAGCTGCCGTGGTCATGGTGTCTCTTCACAGCAATAGGAACCCTAACTAATACAAGTTGATTAGCATGAGAACATGGGGCTATGGAGATAATCTGGTGCTTGCTATGGAGGCCCCTATGTAATTGCAGTCACTCAGAAGGCAGAGATGAGATCTCTGGAACAAGTTGGCTAGCCAGTTTAGCCATATCAATCAGGAGACCCCTACCTCAATGAGTAAGATGGAAAAAGATTAAGGAAGATCTAAAACGTCACTCTGGCCTCCATGTGCACCCATACACAGTGGGAATGCATACACACAGGCATGCTCACCTCACCTTAACACACACACACACACACACACACACACACACACACACACACAAACACACAAACACACACACACACACACACACACACACACACACACACACACACACACGAAAAACAGAACAGAAATATGCTTACAGTAGTAACTAGCAGGTGGCATACTAGTAGGCGTTCCATGCCTACTACAGTAACCCTCAGGATAAAAGGTACACAGTAATGTAAGAGGTTGGTACTTCAGCAATATAAATAGAATAGAATTAACTGCAGCTAAAGAATAGAAACACACAGATTTAGACACAGTTAATAAAAGTATGGACCAGAAATAACAGGCAGGGCCCAATGGTCCAAGGGAGCAAGAAATAAGCTGGCTAAAGCCATGGAGAAGGTAGAGGGGTGAGGCTTCTTTCTGTCTGTCTCGCTGTGTGATAGAGAGCCAATCAACTCCCTGAACCAGGCACTGTATTTTCAAGGGGAAAGGACCGAAAATGCTTGTCTAGCATTCTGAGTCCTTAGGGTCAACCCCAGTAACACAAGAAACAACCTTAGGCAGGCAGGCATGGCTGGTAGGAGTGCTCCTGCAATCCCAGTACAAAGAGTCGGACCGCTACAAGTTGGGGCCAGCCTGGGCTAAAAAGATAAAGTTTCAAAAAACAACAAAAACAAAAAACAAGATTAGGTAATGTACTGAATCCAAACTTTCTTTTCCAAGCCTAATATTTATTTTTAAAAGTTCTGTCTGTTAAGAGACTGGAACAAGCGATTTAAATATATAGTGGGAAGTGTTTGGGGTTTTTTTTGGGGGGGGGGAGAATAACTCATGAAAACAATAAACTCAAACTCCAAAACAAATATCAGTTTAAAATGATAATGAGGGATCATAAAGAAGTAAAATAACTAACAATGACAGACCAAGTGTGGTGGTGGCACATGCCTGTAATCCCAGCACTAGGGAAGCTGGGCACAAGGACTACTGTGAACCCTGCCAGCAAGAGAGCTTGGCAGGTAAAGCACTTGCTGAACAACTCTGACAAGTTGAGTTCAATCCCTGGAACCCACATAAAGGTGGAAGGAGAGAACCAACCCCACAGAGCTGCCCTCTGACCTCCACACACACCCACACCTACCAAGCATGAACATAATAATAAAAGTTTCTTTTTCTAAAAGTCTTTTTGGCAAGCCTCACCACCATCAGGCACCTAGCAGGTGCTGATTAAGTAAAACCACTAACTGCCTACAAACTGCTGCTCCCAGGTCAAACTCTCTGCAAGCCACTGGCCAAACAACTCTGGACTTGCTGGAGCCTAGACAGTCCACATGGCCACCTCATGATGCGAGTTTACAGAAGTTGCACTCACCACCTCCATCTCTGCTTAGAATCTAGGAAGCAGTCTGCCAGTCTCAGCTTGTGTTAATACTGCTCATCTGCATTTTCTAAGTTTTTTACACTAACTCTTAATCATCCTGTCATTGAAAAAAAGACTTGGTTTTGAAGCAGGGTCCCACTTGGTCATCTATACTGGCTTGAAACTCCATGTAGCCCAAACTTGAATCAAACCCATTAGCAATCCTCCTGCTTCAGCAAAGCTTTTAGAAAAGGGTTTTCAGTGTCTGGGGCACTCTGGCAAAAATGGTCAACATTTCTAAAACTATCCCAGCTTTCTTTGAGAACGTGGCAAGCACCAGTGACTCAATACTTCTTTGTGTGACCAGAGAAAGAGGCATGGTGACAAGAAGTGGGTAGACTAAGCCCATTTTCTAGAAAAGACTAGTGTAAGACCATGCTGAGGTGAGTGTCTGCGTCTATCTGCAGAGCTAAGGCTAGGAAGAGAGCTGGGGAGGAGGGGAAAAGGAACATAGGATTCTAGTTCTGTGTTGGTTTTGTTATAAGAATGATAAAAGTCAATAAAATCATGAGGTTCACTCACTTGAAATTTAAAAACAGGTGGACCTGCAAGCTAAGTGAGAAGGGAAGTGCACCCCGTGGGGAGGGCTGCAGAAAGTGCTGTTGACACGGGGTTTAGAGGTTTTGTTGTGCTGTTGTTCTCAGGATTAAGGGCTCCTATCCACAGCAGGATGGGAATTCTATTCTTAAGCTTCTAAAAATTTAATGTGCAAATGAGTCCCCCAGGGATGGAATCAAAAGGCAAAATTTGGGCTAAGGATAAAGCTCAGACATGTTAAGGATGCTAGCTAGCCTTGCATGAAGCCTTAGGTTTGATCTCTAGCACTATATAAACCAGGTGTGGTAGCCCACACCTGTAATCCCAGCACGTGGGACACTGAGGCAGGAGAATTGTGAGTTTGAGGGCAGCCTGGGCTATGCCTGGGACAAGAACGAACCTATTTCTAAAACAAAACAGAACACAGCTGACTGATTTAGCAGGTCTAAGGTGGAGGTCCAAGTGTTAGTTCTGACCTGCAACACACCTTATTCCACAGTATCAGCACTCTATCCTGGTGTTCCGACCTCTCACAAAGCCTACTAAACAGAGCCCACAGAGATGAACAGACAATAGCTGGAAAGCACGACTAGCCAGCACGCATACCCAACTTCTAAGGTTTAAATCCCAGTGAGTAGAAGCTGCTGATCTTCCCGGGCAACAGGGAGACAGTGAAGGCTTGTGGGACAAACAGCTCAGGTGCCTATTTAGCATATCAAAGCTGGACCTGGCCACCAGGTTCTCCCAGCATTCCTCAGTCCTCACCTGTTACAGGACAGGGTACCCAGGGGCTGTGCTGCCCTTCCCCCAGAGGCTCTTCCCTATAAAATCCAGACATTTTGGTCACTCTTCCCTTCTGGACCTTTGATCTCCTGGCTGCAGCACTTGGTTTCCCTCTCCCGCATGGACCAGCTTAGTCTGGTTATGGCCACTCTGAACTCTTCTAGATATTTCTGCCTCTGACTATGCTCTCCCACCTATATCTATAATAAACTTTCTCCTCCACCACACCTAGGAACAATTATGTTCTTTTCTTTCCTTTTTCTTTTTTTTCATTCAAGATTGAACTAAAGGGTTGACATCACTTAGACGGGCAACATAAATACTCTTTTGGGGCCTAAACTGTACCAGATAAGATACTGTACCTACTACACTCCAGCAACACCCTTCCCTATAGTCACAATCAAAAACATCGCCAGGCGCTGAAGTGAGGGCTCAGTAATTAAGAGCACTGGCCCAGCACCCACAATGCAACTCAACTGTCTACAACTCCAGTTCCAAAAGTTCTGATACCCTCTTTCGGCCTCTGTGGACATTACAGGCATATGGAGCACAAACACATATATACATAAAATAAAAATAAACTAATTAAAAAGAACTCTCCAGATATTGCCAAATGTCTCCTGGAGTGCAAACTATCTCTGGTGAGACCCACTGGTAGAGATTTACCCCAAAGAAACAAGGAGGATGGAAGGATGTATAATTTTTCCACAAGAGTAAGAGAAGAAATGCTGGGGAATGGAGTGGACAAAGCATCAGACAGCTCTTAGACATCAGCCAAGGACTAGAAAAAATTAAATGCTGAGATGTGGGACTGGTAACATCAGCAACAACGCCTGCTGTAAAGCCTGACTGCCCTAACCCAATGTCCAGCACCCACAGTGGAAGGAGAACCAACCTCACAGTTGTCTTCTGACCTCCATGTGGATGTCCATGCCCTCTCTGCTCTCCCCCACAATTAATCCCTTAAGAGTTTAAACCACTAAGAGTTCCAGGAAAGGTTTTAAGAGAATAATGGGACCCAAGTGTGGTGCAAACGTATAATCTAAGTACTTGGGAAGCAGAGGCAAGGTCAGGAGTTCAATATCATCCTCAGTATCCTCAACTACGTGGTAAGATCAAGGCCAGGCTGAGCTACCTGAGAGCCTATGTCAATAAAGAAAAACACCAGCAAAAACCTCAAGCCAAAGAGCAAATAGAAACAAAGAGAGAAGGGGAAGGAGGGAGAGAAAGCAAAGCCGCGGGGCAGAGGTAGGAAGATCACCAAAGGTTAAAAAATTAGAAACCAAGAACCTGTCTCAAAATAAAACTACACACAAAACAACAAAAGCAGAAGGGAGATAAAACAGGATGAGAATCAGAGTTCAGGGTTTGGTAAAGGGCTAGCCTAGCATGCTGAAGCCCTGGATCTGACCCCAACACAGCAAAGATACTCAACTGTGAGTTAAGCGTGGTGGAATAACAGCATTTGGGAGGCAGATACAAGCAAATCTAAGTTCAAGGCCAGCCAGGGCTACACTATGAGATACCTCAAACAAAACAAACAAAAGCCCCAGTTTTGAGTATGTTGCTGGAAAATAAAGACACAAGATCTAGCTCTCAGGAAACTGAAGCGGAGAATGTGCTAAGTTCAAGGCCGGCCTGGGCTGCACAGAAAGACCAAACAATTGTGAAAGCTATCAAGTATAGGAACATTTTTTTAAAAAAAGGCTGAGTGTGGTAGCATCTGCCTTTAATTTGAGCGTGAGAAGGCCGGGATCTCAGTAAATCCTGACCCTATGCCCTCTCAAAAAGAAGAGGGTTGGGAAAAGGGATGTGATGGCACAGCTGAGACACCAGAAATTCAGTCAAGGAGGCACAATGCTGAGCTCCATCCAGCGGGGCTATAAAAACACCTGTCATCTACTCAAAATGGAGGTGAGGGCTAGGGAGAGGGCTTTGAAATCAAGAGCACTTACTGCTCTTGTAGGTGAAGATTTGAGTTCAGCTCTCAGCACCTACATCAGGTAGCTCATGATCACCTCTGGAGAGCTGGTGCCCTCAGTCTGGCCTCTGCACGCCACCATATACATAAATGCATGCAGGGACACACATATACAAATAAATAAGATAAACAAGTTAAAAAAAAAAAACTTTAAAAAGTAAAAAGGATGTGTGAGATGGCCCAGTGGTAAAAACACTCACCAAACAAGCATTAAGGCCTGAGTTTGATTCCCAAGAATCCGCATAAAAGCTGGACACAAGGGAGCACCTGTCATGCCCGTTCTCCTACCTACAGAAGGATGGATGGGAGCTAAGAATCGCTCAGCTTGCAGGGCCAGCTAGCCTGCCATATGCAGGGAAACAGAAGACAGACCCTGTCTCAAACAAAGTGGAAAGTGAGGACAGAACACAGAAGGGCAGGAGAGGAGTTAAGAGTTTAGGTCAACCTGGGCTACAAAGAAAGGTAGGGAGGGGAAGAGGGAAGGAATGGGGTGGAGAGAGAGAGTGTGCGTAAGCTAGCTATTACTTGTATTGTTCCAGTCATTTTTAAATTTCTTTGAATACAAGCCACTATGGCACAAAGCCTATAATCCCAGCAGTTAAGAAAACAGACACAGGAGCATCAAAAGTTCAAGGTCATCCTCCCTTACAAATCTGGAGGTCAGTCTGGGCTTCAAGAATATCGGTGTCAAAAATACACACAAAAAAGTCATTTTGATGAAACAGCACCCACCTGATAAGAGCTTATCTGTAAACACACTCAGGATACCACACTCTCTGTGTGAGCAGTAACCTCATCAGGAAGGGCAGGAAAATGGTGGGAGCTAAGTGCAGTGGCTCAAGGCTCTAACCTCAACACCAGGGAGACAGGCAGGATGACTGCCTCCAGTTCCAAGCAAGCCCTGGTCTCAAAAAAAAAAAAAAAAAAATTATTACAAAGACACCACAAAGTAATGGAAGGTAAGGAGTCAGTCAACCAAGAGACAGCAAGCACAAGGCATGCACAGCACAGTTCAGTAGTGAATACCTGCCTAGAATGCACAAGGCCCTGGGTTCCAAGTGGGAGAGAAGGGAAGGGGAATGTGTGGTGTGACTCAGTGATGCTGCCAAGGGCAGGTTCCTAAGAGGCAAACTGACATCAAGCTGCTTATCCCACCCTAACAGTAAACTTTCCTGCTGGTTTTTATCCAAGTTGAGAACTGATTAAAACACAGGAAGCTGTCCTTAACTCACCAGTCTAGGGGATTTAGAGATCACATGAAGTGTCAACTCAGAGTCCAGAGCACATTTGCAGACAACTGTATTTTTCACTCACTAAAATCCTGGAGAGCCTATATATACATAGTTGTTGTCTGTCCTTTGTGCAGATGACCAACTGGGGAAGGGACAGAAAGCATGCTAAGTTTTAAATAGCTCCTGAGTGTTGGGGGAGGACAGCTCCTCTCAACTACATTAAAATCTTTCAAGGGAAGACAGAATGCCTCTGTGAATTTAAAAGAAAGAATCCATCCTACATTGAACTTACCAAGAGGAAGAAGTTATTAATACTCTCTTGAAATGTAAAAGTTATGCTCCACATATTACCTTCCTTCAACCCAACCTGCCTTCAGGCATTTTATCCTAGCTTGAGTTAGACTAGCATAGGGCAACAGTTATCAAGCATTCACAGTTTATCATCTGTCAGCCTGGGGTAAAATCTCTGGGAACACCAGTAAATGTCATCACTCTGCAGGTCGCCAGGAATCAGGCTACTGCAGCCAGCCACAGCCTGGGAGCGCCAAGCCTTCCCAAAATAGCTATGACTTGATACACAATGCTCATCAAACACCTCACATAGGAACCCTCAAATAGGGAGTGCTGAAATAGGGGTCACTACTCAGACTGTGGCAGAGGTAAAGGAAGATGCCACTGATTAAAAGCCATGTGGTCTTAAATGACGGAGCCCGGAACAAATTTAAATATGACTTGCTCTCCCTTAAAATAGTATCAATATGACTGTCTCAAAACCAAATCTCACCACCTGTTTTTAAGTCACTGTCCCCAAAACAAGTAGACTTACTCTCTGAAAAAACAAGAAACAGAAAATATGAACCTCGGTATCCAAAAGTAATTGGCAAGTATCAATGCAATAATATTATCTGATCACAGAAAAGCCACCTACTTTCATTTCCCAACCCAAGTCTTAGAGACATCTTTTTTCTGCATGAGTTTTAGAGATCCTGATATGTTTTAAACTCCCAGTCTGTACTTGCCCACTCCACGACTCCACGGGATAGGCCCCAGGCTTGATCCTCATCACGTCAAATTAATTAAATTAAAACTAAGAAGACATAAGAGGTTTCCTAGCAGTAACTGACTTTCGTTTTCTAAGTATTTTACGAATTTTCTCGCTTAAAAGCACTGTGTTTGAATGCTTGGTACAGGTTTTCCATTCTGTCTTTTAAAAAGTACAGTTCCTGAGGGGTGAGGATGCGGTGTTTGTTACTTTGTAACACAAGATGACAGTCTCAAATCGCCCACCTCCCACATTTCTCCCAGAGACATTATTAGCCTTTTAAAGGTCTCCAAACCAGTGTTTTTGAACCCTCGCCATCTTAGCCCGAAGACTCTTTTAATGTTTTTCAACCTTCTTAAATAACAGGAACCTAATCGGTGTGCCTTTTTATTCATTGTGGAGGTCTTCTCCTCCCCTTCAAAATCTACAGTGATCAATGAGACAATTGGGAAAGCTGATTTGTTTCCGAAAGAAAGGGGGGAACAAACGAAAGCCGGGCAGGAAGAGGGAGGAGTGGGGCTCCAGGTCTTTTTTTATTCACTTTGTTGATAAACGCCGCCGACTTGAAGTGAGATAACTTGAGTCTGCTTAAGCCTCTGGGAAGCCACTGCTATAGAACTGATTTGAGAGTCACAACAAGGCATCGTGGCCGAGCTTTTCGGAAGTTTGTAGCTGCTGGGTCGGGCCAGGCGCTTACTTCGGGGTGACCCCGTTGCCCACGATCTCACGTGCAACCCCTCCCGGTAGGGTCTCCAGCACCGGGTCCCGCACCGGCCCCTGCTCGGAACCTAAGCTGGCCCATACACTCAGGCAACCTCACATTGGCGTGCGACCCCAGCCTCGCAAGTCACCGGCGGCCCGGGGGTGCTCCCGCCCTCAGCCCGCAGGCCCCGGCCTCCGCCGGCCCGCGCCCGCTTGGCCCGCCGCGCCCCTCTCAGCCAGAGCTCGGGCCCCGCTACCCTAAGGCGCAGCTCACCGAGCCATGGCCGTCCACCGTCCCTGCCGCGTCGTCCTGCTGCAGCTCTGCGGTCATGGCCGTGGCGCCCCTCTGCGCGTAGCCCCACTCTAGCCCTCGTCGTCGTCGTCGTCTCCGGCGGCCCCCGAAGCCCCGGAGTACCGGGAGGCACCGCCCACACGTCCCGCCCCCGCCCGCGGCGCGCGGATGGAGGCCCCGCCCACGCCAGCCCCTCCAACACTCCCCCACCCGCGGCACGCGGCAGAAGCTCCGCCCGCGGCGCGCGCTGGAGGCCCCACCTCCGCCCGCTGGCTCCAATCCCTCCCGCGCCTTGCTCCTGTGGCCCCGCCCACACGCTCCACCCTCACACCCGAGGTCCCGCCCACACACTCTGTCACGCCCGCAGCGTGCTCCAGGCCTTCACCCACACGCTCCCTCCCCCCCCCCGCCCCCACAGCTTGCGTGAGTCCGGGGCGGAGCTTCTCCGTGTGCTTCGGCCCACGTGACCGCAGCCGGGCACGGACTAACGGGTCAGCGTCGCGTCGCCAGAGGTTGCCATTTCCGCATTTGGTGCCCAGGAAGTGGGTGGCGAGGCCTCCGGGTTTCCAAGACTCCTTCTTTCTCCATTCTGCGCTGGCTGAGCCTTGCATCTGCCTACGGCCCGGCCCCAGGTCCCCATAGGCTTGGTGAAGCTGCTGGGTTCCTTGTGCTGACTTTTCAACCAGGCCTTCAAGCCATTTCTTAGTCTGGGAACGCCAAGGGAGAAACAGGCTGACTTCAGTGATTTCTGTAAAGATAACCGAGCGGGCCAGAACACTCACAGAGCACAGGATGGTATCCTTAACCAGAGTTGCCTGATGTTCTAATTTCCCGATTTCAGGCCCTGTATGTGTAAACTGTGTTGAGCCTATTGCACTAAGCCACATCCCACCCCTCTTAATATTTGGGAGGTTTAGGTTTGAGATTTTGAGACAGGGTCTCATGAGGCTAATACTAGCCTCATTAGTAGCCAGGGCTGGCCTTGAACTCTTGATGCTCTGTATCCATGTGGTCGTGTATGACCGTAAGTCTTTACCATCATGCTCGATAATGTTTCATTTCGAGAAAGTCTCACTAAGTTGCCCAGGCTGACTTTGAACTTGCTATGCATCCTATGTGGCTGCGAATTGGGACCTGGTTTACCAGGTCCATCTTCTCAGGATTCTCTTAAGGAACAGAAGCATTAGACTTTTTAAAATTATAAAGGGAATCGGTTAAGTTGATGTCTTTCTGTATGCTGTGAATTATCAATGGATAATAAAGGAACGTTTTTAGCCTATGGCAAGGCATCTTAGAAGCAGGCGGGAAATCCAAGCATAGATAAAGGGGAAGAAGCAAGAAGCGTGGAATTAGAGAGACATTTAGAGCTGCCACCCAAGGAAACAAGATATAATGGAACTATGGTGAGCCACGAGCCATGTGGCAAGACATAGATTAATGAAAATGGGTTAAGATGCAAGAGCTAGCTAGAAATAAGCCTGAGCCATAGACAAGCCTTTGTGTGAATATTTGGGGCTGCAGGACTATAAATCTGGGCCTTGGGCCAGACAGGCCAGAAACTTGTTACATTATACAATCAAATATGGGATGGGGTACTTCCAGTGTCATTGGAGAGCCAAATCACAAATCAGCTAGGTGTCAGTACCTGAAGTTGCCCTGGCAGTTGTAAACCATCTAATATGGGTACTGGGACTCAAAACCCAGGGCCTCTGCAAGAGCAGTATATGCTTTTAACCACTGAGCCAACTCTTCAGCCCCTAGAAGAGTCATTTTCTTTGGGGGTGTAGTCACCTTGTTCATGCACCTTCTTTACTCATCCCCATGCAAGCAGCCCTGAGAAAAGCTCAGTGGGTCATTATTGTGCTGCAATTTCCTCCAAAATAAAAATCTACTTTGGAGAGCCTTAAGGAAGTAAACAACTCAAATGCTTGAGAAAACTTCAAAAGCTAACAGGACCTGACCAGATTCACTAGGTCCCTCCCTCCCCAAGCATATATAAACGGTAGGAAAGGCTAAGAGATGCTCTCAGATAAGCTGCTGCCTAGGAGAGGCTCAAACTAGCCAAGCTGCCTGGAAAGAGACCCACTCCAACTGTCAAGCTATCTGCAGGTTGTGCAGTGTGATTTGGATTTCCAACTTTATTGGAAGGTCCCTCATGCTGGCACAGGCTTTATTTGTAAGTTACTTCTGCTCTTATAATTGCCCCTCACCCACACTCCCTAAGTATCCCCAATAAAAGTCCGATTTGCCAAGTTGAACTTTGGTATTCTTTGATCTGTCATCAGCTCTCTATCTGCCATCAGGAGATATTTGTTCACGTCTCCCTAGGAATAGTGAGAATGATAAGACATGAAATTAGGAGGAGGGATTGCTGTGAAGAAAGTGTGGTGAGAGTGGGTAATAAGGTGACTGTGGTCAAAACACACAATACACACGTATGACAATCCTAGAGTTGTGGGAGGCCGAGCTTAATGACCCACGCCTTTAATCCCAGCACTCAGGAGGCAAAGGCAATTGGATCTCTATGAATTTAAGGCCAGCCTGGTCTACATAGTAAGTTCCAGGACAATCAGAGCTGCACGGTGAGGCTCTGTCTAAAAAAAAACTAGAGGGGTTGAGGATGCAAGAAGGGCTGGATGTAGTGGTGCACACCTGTAATCCTAGCACCTGGAGACTGAGGCAAGAGAATTGATGTGAGTTTGAGACTAGACTAGGACTAATTATGTAGCGAGTCCCAGGCTAGCCTGGGATACATCAACAAAGAATGAACAAAGGGCAGCAAACAAGACAGACAGGTGCTGGGGTTCAAAACAGGGCCTCTGTAAGATCATGCGTCACCATGTCTCCTAGGGAGCCTTCAATGATCCTGATCCTAGCGCCCCAGCCTCCTGTGCCATCAGGCCCGGCAGAAACAGGCTTTTATTGGAGAAAAACGTACATACTCAGATAGGAAAACTACACCATCACATTCAAAACTGAACACATTTCTGAGCATGCTCAAAACAATGACAGAGGTCTGGGCAGATGGCCTAGTGGTGTAGAGGATCTTGTTGCCAAGCCTGGAAACATGTTAGAGTCCCAAGGCCCTCATAATGGAAGGAGAGAACTGACCCCTGCAAGGTGTCATCTGAGCTCCACACACTTGCTCCCCCAAAATGAATAAATGTAATAATAATAATAATTTGTCTTTCTATCTTCTTTTACGCACACATGTGAGGGTGCATACACAGACAAACACACGCACACACACACACAGACAAGAAAGCTTCTGGGTGGAGAATTTAGTATTATAACAAGCAAAGTTTATCCTACGACTCACAAAAACCCAACTGAATTGGTTGGCTCCTTGTTTCTCAGAAGGCTGTTATCTGAAATAAGGATAAACAATTTTGAAGGCTACACAATCAGTCCCTTACAGAGCAGCAGCCTTCCCATACCTTACATCTGAAGCATGGGTGTTTGCCCCTAAAAGTACCTGCCTACAGGCTAACAAAGACTCCAGAGACCAACCACAATTTTGGAAAGGAAATCAAAACAGAAACCAAAGTGTTACAAAGGATGTGTGCGCTTTTTGTAGCAATACTCAAAAACAGCAGGCCACAGCTGCAATATAACCAGTCATTGGAAAAGCATTCAGGACTCTGGCTTTAGGAGCCAGGAACCAAGACTTAAAAAACAGACACACAAAACTGAGGGAGGGAGTGTAAGCCAATAAGAAAGACAAACTAAAAACCAAATCCGCCTATGCTAGTAGACCTAAAGAATGGCTGGCCATGGCGCCATCACCCCGCAATCCTAGCACTCAGGATGCAGAGGCATGAGGATTAATGCAAATTTGAATCTAGTGTGGGTGGACTGCATAGTAAATACTGGGTCATCCTGAACTCTATTAAGGTCCTGTTTCAAGAAAGAAAGGGAAAGAAAAAGAGTGTATATATGAATCCCAATAACTACTAAATAAAAAAGCAAAACCTAGAACTCAAAAGCTAACAGGTAATGAAGATAGAAATGCAAACAAATCAAAGAGTTTAGGGAAACAGCTCCCTTTGTAGAGGGCTTGCCTAGCAGATAGGAGGTCCTAGGCTTGATTCTTACTATACAGTAGAGAGGTACAAGGTACCTCAGTTAGCTGGAGTGCTTACTTAGCATGTAGACTCCAGCACAGTCTGATAGAGCGCTGTGCCTGTAATCTAGCTAGGAGGAGGAGGTGGAGGGGGGAAGGAATGGGGAGGAGAAGCACTAAAAATGTGGGGCGGGCATCGTGGGACACACCTTTAATCCCAGCACTCAGAGGCAGGGGCAGGAGAGCCCTGTGAGTCCCAGGCCAGCCCGGTAGACAAAGGGAGCTGGAAAACACATACTAAGATGAGAGATCCGACTCTGTTAATGTCAATAATTACTTTAAATATTAATGAATCAAATATTCTAATTAAAAGGAAGAACTTAAGGAGTCAGCATTTTAAAAGGAAGCACAACAATTTTTTGCTGGGAAATTGACTTCTTTTGAGCCAGCTATTCTGCAGCTTAAGTTTGGGTTCTCAGTTTTCTTTAGCTTTGACTACAGGAGATAATGTCTTCTAACCCATCACCTTGGAGACTGCATCACACATAGTTTTTAATTGCTGGTTCATTGTTTTTTTATTCTTTCCCCAGAACTTCAGTCAACTTAAGCTAGGACTGTCAATGTCTTTTAAAGACTAGTCCTGTAATCCCAGTACTCAGGAGGTGGAGGAAGGAAAATCAGAAGTTCAAGGTCATCCTCAATTATTAATTTTGAACCAGACTATCTAAAATAAAACAAAATGGCAGAAATAGATAAACAAAGGGGGAAAAAAAAACAGATTTCTAAAGTGCACTAGCTAGCACCCCTATTTCCTTCCGTATGCTATTCTAATGTGACTCTAGGCAAAGTTGGAAGAGTTCTACTACTTCTTGATGAGGGCAGTATTAACAATGACAATGTCCTCTTGCTAGCCAGACCTCAGGTTGTCCAACTACAGAATCCCATCTCAATATCTGTCATCATGGATTGCCATTGGCATTAGTTGATATCAGTTTACACCAACAGTAAACAAAGGGCTGTGTGTAAGGAAATCCTATTGAGGGGTGTTTGGGAGGTCAGGAGAGGAGAGAAGACATTAAATTGCAAAATAGTCAGGAAATGACCTCAGCTGAACCTTTATGGTTTTGGATTAGCCCAAAGTGAGAAGTGAGACAGAGCTGGCCTATATATACAATACCCACGGGAAGTACGCCACCTCAGGATAGGATGTGGGCCCTGGAGAACATATTTCCATTTAACCAAGACATATGCTAAAATAATAATTATTATTGTTACTATTATTATTGTGTGTGTGTGTGAGCATGTGCGCAAGCACATTTGTGAAGATTAGAAAACCACTTTCAGAAAGTTGGTTCTCTGCTTTCACCAGTGGTTACAGGATTCAAACACAGATAGTCAGTCAGGCTTGCTCAGCAAGGACTTTTCTAGGAGGGAAATGAGAGTTTTGTTTTGTAATGCTAAGGACTGCTTTGCATATGGAAAATAAACAGTCACCCAGCAGACCTTCAGTGCCTCACGAAGACTGGAACACCTGGGTAGTACATGCAAGCACCTTCTACAATGGCCTCAGGGTTGAAGCACTGGCCACAGCCCAAGTTGTGAGCCATTTAGTTTTCTAGATGAAGTCCACATCCCTGGGTCTACAGACAAGGTAATCGCCATTTGTCACCAGAACTAGGGACAGGGCTCTGGTTACTTGGAGTTTCTGGAAGTCTTTTTGGTTCTGATTTTTAAGACAAGATATTGCTATGTATCCCAGGCTGGCCTCCCGTTCAGAGCAGTCCCCCAGCCTCAGCCTCTCAGATATAGATATTACAGGTGTATGCTATCATGTCCGCTTTCCTAACCACATCCTTTAAGCGCAAAATAGGAATCAGCATGTGACAGTGCATGCCTGTACTCCTAGCATGAAGACTAAGAGTTCAAGGTCATTTCCTGTAGACATAGAGAGTGAGGCCAGCCTGGGCTACATGAAACTAAGTCTCAAGAGGAAGAGGAGGAGATGGAGGAAGGAAAGAACAGGATGAGGAGAGGAGGAAATTAGCTGGGTGAGGTGGCCCATGCTTGTACACTTGAAAGTCTTAGGCGGAAAGCTCTTTGGAGATTTTGAGATCAGCCTGGGCAACATTGCAGTACTCTGGTGCATGTATGTGTGTGTGTGTGTGTGTGTGTGTGTGTGTGTGTGTGTGTGTGTGTGTATGTGTGTGTATTCCCACTGGAAGACTCTAGGACTCACTGGCTAACCAGCCTATCGTAGTCAGTGAACCTCTGGCCCAATGAGAGACTTTGACTAAGCACAAGAAAAAAGAAGAAAAAGTCTAGAGTGACCTGATTGTTGAACTCTGGCTTCCACACACATATGAATACATATATTTACACACACGCACACAAACACACGCTTGCACTTGCATGCTCATACACAGACACAAAATGACCCAGGCTTACCTTGACTGCCTTTGAAGTCACGGGCTATGAGAGCAGACACTAGTAAGAGCATGTGTTTGAAACTCCATGGTGATTGTCATATGTGGCCATATCTACAAACAAGAAGCTCAAAGCCACACAGGCTCACTCGTATTGCCAGCGTGAATTTCCATCCAGTGATTAGCTTCTGCTTTAGTGCTGCTCATGAAAATCTTCTTTGTGAATGTCTGCTTCTGTTTTATGTTCTCACTGCACCTTCTCAGCCTCAGTGAACTGTACCTCTGAAATAGTGGCCCACAATCAAAAGGATGTGATTAGGTCAGGGACCGGTGGCTCTGGTAAAATTTATAGAAAACTTATCAAAGCTGTTGGGGGAGAGAAGAGCATCCTCTGATAGGAGTAATGCTGATTTGCAAATAGTTAAATGTATTTCCGTATGCTTGAGCTCTGAGAAGGCTAATCCTTAGGTTCCTTAGAATGTAAGTGTTTTCTTGGTGTTTGCCTAGCATGGAGGAAGCCCTGTCTCCATCCCCAGTACCACATAAACCAGACATGATGTCACTCCTGTAATCCCCGCCCTCCAGAGGTGGAGATAGGAGGATCATAAAAGTTTATCTTTGACACATAGTATTTGCCTCTTGAAGACTCAGAAACTCTACCTCCAGCACACCTTGCTGTCCTCTGCAATGGAGCGCCTTTCATGGTATTTGTACCCTTGGTACAGTTTCTATACTTTCTCTGGGCTTCTGTGTGCTCTAATGGCCAAGGCTTACAGCTCAGACTTTTGCCAGAAACCTCTCTTGGACCAATAAAGCTTTGTCTGCCCTGGAAAAAAGTGGGAAACTTCTGGGAGTGCCCTCTTTCCTGTGATCCTAGACCTCAAAGATCCCTTACAGCAGTGGAGTGAGTGACAGTGTGCCAGCCAGACTCCCCTAGTGCAGCTTTCACAGCCATATTCCCCTGTAGGCCCAAGATTAAATCACTTCCTTACATTTCCTGATTTCTATTGTGTAAATGAAATAAATCAGTTTAAGCCATGTCCTGATGACAGGGAACTTCTAATAGTTTATAGAATTTGATCTCTCATCACATATGCTAAAATTCAATATTGTTTTTTTTTAAAAAAAAAATATTGTTTAATAATATTGTAAATTTTTTGTTTATTTTGAGACAGTCTTGCTGTGTAGCCTATGCTGGCCTCAAACTCTTGGCAATCCTATAGCTCCAGCCTCCAAGATGCTGGGATTACAGGCTTGTGGTCTCAGCTCTGCTTCAGAATTTCTCAGGGCCGAGAAAGCAAGACTTTATGTTCTATTCTTAAGAAGTCACTTAAGGAATTGGCAAGCTCCTTTGAATTAAGATTTGAGGGAGGAAAAGTGAAGAGGTTAGTGTGGGATAGGCATGTAAGCGAGAGTTGGAAATTGAGAGAGGACAGAGTGGACAGGTGGGTGTGGGGCTGGGGTTGGGAAGCAGGAAACTAAGAGCAGAGACACAAATGGAAGACGACATGACCTCCGAATCTAAAACAGTGTGTGATAATACTGAGGGTCCAGTGAGGAGGGGGCACCGGAAACCCGAGGCCTTAAAGCAGGCAATGCACACTTGCACCTCAGCTCCCGATGCCACCAGGGCTAATGGAGAGGTGAGGGGGAGAGGCGGGGACGATGGAGGAGTGAAGAGGGCTTTTTGTGTTTTATTTTATTTTTATTGCTGTTTGTTTGTTAGATTTGGTTTGAATCTTCCTTCTTAAATGTTCTTTTGCAGGAGCAGGGCACCGCCACAGTGCAGGGATGATATGGGAGGATGGGAAATGAGCAGAATTGCTGTGCGTGATGTGAAGTTCTTAAAGAACCAATAAAGAAATTATGTTTAAAAAAAAAAAAAGAGTAAAGTTTAGGGTGGGCAGGATGCCTCATTATTAATAGGCACCTGCCAAGGAGCCTGACAACTTGAGTATGGGCTTCTAGATTCACATGGTAAAAGGATAGAGCCAACTCGCCAAAGTTTTCCTCTGACGTTCACCTGAACATTCTGGCAAGTGCTCGAACACACACCAAATAAACCAGTAAATGTGATAAATTCCATAGTTTAATGCTGAGTGTACGGACTGCCTGTGATCCCAGTCTGAGAAAGTACAGGTAGGAGAATCGGGTGCTCAAGGTCATCCTTCTTTACTGAGACCACCTTGGGCAACAAGAGACAAGCATAATTTAAGGAGTGGTGTGTTGTTGTGCTTGGGAGGCAGAGGCAGGAGAGTCAGCAAGGTCAAGGCCACACAGGACGACCCGGTGAGACTTTTTCCTCAAAAGGCCAAGATAAGCAAATAATAAATAGTTGAAGATGGTTGGTTGCAGTTTCTCACTACAGCAGACGGAAGGGCTGTCACACGGTGGCGCTCTGACTACGTCCGTCGTCGGAGCCTGGCTTCCTGGGGGCTTTATTTCACTGGTTGCTCAGTCTTTAAGGGCCCTAACTAGAGGTCTGTCACACTCCAGCCATAGTCGGCCCCTATCATTAGTGCCAAGCCTTCCTCCTGGAGCATTGACAGTGTCAATTTCAGCTATGGCAACGAGGGAACAAATACAGCTGTTGGGCCTTTTAGAATAATTGCTGCAGGCCATTTGGAGACAGCATTATAATCACAGCGCTTATGCAGACTTATACAATATTTCGGTTTCCTATTTTAAGCCCCGTTAGCATTCTGTGTCATGAGCTTGTGAATCTGTTCAACTCATGTGTGAGTCTGGGATTATCTGCCCACAATTTTACAATGTGCTTGTGGCACCTGGAAGGCACCACCCTCTCATCTCACTGTCCTGATGCCACTATGGTACCTGTACTCAGGACAAAGGCCACTCTTTCAAAACAAAGGAAGAAAACAAAAACAAACACACACACACACACACACACACACACACACACACACACACACACACACACACACACAAATAGAAGGACAAAAAGCCCCGGATCTCTATGGCCTGCAGTGGTACTTTGTATGTAGCGGTAGGTATTCTCAATTCTTCCTCAGGATTGAGATTACAGGCACCAGCTATATAGAGTTCTTAGTTTTTGTAGTGTCACGGATGGACCCCATGGCTTATGTGTACTAGGCAATCACTCTACCAATTGAGTTATGTCCCCAGTTTCCTGGCCACTGCCTCATCCTAGATAGGGTCTTGCCTTAGGTCTCTATGTAGCCCAGACTACACTTGACCTTGCTTTATAGACTAAACTAGCTTCAAACTTTGAGTGATCCACATTTGTCTCCCAAAGGCTGAGATTAGAGGTACATGTCACCAGGCTTGGCTACAAAGGCCGCTTTCCTGTGCCCTCGCTGGCTTCCTCCTATCTACTTTATCTTTTGGCCTTTTGTGGGGGTAGGGAAGGATTGGGGATGGTAGTGGTTTTTCAAGACAGGGTTTCTCTGTGTCCCTGTTTCTCCTGCAACTTGCTCTGTAAACCTGGCTGGCTTTGATCTCAGAAATCTTGCCTCCGACTCCCAAGTGCTGAGATTAAAAGCATATACCACCACTGCCTGACTCCATATCTTTATGTGCACGTGTTCATAGCAAAAAGTCATTGGTCTGGTTCAAGGCCTCTGGTTTCTGCTACACTACCGATGCTGGGCCCTCACTGGGATTCCTCTTGGACATCCTGGTGTTGCTTTGTGCCATGGAGATCCTGCAGCTTTGGACCTACAGGGCTGAACTGGCCCCCTCACATACTCCAGCCAATCATAGGTGGGGTGGATGTTGGGGTGGGCCTGGGTGGTTGCAGGGTGGATCAGCCCACCCCCTCTACCTGTCTTCACCACCAGCGTTGTCTTGGCTAGTTCACCCCTTGAAGCGATGAGCAAGGAGCCAGTTCTGCTTTTACAAACTCAGGGTCTACTCTCCCAAATCTACTACACCTTCAGGGCCAGCTCTATTGTATGGCCCATGGGAGGGACAGGGGCCATTCTCCCAAGAGCTGCAGCTAGTGAGGGGCAGGGACAGCTCTCTTGCTCTTATGACTCCTACCTGCTACAAAGTGGGTGGCTGGGTGGATCTCCCCCACATCGCCTCATATGTGGTAGATGAAGGGCAGGGCCAGATCTCCATGCTTGTGTTCTCTGGTTCTCTGGAGGTTCACTCACAGCCCTATCAACAGGGTCAGCTCTGCTGTGCTGCCCAGATGAGTGTTGCAGCTGCTCAGAAGGGTCTGCTTCATGAGAGACTCAAGAGTAGGTAGTGAGGACAGTTCTCCCACGCTCATAGCTTTGGGGCTGGTTCACCAGGTTGGCTCTATTGCATTACCCAGGTGAGGGCGCCCCTGCCCCCACCTTGCTCTCCTGAGTGCTCAGCCTGACTTCTTGTAGAACCCAGGACCACCAGGAATGGTACCATCCACAATAGGCTGGGCCCTCCTCCATCAGTCACTAATTGAGAAAGTGCCCTACAAAGCACGCCTAAAGCCTGAGCTTACGGAGGCATTTTCCCAATTGACCTCCCTCCTATCTGGTGACTCTAGCCTGTGTCGAGCAGACACAAAATTAGCCAGAACAACTACAGAGTAAGCTCCAGGCTAACCTGGACCTAGGCCACCAAGTGAAACCTTGTCCCCAAAACAATAAACAGAACTCAAAAGAGAATCAGCAAGAGTAGGAAAGGGGCAAAGTGTGTGTGTGCGTGGGGGTTGACTATGACCAAAATATATCATATACGCATATGAAAATGTCATAATAAAATCTGTTATTATACATAATTCATATATCTAGATAAGAAACTTTTTAAACATAGGGCTGGGACAATGGCTCACAAACATGAGGCCCTGAGTTCAAATCCTAGCACCTGAAAGCCAAGTGCGGCCATACCAATTTCTAATCCCTGTTCCAGGAATGTGGATCACAGGAAGATCCTTTCTGGAGCTTACTGGCCGGCCAGCCTCCTCCTTTGCCCCTCCCCCGAATAACTCAGCTCCAGGCTCAGTGAGAGATCCTGTTTCATAGGCATAAAGATGACAGTGACAACATAGGACATATGACATCTTCCTCTGGCCCCTACACATCCACCTCTCTCTCTCCCTCCAGAAGTCAATGTGGGAAATCATCTTCTATCACTCTCCTTGTGTTTTGAGACTCCTGGAGTTTACTAACTTGGTTAGTTTGGCTGGTCAAGAAGTCTCAGGGACTCTCTCTTTCCTCTGAGCTGGGATTGTAGGAACGCACCACAGCTGGCTTTTTATATATAGTTGGGTTGTTCTGCCTGCATGGATGCCTGCAGGCCAGAAGAGGGTACCAGATATCATTACAGATGGTTGTGAGCCCCCATGTGGTTACAGGAAATTGAACTCAGGACCTCTGGAAGGGCAGCAGGTGCTCTTAATCTCTGAGTCATTTCTCCAGCCCCCACAGCAACTTTTATAAGAGAAAATATTTAACTGGAAACTTGCTTACAATTTCAGAGGTTTAGTCCATTATTATTGTGAGTGGGGACCATGGCAGCATGCAGGCAGGCACCGGGGCTACATCCTGATCCCTAAGGAGAGAGACAGAGACAGAGACAAGCTGGGTCTGTCTCAAAGCCCAACACCAACGAAACACTTTCTCCCACAAGCCCACACACCCTAATCCTTTTCAAATACCACCACTTCCTGATGACCGAGCATGCAAATAGAAGAGCTTTTGGGGGCCATTCTTATTCAAATCACCAGACCTAGCAAGCATTTTACTGGCCTCCCCTCAGCCCCTACCCCCATGCCATCCCCTTTTAAGACCGCCTTTCTGAGTAGCTCTGGTTTGCTATGAATTTACTTCATAGTCCAGTCTGACCTCAAATTCACGGCAATCCTCCTGCCTCATCTTCCCAAGGACAAGGGATTAATGATGTGAGTTACCACACTTGTCTCACTTCCTTCTGTGTCCTGGAGTCCATCTTACTTCCAAGAACTTCCAAGATCTTTGGCTGTGGGCTATCTCAGAGACCACAAAAAAGCAGGATCTGCCTCCATGTGTCTCTCTGTTACCCTTTCTCTGCTTGCTTACTGAGCCCAATAAATAACAGCAATCTGGCTCAAACCCCAACATCCCCCTCCCTGTGCTTTATGAACAAAAAAATAGCATCTTGGGTGTGGGCCCGAGAAAGCTGGACCCCTCTGAATATGTTCTTTTTTGTGCAAGCCAAAAAATCCTTTCTGTTCATTTGTTCACTCTTCCTCCCTTCCATCCCTCTGAATATTTGCTGAGCATTCGTTAGCTCTGCACTGGAGTTACAGACACAAACAAGACAACGTCAAACATCCATGCTGTGGTGGCTAGCTTTAATTGTCAATGTGACACAGCTAGAGTCACTTGAGAAGAGAATTTCAATTCAGTAAGGGATTGTCTATATTGGTTTGGCCTGTGGCTATGGCCTAAGAGGCACTGTAGCTTAGGCTGGCCTTGAACTCACTCTAATCTCTTGCATTAGTATCCCAAGGACTGTGACTATCCGCACAAGCCACCATGACTGCCCATGTTCACTAATTAATGACCTGAAAATATGCATTATTAAATGCAGATTCCAATCTAGAGGGAAATCAAACAGTTTGATCTTGGATGTGAAGTTCTGCCTCAGTAGTTGGGTTGGTATTTATTTCATGGAGTAATGAAAATTACATGTGGCGTGGGGGCTGGGATGTAAGGCAGTTGGTAGAGGGCTTGCCTAGCATACACAAATCAGGGAATTCAGTCACTAGCACCATCAAAAACCAGGTATGGTGGAGCACACCTGTAATCTCGGCATCCAGGAAACAGAATCATGAGAATCAGTAGTTCAATGCCATCCTCAGGCTAGCTTGAATTCCACTGTTCTTGTCAAAAATAAAAAGAACGAGTCAACGAATCACAAGTGGAAAAAAAAGCACACGTCTATGATCTCAGGGACGCTGAAGCAGGAGGATCACTATGATCTCAGTGCCTACAGGCTGAGACAAAGAAAAAACAGCAGCACAGAGCGGGTGGACTCAGTGGATGCTGAGCTTGGTTAGAACATTCATCTGCTCTCCTCCTCCATTCAGCCTGACCAGATGTGTTCAGGAACCCTGGTTCTCCTTGAATATGTACATCTGTCAAAATTCTTGTCAATTTTATCACAAACTGCCAAGAGACTGAACAAAGAGAGTTAGCGATTAACTTCAAAGAACTTTGTTGGAGAGGAATAAAGATATTTAAGGCCTATTTTGTAAACTAATTGCATTTGCATATTTATGGGATTTACTGATATAGCAGTAATTAAAAACTATTTAGTAGTCTTAAAGGACACATAACTCAGTTGCTGTTTGCATAATAAACACTTCCTTATTATGTTTGCATAATAAGCCTTCTACTCCTCTTCTAGAAGATGTTGGTCAACCTAAGAGGTACCATATCTTACTTGGAAATGGAAGAGCATGGTACAGGAGTTTCTGAGGTGGTGGAGAGGGGCTTTTGGAAGAATATTCTTCAAGCAACTCTCTATGGTGGGCCTGGCATGAGTTGTTATTAGAACGGTAGACATCCCAAGTGTTATTTCTGAGAAGTGAGAATCCTGAGAAGAAGACAGTGGAACAGATTTGTAGTATCAGCAAAGGCTGAGGCAGGAGGTACACATACATACGCCACACACAACAAAACACACAGAGAACAACATACACGAAACATGAATGTCTAGTCCCTCATGACTTCAGCTTTGCATAATAAGTATACTGATTTGGGAAGATGGAGAGATGGCTCCATGGTTAAGAGCAGCTGTGATTCTTGCTGAGGACCCAGGTCCAGTTCCCAGTACCCACAAAGTAGTTTAAAATCATCCATTTTTAGGGAACGCAATACCTTTCCTGGCCTCTGTGAGCACTAGGCCTGCCCTAAGTGTGTATTCATACATACATATATACATACATACAAGCAAGACATTCATATTCAGAAGATAAAAAGAACTGAAAAAATCAAATATACCAATCTGCTTGAAAGGCTTCAATGTAATTCAAGCCCATATTTCTCCTTCCCATGAAGCGTCCTACGAGGACCCATGGAGGCCCTTAATGGAAAAAAGCTTTGTGGTTGTGAAGGTAGGAGTTTAAGGCTACCTTAAGTGACTGCAGACTCTCCTAAAGACATGGTACTCAGACAAACCCCTGGCAGAATGCGGCAGCCAAGAGCTGTAGCAGCTAGTGGTATCAGACTGCTGTTAAATCAGCTAATTAAGGTCATAACGCACCTGCCTTACACATCATTAGCAATGGCCTCCCAGTAACAGATGGGCACATAAGAAAGTGTGAAGAAAAGGGAGGGAGGAATGTTCCCAAAGGGTCCAACAGAGTCATGGCTTGCTAGAACATGTGGTAAGACATCTTGTGGATCACCATCTCAATTCAAACCTCTGCACAAAGGGAGGCTTCTGAGTCCTCCTGCAGAAAGGTACTACCAACGGATGTGCTCCCTCATTTTCAGATTCTCCTCAGATATGGAGCAGGTTCTGAGAATTGGAGCAAGGGGCTGGACCCAATCCTTAGTGAGCTAATCTCTTGAAACTCAGAGTACCAATGTCTACAACAGGTACTTGTTAAACACAAAACCAAGAAAAATACGCCTCATAAACTTAACATCTGGTAGGTTCAATTTTAAGTTTCTTTTCTTCTGAGATACTTTCACGTTACAACAAAATCAGGACAGTGCAGAAAGCTCTCTTCTCCCACCTCCACAGACACGAATCTTTTACAGACAGTTGACCACAGCCTTGAATAGCTAGTGTGTGGTTAGTGCGCCAAAGACTGTTTGTTAGTGGGACAGGGGTGTTTGCCTTCTTTGTTTTATTTTTTATTTTGGGGGAAGAAAGTCTCATATAGCCCAGGCTGGCCAAAAACTTGGTGTGTAGCCAAGGCTGGACTTGAATTCCTGGTCCTTCCTCCTCTTTTCAAATGTATCATTGTGAGCTGCTACACTGGGCCCGACAAAGCCATTGTACTTACTTCTTTGAGTATGTGGAAATGGTATCTGCACACTTGTGTGCACAGGTATGTAGACATCAGAGGACTCCTGTCCTCTCACTCCATGACTTACTCCCTTGAGATAGGGTCTCTCACCAAAGCTGTAGCCTGAGAGGAGGAGACGATGTCCTGAAAAGTGAACAGGTTTTCAATCAATCAAAGGGCCACAGCAACAAACTTTTTTTTTTTATCATGACTCTTTGGTTAGAGGTGCTTCCTACCAAGCCTGATGATTCAAGTTTGATCCCTAGGACCCACGTGCTGGGAGGAGAGAACCAACTCCCAAAAGCTGTCCTCTGATGCTACATGTGCCCTGCAACACATGCCTACCCCACCCCCACATACAAATAAATAAATAAAAATATTTTTTAAAAGGGACTTGAAAAAAGTCTCTTATTGAATGATGTTAAACATTAATAGTTCTCATCTTCAAAAAGCCTAGAAGCATCCTAGTTACTTTGTGGACCGCGCTTGGTGAAAATTTAAAAAGCATTCCTATCTATCAAAAATCAATGTTTCTCTTAATTAAAGGGGCCTAGCAGAAACAAAAAGCACTCTCTCTGCTGTATTGTTTATAGCTGATGTTCATTAGACAATACCAGGTTCCCATTAGCTGCTTGTAACTCAAGAGCCCAATGGCTGTTCCCAAAGACTGAAGATGTTACTGCCTAAGTCTGATTTAAGACAGCTATCTGGAACTCAATTATTAATGAAATTAGGGTCCTGAATGCCAGCAAGAACATTGCCTTAGGTAAAGGCTGTAAAGGAAATCATATTAGTGTGGAATTTCCTCTCCTCAGGGGCTCCTCTTAAATTGCATCATTCACTTAGCCATCTCCTGTAAGGGAGATGGACTGTTGGCCATCATCCTAGGGCAGAGCCAAATGGAAAAGCTAGCGGGGTTCATGAAGGCATCGATCTCTAAACCTCCACGTGGTACTTGTATGCCTTGGTCCAGTGGGATGTTTACAAAATAACACCAAGGACACCACAAGTGAGCAAGCGGAAGAACAGGTGGAGAGGTGTCCAGTGATGTGAAATTGAGGAGCAGCACACCCAGTAATCAACGCTCTTCCCTGGTACCTGCCCCAGAACAATTGGAAAGTGCGATGATTCTTCTGTGGTTCTGCCTCCTGGTGGCTGCTGTAGGTAAGTCCTGTCAATGATTAGGCGTGGTGTTGACACTGTGCAAAATACCTCAGATTTGTTCCTTTTTATTCATAATCTGTTAAATGTTAGTTCTATGAAGCTTTGCAGAGACCAGTGATATGTCTCTGACACCTTTCCCATACACACACACACACACACACACACACACACACACACACACACACACAGAGCTGTATAGCATCATGCACTGAGTCTTTTTATATAGGTGAAAATTCATTCCCCTAAATTGGGAAATCTTCACTTCTGAGGAAATCTGGCTCACTATGGCAATATACATTAAGTGTGGGGCAATCTCTTTCCGATATGTACGGATAATGTGTTTTAGGATTTCAGATGGCTTTGGCTTTATTATAAGCCCTTAGCAGAGCAGAGGAAGAGTCCCATGGATTTGTCTCAGCTGTAGATCCCTGTACATCATTTCGATATCACACTGTTTAAATCCAGCTTAACAGGATCTTCAGATGTGGCTAGTGTATTGCTAATAGCAGATGCAAAAACGTGCAAGTTTTAAGTATATTATTTCTCTTAAAATACTTTAGAGACTATATGTGTTCTAATGCATGAAATTATATGTTTATGGCAACATTCACCATACTGAATTGAACTGTTTTACTAGGATGCAATTGATTTTTTTAAGGTGTATAAATCAATAATCTATGAGTGGCCCATACCCACACCTGGGTATGTATCATTGTCATTTTTTAAATCCCATTCTCTAGTCCAGTGGTTCTCAACACATAGGTCATGACTCCTTGGGGGGGGGGGTGTCATACAACCCTTTCACAGGAGTTGCCTAAGACTGTACTACATATCAGAGATTTATGATATGATTATTAACAGTAGCAAAATTACATTATGAAGTAGCAGCAAAAATAATTTTATGGTTGGGGGTCACCACAACATGAACTGCTTTAGAGGGCATTAGGAAGGTGGAGAAACATGGGACTAATCTGTTAAAGTGTCTTTTCCTACGTTTTAACTGTGCTTAAAAAGAGAGAGCTTCTGCTTCTGCTGGTGACTTCTAACACACTACTTTCTTTTACCTTCTGCCTTATATCCCACCTCTTCAGGTTCTCCTAGAACTTGGGTCTGAATTCTCAAAGGTTAAAAGATAACGAAGATGAGTCAGTTACGGAGAGGAAAGAAAGAAATCTGGTAGCTAGAAGGCTGGGAATTTACAGAGAAAGAAAGAAAACACAGGAAATGTTTTTTTTGTTTTTTTGTTTTTTTTCAGTTCTGTAGAGAAGAAAAATAGCCACAGACATCCTGGATGTTTAAGGATAAAAGCCCATCTTAATTATAAGAATAAAAAAGAGGAAATTTCACTAATGCCAAATGGATTTCTTCGCAGAAAATAACTACCAACACGAAGCTAAAATAATGCAGGGCGCTTCATCTGGGTTCTCAGCAGGGCAGGAACAATGTTTTAGCAGGGTCTGATGACCAAGGCCTCCTCATAAATCATACTGAGGCCATTTGTGGCAAAGAAGTATTACATTTTACTAAGGTGATACAGAGTTGACTGGTAATGGCAGAAGTGACTTCTTTCTTTCATGCTGAGTGGGTGCTAGGTATGAGGCTAGCTCACGTCCAGCCTCACTATTCACTAGGCACACATAGCTCAATTCATTCTGTAGGCACTTTTTCGGAGCTTTATGTAGACTGGGCTAGCCTTGTACTTACTGTGTAGTAAAGCTGAACTTTTTTCCTTTTGCATGCAGCTATCAAGTCCTAGATTACAGCTGTGAACCATTTCGCCCTGTTTATTTGGTCCTGAGTGGAGGGACCCAGGCCTTCCTGTGTACTAGGCAAGGACTCTATTCCCTGACCCTCACCCACATCGCCTTAAATTGATTTTCATTTGGAATATTCATGGAGATCAGATTGTGGAAGTGTAATGTGCAACACAAATGTAAAATATTATCAACCCGGAAGCACGGGCTTCCAAAAGACCCCTGGCTGTTTCTGTAATAGACACTGTGCAGGACGTATCAGTTTTCCTTTTGATGACTTACTCAGTTCTGGTCTTAATATTTTTAGATAGCCAGGTCATTATGGTGTCATGCCTATGAGGCTGTTCTCTGAATGCAGACCAGCTGTGCTTCAGTCCCGGCCTCTTAATTTGTAAGCTATGGCCCTGGGCATCTGTGCCTTCTTTGAATCTGTAGTAATTGTGCCATCTTTGCACACACACGCACGCACGCACGCACGCACGCACGCACGCACGCACGTGCACATGCTTGCCAAACCCAAACAAAAGAACAAATGAAAGAATGCCTTTTGTTGTTGTCATTTTTGAGTAGGGACTCAGTGTTTAGTCCAGGCTGGCCTCAGATTTGTGATTCTCCACCTCCTTCCCTGAGGGTTGAGATTCCAGACACGTGCCACCACGCCTGCCTTTAGATTCTTACTGTCTTTTTGCCTCCAACTACTTCATAGCTCAGTCCCAACACATTCTGTTCTCCAGAAACAATGCAGATGACTTAGTGGAAGCTGGTTATCCAGATCCGAGGAGGCAGGGTTGACCAGGAATCTCTCCTGAGCCTGACAATAGCTTTTATCAATGGCTATGGAAACAGCCCTGAACTTTGAGTCATTTAGTGCTGTGTGAATGTCACATTAGCTTTCAAGGGGGCATCATTTGCTGCTAATTAATGGTCACTTAAATCCTTAATCTCTCTCCTGTAATTGATCTTTCTCCTTGGGCAAATTTGCATTCATAGTAGACGTGCAATTTATTATTTCTTCCCCGCGCATGTCAGAACTCTGTTCTCTGCGTACATATAAGCTTACTTCTGTCTGCCGTTTACTTTTCCCTTTTTCCTAGTCCCAGGCTCCAAAGCTTTCTCTTTTTACCTAGGCTTTTGGCATATTCTAGAAAGCATGGGTCTATCCCCAGAAGACCTATAGACTGTTTCTGAGATAAGATAGCAGAGACAGAGAGACAGAAACTGAGACAGAGATTTGGGTTCTTATGAGCAGAGGGCACAGGGAGCACACCTTCACTTCACAGCATTATACTTTAAATCCACCTTGATGTCCTGAGTTGAATCGTGTCCATTTCAGGATTTCTCCAACTGAGAATTGAGTTGGGAATTTCCAAGAGAGGCTAAAAAAAAAAAAAAAAAAAAAAAAAAAAAAAAAAAAAAAAAAAAAAAAAAAAAGGCTTCTGCCCAAAGCAAACTTTGGAGGGAGATCCTAGGGTACAATGGTGAGAAATGTTCTCAGAGAGCCACACCTCCTGTTTTGACAATAACAATTCACAAAGCCCTTAAAAAGAACTATGTCCATGTAAGTCATCATCCACCTCGGTCCTGCATGCCCAAAGCGCTGATCCCATTGTAAGCTTCTCCAAGGCTGACCAGTCAGGGAGTTAAAGTGCTCGTTAACTTCACAGTTCAGTTGGTAATGAAAGCAAATGTTCCACTGCCCTCCCCCAGCCTAGGATGACAACTCCAGTTTGGTCCCCCCCCACCCAACATTGATAAATCATAGAAACTGCTGCTTGTGGTGACAGGTGACATGACCTCGCTCATAAAGAAATGGGTCCAAACAGGATTGTTGTACAGGGAGAAGTGATCTCCTTCAGTTTCCCACTGGATCCCTCAGCCCTTCAGCAGCTCATTAAATAGAGCCAATCCACACACAGGACACTGCAGACAGCTTTTATCCCTGACCATGTTAGAAGGAGTGCAATTTGCTTCAGTCCAATGACTTATCGAAGCTTCAATCCCCTAAGGGTTGGCAAAGCTTGTGAACAAAATATCTTTTTGCAATTCAGAAAGAGCCCTCACGAATCTGTCACTCTGGATCCTCGGTGTTTGTTTCTCTCGCTTGCTTTCTCCTGTCTCAACACCAATCATGACTCCTCTAACAAATCAAGATTCCTGGATCAGAGGAAATGAGTGTTTCTTGAAACCAGCGAGAATTTTCCCAAAGCAAAGATCTCATTTTCTGACAAGTACGTTTTATTCAAAGACAGATGGTGTGAGAAAATAGATTTTTCAATGGAAACAAAAGAGCATGAGTTGAACTCTCATTAATTTCATTATGTGGAAACCCCTGCAGATCTTTGGGATCAATAGATTGTCCATTACACATGGGAAATCAAAAGGAAAATAAAATACATGCCTCGGGAAGTAACTCAGTGAGGAAGAGTGTTTTGTTTCAAGAGCCTGAGGACCTGAGCTTGAATTCCCAGTGTCCACAAAAAAAAGCTGGGCATGGCTACATATGCACCTATAACTTCAGCACCATAGGGGACAAGGACATGAGCATCACAGGAATTTTCTTGTTGCTAGCCCAGCTCCATGCTCAGTGAGAGCATCTTATCTCAGAGGAGTAAGTCAAAAAGTGATAGATTGGAACACCCAATGTCCTTCATGTGGATACATGCACTTGCCTGTCTACACTCACATACACAAACCAACATGGGTATTGCAATAAATCTCACTTGCAATATACCAAATACAAGATTAATATTTATCGGAGAGTAATTTAACATTCATGATTACAAGTTACACCTGAGGACGATTCAGGCTGATCCAATCTCCAAGCAGCCCCTTTCAAAAGGGGCTGGCCACACCCCCTCAGGCTCCCAGGACTCTAGAGACACGCTTCCCAACCTTATCAACCAACACCTGAATCCCACCACATTTGGGGTTAAGTTTGGACAAAGGATGTAGGTAAGTTTTCATCATACCAGCAGAGTACACTACAGGAGCAGTGTGAAATAGAACATGATGTACAGTTTGCATTCCCGAAGAGGAAATTGCTTTATGACTCAATCTCTTTTGAGAACATGCCCTATAGACTATTTCCTTGTTGCTGTGATAAACATGACCAAAAGTGGCTTGCTCACCTTACAGGTTACACTCCGCTATCAAGAAAAGTCAAATCAAGAACTTAAGGAAGGAGCTGAGGCAAATACTATGGAGGGACTCTGTTTACTGGCTTGCTCTCAGGCTCTGGATCAGTTGCCTTTCTTATATGGCCTGAGCCCACCCCTGCTCACAGATGATACTGCCCATAATGGGCTGCGTCCTCCTTTATCAATTAATAGTTAAGACAATCTCCCACAGACATGCCTACAAGCCAGTCTGGTGGAGGCAATTCCTCAGCTGAAGTGCAAAGCAACAGCCAAAATTAGCCATCACAGGGTACTTGGGCTGCCAGCTTACTTTAAGTGTCTGCTAGAAAGCCCGACAGCTGGCTATGAATTTACACAGACTGGAGTCAGCTGACTATCTCACAGAAAGCCACCATGTCCCAGACAGTCTCCAGATCCCTAAAGAACATTATCTTCATTTTCACAGGGACACCTCATCCTGGGACCTCCTCTCTGCACCGTCTCACCAGGCAGCTCTTACAGCAGTATCATAAGGATGTCAGACCAGTTTACAACTGGGCTGAGGCCACCACCGTCTACCTGGACCTTTGTGTCCATGCTGTATTGGATGTGGTAAGGACTATGGCGCCCTTGCTTGCTCTTGTCTGATCAACTAACTTATTCAATAGTCAATTGACTGAGACAGTTCTCATGTAGCCCAGGTTGGCCCCAAACTCACTATGTGGCATTGCCTTTGCTCCCTGAGCACTGGGACCACAGGCATAAACCTCCACAACCAACCTCTTGTTGTTTTATGTCCTTCATGCAGAGGCCTGGACAGAGTTCTATTCCTGGGTCCCTGGTGAACTGCCGGTACAAGGCAGAGCCCGCATTTTTTTGAAAATGGGGTTGATTTATTTATCTTCTCTATTGATAGTGTCAATGGCATATTAAAGTAGACATCCAGGTCTGGGGTTGCAGCTTAATGGTTGAGCATTTGCCTGATGAGAGAGGGTTTGCTTGCGAGATCCACTACGTACTGTCTGAAATTTGAAAAAGGAAAAAAAAGAAAAATCTCTGCCCTGATTCTCCAGGATGTATAAAGGGCTTTTCTAGACTGTTTGTTGAGGATGGAAAGAAGGACTCATTTGAGAGCCCGCATCAACAAACAAACAAACAAAACCAGGGGGCTGGAGAGATGGATCAGTGGTTAAGAGCACTGGCTGCTTTTCCGGGAGCCCTGAGTTCAATCCCAGCAACCACATGCTGACTCACAGCCATTTACAAGGAGATCTAGTGCCCTCTTCTGGTGTGTAGGCACATATGCAGGCAGAACACTGAATACATAATAAAGAAATAAATCTTAAAAAAAACCCAAAACCTTATAAAGAGAAAGATTTATTTCCGCTCATGTTTTCAAATGTTCCATTCTTTGGCTAGTAAGCTTCATTACTTTGAGGCTCTCAGCGGCACACACCACAGAGCATCCTTTCAATGGCATGTCCAGTGAGGAGGTGACCTCTTACCAGACCCCATCTTTTAAGAGTTCATGACCTTCCAACAGCACCACACTGCCAACCCACCCTTCAACACACTTATCTTAATTGAAGTTCCCATTGCTGAAATAAAAACACTATGACCAAAAGCAATTTGGAGTGGAAAGGATTTATTTCATCTTACATCTGCCAGGTCACATCCCAACACTGAATGAAGTCAGGGCAGGGACTCTAGTAGGGCAGGAACCTGGAGGTAGGAACTGATGCAGAGTCACGAAGGAATTCTGCTTACTGGCTTGCTCGTCACGACTCCTTATGAAAGAAGTCTGCTTTTTTATACACTCAGGACCATCTGTCTAGGGTTGGCTCTACCCACAGTGGGCTGAGCCCTCCCACATCAATCATCAATCAGAAAAAAAATACCCTACCAATTTGCCTGCAGGCCAATACTACGGAGACATATTCTCAATTAACAGTTTTTTCTTCTTAGATGACGTTAGCTTGTGCCAAGTTGATATAAAACTAGCCAGCACACACACTGTCCTTTGGGGGCCATTGGATGTCTAAACCTAAGCTGGTCTTTTTATGTGTCCCTCACCATAACAAAGCTGTACCAGTGCACCATTATCCAAGAGCTCTCTAGTGGTATTTTTGGTAACCATCTCTATTTCCCCAGTAAATCCTATCTATGCCACCTACTGAGTTGTCCACAAACATGTGTGTGTGTGTGTGTGTGTGTGTGTGTGTGTGTGTGTGTGTGTGTGGTGTGTGTGTGTGTAAATCCATGCATGCCACAGCACATGTTTAGAGATCAGAGAACAACCTTGGGTATTGGTCCTTACCTTCTGCCATGTTTGAGACAAGGTCTCTCTGTTGTTCATTTCTACATATGCCAGACTGGCCGTTGGGGATTCCTCCTTCTTTGGCTCCATCTCACCATAGGAAAATTAGAATTACAGTTCTTGCTAATATGTCTGGTTTTGTGTGGGTTCTAGGATCCCAAACCAGATCCTAACTCTCTCGTAACTGACCTGTGTCCAAAGCCTACTCTCAACCTTTATACTTCAAGAAAATCATCAACATAGAACCACACACGCATGGCCTTTGGCCTTTAATACCTTTTGTTTGTTTGATTTGTTTTTGTGTGTTGTGTGTGTGTTTGTTTTAGAGACAGGATCTCAATATATAGCTTAAGCTGGACTCCGGTCCTCGGCTTCCCAAGTACTGAGATTACAGGCATAAACCACCACCCATAACAAGGCTTGGTTCATTTCACCTTTTTTTTAAAAGATAAGCCTCTCTCTCTCTCTCTCTCTCTCTCTCTCTCTCTCTCTCTCTCTCTCTCTCTCTCTCTCTCTCTCTCTCAAATTTATTTAGTCCACTACAAAGAGACAATGGGTATGGCAGCCACAGATGAACTACCCCCTTCAGGTCACGTTGCTAAGGCTGGCCTGCTGGGTATAATGGCAGTCCATCCCCTTCTGTCGCCCTGTAGTATCTAGGCCCTTGCTCTTATTTTTTTCTAACTGGTCTGAAAACCTGTGTTAACTGAAGTTATCTTGTGCATTTGCCAACACTGTGCTGCTGTTTGTTTATAGAATTATGATTTGTTCTTCTTTTTGTCTTTCTGTTCTTCTCTAGCTCAGGTATCTCGTACACTTTTAATAAATATTAAAAAATCAAAATATTTGAAATGTTTTGATATTTTGTTTTAGTTATTTGAGATAGGGACTCACGTATCTCAGGCTGGCTTTGAACTCACTATGTAGCTGAGGCTGTCCTTTAACTCATGATTCTTCAGACTCTGTCTCCCAAGTGCTGGGATTCCAGGCATTTACCATCGTGCACTTTTTAAATCACAGCCAGGATTCTGAATGCATCCCCACCCATTCTTCTGCTGAGATCTTAGTGATATATGTGTTGAATCACAGAATCTCCTATTTTGTGTGCTTATATTTTGCGATCAGTATCTTATTATGTAGCCCAGGACTTCATGGAGCTCATTATATAATCCAAACTAGTCTGGAACTGGTGGCAATCCTCCTGCATCAGCTCCCCAAGTGCTAGGATTATAGGCATGGTGGTGTATGCTGTAACCCCAACACTCTGGAGCCAGAAACAAGGACATCAGAAGTTCAGGGCTAGTCTTGGCTTCATGGAAAGCTTAGTGCCAGCCTAAGATACACAAGATTCCATTAATCAGTCAGTCAATAAATAGTACTCCCTAATTTCCTCCTTTCAACAAGCAATTTTTACTTTTCCCTTTTTAAAGATTTATTTATTTTTATTTTATGTGTATGAGTGACTTGACTTTGTGTATGTCTATGCAACACCTGCATGTCTAGTGCCCGTGGAGGCCAGAAGAGGGCTTCCGATCCCCTGGAACTGGAATTATCGAAACTTATGAGCCATCATGTGGGTGCCAGAAATCGACCCCACGTCCTCTAACAGCAGCTTCCCTAACCCTCTGAACCATCCCTCCAGCCTTTAAAGTTTACTGTCCTCAGATCTCCCATAAGCTAGTGAAAGTAGCAGCCTATGATCTTAGAAGGGATTGTTTAATTTAACGCCTCCAGTTCTCCCCACACAAAAGGCCTAGCGTCCCACCACACTTCTAATAGATAACTCCTTTAAGGTCTCTTTTTTAAAAAATCTCTTTTTAATTGGATATTGAACTAAAATTTTGGAGACTTAATTTCTTGCTGCTGATACTTCCCCTGGCTAGAAGAGACACAGTTCCTTACCCTGGAGTTATTGGTGGGTTATGATGGCCATCCTGCTTGCTAGAGTCCAGCGTTAACCATGACCTGAATACAGGCACACAACTATGAGGGCCGGGGGGGGGGGGGTGTACACCTGTGATCACAGCACTCAGGAAGCTGAAGCAGGAGGATTACTGTGAGTGTGCAGCCAACATGAGAGACGATAAGAAGTCCTATCTCAACAAGTACAAACAAGAGAGTAAATAAATGGCAGAGAACAAGAGCTATGCCATGGACACCCCAGAGAAGGGGGAGCATGAGCTCTGAGAAGTGGTTTTTACGGCTCTCAGCTGCTCCCTTAACCTTCTTCTTTTGATTTAATATTGATTAAAATAAAGCAGAACTGCTCAGCTTTGCCTTCAGAGGCATATTTGGAGATAAATATAGAAAAGAAATAAAGTTGTTTATATTAATATTTTTCCCTTGGAACAAGCATATCATCAAGTTGAACTTTTTAAAATCTAACTCTTCCTGCCTTGGTAAAAGAAAGCAAAATCGTATTATTATTGTAGGTAAGGAAAACATGGAAAACATGGGCTCCCCACTCCACAGAGCAAGGTTATGTGTCTACTTATGTGTTACTAGACTAGGTTTTCTTTGGCAGTGTATGTGTGTGTCAGCCATGTTCATGCGTGTGAATCTGTATATGGGTGTTGTGGATGCATGTGGAAGCCAGAGAGCAACCTCACTGCCATTCTTTTTTTTTTTTTTTAAATATATTTTATTTATTCTCTCTCTCTCTCTCTCTCTCTCTCTCTCTCTCTCTCTCTCTGTGTGTGTGTGTGTGTGTGTGTGTGTTTGAACCACAATGTGCTAGTGCGAGTCAGTTTTCTCCCTTTGCTATGTGGGTCCCAGGGACTAAACTCAGGTTCTCAGCTTTGCGACAGTCATCATAAGTTGCCAAGACATATGACAGGTCCTCAGCAATCATTCCTCAGATGTCATCCACTTTATCTGTTTCTTTTTTCAAACAGAGTCTCTCTCTGATCTGGAACTCACCAAGTAGTCTAGGCTGGCTCACCAATGAGCCCCAGGAACCCACCTGTCTGCCTCCGTAGCTCTTGATTCATAAGTGTGAGCCACTACTTCTAGCATTATTACTATTATTAAGCCTGTGTTCTGGGGGATTGAACTCAGGTCTTTATGTTCACAAGTGCCCAAAGACAACTTGGGGAGGGAAGGGTTTGATTGGCTTACAGGTTACAGCCTAACAAGAATCGAAGCCAAGGCAGGGACCTGGATGCAGGAACTGAAGCATACTGGATTGCTCTCTCTGGCTTTTTTTTTTTTTTTTTTTTTTTTTTTTTTTAAACAAACAAAGGACAACAAAAGCAGCCCTTGCTGTTCTGGGAACTCACTTTGTAGAGCAGGTTTTTCCTCTCAGTGCTGAGATTAAAGGCATGCCCCACCATGCTTAGCTCAGTTATCTTTCTTATACAGCCCAGGCCCACCTGTCTAGGTATGGTACCACCCAAGGTGGGCTGGATTCTCTTTGTCAAATAGCAATTAAGAAAAAACACACCCCCAGATATGCCCACAGAACAATCGGATGGAGGCATTTCCTCAGTTGAGATTCTGCCTTTTCATGTGCAGGTTTGTATCAAATTGACAAAGCCATATGACCATCAGGCAAACACTTTCCTGAACTGAGCTGTTCTACTGCCCACCCTTTGAGTTCTGGGTTTATAGCGTCTGTCACTGTATCTACACATCCTTAATTTTTTGTAAGTTTCTTGATAGAAAGCCTTTGTTCCTCACATTCTTATTTCCCATCACACACAATGTAATATATTTCAGTTCCAAGATGCTAGATCAATACTGTAAAATAGCTAGTGAATTAGAAAGCACTGATTCTAAGTTTATCTCTATTGATGACTAGGTTACTCCAGAGACACTGTACAAACGTCACTATTATATTTAGATGAGCCAGACGATGTTAGTTGCAGCCATAGGAACAGTTTGCTCACAGATTCTGTCCAGATCAGGATGCACCGGCTGTGAATAGCGAACTTGTCGGACGCCTTTGCCAGCAGCTGTACTGTTAGCAACTTGTGTTTGAATGAAGCTTGGCTCCCATCACTGTCCCTCGTCTTCCTTCTCGTGTTTTGCCTCCTGTTTTGTTTATGGAAAAGCCTACAGTCTTGTCTTTGAATTTCTGAGTATTATGAGTACCTTAGGGAAATCTGATTATAGAGATAATCTACTCAACAGTGAAGAGTTTCAATTTGTTTCTATTGAGTTTTGTCAATTCCGAATCCCGGATACCTTTGTATTCCAGTCCATTGACTGGAGCCTCCCAGCCAGACGTTCAGGCATCTGTTTTCATAGTCTCCGGAACTAGGAAAGATAAATAAGAATGTGAGGGAATTATCTGTATATTTGCTAACCACCAATTTAGATCTAAATAGACTCCCTCTGTTAGGAAGACTAATGAATTCCAATTCTCGAAAATATCCTTTGCTTTTAACAAGCAAGATGGAAGGTATTGAAAGAAAAAAAGAGAGGCACGCAGAGGGAAGAGCTGTGAATAATGCCACCAGAGAACCAATTACACTCGCCAGCTGGCATTGGGAAACTTGTTTCTTTGACAAAAAAAAAAAAAAAAAAAAAAGATTGTTAGTCTAGCTTCAAACTACTTTTTGACATTGCATTCTTGAGTACTGAATGATGAATCTTCCTAGACACCTCCATCGGATTCTGGAACACACAAAAAAATGTGCAAACATCATTTCTAGGTGTAAACCATCAAAGCAATAGGCAAGAAGAGGAAAATGAGTGAAAGCACCAATATGGCTGGCGATCCAAGTCATCTGGATCAAATGCTAGTCAAAAGAGGCAGCGGAAGAGACCAGACGTTTACAGGGTGTTATGGCAGCGACCGAGAAATCAATAGGAACAGTGGAGCTGTTGAAAGGAAGATGATATTCTTGTGAGATGTTAACAGGCAAAGGAACTTGCCTCCAAGCCCAGGGAGCTGAGCTCCATCCTCAGAACCTATGTAGAAGAAGAAGACTCAGTCTCGAGGTTGTCCTCTGCCCTCCATACACACACTATGCACATGTGTGTATGTACACAGGTACAGAGACATAAATGTAGTTTCTTTTTTTTTTTTTTAAAGTAATCCCGTGAGTATAGTTAATGGGTATGTATCCCTTAATATAAACTGCATTTTGGACATTTTAAAAAATATGTATTTGTAGAGAATCCTCATTGGTTGTAACTAAGCCTAGCATTACATGGGTGAGTAAGGTATGATTTATTCCGTGATCCCTTGACTCATATATTTCCCAAAGAAGTGAAGTGACTGGATGACTGGTGTGGTGTCCCCTAATTTTGGGCTCTCAATAGAGGACTTCACACACACATACACACACACATACAAACTTCCAGAACTCCTGCTGAGCCAATCTTGGCTGGGGGTCCCCACTGGTCCTTCTACAAGCTGTTCCTTGGGGAAATATTTGTGAATTCAATCTTTTCACTTTGCATACCACTTAAAAACCTGCCTCTCTCAAGTATCTACTTAAAGTCCATAAAAATCTGTAGAAGCAGTGAGTTCAAAGCAGCCTTTGTTGAGCCTGGAAACAGGGCTCCTTGTCTGTTCACTTTTTGTTCTTTGCTACTGTATCTAAAAAAGGATATTCAGGAACAACACACTTTCTTGACCGTAAAAAGGGAAAACTTTAACCCCAAACCTTTATTGTGTTTTCTTGGGGCTTGGGAGGTAACTCAGAATGGGGAGTGCTTGCTTAGTGTGCAAGAAGCCTTGAGTTTATTTTCCTGACCCCGGCATAAACTGGGCATTGTGGTGCATGTCTGTAATCCTGGCACTTGGAAGATGGGGCCAAAAGAACCAACTCAGGTCTTGGGCAAGAGCACCTTCAATCACTAAGATATGGGCTGGCTCAGGGGTTAAGAACACTGACTGCTCTTTCAGAGGATTTGAGTTCAAGCCACAGCACCCACATGACAGCTCACAATTCCAGTTCCAAAAGACCCAACACCCATGGCAAAACACCAATGCACATTAAAAACAACAACAACAACAATAAAAAAAACCCAAAACAGCAACAACAAAATATACCAAAATCAAAACAAAACAAAAAAATAAGAAAATCACTAAGCTATCTCTCCAGCTCTTTGATTAGGTTTTAAAGACAGCCAGATCTCACGTACTTTAGGCAAACCTTAAGCTACTTCCATAGCTGAGGATGACTTTGAATATTGGGTCCTCCCACCTCTGCCTCTCAAGCGATGGGACCACAAGGGGTGGATTGCCAAGATCTACTCTAATTAGGTTTTGGTGAGCTTGTGGTTCAAGCTTTGGTACTTTGTTTGGCAATTCCCCCATCTGCCCTAGGTTTTTGGGTACTTTGGTACACAGTTGTTGTGAGCCTCTTATCAATGTTTGGGTTTGTGTTTCTTCAGTGTGTATTATAAGGTCTCAGGGCTGGTGAGATTGGCTCAGTGGGTCAAAGCACGTGTTCCACTCCCAGGACTCATATAGGCTCACTGACTATGGGGAGGTGGAGGGATGGCTCAGCGGTTAAGAACACTGGCTGCTCTTCCAGAGGTCCTGAGTTCAATTCCCAGCACCCACATGGTGGCTCACAACCATCCCTAAAGAGATCTGGTACCTTCTTCTGGTCTGCAGGGATATGTAGGCAGAAAACTGTATACATTAAAAAAAAAAAAAAAAGAATTGACTATGGAAAGTTGTTCTCTGACGTCAGCATATGTGCCATGGCACATACATGTCCTCACCGCCCACATAATGATGATGATGATATTGAAATGTATAATGCTTCATTTTGTCAACTTTGTTTACCATTATACATTTTTTAAAAATTAATTTTATTTAAATTGTATGGGCGTTTGCTTGCACATATATCCATGCACCACATGCACACAGTACCCTCAGAATCTAGAAGAGGTGTTAGATCCTGGAACTGGGTCCTCAGGAAGAGCAACGGGCTTCTCTTAACTGTGAGTCATCTCTCCAGTTCTAGAATATTTATGTTTATTTTTGTGTGTGCGTGTGTGTGTGTCTGCATGTCTTTATGTGTGCAGGTGTTTATGCAAACGAGGAGAGGCCATCAGAGCCCTAGGAACTATAGTCACAGGTAGGTTGTGAGCTGCAGATGGGGGTATGGGAACCAAACTCAGGTCCTCTGCAAGAGCGGCAGAGCTCTTAACTGCTGAGCCTTCTCTCTAGCCCACACAAACATTTTAAATCTCGATATAAACCTGCTTGTTTCGTTTGCTGTTCCTACACATTGACCTGGCTCAGTTCAGAAAATATCATCTCATTCAAAGTTCCAAGAGTCTGAGTTTTCTGGTCTTAGCGCCAACTTCCAGCTTGTGATCCATTTTTGAGAGTTTTGAGTTGCTAGATACTCTATGTGAGAGATAACTCTCCTCTTTTAATCCCCAGGAGCATCTTATTTTTGGAATGTCCTTTACTAGATTAGATATGAAAAACAAACGCTGACAAAGAGCGTCTTGTTGCTCTTGCTGCTGTGTGCTGTTGGTTATTTTCACTCTTTACTCTGTGGCTTGCTGGGTGTCTGGTCCCCTGGTGTCCTCCCCTTCTTTTCTCAATCCTGGAAACTTTTTCCCAGATTTCTCCTCATATTTATTCTCTCTATATGCCAGCCTTGCCCATTTCTCTCTGCCTAGCTATTGGCAGCTCAGCTCTTTATTGGACCAATCAGATGTTTTAGACAGGCAAAGTAACGCAGCTTCACAGAGTTAAACAAACGCAACATGAAAGATTGCGATGTATCTTTGCATCATTAAACAAATGTTCCACAGCGTGAATGAGCATAACACATCTTCAACTAATGTTCCATAGCACCTGCTGTTTGGTGGGGATCTTTAACAAAAATAAAAAATAAAAAATCACCATCATTGGGATGTGGCTCAGTGGTTAATAGCACTGGTTGCTCTTCCAGATCTAGGTTCAGTTCTCATCGCCTCCATGGTAGGTAGGTCACAGCCATTTGTAGCTACAATTTCAGGGAGTCCATTGTCTTTTTTCTGGCTTTCATTGACACTGGACATGAACACGGTGCACCGATATACATGGAGGCATAAGTCGTATACACATAAAATACTTTCTTTAATTAAAAAAAAATCACTGAATTACTGCAGACGTGGGAAATTACACCTGTTGTCAAGAAAGTATACCTCACCTATTTTGAGCTCATCAGTCTCTTTCATAAGCAGACAAATTTAAACACAAAGTAACTTAGCAGAAATGGCTGCATGTCTCAGTGCGGATCGCTTTCATTGAAAGATTATGAATAATATCTTGATTAGAAGTAGAAGAAGCTCAGTTCGTCTTTTCAGCTCAATATTGGCTAAGACTTACATATCATTTTTTTTTTAGTTTGATTAATGGCAGAGTAACTAATTAGAGTGGGGAAAGAGATTAGAAAATCACTCAAAATGTTAAGTGTAGTGAGAGTGCTATTTTGTCCTGGATAATAGAGCAACATTCACAGCCACAGGTGTGCATGATAAGCAAGAATTGAGAGTTTCGGGTATCAAGGAGGCTAGGTAATGTTTTTAAAATCAGCATTGCTTGGTTGGGTTTGATTTCTCTCCCTCTTAAATTGTCAAATGGTTGTGCCTGCCACTGATAATTGATGTGCTGGGGATGCTCCCGAAGTTGCCTTTGCTCACTCATGTGCTCAGATTCCGCACAGATAGATATTTATTTATTTATTCATTCATTCATTCATTCATTCATTCATTCATTCATTTATTTACTCATTCATTCATTCATTCATTTATTTATTTATTTTGCTCCGCAGGACGTACAGAATCAAAAATTGAAGACAAGTGTGTGGTACCGAGAGGTAACCGATTCTCCTTCCCTCTTTGCGTGTTGGGTTCCTGATCAGGATCTACCACAAAATGTGGTTGTTCTATGGAGGAGGTATTGCCTTTGGGTATAGTCCCTTGGCTCAGACCAGGCCTACTTTATTAGAATCCACGCAAGGATGTAACTGTAGACTGGATTCCCTTCCCTCTAACAGAATACATCCCCGGGGCTGTGAATTGGTTCAGGAGTCAGTTGGGCCAGTGCCATTAAGCCTTCTCATACTCTTGTTTTCTTCTTGGCTACTCCTAACAGGTTTGGAATGATGAGTTTTTGTCCTGGAACTCTAGCCTGTTCGATGAGATTGAAGAAATCTCTCTCCCTCTCAGTGCCATCTGGGCCCCTGATATCATCATTAATGAGTTGTAAGTGTTCTGGGGGTACGTTTCCGTGACCTTTGCGTTGATTTACCTGTTCAGGCCAAATGCCATTTGCTTCCAGTCATTTTTGTTACATTTTTGTTTTCTCCAGTTACTGGGGCCATACAATTGGGAATATTCACGATGGAATTGCCATGAGTTGTCACCATTTAAGACACAGGTTTGGAGCCTGGAGAGATGGCTTAGTAGTTAAGAGTCTGTAGTGCTTTTTTAGAGGACCAGGAGTTCAGTTCCCAGCACCTCCATTGGGCAGCTCATAGCCTCTAGTAGCTCAGCTCCTGGGGATCTAGTGCCCTCTTGTGGTCTCTGTAGGTACCTGCACTCACATGAGCATACCATCCCTATATACATATAATTGAAAATAAAAAATTTTTTTAAAAGATACCTATTTGATTAATGGTAATTGGAGTTACTGTTTATGTTGTAGCTGTAGCAAGTGAGTTCATTGGTGAGAATCGTCATTTCTGAGCATGTCTGTCAAGGTGAATCATCTCATGGGAAAGTATCAGTCAGTCTATCCTTCTTTTTCTGGGTCTATTTGAGTCTCCTGGTTACTACTACCTCATAGGCAGTTCTGTGTATGTTGGGAAATGACTAATGTCCTCTCCATAAAGGTTCTCTTGTGTTTCATGCAGCGTGGATGTTGAAAGCTCTCCCGACCTTCCTTATGTCTATGTGAACTCTTCTGGAACCATTACTAACTACAAGCCCATCCAGGTGGTCTCTGCATGCAGCTTGCAGACGTACGCTTTCCCCTTTGATATCCAGAACTGCAGTCTTACCTTCAGTAGTGTTCTGCACACAGGTAAATAAACCACAAGAGACACAGTCTGCTGGCTATACCTATGCTGTGCAGGCATACATAGGTGAAATGATATTAACTCCAGGTCTATTTTATTCTTACACATGCTTGGTTGTTTAAAAATCTAAACCTCAGCTGGATGCGGCTAACACACATGCTTGAAATCCCAGTACTTTGGAAGTGGAGGCAGGAGGATCAGAATTCAAGATCATCCTTGGCTATCTTGAGTTTACCTGGGACACATGAGACTCTGACTAAAAATATATTATTGTGGTGAGTTTTTCTAGAATTCAGACAAGGTACCGTGTTGTAACCCACAAGTGCGGTTGATTTGTTATTATGATATCAGGAGTCTATCAACACTGAGAGGGTTCTAAAAGTCCCACTACATGCTTCATACACTGTAGAGAGCAGCTCAAAGACTCATAATACTGTAGGTGTGGCTCAGCATAAAAGGATGGGTTTGACTTGAGGGTTGGGATGCTAACTCCTGTTTCTCCCCACCCCCAAAAGTCCATTGCTTCCATTATTTTTCAGTGGAAGACATAGACCTGGGCTTCCTGAGGTCAAAAGAAGACATTGAAAATGACAAAAAGGCATTTTTGAATGACAGCGAGTGGCAGCTTCTTTCAGTGTCCTCGACATACCACATGGTGCAGAGCAGCACTGGGAACTTCGCACAGATTCAGTTTAACGTAGGTTTCTCTTCCTACCCATTACCCACAACTCTGCAGTCCTCTACCTTCTCTGCTGAGCTGTGGAATCTGCTCTATTGTATATTCTCACCCGAGAACAGTGTGTTGAGATGGCTCTGCCTGTTCTTCTGTGCTGCAGTATCTGAGAGATCCTGAGCTGCCACTGTAACCTACAAGGTTGTGTGAGAGATGGGTGGGCAGCCTCCAGAGATCTGACCCACCTCACAACAAGTCTTCAAAGCTTTTGGCTCATACTAACACTATCACTTCTAATTGCTACTGAGAATAGAGCCCAAAGCAATGCACACACCATCAGCATTTCAACAAATTGGAAAAAAACAAAACAAAATGAAAAACTGTCTCATCAACACAATTATCTCATTTTTAATTGAGAAAATTATCAATTTGTTTCAAATGCAGATGAATAAAAGGATTATATTACTAACTTGAATGTCTGAAGGGATGAGGCGATAGTCATCTGCATGACCCACAGAAACAAGTGGGGCTGGGGATGTAGCTGAGATGGTAACTTACATGGATCCCTAGGCTTGATCAATGGCACACATAAACCAAGCATGGCAACACGCATCTGTGTTACCAGCACTAGGAAGGTGGGGCCAGAGGATTAGCATTGACTTTGAGGCTATACTGGGCTGCGTAAGACCCTATTTCATAAGAGGAAGAAAAGGAGAGAGAATGCATGAATGAAACAAAGATGGACAGACACACAGATAGTACCAGCAAGCTACTAGTGGCTTCAAGGTCAGAGGGAACAACTCCTGACTAGAGCATGGTAGAACCCATGTTGCTCTGATGTATCCCTGGGAATACTCTTGGCCAAAGTGAGCTAGGGAAATATGTCTGTCTTGAAGGGCTCTGGGAGAAGGACAGTGGTGTTCATTACTTGTCCTGCTCCTCTGGCTTTCTGGGCAAACTACCCTGCTATGATCGCAGGCAGGTTCCAATCACCCATAGACTCTCAGAGCTAGAATTCTGCAGAGAACCATGCTTTACTGCACCAAGTGAAGGTGGTATTTGTGACAGGGTGGGAGGATGGGATCAATGACAAAGAATGAATCCAGCTGAAAAATAGAGACTGTAAACAGGCCAGGAGTGCTGGTGACATGGATTCCTCCAGAATCAGGTCTTGGGAATAGGTTGTTTGCAGACCAGACTGAGGGCTAAGGCAAAGAGTGAGATTACCTTCTCCTGAGGGCATAAGTGGCCTCCATTGGTGGAAAGGTGTGTGTTTTCTAGAAAACTCCTGTTAAGCCAGAGCCTAAAGCACTGGGGTTTGAGCCTCACTCATGGCTACCCCTTGGTTAGCAGCACATGGCAAAAACGTGCCTGCGGAGCAGGGGATTTGGACTGGAATTCTTTTCTAACTTAGAATTCAATGAAGTGTCCACTGTGGTCTGCCTGCCTACTCTTTTTTCTTTGTTTTGTGATCCTAGGGCTAAAATAAAGACCTTGCTCACACTAGGCAAGCACTCTACCACTGAGTCACATCCCCAGTTCTTGTCCACTTGTTTTTAGTAAGAGAGAGTGAGTAGGGGGAAGAAAGCCTTTTTTTTTTTTTTTTTTTTTTTTAAATTTCAATGAGTTTCTTGGCTAAGAGTAAACACCTCATTAATTTTAAAGATATCAGCCTGCAAACATTATTAATGCAGCCCAAATAATGAAGAGCATTAAAGGGAAATGTGAACGAATGGCACGTGCAAGGTGGAACCAGTCACCTACCAAGCGCTCCACGGAGTGCTGCACACCTCATTACCTACACTGCACGGAGACAGACAAAGGCAAGAGGCGGCAGGTAAATGGGAGTGGGAGTGGAGTATGCCCTTGTGTATGAACACATGCATTCTCTCTTTCTGGAATTACATGTCATCCTTTCCCCTAAATATCAGCTTGCCTTCTTGAGAGCAGCTGGGCCCATTTGGAATGGGAGAGAAGATAAGCACTGCTTCATGGGAGGCATCCCTCCACAAAGGAACCATGGTCCAGTTCCTTTGCCCTCCTCATCACCACATTCTTCTCTGTTATGGTGTTCCCAAGGAGGCGCACTGGAGGTAGGGATACAGGCATTTGATTTCATGCCTTGGAAGTTTTCTTCCAAGTGTCTTTGCCCTCAGGGCCAAGGTGGGCTACCTGGAAAGGCTGGTTTTCACCTGATTCTTTGGAACCCCCCAAAATTTTGAGTAAAGTCACAGATTATATCAGCCAGACCCAGAAGTGATCCTGCAGCTTTGGAAAGACTCACATGTTCCAGAACTCTGGCTGGTTTCCATCTCTCAAGGTCCACACCTTCTCCATGACAGCCATGTTCCTCATGCCTGGCTTCATTTTTTTCATACCATATAAGGCATTCTACATTTATCATCCAAAGAATCCTGGTATTGTTCAAAGGCCCTTGTCCAGTGCTGTAGTATTTGGAGTCCAACTCTGTGCCAACTGCTTGCTGGTGTCCCAACGGTAAAGAGCCATCTCTTAATCTAATCACTTGCTGTGTCCCAGACCAAGGTGGGGACAGTTGGAACAAGCAAAAGAGACAGTATTCTTTTCAAAACACAGCATCATCCCATGCTAACACTCACGGCTACCATTTATCTGGCATCAAAGCTCGGGATGCCATTATCTGCAGCTAACACAATCAAGGGCACCAATGCTGGGACATGTGCTGCTTATCACTGGGTACCACTGATGCTTTAGAATCCAATTACATTCCACAGGTGGCCCAGACAAAGCTCTTCTCCCTGCAAGGATGTTTGTGTATAGTCTGGGACCCAATCCAACAGCCATGGGAGGGGAGATTACTTCCAATACATTATTGGAGATATGGGTTCCCAGAAAACAGCAGGATGGACATTCAGCTTCTGTATGACTTTGCAAGAGTGGGCAGAGGTAGAGAGAAAATCTAGAAGTAATTTTTGGTGGAAAGGACCAGTCAAGATACCCTGACACTGAGGAACAGACTCACTAGGCACTGGAAACTCACAGAATACTGGGGAGATGAAAAGGGGGCTTGAGAAAGAGAGATGCTTTGTTCAATCCTTTCTATCATGATTCCCATGCCGTTTCTAGATTAGGGCTATTTTATTGAGACTCCCATTGAATGTGCCAAATTTCAGATCCAAGGCTTTCTGCTGCCCTTCAAAAACTCTTGATCAATGGTGTGAATGCAGCTCATACTTGACAGAATAGCCTGCCAGGTAGGAGGAGGGAAGGATAGAAAGAGAAAGAAGAAGGGGAAATCTCAAGCTTGAGAACCATCCTAGGCTCAAGTAATGTGGGGACCACAGGCTTTCTGTTAATCCAGACCAAGCCACAATCTACACCCCCAAAGCCCTTGCTCTGGTACAAGGCTCTCACTTAAATAGCAACAACTATCCCATTCTTTTTGAACCAGGGGTGTTGGGAAGGACTTGGCAGGGAAGGAAAGCAGGCTTCTGTTTGGAGCATGAGTCTGGGCATCAAAATTTCAAGTATGTCATAAAGACGGTCATGCAAAATTGAGTACTGGTAGGGTCTACCATCAAGAAGGTAATTCGAGGCTAACCTTGGGGCCTATTCCATCTCCAAGGAGCTCTCCACACACACATTCTGAATTAGATTGATCTCTTTCATTAACATCAATAGGCTCCAAATACCTTTGTGTACTTATTATTACCTGGCTTTAATGGATAATGAAATTGTGGCATAATATTGCTAACACCTGAAGGGTGTCTAATGGAGAACACAGCTGAAACTAAAGTGCTTTTTCTTCCCTTTCTGTGGAATTTAAAGGCACCAGCTCCTCTAGTCCATTAGGAATGATGGGCTCTGGGCAGGGCAGGCTTAGAGGGAACAGTGTCACCCTGAGCAGGTGACACATTCCTCTGAGCAGAAGCAGGAGTCATTGATTTTCCTGTGATCCTGTGATCTATGAGAGGAAGCCTACATGAAGACTGACCTCAATAGGATATGCCCACCCTTTGGGCTAAACTTATATTGCCAGTCTATTAAAACTGAAAGTATCATTATCATAGACAATGATGTAGTTCAGTGAACATCTCCTCTGATCAGTGATTGTTAGAGTTTGATCTCTGTTGCTGGGGGAAACTACTGTGACCAAAAGTTTCTTGGGGAGGAAAGGGTTTATTTGGCTCATATTTCCAGATTTTAATCTATCACTGAAGGAATGCAAAACAGGAAACTAAAGCAGAAACCATAGAGGAACTCTGTTTGCTGGCTTGCTCGCTGGCTTGTTCATTCCAAGGATCATGCTTAACTAATTTTCTTATACAGCCCAGGAATACCTACCTAGGGATGGTGCCACCCACAGTGGGCAGGGTCCTTTGGCATCAAGTAATAATCAAGACAGTCTCCCACAGACATTCCCACAGGCCAACCTGATCTAAACAATTTCTTGGTCAAGGCTTTTCTCTCAGATGGCTATAGGCTGTACCAAACTGACTATTTAAGCTAACAAGGACAATAACGTATAAGGTATGGAGATGAGTAAGTAAGGCTCTTGGTATCTATCATAGACATCAAAATCTACTGAAGAAGCTATAGCTCAGTTGGTAGGGAATTTGTCTAGCATGCAGGAAGCCCTAGGTTCAATCTGTGCATAAAATAATAGCTAAGCTTAGAAAGTCTTTAGTGTCATCATGCCAAAGAGTAGGGACTCTGGTTTTGATTTATTCTGGAGCAAGGTTTCTTTGTGTCCCATAGACTTATCATATGCCAACGGGGAGAATTTGGCTCCTGAACTCCTAAGGCTAGGCAAGGACAGGGACTCACCCTGCTCACAGCACTAACTCTCTAGTGTTTACAGTGCTGTGTTAGCAGCCTCTTCATGCTCAGTGTGAAAAGAAAGCTGAAGGAAAAGAAAGCTGAAGATTGGCTGAGATAACAACCTAAGTTTCAGAGAGCAAAAATAAAATTAGAGGTTTGTTTTGATTTTATTTTATTTTTCTTTGGCTGTACCAGGCTTGTTGAGAGCATTACTTTAATCCTTAGAGGGCACTGTCTCTAGAGCAAATAAAAAGTTAGGTTCTTTATTCTAGAAGAAACCTCAAACTGTGGTACTACTTGGTTTCTCTTAGGAATTTGTAACCTAGTGAAGATCCTTCCAAGTTCAGGATCGTGTATAGACGCACAGGTCAAAAGCTTATGAACTTCATAATTCTCCTTAGACCTCTTCCAGCCCCCAAAGCCTTGGGAACCTTTGGCTTGATAAATCTATATTTTCCTGGAAAACAGGGTCTTCAAGGAATCACACCATTCACCTTTGCATTCAGCCTAGATTTATGTTTTATGTCTACATCTAGGTGGAAAGGAATTGTCTCTATCTGTGCTATTACATCAGAACTTTATTTCAAAGCACACAACTCAGTTGTACCTGGGATGTTTGGCAAGGCAAAAACACACTGCTTCTTCTTTTAAAAAGGAAAGGAGCTGAGGAGATATTTCAGTTGGTAGAGTGCTTGACTTGTAAAATGAAGGACTTTAGTTCAATCACCAAAACATGAGAAGCTGACATGGTCATAGGTTTGTAATCCCTGGGGTTCCCAAACTAGCCAGCTTAATCTATTTAGTAAGTTTCAAGCCAGTGACAGACACTTTAAATATATATATATATATATATATATATATATATATATGGTTCCTCTAGAATGATATCTAAAGTTTCTCTCTGGCCTCCATGTGCACACATTCATATATACACACATAACCCCTCACATATATATATATGTGTGTATATATATATATATATATATATATATATATATATATATATATATATATATATACATTTCACACACATACAAAAGAAAGGAAGAAGAAATTGAGGCAGAGAGGGGATGGCTGCCCCGCACAGGATCATATAGATTTATATGCATAGGCTCTATTTCCTTGACTACAGATCTGGACCCTTCCTACTTAACCAACATGCCTTGTGCTTTTCTTTAGGGTGATACTCATAGACCCCAGTCCCCCATCTCATACAATTTCTGCCATGAAGTCTCCAAGGTTATCCCATTATTTCCTCCCATCTGATCAGAATCGATGATCCTTCCATCCCTCACCAGATCACCAGCATCCCAAGCTGGATGACAACATAAACCTCCCAGGGGCTCTGGCCACTCCATGCCCTTCCTTTCTCTTACCATTACCTCCCGCAACTGTCTCCTTCACAGCCCAACAGAGATGCAGCTTGATGATCGTTCATTGTGTTGCTTTTTTCTTGTTGACTGCACTTTGGTAGAAATGTATTCTAACCAAATTATTGCAAAGTAATGTGTGTTGCACTGGTGTAGACATTTTCAGCCAATTATGTTTAATGTGGAAGACAACAGCCAGACTACAATCCACCAAACAGCTTTGGCCTGCCAAGCTCCACTGAGTCGGGACATGTTCCCAGATCTGATGGGTAGGAAGCCTCGGCTCTCACCAGCAAGGTGTGTGAACTCCCCTAGCCAAGCTGCCCAGCCCTGCTCCAGCACTGGCATCTATACCTCCTCTTTGTGTTCATTTCTTTGCACTTTTCTCCCAGAGCAGGAGATGGAGATGAGAAAGAAAAGATAAATAAACATCTCCTCTCCCACATCCGGGCAGATTCTGACTTGTAGAACGAGACTATAGTGGAAAAGCACCAGGGGTCAGAGGATGTGGCCACTGACTCAACTTACTTAAGGGTGCAGTGCTTCAAAAATATGAGACGGAGGATGTTATCCGTCCAACAAGTTGATAATGTGAGAATAAGATAAATGCTGTGATAGATGTAACAGCATCCAGCACATGATCTAACACATAGAAAAGAGTCAAGTGTCACATTGTCTGGCTAATCCTGGAAATGGGAGCTGTTAACCAGTGTGTTGGTGCACATCCAGCAGCAAAGGGACAAGGATGCTGGTTAGCTCCATCAGGCTTTATTGAATGTACACCACAAGAGAGGTGTTGTTGTCAACCCTGAAGGCAGATCACTTCCTCATTGCTGGGGCCTCTACCTCCTGAATGCTGGGATTTTGTGTGTATCAACTGGGATTCCAGGCGTGTACATGCACACCCAGTTTATGTGGTTTTGGAGATAGAATCCAGGGCTTTGTACATGTAAGACAGGCACTTTATCATCTGAGCTATACCCCCAAGTTATAATGCCAGAATTGGTGGAGAGATGGGCAAATCCAGAGAAGTCGCAGCAAGTCAGCCTAGCCGAGGTTCTGAGCTTCTGGTTTACTGAGATTCCTCGTTTCAGGGAACGAGGCAAATAATGAAAAAGAGAGATACCTGGCATCCTGCTCTGGTTTCTGCAAGCATATAAATGGGCATGCATCTGAGCATGTGTGCGCACACACACACACAAACACACATACACACGAAACTTTTTATAGCTCAAAAAGTTGAAAAATTTTCACATAGACTTAATGTTTTCTGTGTGTGTGTTGTTTGAGACAGGGTCTTATTATGTATTCCAGGCTGGCTTCCAACTCATAGCAATCCTCCTGCTTCAGCTCCCCATGATCACAGGTATTTACCAGCACACCCAGCTGCCTCAAATACATTCCTACCATAAACTACATAGCCATTTTGCATTATACACGAGGGCTGGGATTTAAAGACTGTGGACGCAGCCAAGTGTTAGAATGTTTACTTAGACTGAACAGCTTCCTTATCGTCTGCTAGGTGGTGATTCGCAGATGCCCGTTGGCCTATGTTGTGAGCCTCTTGATTCCTAGCATCTTCCTGATGCTTGTGGACCTGGGGAGCTTCTACCTGCCCCCCAACTGCCGTGCAAGAATTGTATTCAAGACCAACGTGCTGGTAGGCTACACAGTCTTCAGGGTCAACATGTCTGATGAAGTACCAAGGAGTGCAGGGTGCACATCTCTGATTGGTAAGTAGACCCAGTGTCCCCGGACACCCAGGCTAAGATTTGGCATTGTACGCAGATGGAAGATGATGGATAAATCTCTTTCCTCTGCTCTGGTCCTTCCCCAGGGGTCTTCTTTACCGTCTGCATGGCCCTCTTGGTCCTCAGCTTAGCCAAGTCCATCTTGCTGATCAAATTCCTCCACGAGGAGCAACATAGTGATGGAGAATGGTCTCTCCTTTGCCTTCGAGGAGATGCGGATGCCGATGGGTCCAGATTGTACCCTAGGCCTCTGAGTGCTGAGACAACAGGTGTGTGAGCAGCCTTGAGATCCTCATTCTGTTTGCTGGGGGAGCAACTGGCCATGTCTGGACTAGGTGAATAATGGAAAAACCTGCTTTTCAGCCCCTGCTCTGTGACTGAGATTTCTTCTGCAGACTGAAAGCAACCTCCTGCTTGAGGTCATCTTAGCTCTCAAAAATCAGGCTTTCAGTCATCTCTCGTTTGCTTCATTTCTACAAGAGTGACTTAGCTACAAACTCAAAAATGATAGAATTCTGGCATACAAGCAGGCATGCACACACAAAGACATATCACACTATATACACATACCACGCATCATACACATTACACTATATACACACAGCACACTATATATACACACACATACCACATCATACATACGACACATCACACTGTACACATAGATCATATTACACACACACTATACATACACTACACACACATACACACCATATTACATACACAAAGGTGGGGAAAAATGTGAATAATTGGTTTTTGCTGCTTTATATAAAGTTTTTTTAGACTCATCCTAGCTCAGGAAATCTTCTAGATAAATATAGCCTACATACACCCCTCTTGACACAGTATAGCTCTGCCTTGTTCCCTTCGCCTTCCCTCAGCACAGCTGTGCCTTTCCTAAGCAGATAGAGTGAGAGTCCCCAACCCCAGCAAAGACCTTTCCTCGAAGAATAAGAACAAGCAGTTCCCAATTCATCTAGAGAATTTTTTTCTGCATCACACAGAGTCCCCAGTCCATCAGGAGCACCAGGTTCAGCCAGATACCCTGAAGGAAGTCTGGCTCCAGCTTCAATACATCAACAATTCTCTCCGAACTCGGGATCAGGTTCACCAGAAGGAGGTGGAGTGGCTGGCCATCCTGTACCACTTTGATCAATTGCTCTTCCGAATCTACCTTGCTGTTCTGGGACTCTATACTGTCACCCTGTGCACTCTCTGGGCACTGTGGAGCGGAGTGTGACAGTGTTTGGAGAGGGACTGATATTACACAGTCAGGCTATTGGTTATTGACTGAACTAGTAAGCATATATGTTCATAATAAGGTTTGTATAAATAGGATAAAGTATAAAGTAACAAGCTCACTTTCCCAGAGCCACCATCAGCACTGTATATACTTAGGCTTAAGCAAAAGGGGTTGGTTTTAGATTTTTGAAGCAGGGTCTCTTGTCGTCTAGGCTAGCCTTAAATGCTATGCAATCAAGGATGGCCTTGAACCCTTGATACTCCTGTCTCTACCTTCCAGGTGCTGAGACTGTATGTACCACCATTCCCGGCTCCATTTGATATATTCTGCTTTAACAGTCTCTATGTCAACTTGGCCTTGAGCCCTATTCAAAACAGCTTAATTCCTTCAGGATCATCAATGTAGGGCTCTGTCTCCTCAATTCTGTCTTTGGTCTCATATTACCTAATATCTTCCTCCCTTTACATATTCGGTAGCCTCTTTAATGCACGTGCGTATGTGAGGAGGAAAAGGGATGGAGACAGATGACAGACAGACAGAGCTTAGCCAATAGACCACATGCCTCCAGACCTGACGCTGATCCTAGTTCTGTCACTATTCACCCAGCAGACCTTACACTTCACTTCTCAGACTTCAGTTTGCCTTGTTTAAAGTAGGGGCTGTTAATATTTACCCTCCCCACATCAGAGAATTATGTGAGCAAAATATATCAACAGAATTTTGAAAAGTAAATAATGAATGACAAAAATAAATCTGAGACTTGCCTGCTCTCAGGGGAGATGGATTCTGGTCTGAGTCTTTGGTGTGAGTGTGGGTTCTGGCTTTGTGTTTGCTCTTTCTGCTTCCTCTCTCCCTGGCCCACCCAGGTCCATAGAGTTCTACATGTAGGGATTCTGCAATAATAATTGCAAAGCACTTCATTCTTACTTACTGCTTGATGGACTCATATCTGATATGCTTTCCCAAGCCAGAGGGATAAAATCTACCCAAGGTCAGATATCCAGTCCCCAGGCATCCACATCTCTACCCCTCACTGAGGGTAGTATTGAGGAGGCTGGTGGGCAGAAGAAAGACAGAGTAAAGCTTAGAAATGATCATCCATTCAGATGCCATCAGCATAGGCCATCAAAGTCCAAAGCTGTTTTCTAGGAACCTATTCCAGGACCAAAATTGCCTTAAAAAAATCTGCCCTCCCATCCCCACCCTGAAGAAAAAGAATTTAAATTCCAACAGCCTTTACCTACACCCTCCCTCTTTCATTACCTTCCAGTTAGTGCTCAATGCCAATTGTCCATGAAATTTCACTGCTGCTGTTAATGAAATGGAGATCGCAAAAAGTTTGTGAACAGGAAGTGTCCATGAGAATTCCACCTGTTTCCTTCATCATTTCCTACTTTCTACCACAATGGTGCTCTGTGGTAGTTTCTACACTGATCCGGGCCTTCTCTCCCTGTCAACAGAGGGAAGGTCAGGAAGGCATGGCTGTGGAATCTCCTCCTCCCTAACTGCATGTTGGAGAAAGTGCCAGAGTCAGAGTCAGAGTCAGGAGGTCTGATTCTGGTCTTGGTTCCATAAATGTTTACCCAGGAGAGCTTGAACTTCATTTCTCAGACTACAACTTTACTTACTTGAAACTGATGCTATAAATATTTACTATCTCCATATCACAGAGTTCTGAGAGCAAAATGAAGCAACTTAATGACATTTTAAAAAGTCAATAATAGATGACAAAATAAACAGGGGCCTGCCTGCTATATCATCAGAGGCTCTGGTCTAGAACCTTTGGTGTGGGGTCTGATTTCCAGCAACCTTTATTATGATTTAAGTATGGACTCTACGTCTCCCAAGGAATGACCTTATTTTAGGAACTAAAGTTCAAGGGTTATTGCCATCACCTGCCCCCTTTGTAGTGAAGGGCTCTGGAAGAGACTTCCCACTCCACATCCAGTCTAGCTCACTTTCACTGCAATCCCAGTTACCCAAGCTCTCTATAACATCCTTTAAGAAGCAGTCTTTCCTCAAGGGAACCTGAGCAATAATTAGACTTCCCCCGTCTCAAGTCCCATAGCCCTGATATCAACCGATGGCCCCAGGACCAGATCTGCAGCCCAAAGCAGTAGCATAGTTAGCACATGGCTCTATAGATCTCTCAGGAGGGCGTGTTCAGCCTTGAAAGGAACATGGTTGCCAGCAGCCCCGGTTTACAGAACAGTGTTAGCTTAGTCTTTCCACAAGCTCATCCTTTTCTGAAGAGAGGAAGGGAACTGAGGAACAGAACAAAAATTGGGATTCTCCCAGCTGTGACTACTCCTGCCATCTGCTGTCCCCCATAATCTAACAAATCACAGCTCCAGGGTCTATAGAATACAAATAGAAAAGCGCAGATCCCAGGCTAGCCAAGGAACCTCTATGTCATCCTAACATCTCAAGATACATTTCAGAGGGCTACTGTGATGATCTTCCTGAGCTTGTCTGTTCGTTTTGCATTGTTGTTTTGATATTTTTTTTTTTAAGATGAGGTCTTATGCAGCCCAGGCTCACCTCTAACTTGCTATTCACCTGAAGATGACATTGATCTTCTGATCCTCCTGCCTCTACCTCCCAAATACTAGAATTGTAGGCATGCATCACCACACCTGTTTTTATGTGGTCCTGTGGAGTCAACCAGGGCCCTGTGCTTTCTGGAGAAACACTCTACCAAATGAGCTACAATCCCATCTCTTTTTTTTTTGTGCTGCAAATAATGAGGTGTCAGAGGGTGTCCCTTACCTCCAAGTATACCCCCCGCCACCCTTCACAGACATTCTAGAGGGGGAGTAGAAAGAGAGGCTGAGCATTTTAGCATCAAAATCTCCATATATAACAAGCCCCCTGTAGCCTCACTCCCAGGGTAAGAGGGTGAGTACCAGGAGACACAGCAGCCATGAAAGGAGTGTGTCTTCATGACAAAGTCCTTGGATGGTGGAGTCAGCCCAGGACAGATTCAAGTTCTTAACTATGTTTACTCTGGGAAGGACAGTAGCCCCACCTCAATTTCCTTGCCACCTCATCTATTCCTATGTCTACTCCTGTCCTGTCTATGTCCCGTGTAGTCCTCCAGCTCTGACTCCTTGGATGTTGCCACTGCTCAGTTCTGAGTTATTTACCTGCAGAGTCTGTGAAAACTTCATAATTAGCTGAGCCCCAGCATGAGGCTTTTATGAGCAGCCACGTTCCCTATTGCTCTCCGCTGTCCGTAATTGAAATGACCCACACCAATGATTAAATTAGGGGGCTGAAGGAGCCCAGCATGACACCCCCATCCTCTCTCCTGTCCTGTTGGGGAAGTGATGTAGTTAAATTTATGCTTCATTTGGCAGAGGCCATAAAGAGGAATCGCAGAGCAACTTTCTGCAGGGGCTGGAAAACACTGCTGGGTGGTAGGCAACGGGCTAGTACTGGGGGTAGAGGGAGCCACTTTCTCACCTTTACACTGCTTTCTTATCTCTCCCGCAGTCTATCATTCAGTTCCAAAGACCTACTGTTCACCTGAGCCATACACATGTGGGGTTGTTGCCATCCCGGGTATCACCGGGTAGCAGGCTGTGTGTGGGCAGCCAGCCTTTGATCCATTTTGTTCCTGGTCCCTCCAGTCACCCACTCATCCTCTTCCCAGAGCTCCAAGCTGAGAGCCAGGAAATCAGGTGCTGCTGGTGGAGGTTTCCTTCCCTGCTCCCTGGGCTAGTCTTGGCTTCTCAGCTCCAGGAACAGTAGAAGCCTTCTTCTTCTGAGGAGTGTTTTGCTGTAGCCTCAGCCACACACTCAGCCTTTGGGCAGCAAGATGGAATTTGGAAGATGGTCCACCAGCTGAACGTTGTCTGCGTTCCATGATGTTCCTTCCTCCTCCCGACTCTGCCATTACACCATCCAAAGGCCCTTTCCCATTGAGTTCTTTCTTCCCAAAGCTACCTTCCTAGACGTTGTACACCCAAGCCCACCAGGTTCCTCCTAGCTGGATGGAGTACAGATGCTACAGAACAAGTTCACACCAAACTTTCACTAGCTGCATCCCAGGAGGGGCCTGGCATTGTTCCAGATATACTCAAAGCCAGAGGCAGTGTGGTTGCTTTCTAGAACATTCATTTTACTCAATGGTGTATTGAGAAAAAAAAAAAAAAAAAAAAAAAAAAAGGAAAGACTTTATGGACCAGGAGCTTTGGGTTTAGACATATTTTATTTGTGTTTTTCACAAGAATTAAACTCAGGTTGTCAGACTTGGCAACAGGCTCCTTTAACCATTGTGCCTAGTCAGTCCCTTACCTCTGCTTTAAAATATAGTATATAATGTTAGACATGGTAGTGTACATAGGTAATCCCAGCACTTAGGAGGAGGTAAAAGCAAGAGGTTTTTTTGGTGACATCCTGTCTTATAAATAAATGCCATGGGAGTTAGAGAGAGAGTTCAATGGTTAGAGTACTTACTGCTCTTGCAGAGGACAAGCAGGCAGGTAAACACGGCACTCAGAACCACTGTAGTTCCAAAGCCAGGAGGTCAGACTCCATCTCTGCAGGTTCCCATATGCACGTGACATGCATACATCTACACACACACACACACACACACACACACACCCCTATAAAATAAATAAGTAAATATTTGTTAAATAAATACTAGATTGAATAAGTCAAAAATCTAAGTTATAGCGTGATTTACAGATTAGGAACTGACTACCAAGGAAGATATTTTATTGTGCACAGTTCCCATGGGTGGGAATGTCATGGTGGAGTAGTGTGAATATCAGTAGTGTCAGCCCAGGGACCAGAGGCAAAGGAAGGAGCAAGAGTGTTAACTGTGTTTTCTGCGAGAAGGACTAGAGGAGTCAGGGGACATGGGACATAGGCTTCGAATGGTTTCCATGGCTCTGTGGCAGGAAGGCTATGCCTAGTGGTCAGATGCTCAACTTTGGGGTGAGTAAGAACTCATAAGATTGCAGGGCGGGATGTGGGCTTTGAGAGAGTTGGTTTGTATTTGGACAATATTCTTGCAGGCTTAGGCACTTATCTTACCTAGAGAATAGCTTATCTGGGGAGGGAGGACAGACTCCCCCCATATCAGAGTGATCCTAGGTGTCAAACCGCCAGCATACAGAACATAAAACAGTAGTCTCTACAGCTTCCTCTGAGAATCCTCAAAGTACAAAATCTCTTTCCTCTGGTTTTTAAATTTTTTTATTAATTAATCTGTTTATTTTACATTCCAACCACAGCTTCTCACCCTAATTCCTCCCCCTTTTTCAGTCCCCCTCCCCACCCCTTTTTATAATCACTCAGAAAGGGGCAGGCTTCCCATGGGCATCAGCAAAGTATGGCATATCAAGCTGCCGTAAGACCAAGCATCTCCCTCCATATTCAGGCTGGGCAAGACAATCCAGCATGAGGAATAGGTTCCCAAGAGCCAGTTAAAGCACTGGAGACAGCCCCTGCTCCCAATTGCCAGGAGTCCCCATATACAGACAAAGCTACAGAACTGTCACATATATGCAGGAGGCCTAGGCTGGTCCCATACAGGTTTCCTGGTTGTTGGTTCAGACTCTGTGAGTTCCCATGAGCCAGACTAGTGGTTTCTGTGGATTTTCCTGTGATGTTCCTGACCCCCTTGTTTCCCACAATCCCTCCCTCTCCTCAGCAGGACTCCCTGAGTGTAGCCCAGTGTTTGGCTGTGGGTCTCTGAATCTGCCTCCATCAGTCACTGGATGCAGGCTCTCTGATGACAGCTGGAGTAGTCACCAATCTGATCACAGGGAATAGCGGTTCAGGGTATGCATCCATTGCTGCCAGGATTTCTAGCTGGGGCCATCCTTGTAGACTCATGGAAGTTTCCCTTGCATCAGGCTTATATCCAATCTTGTGATGCCAACCCCTGACTTTCCAGTCAATCTCTTAGCACTGTTCCCCTCCACCCACTCCTCAACCTGGCCCCTCAAGTTCCCATACCCACCCATTCCCAGTCCAAGGAAATCCATGTGTCCTACCTTGGGCCCTCATTGCCTACACTCTCTGGCTCTGGGATTTCATGAAACTAAAAAGTTTTTTTCTGCTTTTCTGGGTACTTTAATGGCACATCATACACAGGTTGGCTTCAACAGAGGAGACAGACAACATGAGAAGAAGGGTTGCTTGAGGAAGGAAGTGCCTGCCCCCAAAAGATTGATTCATGCACTGACTCACTCATCCCTCAGCTCAGCAGTGACCTAAGCATCTTTTCTGTGTGTTAGGGACCTGGCCCTGTGCCAGCAGAGCACCCTGTAAGATGCTCACAGTGCTCAGGGGCTTTAAGGCGTTCACCATCTGATAAGAACAGTGATGTAGGAGAACACAGGTTTGGTGGCTCAGAAGCACATGTTTTGGATTCACTGCAGTGTGCTTTACTTCTTAAAGCTGTCAGACTTTATCTGATGGAAACCTGCAGGTTCGGCACAGGCCACCTGGATATAAGAGTAAATATACCCAGGTGCCTACAGAGGGTGTGAGATCCTCTGACAGTTGTAAACCTCCATGTAGGTGCTGGAAATTGAACCAGGGTCCTCTGGAAGAGGAGCCTGAAGACCTCCCAGTCTCTTCTATTTGTTCAAGTTTCAACCCAGTCCCAGTAGCATGATGCTACAGCCCAAGCCACGAGCACTTAGAGTCCCAGGGAATACCCCAGACTCCGATCTGAGCCCTGGATCTAGATCCCTCATCCTCCGACAGCTCACTGCACTAAGGTACTCCATGGCTCTGGTACTTGTACCCTTGACCTTTACTTCTTTTTAAGTGCGTGCGTGCATGCGTGTGTGTGTGTGTGTGTGTGTGTGTGTGTGTGTGTGTGTGTGTGTGTGTGTGTGTGTGTGTGTGTGGTGTGCATGCGTGTGCATGTGAGAGCAGGTTTGGTGTGTATATGTGTTTGTGCACTCATATGTAGAGACCAGAGGTCAACAACTGGTATCTTCTATCACTCTTCACCTTTTATAAAGGCAAAATCTCTCATGGAACCTGGGCTCTCTCATGGAATTTGTTTCAGCTGGACTGTCCAGTCAGCATACCTGGGTATCCTCATGTGGGTATCCACCCACAGGACTCCCTGTCCTGCACTGTCACGCCCAGGTTCTTACGCAGGTGCTGTGGATCAAACTCAGGTCCTCATGCTTGCAAACAGACTCTTTACTCACTGAAACATCTCTTAAGTGGCTCTTGTATGACTTTATATGTGACTGGAGGAGGTGTTTAATGTTAGAGTGTGTGTCGTGATTTCCAGTCTGACATGTGTGATTCTGGACAAGCTGTAAAATTATCTTAGAACCTCAGAGCGTGTTCTTTTTGGTTTGCTCTATCATTTGTTAATTTCAAAAGCTCTTTTGCTGAGATGTCAAGACTCATTAAATGTCAAACCAGTGCCTTACATAGTTGAGAATCTTCCTCAACCACCACAGCGTCTGGATGTTTTGAGAGCATAGGGGAAGGAGAGATAAAGAAAGAGACAGAGATAGATAGATAGATAGATAGATAGATAGATAGATAGATAGATAGATAGATAGATAGATAGATAGATACTAGCATCAGCATGGCTTGGGAACCTGTTAGAAGTGCAGATGCTCGCTCCACCTTCTCTGGCTTGCTGATCCTGGACCTGAGTTTAAACAGATCCCTAAGGGATGTGTTCACACATTTGTTCACATTCTACCCTTGGGGAAGCAGGGGTTCTAAGATGGAATTGAAGATGACTGTGTGGTTCAGGAGGCCTGAACAATTGGGAGGTAGGCATTCAGAGACAAAACAGTATCCCTCGGAGTCCACTCTGCTACCAGGGCAGCTGGACCCTAGGGCACCTGCCAATCATTGCACTTCACTCGGTAATCTCCACTCTTCACAATCAGAGCAGTCAAGCACCCAGTGCAGCTGGGCCTCTGAATTATAGGCTGTGGGCAGATGGCGGGGATGGCTCTGTGTGCTGTCCAAGGAAACAGTGAATGAGTGTGCACCAGGCCCCTTCCTCTGGCTGCTTCCCCTGACAGCAAACACCCACTTTCCCCCAAGAAATAGACTGTGCCATACCACATCAAATACTAACTGCATGAGAACCTATTCGCTACGCCTCCAGGAAAAACCCTGGAGCCTCTTGCCCTCCTGAGATCCTTGCCTCTGACAGATGCGATCCTCCATCTCCTCAGAGCTGGAAGCAGCAGGATATTGGGTGGCAATCTGGAACTAGAGGGAGCATATGGTGACATCCACCCTTATCTCTGCCATCTGATACAGACACAGCTCAGTAAAGATCATTCTGGAGAGTGGGAAGGATCTGAGAATCCCAAGCATCAGACAGGCCACACTGAGGTCATCACTCCTGTCCCTGCCATCCAAAGGGCAAGTATGAGGAGGAGGCCCCATAACTTGGAATGACTGCCTGTCTTTCTTACCAGGACCCTGATGCCAAGTAGCCCATTCTCCCCACCGCTGTGTCTCTGCCCTGGTTCCCCAGAGAATGAAAGCTTTCTCTATTTCCTGTTCTTCCCTGCAGGCAATATTTCAAATACCCATTAGGCTATATGGGGGCATTTCTTCCAGGACTCCAGGAGATGACTTCACTCTAGGCCTTAGGCCTTCCTGTAATCTGTCAATCTTTCTGGATAGTTCCCTGACTTCTTGCTTTTCTGCCACCATGACATAATTCTCCCGGCCATCCTAGACTTCTCAGGGCACTGGGCATGATCACTGTGGATCTGTGGGCTTGGGGGTCTCTTGATCTGCTATTTTGGGTAGTAGTAGTAGTAGTAGTAGTAGTAGTAGTAGTAGTAGTAGTAGTAGTAATTGTTGTCGTTGTTGTTTTGTGTGTGTTGCTAACACAAAACTGAAGGGTAAGGGTCGTCAGAGCTCTCATTGTGAAGATGTGGCTGGAAGAATATAGTAAAGATGATGATGATGGTGACATTGGTAACTAATACTGCTACCTACAGGACACTTGCTACATGAAATGCACTGGAGACAGAGAACAAAGCTATACAGACTAAGAAGCACTTGACCACTATACTATGGTCAGGCCTAGCCTTAGTCTCTGAGGATGTAGGTCAGTTGATGTATAAAAACATGATTTGGGGATATGGACGTAGAATACACTCCTCGCATCCATGGGGCCCTGGGTTTGACACAAACTGAATGTGTATCATTACATACTTAAGAAAGGCAGGAGAATTTGAGGTTTGGCCTCATCCTTGACAGACGGAGAAAGTCTCAGACCAACTTGAGCTACAGGAGACTCTGTCTTAAAAAATGGGGCTTGCCAATAAGAAAGGAGAATTGGGAGCTGGGAAGAGAAGCACATGCCTGTAATTTCAAATTTTGAGAGGCTACAGAAGAAAGATTGCAAGTTCAAGGCCAACCTGGGCTGCATGGTGAGATCCCATTTCAATAAATAAAAACAAACACAAACAAACCAGCACAACAAAAGCCAGACAGAAGGAACTCCAAACAAGCAACAATAGAAGCCCACAACATAAACACACCCGGCATTTGTGTCTGGTTATGAGGTGGGGCTGTCTGTGGAATGGGATGTATCAGTTCCCTGTTGCTTCTATGACAAATTTCTGTTGAATTAGTGGTTTAAAACAGCACAAATTCTTTTTTTTAAAATAGCTCTGGGGTTGATCCTTCAGGGTCAAGGAGTTGGCAGGGACTGATTCCTTTTGCAAAGAGGGCAGGATGCTGTTTTCCAGCTTCTAGAGGCCAGCTGCCTCTCCTTACTGATGGCTCCTCTGTATCTTCAAGGCTCAACACTGCATTTTCTGCTCTTGTCATTTTCTCCTTTTTGTACTCAAATCTTCTTCGTATGAAGAGAGTTTTAGGGCTGACCCCAGCTATCAGCTGCCCTCTGCTAATAATGTCCAAATATCTGACAGGGTGGAGGGCTTATAGATGCTGTGTTCTGCACTTGACATGGCCATTGCACTCATGAACTCAAAGCAGCTGCAGTCATCCCCGCAAGACCTATACAAGATGAGGCCCACAAACATTCCATCAGGGATGGAGGCAGGCTTACTAATGTTAACCTCTAACCAAGGGGCCAATGATAATTAACAGTTACTAGGGGAGGGATAATGGCAGTTAACTGTAGTGGGATTATGTTCTGGTACATTGTGAATATTTGTCCCTCCTATTGGTTTAATAAAAAGCTGACTGGCCAGAAGGCAGACAGGAAGTGTGGGTGGGGCTACCAAACTAAGAAAACTCTGGGAAAGGGAAGAGCAAGGCAGAGTCACCAGAGGGGAGATACCAGAAGAGGCGCCAGCAGAGACACCAGCAGACACAGAGGAAAGGAGACAACCATGCTGCTCTGAGAAAAGGCACCAAACCACATGGCTAAACAGATTAATGGAAGTAGCTAGCAATATGTCTGAGCCATAGGTCAATCATTATGAAATTAATGTGTGTTTCTGTGTGACTGTGGGTCTGTGGGTCTGGACCATGGGCAGACATGCCATAAACTTATTATTACAGTTAATGATTACTAAGGGAGGAGGAAGAGTCATTTTCTTCGGTGGTGTAGGCACTGTTAAGTTGCCTATGGTCTTGGACTTGTGATGCCCCTAGGAGAGCCATGCTCCAGTAAATACCCCCTTCAACCCACACTCATGTAAGTGACCCTAGGTAAGCTCAGTGTGTTACAAAAAATAAAACCTCAAACAAACAATACAGAGAGAGAGAGAGAGAGAGAGAGAGAGAGAGAGAGAGAGAGAGAGAGAACTCTTTGGGAAGAAAAGATTCAACGGAATGGGGATAAGAAAGTCATGGGGGTGAAAAATGATCAAAATATTCCAAGTACAGGCACAAGCTTGTCAGGATTAAAAAAAAAAACAATACAATAAGCAGTTAATGGAAGAGAGGTTTATTTGGGTTAACAATTTGAGAGGAAACAGTCCAATATGATGGGGAAAAGATGGCTGGGTGGGAATGGCTTGAAGCTCTGTTTCCACTAGTGTGAGTTGACTAGAATCTCCGTGGACCAGACAGGAGAGAGGGGCCAGGAAACAGAGCTCATCTCTAAACCTCAAGTTCAGTGACCAATACTTTAGAGCTGCAGTGAACCAATGAATCAATAAATCACCAGCATCTACAAGGCCCTTCAAGTTATCATTAACCCCTGCAGCACTCAATACTTATTAATCCCCTACTGTATGTAGTTTCTGTTCTAAACAGTTGGGATACATCAATGAGCAAAACCCAAAAAAGTTTTCACTCTTAGGGAACAAACGTTCCATTGGTGTCAATAGGCAATAATTAAGTCAACTGAGTTCAATCACATCTTATACGGTGAGGTAACAAGGTATGAACAAAAAGGGAAGTAGGGCAGGGGAAGTGTAAGTATGCTTATTATGGGATAGCATAGATGAGGGTGTTAATGGGACTATTCACAGAAGCTGAGCATGGTGCTGCATGCCTTCAATCCCAGCTCTCAGGAGGCAGAGGCAATAGATTTGTGAGTTCAAGGCCAGCCTGGTCTGTATAGTGAGTTCCAGACCAGCAGGCTTCAGAGAGGGGGAGGGGAATGAGCTGTCATGAGAGAGCTTCTCATGTCTTAAAGCTGAAGTCTAAAAGATCTTTTGCTGCTGTTAGGATGGCATATGTGCTTGAATGCTGAGACAGGATGACAGGATGAAGGCTGGACTATACATTTTCTAAAAAAAAATGTGATATACCTATCTGGTTGCCTTCTAAACATCTGTATTTATACCCTTGAGTTATTGGTGCTATTCTATCCATCTCGGAGGGAACTTTTTTTAAGCTGCTGGTAGTTTTGGTGTGAACTTATAACCACTTAAGCTGTTGAGAAATAAGTGACTCTTGTTCTGACACAGTGGCCCTGTACTCAGCCATAAACAAACAAAAAAATAAATATTAAACCCGCCCTAAAATTCAGGGAACATGAAGAAAGAAGCAGGAAGACCATGAGTAATAGTTGGGAGGAGTGTTGTGTAACCACTTTCTTCAAACTGATACGTTTCCTTCTGGAAGTGAGAGGAAGGTTCATCTCCTATGTGAGATTTTAGTGATGCAGCTGCCTGTGAAGCACCATGTGTCTGTAAACAATGAACAATGGGTTCACTCATTGGGTGAAATTGTTTGCTCTGTTGTTGGTGGATAATCGGTGGCATAAATAGATATTTGTTTATCTCTGTCCTAGGAGAGTCATGAAATAGGAAGTATGATGAATTTATACCAGTTTATCTGTCTAATTCCTTCACAGATCCAGAGAGGCAGCCAACATCCCGGCCTCAAAGCCCTCAGCGTCTTCCTGTACAGTTGACAGGACTCCGTAAGAGCCTCTGAGCACTGATAGATTTGCTTGGATTTTCCTGCTTTTCTTCCCTTCCGAAGTCATGATTCCTCTATTCATTTCTGTCATGATTTCTCTATTCATTTCTGTTAAGCCCCTCAAGGCACACTGAGTGGGCAGGCCCCGCCCCGCCCCCAGTCTACTCTATGGGCTGGGCCCAGCCCCTCAAAGCACATGAATGGTTAGGCCCTGACCCTAGAGTAAGGCCATTTCTAGACTTCCACAATGCAGGCAGTGAGCTCTACCCTACAGAGAAGAAAAAAAATTCAGTGACAGGCTACAGAATCCCACCAATCCCTGAGCTTGCCCCAAGATCAGGCCACAAAATCCCAACAGTCCCAGGCCACCCTGGAAACTGAATCCCCCTCCCCCAATCTTATATAAAGCCTACCTCCTGCTTAGTTCTCTGCTGCTTCTCACCAAGCAGAGACAGCCACTCTCTTGTGTCTTTCTCAATAAATTTTCTTGTGTGATGTTTGTTGTGTGGTTTGACTTTGTGGGTTTTTGTTTGTTTGTTTGGCTTCCAATTGCCAGGATACCTTTCTCTTCAGAGCTGCAAACACTTCCATATGGGAAACCTTTTCCCTCAGAGCTGTAACACTTACAGTTTCAAGTAATGAATATTGACTGAACAGCTCCTGTGTGACAAGCCCTCTTCTAGCTTCTGAGAATTGAACAACCAATAGAAGAGGTATCAATGCCCGCCTTGTGGGGCTTACATTCCAGGATGAGAGAGACAACTAATAGACAAGATGAGAAGGTAAAAATCCTTATATATCTTGCATAGAAGGAATTTAGGTTTAGGGGCATAATCCAGGTAAGATGGTCCAATAAGGTGATTTTTGAGAAAGATAATGGTGTTCAAAAGGAGGTTGTTGCCCCGAGTTCTCCTTCCTCATCCTCAGACTTCACCCTTGGCCTCTGTGTGTGCTGTATAAGGTGCTTGGGAACAAATCTTTCAGGCTGTTTCTAATTCAGCCAATGCGTTTCTATCCCTTCACTTAATTTGTTAATTCTCCTGATCCTTTACATGGGCTAAGCCATGTGTTATATATTCTTTGCCTGTATTTCATTTAAAAAAAATCTTTCTACACTTATATCGTCTGCACGTGTGTGTATGTGTGTGGTGTGTGTATGTGTGTGTGCGTGTGTGTATGTGTGCATACATGCGCACGCACGCACACACGCACGCACGCACACCCACACATTTGCACAACTAGGCATGTTTGGAGGCCAGAGGATCACTTGTAGGCAATGGTTCCCTTTATCTACTATGTAGTCCCAGGACTTAAGCATCTCTCATCAGCCTCGACTGCAAGCACCTTTACCCATTAAGCCTCTTATTAACCCTTACACATTTTATTTAATCCTTACAATAACCTATAAGGGCAAATATGGCTGCATCCAACCAAGACAGGAAAATATCAAGGTTAGACCCTTCAGTATTACTAGAGACTGGATGTTTGTGCTTCTCCAGCATCCATATTGGTGGAATGTAACCCCAGTGTGATAGCTATAGGGGGTGATAACTTTTTGGAAGTGACTAGATCATAAGGTCAGAAGCCCCCACAAATGGGATTAGTGTCCTAAAGCAAAGGGTCCCAGAGGACAGTTAACATGAATTGTGGTTTTGATAATTTCTGTGTAGTGGAGGACGAGGATGGAGAGAGAACATACATTTAAACCAGATCACACCACCCCACCTTTCCGATTTCAGATTAATAATTGCTAAGTGTATTGTTGCCATAGATCCAGAGAAATTTGATAAACATGTGAATTTGGTGGACAGAGAAGTTATCATATTATTTCATTTGGCAGATGTGACCCAGAGGCCTGGGCAGTTGAGCTGCTTTGTCCAAAGTCCCACTGACATTCCATAATGGAACGTGAAATAGACTAGACTGTATCCCCCATTCCCATCGCTTCTGCTTAAAACCTCATTTAAGTATTTTACATGTAACATATATTTACAATTTAGAAGCATAACAATGTAAAAATGAAAAAGAAATCTTCCTTCTATCCTATCTCCTAACAGCAACCGTTCCCCAAGGCAACAGCTTCCACAGCTTGTGGTTTTTCCTCCTCTGCATCTTATTCCAGTGGGAAAGACTGAAGTCTGAAACAGATCTTCAGGAGTGTTGCTTTGGCCTGACTTAGGGCTATGAACCAAGTGTGGACACTTTGAGCAGGTTCCTAAGTATCTCAGAACCATAGTCCTTTACCTATAAAAGGAAAATCTTGTCTCTGGCTTGGAGTGTTAGGGGTTCAGACAGAATATGGGTGTATGCCCTTAGTGTAGTATGAATGTTGGTCAGAGTCACTCTCTGTCTGTTTTATTCTCTCTGGAAAAGCCCAGAACCACCCCTGGCATTTGTTTCCACCAAGAGGCTCTGGAAAGAATGAGCTGGATATGGGACTTACTTCTACAGGGACAAGGAAATTATTCAGATTGTACCAAGTGCAATTAAAGTTAGAGATTGGAATAAACATTGTTTTGGAATCCCAAAGGGGGTTTTTGAGGTCTGTCTTTGAAATTTTCTCAGAAAATACTAATTATAATGCATTAAAGCCCTGCTCTTCCCCAAATCAAGAAGATGGACAAGATAGGCACTCCAGAAATTAGAATTCAAGTTCAAAAGAAATTCAAGCAAACCAATCTCTGTCCTCTGGTCTAGTTCCAGGGTAGCCAGATGGATGATGACCCCCTTCCTCTACACAAATAAGATAGCTTGCCTGGATCTTTCTCCCTGGAATTCATTAATTCCTTTGAGAGAAATTTAAGACAAATGACCTTTTGTTCCTAGCTCCGGCTCTGGGGTAGCCATAAGGGCTAGTGACCCACTAAAGTCTGACTTCCCTAGGAGCTTGATAATTTTACACACACACACACACACACACACACACACACACACACACACACACACACACACACTCCCCTACATTCAGAATGGCTTCCGCCTTGGAGGACATTCCAGTATTGGTAATGCTGTAGGGGACACCCGAGAAAACTGCTACCTTCAAGATAATGAAATGAATGGAAAAGGCTGGAATTCAGTGAGAATCTGGAGAAAGGATGTGAGAAGTTTCTTCTTCCAAAAGGGAAGCACACCCAAGAGGCCGAGTCATCCTCTTCGATAACTTACAAGAATTCAAATGATGTGAAGAGAACCAACACAGTGATATAGGTATGGAAACCCATTGCTTTTAAGACAAAATTTTAAATATAGAGTAAAAAAAAAAAAATAGGTAAAAGAGAGGAAGGACATTTTCCAATCCATCCTAAGAAGCCAGTGCTACCCTAACTGGAAAATCTGGAATGAGGCTTCCATTTTTCTATACAGAGATGGGAAGAGAAACACCAAGGGCTAGACCCGGTCTGCTCTTCAGTCTCCATCAGTGAAGGCTTGCCAAAGAAAGACCCATGTTCAATGTGAGCTTTCTCTGCAGCTTCTCTCAGGCTGTTGCTGCCACCATGAACAAAATTCCCTTCTTTCTCTTCCACTCAGTGTGGACTGTGAAGGTTGGCCACCTCAGTGTGAACACATACATACTCATATACGGAGGAGGGATTTGAATGTCACTCTGCCGTCCAAACTGATCTACACCTCACTATTAGCTTAGACTGACCTTAAACTCACAGCAATCCCCCTGCCTCAGCCCTTCAAGTACTAGGGCTGGAGCCACTCACAACTCCAATGTGAATACATACTAAGGACATGAGCACATAGAAGGAAAGACAGGGAAGCAACCAGAAAGTATGTAATGACGAAGTTTAAATGGGTCAGGCCTAGAGTCTCGATTTCTTTAAATCTATCTAGTTCTTCTCAAGATCCTGAAGTCGCCCCGTAGAGTCACACAAGTGCTGCACAACTCCACAGGCCCCTTGTCTGATGTCTATTTTGCCTGTGAAAAGAGGCAGCATCTGCTCCTTACCTATCACTTAGAAAAAGCCTCAAAGTCATCTTGACTTCCTCATGTTGCTATGGCATCCAGTGGGGAGTTAGAAAGAGGCCTCTTTATCTGGTGATGGGAGAGAGAGCAAGCTTTCCTGTCCTCCAGTGCAGGCCCATCACTCTGTGCCTATACTCAGTGCAATCACAATATTCAATCTAAACGTCGCATCACAGTTGCATGGGTCTGATGTCTCATGAGGCCACGTGCTGACCTGTGCTAAGCAGGCCTTGCCAGGAGCAGAATAGCAGACTATAGTATTTTTGAACCCACTTTGTTCTATGGAGGACACAAACCCTAAGCTTTGTGCCCATTCACTTATTATCTATTCTTGTTTTGCTTATTTGTTGTAGCTGAGCTGAGTTTTGTTTTATTTTGAGTTGGGTTATCTCATACCCCACACTTGCTTGGAACTCAATGTATAGCCAAGGATGGCCTTGAATTTCTGAGCCTTCTACCTCTACCCCTTAAGTGCTAACACCATACCCAGTTTATGTGGTGCTGTGGATAGAACCCAGGGTTTCATGCATGCAAAGTCTACTAACTGAACTACAACCCCATTCTTCATTATATATATTCTTATTCTATTCTTCAATAAATATATCTTTAAAGCCAAGCATGATGAGACACGCTTGTAATTCCTACCACTTGGGAAGAGCGGAAAAAAAGGGTCAGGAGTTCAAGGTCATATATAGGGACTTTAAAAGCTAGACTACACAAGACCCTGTCTTAATCCCTTCCCAAATAGAAATTATATATATGTAAATATGTATATATATTGATGAGAGCCAATCCAATGAGCCTGACTCTTAACTAGAGCAATAAAAGAAAGGCCCTGCCCATGTCCAAGACAAGATAGAAAGAAGTATAGAGGCCAAAGTTCAATCAGCCTGGCTATAAATCAGGAAAAAAAAAAAAACCACACTCAGATTATACTTAGATTATAATTGGCTATTAAAGTCCATGTGTTTGTGTCAATGCCCCACACCACAATCTCCTCTCAACAGCCTTTTAGCTCTGGATACATCACTCTGGCTTTCTCATTTGTACCTTGGGAATAACTATTAACATCTTCTTCATAGAAAGCAGTGAGCAACCAAGACAAAGAGCTGGCACATAGTAGATGCTCAACAAACGGAGCCTGCTGTTGCTGGGATTGTGCGGTGTAGTGTATCCAGAGCCCTGTTGGCACAAAGGTTAGAGTCACATACAATGCAACAGGATGTCAGGGAAGGGAGAAATCCTCTTCCTGTTGAGAATGCTGTCATCCTCCCCCTCTCCTATGTAGGCCATTGTTGTCCCTTTGAATAGAGAACTAAGAAATTGTCAGACATTGCCCATCCTTCCAATGTCTATTCTCTCCATGAGTAAACAAGCTTCGACTCTTTCAGCCTCTGTGCTTGATATGTCTGGTTCCTGGAGCTGGGGCCCTGGAGCTAGGTAAGCCTAGCTGTCCTGGCCTGACACTCAGCATGGATAGAGGTGGGTCCTATGAGACTCATTATTAGCAAATGCTGAGCCATAGGGCTTCATGGAACCCTGTCCACAAAGTGATGGAGAAAGATATGCATGCATCTTCTATTCAGCACTGTAAGGACAAGCCAGACAGATTCCACTCCTAGCCTTTTCCTGGCATGTGGGCCCATAGTGGGACCAGATGTTGCCACCTGAGATAGTTTTTGTAAGTTTATAGGTTTTAAAAGGTCAGGATCTTTGGTAGTAAAAGTTTTACAGACCAGTAAAACTTTACTATGGAAGATGGAAAAGACAGCTGCCATGGAAAACACTGGAGCCAGGGGCCTGGAGGAACTCAGCTCTATCCTAAACCAGCTCTGGGAGTAAGGCAAATACACATGCCTCACCTTAGTTCTGTTTCAACCATGGAAATGGGCACAAGAACAGTGATCAGTGTACATGACAGCATCTCTGGGTGGGTGATAACACTCCCCAAACTGTATGTGAGCCTGGTCCCCTTCTCCAGTGCTGGGAATATTGGACACAAAGAGCCAGCCCAAGCCTGTAGGTCTTGCGTTCTTAGAGCTTTTCATTAAGCAGACTGGCTCCCTGCCACATGCCATCTGTGTGTCTGCTACCATTCCCTGGGAGGAGCCTGGCAGTCTGAAAGAGAGCTCAGGAATCAAATTAGCCAGGCCTCTGCGGTCCCCTCATCCCCACTGGCCAAGGCGAGTTCATCAAGGCCTCACACTAATTCTTATCTTGTTTAAAAGGGGCAAAAGTGACTCCACAGTTTCATCTGAGGCAATTTACACCCACCACTGACTGCAGCTCCAAGTTCCCTCTGTTTGTTGTGCCATCAAATCCATTATTAGAACATTTCTTCAGGGGAAACTTGATTGCTGCCCCAACAGAGAGGCTCCTGGGCAATCTATCTCCATCTGAGGCCATGGCCTGCCCGGCTCCCTCTAATCTTGTTATCTAAGGATTAATTCTCTAATGCACACGCTGCATACAATACATCCTCTTTCCTCCTAACCAAACTGCATGCCCCAGAGGATTCCAGTACTAAACACAAAAATGAAGGCTTAGGGCCCATGGGACAGGGTCTCCAGATTTTTTCATGATATTCTTTAAGTCTTACTGTTGAAGATCAAACCTAGATTAGCAGTACTCAACCTGTGGTTTGTGACCCATCTAGGGTCAAAGATCAAATATCCTTTATATTTATATTATAATTCATAACAGCAGCAAAATTACAGTTATGAAATAAAAACGAAATAATCTTATGGTTGGGCGGTCACCACAACATGAGGAACTGTATTGAAGGGTCACAGCATTTGGAAGGTTGAGAGCCCGTGACCTCACCCATGCTAGCCACGCCCCCTTCTACTGAACTATGTTCTTAGCCTTTCTAATACTTTAAATATTTCTGGTTTAATTTATAGTTTGAAGGGGCTTTTCTTTGAGACACGATCTCATGTAGCTAAGGCTATCCTCAGACTTTCATGTAGCTTGAATTCTTCTTGCTCCCATTGCCTTCACCTCCCTTGAGCTAGGATTACAGGCATATATGACAACATTTGGAGGTTGGTTTTGTTGTTGCCTTATTTTTTTTTTTTTTTTTTTAATTTTCAGATAGGCTTTCATTAAGTTGCCCAGGTTAGTCTTAAATGTTTTGTTTGCTTGCATGTTTGTTTATTGGAGACAGGGTTCTGTGTATCTCAGGTTGGTCTTGAACTTTCTATGTAATCAAAGGTGACCGTAAACTTCTTATCTTCCTGTTCCCCAATGTTGACATTGCAAACGTGCCCCACCATGCCTGGCTTTGTGACGTGTTGGGGACTGAATCTAGTGCTTCTTGTGTGCTAGAAAAAGCTGGCTATGAACTAGCTATGCTTGAACCTTGGTCCCCTTCCCCTAGCCTCGCATGCAGCTGCGATTACAGGTGTGCACTACCGTGGCCTCCCTCCTACCTCTTAATAGGTCCTGATGCACATCCATGGCAGGCACCCCACTCTACAGTGTGCATGGCCCACTTCCCAGAGGAGGGTGATGAAGAGGCAGCCCACGTTCAACATCCAGCTACCTTATATGTCCCTTCTCCCTCTCTCCCCCTCCTTTCCCTCCCTCATTCCCTCTGTCCTTTCCCTTCCCCTCTCTCCCTCTCCTTTCCCTCCCTCATTCCCTCTGTCCTTTCCCTCCAGGCCTTGCTCCATTAGTCTCTCCTATCTTCCTTCCTGCCTTCTCTCCCTTTCATTCTTTCTCTTTTGATTTTTTAGATCTCCGTCTTCTCTAGATCTCCCCAGTATCTTCTTTCCCTTTTCACTCCCACCATGCCTCGGCCCCTATTAGACAAGGAGGCTCTTGATGCTTCCCCCTGACTGTCTGTCTCCAGATGGTTGGTGTGGCTTGGGTATGCACCAGAGCCCCAGGGGGGAGCATCTAAGCACAGTGATGAGGCTGCGAGAGTTGTCTGCTCCTTAATGATGTAACAGCTTCAGCAGTGACCCCAAGTGCCTGTGTCTGCTGAAGGCTCAACCCCAGCTTATTGCCACATGAGGGTATCCCATCAATAAGTGGCAACATGTGGTCTGCGGGCCTCACAATGCACATGAGTGAGAGGAGAGACCATTGTGCAGGTGCAATGTTCTCAAGCAGAGGCCAGAGGTAACTTAGAAGGTTTACCTGGCCTCCAGAGTAGGTTTTCCCATATCACTGGGTTTCTTTGGGTCCTCGGACTGAAAACCCAAGAGGTACCCTGGATCCTCCTGTCTTGTCTTGCCTTTCTGTAAACCACAAAGTCTGAGAACATTCACTCTGAAATTGTCTGGCTTGACATATTATTTATAATTTTGGGGTCTTCTATTTACCAAGTGTCCTTTTCTTCCACCTGGTCTCACTGCCGTTCTCTCAAGATAAAATCAAATCTATGGGTTGATTTCCCTTGTGTTTCTGGATGGTTACTTTGGAAGCTAATGAATTTATAGAATAACAGGAGCTTTTGTAAGCTTGACGGAACCTTCTAGAACCAAATCCTAGATAGCATCCCTAGGAGATTCTGCCAAGGAATGTCACGGTGCAGTTTGCAGAGTTTATAGTGCATGTGAATAAAAAAAGGAGTCAGCCTGACCAAGGCATATAATTGTCTTTTAACTACAATCTAGGGCCCTAGGGATGTAGCTCAATTGGTAGAGTATTTGCCTAATATGCATGAGGCCTTGGGATTGACTTCCAGTACCACATAAACCAGGCATGGTGGACATGTCTATAATCCCAGCACTTGGAAAGAGGAGGCAGTGATATAAGGAATTCAAGGTCAGCCTCAGCTACAAGAGATTCTGTCTTTAAAAAGTATGTTATATTATTTTTGGGGCTAGGGTTGTGACTCGGTTGGCAAATGTCATGCATGAAGTCTTGGTTCCATCTTCAGCATTGTATGTAGTGGGTACGGTGATGCACACCTGTAATCCCAGAATCTAGGAAGTAGAGACAGGAGGATCAGACGTTTGTCATCAACATTGTTGACTACAGAGAAAGTTCTAAGCAAGCTTGGGCTAGATTAGACCCTATCTTAAAAAATAAAAAAATAAGATAAAAATAAAAGAAAGAAAAAGACCACAATTCAGAAGATGCTTCCTTTTTACAATCCACTCCACTCCACATTTTGTATTCAGTTTAAAATGAAATACAAAGAACACAAGTGTTTTATTGTTGAAGTTGACCATGATGGATATAGGAGAACCTTGCCTTTAATACAGAAGAGATGGGAGAGTTTTCACTTACATCACACTGAGGTGGGGGCTCCTATGACCTGAAAGTTGTACAGTCTTTTACTCAGACAACTTTTGGGGTGCATGGTTTTATCTCTGAGAAGAAGACACTTACCTGTTTAATTAAAAAAGAAAAAAGAAAAAAAATCTCTTTCAAGAATTTAGACAGAAGGTACTGAAAAATGTCTAGAAGCAAAAAAGGGAAAGGGTTAGAGGGATGGTTTAGAGGTTTAAAAGCATATATTGCTCTTACAGAGGTCCCAAGTTCAGTTCCTAGCATCTATGACAAGCAGCCTGTAACTTCTGTCACTCTCGCTCTAGGGGACCCAATGTCCTCTTCTAGACTCTAAGGACACCTGCACTCACTCACACAGGCCATATACTCCCCCTCCCACCCACATACGCATAGATAATAGTAAAAGAAATCTTTAAAATACATGTATATTACTATTTTCACCTCTGTGTATGTGAGAGGAGAAAGGAGAGAGGAGAGAGAGGGAGAGGGGGAGGGGAAGAGAGAGGGAGAGGGGGAGGGAGAGGGAGAGAGAGGAGAGGGAGAGGGAGAGGGGAGGGGGAGGGGGGAGGGGGAGGGGGAGGGGGAGGGGGAGGGGGGAGGGGAGAGAGGAGAGAGAGAGAGAGAGAGAGAGAGAGAGAGAGAGAGAGAGAGAGAGAGAGAGAGAGAGAGAGAGAGAGAGAGAGAGAGAGAGAGAGAGATGCTCTACATGGATCCTGGGCTGGCTTCAAGCTCACCACTCTATTTCTCTAACCTCCCATGTGCTGAGGTTACATTTGTGGATCGCAATGCTTTGTCCTTTTGCTTATTTAACTTTTAATTAATTTTTTTGTTTGTCTCTTAAGATAGGGTTTCATGTAGGCCAAAGTGCTCTGGAACCAGCTGTGTAGCTCAAGGTGGCCTGAGACTTCTGATCCTCCTGCCTTTACCTTCCAGGGATTACAGGTGAGCACCACCTAGCCTAAGACAGTTTTTTTCCTTCCTATGTGGTACTAGGGATTAAAGTAGCTTTGTGCTTGCAAGACAGGCACCACACCATGCAACCGTGTCCCCCGACTTACGATAATGCCATGCACTTGGTGGTATTTGTTAAAGCTCAGAAAATCAGGCAAAGATACATTAAAATATATTTAGTTTTCTTCAATTCTAGGTAGCAACTGCCTTAATTAATCCTAATATTTGAGAGGTGAAGTCAGGTGTCCACAGCCTTTCTCAGCTCCCTATTGAGTTCAAGGATAGCCTGGGTCTTAAAAAAACCTCACCTTAAAGAAGCAAAGCAAAGCAAAGCAAAACAAAATTTAAAACTTTTAACTGAATGAGGGATGAAGGAGCGGGCCTTTATTTGACCCTCGCTATCCTCTCTGTCTGCAGAAAATGTCCAGTCACCTGCATCATGTCACCTTGGGGAGCCAAAGTATGCCTCCTGCTGCCCCTGCTTAAGCTACCCCCTGGCGTTCCCCCTTGCTATACTTGTAGCGGGGCACTAGTGACAGTGACAGCCCAGTGTACAGTCTCACCATTGTCATTCTGTGTCTTCGTTCCATAGAATCTGTATGCCTTTTCTCCATAATATTTCCTGAACAAGATGTGGCCAAGCCACCTACTTGAATGGGTGGGCTGAGCTCTCTCTCCTGACATCAGCTAGCAGACTCCCCTCCCCTTCCTCCCGCCGCCCTGAAACCTGATCCAGCTGAAAAGCTGCTTGCTTGAAAACTTGGCGGCTCCCCAACTCTGGTGGCCCGGGATTGCCAGGCTGCAGCCTTACAAGGTGCGGACAGCAGTTGAAAAAGCAGGCTGCTTGGGACATGAGGTTGGCCGAGAGTGTGCAGGTTGGCAGTCAGGGGGACTCACCCTGAGTGGCTGCTCCGAGGCCCTCCCACCCTTGGGAAGCTTGCTATGCTGCTCCACATGCCTCAGGTGCTGTTGGCCATATTCCTTTCCATACTTCTGGCCCAGGCAGAAGGTAAGGAGTTTTGGCCGGGGAACGGGAATAGCAAGCCTGGGGGTGGGGGAGGCCTTAGGTCTCAAAGGGCTGAAGGAGAGGCCAGAACCACAGGAGGGTTGGAGGAATGTCTCATGACTATCTCATTGCTGATGAGCAAGAAGGCATTCTAAGGTATGAGGTCAAATTAGGTGCTTTGAGAAGATGAGATGAGCTTACATGAGTCCTCTACTGAGAAATGAACAGAGTGGCTGTCTATAGGATATACATAGGTAGATGCTGAGAGATGGTCCCCACTCCCTGACTTGCCTTCCAATGTATCAAAAGGAGCAGCTAGGGACCTGTGAGCTCATTCAATGCAATGTTTTCTTCTTATAGCGGGAGAATAATTCACTCAGGTTGCACAGCTTGTCAGCAGCAGAGTGCGAACCAGGACCACTTTAACAACTTTTTATTGCTTTTGCTGGTTCTGTTTTGGGTCCTGGGCCTTTCTCCTCCTCTAGGCTCCTCCAAGGCTCATCTCTAGTCATAGCAAACTTCCCTGCTCTTTCTACCCAACCCTCTCCTGTGTTTGGCTACATGGATTCTGGGTCCTTCCTTCTATTGCAGATCACATTCAGACCCACAGGAAGGTTCCTTCTTCACAGCTGTGTTGCGGCACCTTGGGAGGACAGTGAGAAGGATGCCACCAAGGGGTGGGACTATTGTAAAGCTAGCAATATGATGCTCTTTTCTGTAAGCTGTCATTGGGAGAAGCAGAGTAGATGGACCAGAAGCAAGTTTCATGTAGTAAGTGCTTTGGGTTGCCTTTCCTGAGCTGCTCTGCTCTTTCAGCTGACCTTGTTCGGAGGCCTGGCTACATTAGCCAGGCACCCCCAAACCTCCAGAAGTCCCCCACAAAAAACCCATAAGACAACCCCCTACAAGCCTCTCAGAATCTTAGGTAGTGGTGTGGAATCTGGTTTGAATCTCAGTTTCTCGGTCAGCAGTGTGTGCTATTTACCGTCCTGAGCCTCGGGGATTCATGTCTGTCTTGTTAGCTACTCAGGCAGGCTGTCTTGAGATTGAAATGGAAGACTTGTGCAGATACCATTCCATTATTCCAAAGAAAACTAAAAAAGCCATCACTTGAGGTTGGTGATATAGCTCTGTAGAGGCCCACCTAGCATACCATGCATGCACATAGTCCTGGCTTTAATCCCCAGAACCATATAGACAAGGAATGCAGGTATAAATCTGTAATCCCAGAATTTGGAAAGTAGAGGCAGGAGGATCAGAAAGTCATCCTTGGCCACGTGGCAAGGTATAGGTGAGCCTCAGCTATGTAAGATCCTGCCTGAAAAGCCAAACAAAACAAACTTAAAAGTAGTCTTTCGCTTCCCTCTGCTTCCTCTGTCCTTCTAGACGGGAGGGAAGAAGAACCTGCAAGAATGCCTTGTTGTCTGGTGACAAACTTAGGGGCAGGCTATGAGGACATAGCATTTTTTAAAAGTAGCCAGCCTTGTGGCTCCTGGTTTGCAAAGGACCAATCCACTCTACGATCCCACCTTCTTGACATCTGGGTCCTGGCCTTCTTTCTGGGCTGTGCCCTCCCCAGCCAATGCACGTCGCCTTTCATTTTCTCTAGTGAAATCCTTGTGTAGGATCCTCCAGAACCTTTGTATCGTTCCAGTATTAGTATGTATGCTGCCAGAGTGGGGCTTTTGGATGTCAGCTCCTGCTTTCTGAGTCACTACCACTGTTTTCCAGAGGGAAACGAAGAAACACTCACAATAGGGCTAGGGTTTCTTCTTTTTAAAGTTACATTTAATGTGTTATTATTATGAATTATTGTGTTGGTGTGTAGTCACACATATGCCCTGGCATGTATGTGGAGGCCAGAGGACAATTTGCAGAAGAAGCCTGGTCTCTGAGGTCATGAGGCTTCGTGGCAGGTGCCTTTACCCATTGAGCTGCCTTTATTCACCCCTTGCCCAGAGGATGACATTCTTTAACAGATTCTAAGCTGGGACAAGAGAACCAGGACTCTGGCTCCCACATTACACTGTTCTCCTTCCCAGCCAGCCAGAGGGCGGCCACCCAGGCCCACAACACCACCCAGCCTGCTCTGCTCAGGCTGTCAGATCACCTCCTGGCCAACTACAGGAAGGGTGTGCGACCTGTGTGGGACTGGAGGAAGCCTACGACTGTGTCCATTGATGTCATCATGTATGCCATCCTCAGTGTGGTAAGCTGCCTTCAACCTGTTTAGGGTGGGGGCTAGAAAAGCCACATGAAGCCAAATCACCTACTGGGCATTACAGTGGGCATGGAGGACTCTAGTGCCTCGGATCTGGTGTCATGGCTGGGGAGAGACTGAAGTTGCACCTGCACAGCTGTTCAGATCACAAACCTATGTGCACCCCCTCCTAGATTTGGTCACCTCCTGCCTTGCTGGAATCTGTCTCCCTACATCACCTATTCACCCTTAGTGTCTCACACAGGTCCCTGAGTAGCAGGTGTCGCTATATGGCATCAGTAGATAAAATGCCAACTAATAGATCAACTAACTAATCCATAACGAGAGTAATGTGGGACACACTGTCTGGCAGATGAAGCGAAGCATTGCATGGAGATGGACGAAAAGGCAATTGAAGAGCTGTTGGCTCTCTGCCTTGCAAAGGGAAGGTGGGAACGGACTTCACAGGCTGCTTAGGTCATATGGCACCCTCCTAATACAGGAGAGAATCACAACATTCAGAACATCTCTGGGAAAAAATAGCCAAAGGCAGGTTGGTGTACTGCTGCAGAGAGGGAGACCTACAATTAGATAGGAAGAGGAAAGTAATTACCTTCCTTATTCTGTGGTCTCTTAATTTTATAGCACAGCAGTCCATGCATGCATTAACATATATATATATAATATAAATATAATAGACAATGACAATAGAAAACATGCGTAATTTATATAACGTTAGTTTATTTTGCTTGTATGTTTTGTTGAGTTTTACCACATCCCTTGGCTGGCCTCAAGTTCACACCAATGTGTCTATGTCAGCCCCCTGAGGATTGGATTATAGGCATGTACCACCACACCACACTATATATCTTTGAACTTCAAAAGAAACTATTGCATTTCGTTCTAATTGTGTCCTCAGCAGTCAGTTCATCCCCTTCCCCAGTCCCCTACCACCTCCTGCTAGGTGGTGTGAGTGGGGCCACCTGTCAGCTTCGTTTCTTTTCCTAGGATGAGAAGAACCAGGTACTGACCACCTACATTTGGTACCGGCAGGTGAGCAGACCCCACCTCTTACCACCCCGCTTCCTGGGATGAGACTTCTCTACCAGGAAGGACACGTCCCTCTCATGGAGTCAGGCATCTCAGTGGCCACAGTGGCAGTCCAGAGACACTATAGATTGATAGAAGGAATCTGAATGTTTCCATCTCAGGGCTGGGGCAAATGGATGTGGGACATCCTCCCAACCCCTACTCCTAGTTTCTCAAATTCTTTGAAGCATCCTAGACAAGTGCTAACAAACTCTGGACAAAGGACAGTCTCTGGCCTCACTTCACTTTCATGTGAACGGCTTTAATTTCTAGGAAGTTCTTCTACGCTAAGTTGGATAATAGTCAAAATTGAGAGATAGAGATAGGAAGAAGCCATCCACCTAGCTCTCAGGGCTCTGCCCTAGTGCCACATGTTGTTAAGTTTTGACAGATGCAGGTCCCACTGATATACAGATGTCTCAGGCCTTGGCTGAGCTCTGGGGAGGGAGGTAAACCAGAGAGGCCTCACCCCAGAGGCGCTTTAGAAACAACAGCATACATAGGTCTCTGGAATCCTTTTCCACAGCCATGGCCATAATCTATCATTGGATACCCATATGGGACAGACAATGTAGTAGAAAAATACTGATCCCTGACAGGAAGCTCCATTTTTATCTCACTGAAGGACCTCTTAATTCAGAACACACCCTGTCTCGTGGGCATGGAGCCAAACAAGAACAGGCTGCATGCTTCCCCAGAAGAGGCCGCAGCAGTCTGTGCTGTTATTCATGCAGATGATGGTGAGCTGTAGAGATGGGGTCTCTTAGCAACCAGTGAGTGATGAGGGCCAATGCCCAGATTTCCCCTTGGCAGATGCCCACCTATTTATTGCCTGAGCATAAGGGGTAGAGATGTGTCTGATTTGCAGGTGCCCCTCACCAAAGAGAGGGAGCTGCCTATGAAAGTTTCTGCTTCTCCCACAGTTCTGGACTGATGAATTTCTGCAGTGGACTCCTGAGGACTTTGACAATATCACCAAATTGTCCATTCCCACAGACAGCGTCTGGGTCCCTGACATTCTCATCAATGAGTTGTGAGTCTAGGGGCTGGGAGGCTGGAAGGCTGGGGCTGGAGAAGGCAGGCACAGTGACAATTTCCTCTTTGCAGCCTCCAAATTGTTCCAGCCAGGCTTGCAGGCTATAGGTCAAGTTTACTCAAGCTCTCCTTTACCCAATATTCTCTTCTTTGATAACCTCCATCCCTTTCTTTTATACTGGTTGCTACAACTTTATACTTTTTAGCCCAGGGGCCTCCATCATAGGAACAGAAGCCAGCAAGTGATGTTACACTGTGTTCTAATAACGTAATGGAGACAGCTGCGTTTGTCAGAGGGGACCATTACATTTTGAAAGGAGTGGAACACTGATGGCAGTCAATGCTCCTGGTCACAAAAGAGATTGGGAGCCAAGGAACATGCTCAAGCCTCCCAAGCCACACATGTGCGGAACAGGCTACAATTGGCACCTCCAGTATGAAGTGGGTTCTATTAGCTTTTGTTCCCAGAAGCCCAACATGGTCCCATTGCCTGCTGCCAGCTAACTTTCTCCCCATCCTGCTGGTTCATCCAGGGTCCACCAACTGGACATCTGAGTTCAAAGGCAAGAAAATATGTGGAGGAAATACAGACAGGATGGAGGGAGACGGTGGCTGTGACTCAGTTGGTAGGGTATCTGGCTAGCATACAAAGTGCCTACATTTCATGTCTAGTGTCAGATAAACTCAATGTGGTGGCACTGGCCTATAGTCCCAGCACTTAGAAGGTGGAGGCAAGATTATCAGAAGTTCAAGCCCATTCCTGACTACATAGAAAGTTCAAGGCCAGCCTTGACTATATGAGACCTTATCTAAAACATTAATAATAATAAGGGGAGGTGCCAGAGGGATTATTACAGTATCATTTTCCTAAAGAAGGTCATGGAATTTGACTCCACCCTTGAACACCGTAAATGGCACAGATGACAAGTGTTCTAGAAATTTCTTTCTGCCCTTTATCCTAGCTTCTCATCTTTCAGGCAATCCCACAGAAGGATAAAGACAGAGACCCTGGGCTCAGTTTAACCTCATGCCTTGGGTCTGGGCTCAGTCAAAAGAATGGGCTGAACGTATTGTGTTTTCCCCGGGTTCCCCTAGTCTTACTTCTGATCTCTAGTCTCTTCTCTCCTGAGATGATTGCTCTTATTTCAGGGGCTTCTAGAAATGAGAATTAAATCAAAATCAGAATCAGGATGGAGCACATGATTCTTTTCGCCTATTAGACCACTGGCTGTTCTGAAGTCGCTTCTCTCTAGCATGGGGTGGGTGTGACAGCCTGGAGACAGTTAGGCTAACTCCCTACAGCCAGTGGCTTATAGACTCATGGATCCCTTCTCTGTCTTTAAGAGGTGGGTTGCTAGGGGAGTTAAAGCAACATCTTTTATCATTTGGAGAGCAACTTCCATAATAGTGGCTCAGAAAGCCAAGATTGATAACCCTGGAAAATTCAGGTCAGACAAAATGTCTGGATTATCTTGCTGTCCAGACCTTCCCTGAATTTTTTCAAAAGATCTTCAGCCTTCCAGGGCAAGGGTCTTCCTCTTCAACCCGCAAATTGATTCCTCTTCCCTGACCAGTGTGGACGTTGGAAAGTCTCCGAACATCCCTTATGTATACGTACATCATCAAGGTGAAGTCCAAAACTACAAACCCCTACAGGTGGTGACGGCCTGTAGCCTTGACATCTATAACTTCCCCTTTGATGTGCAGAACTGCTCTCTGACCTTCACCAGCTGGCTGCATACCAGTAAGTATGTGGGCTGGTGGGTGGGGCAGAAAGTGGGGCTCTCAAGTTCTTGGGGACAGGAACCCCTATAGGCGGAGTGTACTCAGAAGGCACCAATACCAGATAGATATTTATTAAAATATAAACCAACACTCACGGTACAGGTAACAGATTACAGTAGCACCTGAACAGGGACTGGAGTCTGGGATGGTGGACGAGTGATGGACGGACGATGGATTCCGATCCTCTCTCCAACAGCAAGAAACCAGGAAGAGAGCATTTCGTGTTCCAGAAGCCCCTTTTCAACGGGCTTTCCCCGCCCCCTTCAGGGGCCTGGGACCCTGGATAAGTGTCTTTTGACCTTATCAGCTGACACCTGAATCCCACAACAAACCCCCTCTGATGCACCCTCCCTTAGTCAAGACTACTTGCTTTTCTTCTCATCTCTTTCATTTGTCTGGTTCTCTGGGGCTCTGGGGCTCTGACCTAAAACCTTGCACATGCTAGGCAAGCACCTCACCAGGGGGCTGCTTGTCTTTTTAATGTCCATGAGCTTCTGCTTCTTATTCCTCCAGTGGGAGCCAATACCACCAGCCCACTGCCTCCCCTAGTTGATACAACAGTTACCATGAAGGTGTGAACCGGCTCCAAGGCGCTCAGCAAGGGACAATCCTTACCTAGTATCTCAAAGAGGACCTGGCAGGAAACGCATCTCAGACCCACCCACTCCTCTTCATCCCTTAATTAAGCCAACACCTCCTAACCAGGTGCCTTCATCCTCCTCCTACCTGGTCTTCCCCATGTACCACCTACTTTGTGGTTCATGCTCCCTACAGCAGCCAGTGAGCTCTTATTAAAATGCAAATCTGACCATGTCATTTAAACCCCTCAATGGCTTCCCAGCCATCCTGGGACCCGATCCAAATCCTTGACCTGATCCTGCCCACAGTGTACCACACCAGCTTCATCTGGTGTGTGCCAGCCCAGCTGCCTTCCTCTGGAGGCCTAGAGGTCCTGCCTGCTCTCTTTATCACAAGCTGTTCCCTCTTTTAGGCTGCCTACCCATGTACCTTCACTCAGTCCTCAAACCCCTCCATTCACCTGATTGTCCCCATAGGCCCCCAGACAAGCTATCTCCGGAGCACTTTTTTAAAACCCTGATTTTTCTTACTAACGTCATCACTTGACAATACTTGTTCAGTCTGTGTCTAATTTTCTCATGGATATAATTTCAGAGGAGTGGGAACATGGTTTCTGACCCACTCTTAGATTCTCCAGCACAGTATCTGGTCCTGAGAATTTTTGTTGCATGTGTAAGTGTCAGGTATACAGTGGAGGGCTGGGGCATGCGTACTGCCAGACTGTAGGAAGACACTCTCCTGCTCTCACCTATTCACTAATTAAACTTCAATTGTGAGGGCTGAAGAGACGACTCAGCAGTTAAGGGTACTTGTTGCCCTTCCAGGGCTCTGTTCCCAGCACCCATGTGATAGCTTACAACTGTAGTTCCATTTCCAGGGAATTCAATGCCTCTCCTTGCCTTCATAGCCACTGCACACACACAGCACACAAACACACATGCAGGGAAAAGCGTGCACACATATAAAAACTGTTTTTAATACAATATGACATGATAGAGTCTTCCATTTTCTTCTCTATGCATTCCATCCACATGTATGTGCATGCACACACGTGTGTTACCTATGGAAAGTACATATTGCATATACTATCATATACTGCTACTTGATGCTTTTTTTAATCAACAATGAATCCCTGACCTTTAAAAAATATTAGTATGTATGAGATCCTCCTTATGAATTTTAACTGCAATAGACTCATATAAGTGCATCATTGTTTATTAAATATTTTCTTCATGGATAGAGATTTAGGTAATTTTCTTTACTTTCTTTGATGAGAAACTGACAAAGAAACATAGAAGGCTGTCTGAAAGGTGTGTGTGTGTGTGTGTGTGTGTGTGTGTGTGTGTGTGAGAGAGAGAGAGAGAGAGAGAGAGAGAGAGAGAGAGAGAGAGAGCTTTTTAATGGATGCTTCCTGAGGTTCTTTGCACTGTGTCCTCACTATAGGCTTGTGAGACAGACAAAAAGTGTTCTATCACCTCACTTTGTATAGCTGAGGAAACCAACGATGAAGGTTTAAGGGCAGAGGTCTGTGGCCTGAAGAAGGTCTCTTGCATGCTGCCCATCCTATGCTTGAAGAGTCTATGCTTGAGATTCTGAAGCTTTTTTTTTTTTTTGCCTTTTGTCTTCCTTTAGTCCAAGACATCAACATATCCCTGTGGCGATCACCAGAAGAAGTGAGGTCAGACAAGACTGTCTTCATGAATCAGGGCGAGTGGGAGTTGCTGGGAGTGCTGACCCAGTTTCAGGAGTTCAGTATGGAAACCAGTAGCAGCTATGCAGAAATGAAGTTCTATGTGAGTGGGCATGGCTGTGGCTGGAGTCGTGACAAAAGCGACTAGCCCTCCACATTGTGGGTGGCATAAGGAGGCAAACTGGGAAGGACACAGTAGCCCTTTTGCCAACTCCAGGTTCATACACCTCCCATGCCACTTCAGCGAGGCAGATAGGAATGTAACTGAAGCATCCCATGTTTATCCTCAATGGTCACACACCTGGTGCCAGAGGAAGGAAATGGGTCTGTTACTCTCTTTTCCCAGGCAGTTCAGGCTGGGAGTTATGTAAGAGAAGGATCTGGGCAAGGGGGAGTGGTTCCTGGGTTCCTCTCTGCCCAGCCATCCCCCAAGATTCTCTCCTGGTCCCAGGTGGTCATTCGCCGGCGGCCTTTGTTCTATGCAGTCAGTCTCTTGCTACCCAGCATCTTCCTCATGGTCGTAGACATTGTGGGCTTTTGCCTGCCCCCAGACAGTGGTGAGAGAGTCTCCTTCAAGATCACACTCCTTCTGGGATACTCGGTCTTTCTCATCATTGTGTCGGACACACTGCCAGCAACAGCCATCGGCACTCCCCTCATTGGTAAGGCCTCCCCCAGACAAGAGTTCACCATGGTGAGGACCTATCTCCATCCTTAGTATGTCTCTTTCTCTGGCTCAGGTGTCTACTTTGTGGTGTGCATGGCTCTGCTGGTGATAAGCCTTGCTGAGACCATCTTCATTGTCCGGCTGGTACACAAGCAGGACCTACAGCGACCAGTACCGGCCTGGCTAAGGCACTTGGTCCTAGAGAACATAGCCTGGCTGCTCTGTCTAGGGGAGCAGCCCATGGTCCATAAGCCCCCAGCCACCTTCCAAGCCAACAAGACTGATGACTGCTCAGGTGAGAGAGAATAGGGACAGACTCACACATAGAGTCTGGAGGCTGTGACATGCTAGGGATGCAGGACAGAACCTGGAAACTGGGTACCAGATTGGTACCCAGGAGGATGCTTCATCCAAAGACATCAATCAGACTTTTTTTTTCTAAATACAGGATCTCACTATGTAGCCCTGATTGACCTGGAAATAAGCTATGCTGACCAGGCTGGCTCTCACAGAGATCTTTCCTATCTAGGCACTAACGGGGTTAAAGGCATGCACCACCAGACCAACAAGGCCCTTTTGCTTTGCTTTCAAAGCCTTCATCAGCCCAGGAGAATATTAAGGCGGGGGTCCTTAAGGCTGAGTCCCATGGTCTTAGAAGGGCTCAGAGGAGCTGTGCATGCCTTGAATTCCAGCACTTGGGAGACTCTGTAAGTTTGATGCTATCCAGTCTACATAGTGAGTTTCAGACCAGCCAGGATTGTATAGCAAAAGAGATAAAAAGACTGTAACACAACCAAGGAAGACACCCAAAGTTGACTCTGGCCTCCATACCCTGCCACTCTGCCACAGCATTAGGGTATTTTACTGGCTTCCCTTTCATATCAAGACTCTATTCTTCTTTCAGCCATGGGAAACCATTTCAGCCATGTTGGGGGACTCCAGGACTTGGAGAAGACCCCGAGGGCCAGAGGTAGCCCTCCCCCACCACCTAGAGAAGCCTCGCTGGCTGTGCGTGGGCTCCTGCAAGAGTTATCCTCCATCCGACACTTTCTGGAGAAGCGGGATGAGATGCGGGAAGTAGCTCGGGACTGGCTGAGAGTTGGGTATGTGCTGGACAGGCTGCTATTCCGAATCTACCTGCTGGCTGTGCTGGCCTACAGCATTACTCTGGTCACACTCTGGTCCATTTGGCATTATTCTTGAATGGACACAACCCAGCAGGGTATGTGGGGCTGATTAGACTAAAGATGGATTATTTTTCCTTAGGTTCTTTGTTCTGTTTCCAATACCAATTAGTCGGAGCAATCCCAAACTCGTATCCCTTAACCCCAAAACGTAGTGCTGAAGACCCACTCTGCCTCCTCCACTTCATCCCCAACTTCCCCACCATGACTTTAAAGCATGCTATTCTAGTTCAAGAGAAACCAAGTATCCTCTAATTTTACTCATCAACGCATCAGGCCTCAGTTTCCTTTCCAATACTTCCCTGATTAAAGCTCTTGGAACTTCTCATTTCCACAAAATTTGTTGTTTGATCAATGAAAAAAAAAATAACCCTCTAGCATAGGTGCCAAGACTTCTGCATTCATTTTATCTGGCCCCCTATGGCTCTCTCTTCAGCCCACTTGTGGTCACTTCCTTAGCACTCAGCTTTATCAGCCAGTGGGGGTCAGGAGTTAATAAAACACAGTGATGTCTTATCCTCTGTCCATGACTATTTTATTCAGCTTTGGGAAAAGGCTGGATGGTGGAAATTACCTGTAGTTTCAGTCGACAGATGCTTTCTGGACCAGGGAAGTAGGGGGAGTCATGACAGCCGTCACGGTAAAACAAAAGGAGGTGGGTCAGTTTGAAGGTCAAGACTGGACATTTATCAAATGAGAGGAAAGAGGAAGGGTTTCTGCAACCCACTGGGAAAATGTTGGAAGGATCCATGTAGCCGACTCTTCTGGATCCACGGTCTCTAGGGAGCAAGCTTTTACACTGCAGCAGAATACTGCCGGGGAGATCAGACTTCAGCACCACGGCCAGCAGCCTCCCGCTTGGTGCTTGGGAGTCTCTGAGAGCCAGTTCCTCTGAGAACTCTTAGTAGTTGGGACTGGCACCCCTAACCAGGAAGTAGACTTGCAGGGAGGCAGAGCTGGGACAATGTTCATGGACATAATTTATCCTGGTCACCTGTCCTAGACATAAGGGCTAAGACCAGCTAAGGAACCAACTCCACTCCACCCACAACAGGCATCTAGGGAAGGAATATTCTTAGTGTCTTAGTCTCAGGACTGCATGGCTCTCTCTTACACTTTAGCTTCTTCCTTATAGCTCTATCTTGAGTTGCTTGACGCTCAAAATAAAGAAGGTAAATGGGGTCTAGACAACAAGGGACCAGGCTATAGGGACAGGACTCACTAAAAAAAAAAAAAAATGTCTGGGATGAGATCAAACAGCTTCATTACCTCTTAAGCTGCTCCAAGGCAATAAGAGAGTCAATACAGACATCGGAAAGTGTATGTTCTCAAACCCCCAAACTCTGCAATTTTAGTTCATAAGCCACCACCTGGGAGGCTGAGCAGAGGGCGGAAATCTGGGACCTTGGTTTTGTTACATCTGAAGGAGCCCAAAGCTGAAGAAAACTCACCTACCTGGCTTACCTTTTGATATCTACCTCCCAGGATCCCCACCACACAGAGAAAGGTCCTGGATTCTAACTAGCTGATAGCTCCTCGGGTGAATTGGGATTGGGGTCTCACTGCCACCTCTACCCCAGACACATCGGCTTTTGATATGACTTCAGAATTTCACCCCCATTTTTATTTTGTTTGTGTGAGGATCAGACTCGGTTTGTGAGCAGGAAAGTGTGGAACCCAGAGTTGCCTTTGACTGATCAAGACTGGGCAAGAGGTAGGATCAGCTCATATTTGGAAAAGGCCCTGCAATTCCTCATTTGGAGCCTGTTTTAGATTCAAAATCTGTCCCACCTACTAAGACTTCTGGGCCTAGTCACACACTCTCAGAAGGTTCTCATGTCCCAGGCCACAAGGATAGAAAGATGGACAGTGAATGTACCACTGGCCATTAAGTGGGGGAGCTATTGACAAAGTGTTCAACCAGAGAGCTAGTAAGACACTCATCAGCCTATTGATTCCCCATCTCCCCTCTCACCCTTCATTCGTAATCAATAGGGCGACAGAGCCCAGTACTGAGGTGGCCAATTAACCACCTCAGGAATGAGCTGCTGCATGTAACATCTTCTGGTCCACTGGCCACATCCAATAGGAGCATTGATCTGACATCTGCTTCCCAGGGATGGGAAACTGAGGCCCGGCACTGGAGAACATCTTGAGTGTACCAGCTTCTCTGCATCAGTGCAAATCTTGGACTGTGCTGTAGGAGGTCCTTACTGTATTTGGGGACACCTCCAGTCACTTGCTTACTCCCTTCCTTTTCTGACTAAAGCTCAGGCTGAGGCAGTCCAAAGAGGCTAGGCTGGGCCTCCAGTCCCCAATGTGCCCACTAAAGAGACAAGTAAAGCCAGGAATGGTGGCTTACACCTGTACTCCCAGCACTTGGGAGGGTGAGGCAGAAAAATTACTGTTAGTTCAAGGTCAGCCTGGCATATATAATTAGATCCAGGTCAGCCTGATTGACAGCAAGGCCCTGTTGAGAGAGGGTGGTGACGTTTATCAGTGTAGAGAGTGTGCAATGTAGTCATATTGGGATAAATCAGATAAGAGGGTCCAGTGACCCTAAGTTCAGGTTCGAGGTACTGAAATGAGCTTTAGAGTAAGTGAAAAATTTGTGGCAAGTGGCAGGAGGTGTGAATAATTAACCAATCTTCGTCTAGATAAGGACCTGCCTATATCCACCCATGATTCTCTCATCTGCAAGGTGGCTCCAAGAGGTCCTTTGCTTGAGGAGTCAAGGTGGCTTTCAGCAAATAATGTCTCCTACCCTAGAGTTGTCCTCATCTAGGGTGGGGGCAGATTGAATAAGAAGACAAGTTAGTCAGACCCTCGAGTGACTGCATACAGACCCACAAAGGAAAGCTGCAGGCAGAGTGAGGGAGAGAACCAACCTTTTCTGCTCATGGCTAGCTGTGAGCAATCAAGGCATTTTAACACACTCTAGCTTCCTCAGACTTGCCTTAGTTTACATGGTCCTACTGCCTCTGACCCTGTCCTATGCAAAGGGCTAGGCTTCAGGTCTCCATGCCCTCCAGACACTTCCTCAGCTCACCTCCCAAATGCTCATCGGCCTTTCCCCACCCACCTAAAACACCAGTCTCCCCCCACCGCAAACACCATCAGAGACAGTACAAGTGCACCACAGCCCTGCAAGCCGTGCTACTCTCCAAGTCTGCAGCTCCGGCTGCTAGGAGATTGCCACTGGCTCTTAGGAAGGAAGTTGCTTCCTGTCCTGATGTTGGCCACCTGTGTTCAATGACCTCAAAGGTGTGCCCTAGAGTGGACACCTGGCAGCTTTCAGGAGAGCTGGGACAAGGAGGCCGAGCATAGCAGCCAGTGAAGGGGGCTGGGAATGATTCACAGAACTGGGGGTTCCCAAGGCTAGCTTAGAGGAAAAGTTTCCTAGTGATGGGAGGAGGGGGGTGCAGCTCGGTCTTCGCCAGCCAGCTTCTCCTCCCCCCCCTTCCTCCCTCAGCCTCTGAATCAATACATTCTGAATCTAATCTAATAACAGAGATTTAACGAGGGGATAATGCGCGTGGAGCCGCCAGGCGCTTTGTCTCTTCTTTCAGGAGGCAGCTGGGGCCCATTATCTGGGGACAATGCCCCATGCTAATCACTCCCTCTGCCTCCCTCCACATGTTTGGGGGAGGGGGATGTTGGACAAGAAGGGGCAGGCTCCTCTGACTGCACCGGAGGCACTCACACTGGTCCAGCCCACCCCACACAATTGCCTTGGCCTAACACCAACTCCTTAGCCTTCTCTCCCAGCCACACTGGGTACCCTGACCTGTGAGAGGTGGAGGGCACAAACAGGGCAAGCTCAGGGCTCTAACTAGGCATCAGCTGGGACTTGGGTGGGTTTTTTGTCTTTCCATTTTTCTAATTTAGTCCTCTGTAATTTAAGCTATTCCACCGAGGCTGGTGATGGCCAGCCCTGAGTGTTATGGTGTCATGGTTAGAGAATTCAACCCTAGTTTTAGGAAATAAGAATACCCCATCCTGAAATAGAAGCCTGGCTTGGCCCCCCTCCCTCCCTCCCTCCTTCTCTCTCTCTCCCTCCCCTCCACTTTCTCTCATCTGTAAGTGTGGAGGTTAGACTGGAGGAAGAACTTCCTGACAAGGCCAATGCTAACATTGATTGTTAAATCAGGAGTCTGAAAAAAAAAAATCAAATTGCATCTCTGTTTCCTAGGACCCTTTCCAACAGGGACTTTTAGCTCTGTAGCTTGGGAGAGCTTCCATTTCCTACTGGAGCTTTTAGGAGGAGAGAGCCCAGAGTTGTACTTGGACTTTCCAGTGCTTTCTGAAACAGGTTTACTGAGAACAACGTGAGCGTGTTGTGGAGTGTCAGACCCCACGTGTAAAATCGTCCACACCTGGGTCTCCTTGTGTGTCTACCTACTCATCTGTGAAGTAGGGCTCACACATTTCCCATATCATAGGTCTTAGGAGTTCTGTGAGTCCAGTGAAAATATGTTCTGGGAACCTACGAGGCTCTAGGACAGCTGCTCAGTATATGCTGGCCCTTGATTGGCTCAGGTCATATTTATTTAGAAACAGTGAGAACTGGTCCTGGTAAGTGGTGGATGGGGACCTCTGTCCTGCTGGCCCCATATTAAGGACAGGTCTAGGCCTGGAGAGATGGCTTAGCAGTTGGGAGTACTGACTGCTCTTCCAGAGGACCGGGGTTCAATTCCCAGCACCCACACAGCAGCTCACAACTGCCTGTAACTCCAGTTCCAGGGGATCTGATACCTTCACATCACTGCAGATAATAAAGTTGAATTGGACAAAAAGGATGGGCTGAGCCAAATGAGCTGGGCACCTACCTTAAGGCCAGGGAACTAAAGAGGCTGCCTGTGCCATGCTGCATCCAAAACACTGATGTCCTTTATGCCCCTTTATGTCTCATACTCACTTACTTTTCCTAACAGAGTTTCTCCATGAAACTTCAGCTTTGAGCTGTGAGAGCCTTGCACACTCTAGGATCCCATGCTGAGCCTCGGCAGGTCTCCCATGCAGTCTTCCACTGGTGTACCTTTGTAATGAGCTCTAAATCGATAGAAAAAAGACCTTTGTGAGGTTAGCATGCGGGGCTTACAAAATCCCAGGAACTCGCTTCCCTGAAGTTAGAAGAAATTCCCCAACTAAGGATTCAGAAAGAAATATCCAGCAAGACGCCAATATTTGACCAACTGCAGCCACAACGTCTAGATTCTGTCCACCAGGTGGCAGCAAAGCCCAGAAATTCTATGGAAAGTTAAGCACAAAGCGTTCTCCTGCCCCCCTCCCTGCTGTGACTCCCAAATAAAGACCCCTATGCCTCACCAGCGATGTCTGCAGCCCCTTTCATCGGCACCAGCCCTATCCTTTGGGCCAGCAATATGGACAGCGTTCCTGAGCTCTGAGTATTCAGGCGGAGGCAGCTATACCAAGTGCTCTGTCACAGATGTGCCCATGCTGAGCCCTGTGCGCTGAGGCTCCTGCCTAGGCTCTGACCATGCTCATTCTCTCGTCCACAAAGCTGGCTCTTTTACTTAGTTCTCTTTCTTCCCATACACGTGACGAAGACGTGAGTGGCTGATGGTGCAGAACACTTTTTTTCCCCAAAGCTCTCTGAGCTTATGCCCTCGGAAGACTCTGTTTCCTTCTTCTGCCTACTTCTAGCCCCTGGTACACAGGCTTAGAACTTCTGCTCATCAGCCTGGGAGAAAGGGGCTGGATAGGAGTGATGGGCAAGTACTAGGAACAGCTCAGAGGGTAGACAGACAGGACACGTGTCTGGGAGACACTTATTTACCCCAGGCTTGGCTCAAGGAAGGATTGAGAAAGATAGAGCTGTCCTAAGCAGGACGTTCAAGAATCCATTCCTTCACTTACCAGGACAACATATACAATGTCCACTGTGCGGATACTGCTATGCCCTCCAATCATGCCCCACCCCCCCGCAGCAAATCATCAACCTACTGCACCTGTGCATAGTCAGTCCTTGTGAGAACTGAAGTTCCCTGAAAAGGCCACATCTGTGTTGAGAATTTTACATATTAATTGACCAATTAGAACATCCATGAATGTGGAGACTTGGAATGTTGCTGATCCAGGGCTAAAATTACCACGGGCTATCTTTAATACCCATCGGTAGGCACTGATCACCCATGTCTGTATCTAACCTAACAACAGCCTTCTTACTAGCAGGTGAAACCGCTGGAATACCTTACCAGACCACACACGGGCTTCCAGTACCCAAAGCTGAGCCTGTCATGAGATCACGCAGTACCTTAGCCCTATCGCAGAGACTTTCCTGCTTTACTATACCCCACATCCGGCATCTCCCACAGTGTAGTTGGGAAGAGGCATCGCCCTGTGTCTGTCACTATTTCCATGGTGGAGCAGGGTCATTCAGGACAAACCGGATCCATGTTGCTGGCCACAGCCTCTCATATGTGACTCAGAGTAAGCCATCTATTTCCACTGGAACAAAACTGGTTTTTTGTTGTTGTGGGTGTTGTTGTTTTGTGGGAGGGGATTCATTTGTTTGTGAAGTCTAACATGGACCCACAGGGCAGAGTGCCTTCCGGAAGATCTAGGAAAGAATTGGTCTCTTAGCCTTTCCCAGACTGGGGCCACCTGTGCTGACTGCAGGGAATTCTTTCCCACCTTCCAACCTTCCAAGCCAAACTCTAAATATCTTATCTCAGTTTGATATTGACAGTCATCTCCCCCAGCTCTCCTCTTCTCTCTCTCTCTCTCTCTCTCTCTGTCTTTCCCTTCCGGAGCTTCTGTTTCTCAAGTCATCTTAGTGAAAAGGTTTGATCATGTGCATGCATCTGCTTCTGCAGGGGAGCGTGTGTGTGTGTGTGTGTGTGTGTGTGTGTGTGTGTGTGTGTGAATGAGTGTGTATATGTGTGAGTGTGTGCAAGTGTGTGTATGTGCATGTGTGTGAGAGTGTGTGTGAATGAGTGTGTGTATATGTGTGAGTGTGTGCAAGTGTGTGTATGTGTGTGCGCGCAGGTACCTGAAGAAGTCAGAGGCATCAGATGCTCCTGGTGCTAGAGTTTCAGGCGATTTTAAGCTGCTGAATGTAGGTCTGAGAACCAAACTCAGGTCCCTCCCTCAGTTATAGCAGAAAGTGCTTTTAATCACTGAACCCTCTCTCTAGCCCCGACATGTCATTCTTTTTTTTCTTCCGTGTATGTGTGTGTGTACGCGCGCGCAAATATATGTTCAGAGGCCAGGGGTCAACACTGGGTATCTTCCTTAGTTCTCCCTGAACCTGGATCTCACTGATTTGGCTAGGTTACTGGCCAGCAAGGCCCATGGCTCTCCTCTGCTTCTGCCTTCCTCCAGCATTAGGGTTACATGCCCATGACATTAAACTTTTATGTGAGGGCCTGGGATTTGAACTCAGATCCTCATACTTGCATATTCAGCACTTTGTGGACCATGCCGTCTTCTGGACCCTCTTTCACACAGATCACTGTGGCTATAGACTGCTCACATTGACTACCTAGAAGCTACCAATCCTGAGAAGTCTTGACTCAGCACTGGGCAAAGACCTGCCATTTCAGTGTGTCACAACTCCAAACTTTAGAGGTCAGGAGGTAAACATCTTTGGTGGGGTCATCATTCCTACCCTGAGATCTTAGACAATCTTCCTTGTGCCTCCATCTTCCTGTTTATAAAAATCAACATAATAAAGCACTCATCTTAGATTGTTGTGAGAATTTAGTAGATGATGGCTAAGTACCACTCATGGTTTAGGGTTTTTTTGTTTTTTTGTAAATCTATTATTTGCTTCCAGCACAGGAGAGTTGTGAAGTGGGTACCATAACCACACTGTGTTAACACAGAGAAATCATGCAAACATCAGGCAACATGTGTGGTCACATGATAAATATGGCTCAGCTCTATAAGTCCAGGAGAAGTGAATAGGAAAGCAGGCTAAAGGCCAGGTTGCCAATGTGGCAAGAAATAGGGGACCCGGCTTGTCTTTATCCATCTCCTCTCACCCACAGGACAGCTTCCTGAGCTAGAAGTCCTATCTGGAAAGGGACTCAGACTCACTCCCAGCAGACCTTTAGAGATGCCAACTACGTCCTGGTCCAGCTTCTCTGCCTAAGACAGTGGATACAGGCAATGGTGGTGACTTCAAAAGGACCTTCCAGCCCAGATCCAGAGAATGATGCCATTCCCTCTGGGTGATACTTCACTAGGGGTTCAGGCTCCACGAGTGCCCCGCCCCTTTCTCTTGGCTGATGTGTTCATGTTCATTTTGCTTCTGAGACCTACTCTTGGCAATGAGACTCAAACCCCCCCAAGCATCAGGCTGACAGTTCTCACAGGGGTCACTCTGCTGTGCTATAACTGAGTATACACATGTGGTAATATGTTATATATTTAGTAAGACTAGTCTGGAATATCAGAGAATAGATACAACTATAGTCAATCCAGGAAATTCAGAGAGTGGCAACTCACACCTTTAATCCCATAAATCAGAGACAGAGATTTTCCTGTGTTTCTGTGAGTTCAAGGCCTAACTACTAAATAGTAGTATCTCATACCTTTAATCTTAACCTGAACATGAAACAACTGGATGAAGATGGTATTTAAGGCAAGTTTAGGAAGACAGATTATTCAGTAGAAGCAACAAGAAGGGAGGCTGAAGAAGCTGGAAGATAGTTGGATGAGATTTGACTGTGGTCTGTTTCCGCTCTCTGATATTCCAGCCCCCCCACTTGCCCCCTGATATCTGACTCTGAGTTTTATTTAATACAACCAGAATTCGTTCAACACTTGATGTCCAATTTTGGGGCACAAATTCCCAAAAAAGCTGCTTGCTGGCCAGAGCAACATGTGGTCAGAGGAGTAATTACCAGCTGACTAGGCTTTCTGTTCTGAGTTAGCCTCCAGTCTTAGGCAGACTGGCCACACATGTTTCCATTTCACTTTCATCTGGGTTTTTCAGACAGTGGCCCCTTTCTCCTGGTGGGTTGCAGGTTTTTTTTTCTCCTTTTTGACCCCTTCTTGGGCTGCTATCACACTAGGTAGCTGCTCCACTTTACAGTTATTTGAATCATCACTGACAACTAGATTGGTGAGTATATCAGATTTTTTTTTTTAAAGGGGAATTTGTTTAAGGTAATGGAGGGTGCTTGGTCTTTCTGTGATCTTAATTTAGACTTGATATTGGAACCAGTAAAGGAAAAGATAAACAAGGTAGATGGGACTGTCATAATGTTTATCATACTGTTTATTATGAATATTTTTGTTTGGTTTCTGTTTTATAATTTTAGAAGTCAATTAATGTGAATGCCAAGAAGAAAGTCTTTAAAAAGTCTGTTAAGTAAGAACACAAAGATATTCAAACCCAAGCAGAGGAATATAAGGAGCAAATCTCAGCAATGTCTTCTAAGATTACACAAAAACAGCCTAAGGTTACCAAACAGCCAACATTAATATATCCAGTAACCTTAAAAAATTGCAAAATGATAAAAATAGTACACAAGTTAGTTGGACTCCGGTACAAATATTAGAATTAAGAAGAGTCAAGGAAGCAATTGTGACATTTGGTATGCATTCACCATTTGTAAAACAAATGCTAAACAGCTGGTCATCATGTAACTGGATCACCCCTAAGGACCGTTTAGATATAGTTACTGCTGTTTTGGAGGTTGGACCACTTTTACAGTAGAAAACATGGAGGAAGGAAGAAGCTAAAACAATAAAATGAAGAAAAGCCAGAAGCATAGAAGTCTCCCAAGACCAACTTCAGGGGGAAAGGCAAACATTATACAATGAGCATACCCTGGATTTATGCCATATGGTAGCATTAAATGCAGGGGATTGGATTGAAGGAATAAAAAAGAAAACTGAATCCTTCACAAAAGTAATTTAAAGCCCAAATAAACTTTTACAGACTTTTTGCAGAGATTAACTGTATCAGCAAATAGAATGGTACTGGATTCAGAAGCCAGGCAAATAATAATTGAATGTCTGGCTTTTCAGAATGCTAATTCATAATGTAAAGGAATAATTAGACTGTTAAAAGCAGGAGGATTGGATTTGTGAGAAAATTAATCTAGAGCCTTATGACTGTGATGATAATGGGTAGGAGAGGTTGTTTATAGAGGTATATGAAAAAGTAAAAATGTTAAATGTTACAATTGTAAAAGGCAAGGTCACTTAAAAAGAGATTGTAAACAAGGCATTCCCAAACCTCTTAACATAGTCACCAACTCTCAGTATGCAGAAAGAGTTGTTTCACATATTGAAATGGCTGATTTTATTAATGATGAGTCAGAATTAACTTCATTATTTATTCTGTTACAAGAAATAATCGGGACTAGGAATGATCTCTTCTATATAACACACATTTGATCTCATATGGATCTGCCAGCTCCTTTAGCATAAGGTAATGATGAAATTGATAAACCATTAATAGGAAATGTACTAGAGGCCTCAGAGTTTCATAAAAAATTTACATCAATAGCAAAGGATTAAAGAAATATTTCTCTGTCACTTGGCAACAAGCCGAAGAAATTGTAAAAAGGTGTTCCACCTGTTCCTTCTATAATCAAACTCCATTGCCAGCAGGAAGTAATCCTAAAGGTACACATAGAAATGAAATCTGGCAGATGGATATATTTCATATTTTAGAATTTGGAAAATTAAGATATGTACATCATACAATAGATATGTTCTCAGGATTTCAATGAGCAAAACTTAGAATTCAGAAAATACTGATTCTGTAATCACACATTTGCTAGAAGTTATGACCATCCTGGGAATACTTGTACAAATTAAAACTGACAATGCTCTGGCATATGTCTCTAGTAAAATGAAACAATTTTTTGCTTATTATAATATAAATCATAGTACAGGCATACCACACAATTTTTCAGGGCAAACAGTCATAGATAGGTCAAATTGAATTCTAAAGGATATGCTAAATAAGCAAAAAGGAATAACAAAGATCCCTAGAAATAGATTACATAATGCTTTATTAACTTTGAATTTTCTCAGTACTTGTGAAAAAGGAACAATAGCTGCTGAAAGGCATTGGATTATAGAAAAAACAGCTGAACTAAATCAGCCTGCTTACTTCAAAGATGTATTGACTTCATAATGGAAGCCAGGATATGTGCTATGTTGGAGAAGGGATTTTGCTTTTGTTTCCACCAGTGAAGAAAAGTTATGGATACCATCAAAATTAATAAAGACTTGATTTGAATTAGCAAAATTTTATGAAAGTAAGAATTGATGGCTCATCCACCCATACTACATATTACAATTTTTTAAGTTGTAAGAAAGACAAAGGGCTGGGGCAGGTTTTTGTTTTTGTCTTTACATAAAACTAGAAATACCCATCTTTAAGAAGTTAAAAGACCTTGGACATCTAGACGTCTACAGCAGAAGGGAGGCAATCCAGAAAAAATTGCGAGCAAAGGAATATCAGACCTATTGTTACCAGTATACTTTACAGGTTAAAATCTCATTGTTTAACCTCTATATGTTTTATTTGTAAGAGAAGTTGAAGTCCCAGTTTAATTATAATTTAAAGCTGACTTTAGAGTTGGAGTGTGGCTCTCTCCTTCTTTAAACCCAAGCATAGTTGTTAGAGAAAAATGCAAAATCTCTGTACCATATTAGAAGAGCCACCTGATATGGGACAGAAGCATAACAAAAAATAAGGGACTATTCTATTGTTACTAATCCTATGTTCAATAAATACTTATATTAAAATCTGTAAGATTTTGTATGTATATATTAAACTTTTTGTCATGATATTGATGTTCATATAGAATAGTAATTTAAAAGGCTCTATTTAGCTTCCTATATGTTGTGTTGGGTTTTGATCTCATTGTGAACTTGGAGTATCCAAAAGGAAAATGGGTCCCCACAACAATTATTTCACATGGACTATGACAAAGCCAGTAGGTTGACAAACATCAACCAAAAATCAGATTTGGACTGCAAGCTACTCAGAACAATTTTGAGGTAGCCAGATGAGATGAACCAGCCTTATAGACTACTCTAGCCAGGACTTGAGACAAGCCCTGCACTTTTCCCTTATGCAGAGACTGGACAACAAATGACACAGCTACTTATTTCAGGACTTGAGAATTAACAAAACTTTTCTTTTTAGGATCCCCTAAAGATGCCGTTGTCCTAAGACAGCAGAAAGTAAATTTAAGAACACAGCATCCATATTCTCAAGAGGTGGGGTGGGTGGGTTTTGGTCTTTCAATGGGTTATAGAAGATTGTCATTGTTTAGAGTAACAGGTTAAAAATTGTTGATAGTTATGGCTAGAAAAAAGCTAAACAAGAGAGATTAGATTCAGGGTTCTTGTTTAAAAAAACAAGAAAAGAAAAAAAGGGATACAGATATGATAGGATATTAGGATGTTAGACTCTTGAATCTACTTTAAAAAAGCAATTACTAGCTTTAAATACTTTACATTGAATTGGATTTTTTGTATATTGTATACAAATTGTGTATATTGATATAAAGTTGACATTAATTTTGTAACTGTACATATATCTCTGTGCTTGTTCAAGGTACTGTACCTAAACAGTTCATCCAACAATGTAACACAAATTGCTAGTCCCTGAAAGCTATTACTACCAACTAATTAGGATATAAATAAATGCAAGTTAGTAGTTAGACATTACATTCAAACTTATAGTCATTAGATATGTCTTCAAGATCAAACAGATATATTTTAGATGAACAGGTTTTCTTCAAATACTTCAGAGATCCATATAATACGGCATTTAAGATATCATAGGTTCTTATTATTTTTATGACAATGAGACATATGTGCTTTTGGCAGCACCAATCTACTTCAGAGAAGATTATGGACATCAGAGAAACTCCAAAAGTTAGCCACTGGGCAAGAAAGTACTTTTGCCTTGACTGCTGACAGTATGATGTTCAAAATGGACAAGCAGGAGACACACAAAAAAGGGAACTGCCAAACCTTGCCAAGATAAGGTAGAAAGGTCTTTGAGAATATCCTGCTTCACAGAGAAGTCTGTAAGACATGTTAGGTCTATAGACCAAAGATGGATGCTTCAATGATACAGAAGAACCTTGGGTGACTGTCCAGGCAGCCAGATGTTTCACTTCTTACATTTTTTTGGAACTTTCTTACTTGCCCATGCTGTTTGCTTAGCTAATATTATTTTCTTCTTGGGTATCAGAGGGAGTTGAGGATGAGATAGTTATAGCTTTCTAGTGGCAGTTTTAGAAAAGAAACTCGCTTAGAAGTTAAAGTATATAAGTTTGAGAGACATCAAAATATAGTTTTTAGTTAGTAATATAAAGTTAGATAGAAAGTGAACTAGGTACAATCCTTTGGACTCATCAAAATAGAATAAATACTGGAATATCTTCTTTGAATTGTCAATTGTTAACAGACTGGACATTACTCATATAATTACTATTTGTATATATTGTATATAATTATTGTACCTATTATATATGGTTTTTCTTATGTTAGTTATAACCTTTTTATTTTTGACACAAAAGGGGATATGTGGTTATATGTTATATATTTAATAAAAAAAGTCTGGAATATCAGAGAACAGATCCACCATAGTCAATCCAGGAGGGTCAGAGAGTGGTAACTCAGGCCTTTAATCCCAGTAGGGGAAAGAACAGGAGTGGTCTATGCCTTTAAACCCATCTCTTTCCGTGTTTCTGTGAGTTCAAGGCCTAACTACCAAATAGTAGTAACTCACACCTTTAATCTTAACCTGCATGTATTTAAGGCAGGCGTAGAAAGACAGATTACTCAGTAGAAGTGACCAGGAGTGAGGCTGAGGAAGCTGGAAGTTACCTGGGTGAGATTTGACTGTGGTCTGTTTCCTCTCTCTGATATTCCAGCTTCCCCCCTTCCCTGATATCTGGCTCTGAGTTTCGTTTAATACAACTAGAATTTGCACAACACACAGAGCATAGGCTTCACTGTTTTTTACCCAAAGAGGTATCCAGAGCTGAGCACTGTGCCTAGCATGTGTTCCTGGCTCAATACTGTCCAATTAACAAAGGAATGTGGCTCCGATTGGAGTTCTTTTCTGTTAAGATGACCATAAAACCTTGGCCTTTATGTCCTGGAAAAAAAAATCACTGCACACACAGCATGCCATTAAGTGGGGTCATCTGGGGCAAGTGAGATGCACCTGCTGCCTTTGGCTCTCTCCAGCCCTTTCAGCAGCTGCAGCCCCAGAGTCAAGAGAACCTACAGTTTCTTCCACTGATCTCTTCTCCCCAAGTCAAGGCCCAAGTCAAGAGAAATCAGGCTAGTGGCTGGGTAACCTCCCTCTTCACCCAGGGCAGGCAGGGTCATGGCTTCCCTCCTGACACAGACTGGGGAATCAGAAGGGTCACTGGTTAAATGCTGCATGATTTAGCAGAGCTCAGAGGGGAGACTGGCGATCACAAGACCTCCCCTCCCCCAGGAAGAAGGATGGATTGACTCTGGTGTAGGAAGCAGTCCCAGTGGGCTGTGTGTGGGGGCTACCACTCACAGGAAGGGCATGGTTCTGCCAACCTCCTCTACCTTTTCTGACAGATGATCTTCTAGGTGAGGAGAGGCATAGTGGGTGTGATTTGAAGAGGGTATTGCCAGCAGAGAGACTCTCACTGTGGGGCTGAGAATTGACTCAGCAGGACTAGCTTGACAAAAGCACCCTGATAAACGTTTATTTTAAAGACCTATTTTCTATGTGGGGCATGATGGCACATCCCCTAATCTCAGCATTTGGGAGGCAAAGGCAGGGAGATACCTATGAATTCAAGGCCAGCCTGTCTATATAGTGAGTCCTATACCAACCAGAGCTACATAGTGAGACCTTCTCTAAAAAGTCTGTTCTCCAATAATACTTCAGTAATGTGTGAGGAAGGAATCTATAAGCTCTCCCAGAAAATGTGCTTTGTTTCCCAGCCTCATAACATCTCCTTTGGGCTCCCCAGGTTGGGAGTGGAGTAGAAATCACCCTGTAGTCTGGAAGAGAGACAAGTAGCATCCTCCCACCCTATCTCCAGTCCTAGAGATCAGAAATGGGAAGACATGACGATCTGCTGTGGTGTGTACTGGGTCTTGCACTCTGCCCCACCCTCCTAGCATGCACCCGACACCCCAACTTTACAGGGCATCTGTGTTGGTTCACACAGGTTGTACGCTGTAGGTTACAGGGTATGGTTATCTGAAATGCCTCACACAAAGCCCTATAAAATCTGCTTATTAAAAAACCCAGCAAGATGGCTTCACAGTCAATAGCACTTGTTCTACACTGCTGCTAACTCAAATTGTATGCTCTTACGTATGTCTGTATACATACACACACCCCACACAAAGACCAAATAAAGATAAAGAAAAAAAAACACCTAAGTGGTAAAGATAATTCCAGTGGCCACTGGCACAGGCACAGAGGCGCTCTACAGTGTCTGAGGGTCACCTGTGCTCCTTAGCATACTAAAACACACCCCTGTATGGAGCTGTATGCTAATGAGGCAATGTACAAAGTTGTATGTAGCAATGAGTGAGTACGGGCAGAAAAACCTGGACTATGTGCTTGAGTCCCAAAGCTGTCACTTAAGTGATGCAAGGCTCTGATGCTTTGTGTACTTACTGAATTGGAAGTTGTGATGGCTTCAATGAGAATGTTGCCCATAGGCTTGCGTATTTGAATGCTTTGTTCCCAATTGGAGGCACTGTTTAGGGAGGTAATGGTGGGCTACAGCCTTGTTGAGGGAAGACGGTCACCAGGGGGATACTGTCTGATCCCAATCCCAGTTTATTCTCTCTGCTTCATGTTTGCTGTTGAAAATGGAACCTGTCAGATTCCTGTTCTAGACACCTGCTGCCATGCTATCCTCACCGGTATGGATTTTTCCTCTGAATCTGGAAGCCCAAGTAAACCTTTCTTCTATAAGTCACTTTTGGTCACAATGTTTTAGCAGAGTAACAGAGAAGAGACTAATACAGAAGAGTGTCCTTCTCTTTGTGTATATGTGTGCCTGTGTGTACCTGGGTATGTGTGAACCTTCGTGTGAAGGACAGAGGTCAACCATGAGTGCTGTCCACCTTGTTTTTTAAGACATGGTCAGTTATGGTCTGGAGCTCCCTGATTGGACTAGGCTGCCAGCAAGTTTTAGGGTTCTGCTGTCTCTGCTTGCCCAGCATGGAGATTACAAAGGTATACAAAGGTGTAGAAATCGCATTCCTTTTTTGTTTATCTGTCCATCTATCCATCCATCCATCCATCCATCCATCCATCCATCCATCTATCTATTTATTTATTTATTTATTTATTTACCTTATTTATTTATTTATTGTGTATGCGTGTGTGATGTGTGTGTATGTATGTGTGCATATATGTGTGTATGTGTGTATGTGTGTGTGTATGTATGTGTGCATATATGTGTGTATGTATGTGTGTGGTGTGTGTGTATGTATGTGTATGTATGCGTGTATGTGTGTGTATCATGCATGCAGAAGTCAAAGACAAACCATGGGAGTTAATTCTCTCCATTTACCGTGAGCTCAGGTCGTCAGTGTCAGAGGTGACTCTACCTACCCATGGAGCCACCTTGGTAGCTCCAAAGTCTTGGCATTTGAGGGATGTATATCTTCCCCTAATAAACTGTTTCTGTTTCTGCTGCCACTGTGCATCTCTGTTCAATTCCTCCTTCAGGGGCACAAACTCCTGTGGAGGTACCCTCTGACCCTGCCAGGAGCTGCTACAGCACCATTTACAAGGATGTAGCATGGACTGGCCGTTGAAGTTACCTCTCTCAGAGTACTCATCCTGTCCCCTTGCCCACGAGGGTTTGCCTACTTACAATATCGTTCTGGAAAGTTCCTGCCCTGCACCAACACCCAACTCAGGTCAGCTCCCCTCTATGAAGCCTGAGTCCTCTCTGGGTATCTGTTCCGTCCTGTCTTCCGCTGTCACCCATGGATGCCTGCGATCTGCTTGGCTCTACTATTGTCACACACTCACTCTCCTCCACCCCAGATGCTGGCACGGTGCCAGGCTGACTGAGACACTGGATCGAGCAGGAGCTGGGTATTGGGGTGGGAAGGTTAAGGATGTCCTTGTGCCCTGTCACTGAATATAAAACTACAGTCTGGGGAGAAATGTCCTTTCCACTCCTCGGGGTGGTAGGCTGAGGGTGGGAAATGCAAGACAGAATTGGGTAGTGACTACTCACCACTATAGGACACGCCCAGCACTTTTGAACAGCAGCGTTCTCGCTTCTAAAAGAGCCAGAAGAGGACTCAAATCTTCCTAACAGGTCACCCCTTCCTGTCTCTTTTTTTCCCTACCTCCTTTCACTTTGCAGTGTGGGGTTTTTAAAGCCTATTTTGACTCTCCCCATTGTAATAAGAAACTAGCAATTAACTATTATAAGGCTGTTTTACAATCGCGTGGAAACCCCTTTTATCCACTTTGCCTTAAATGTTATATCTTTTATCCCTAGTTTTCAGGAATATAAAACTTTATAGCGTTCACTGCAAACCTTCATACTTTGCTTTCGAGTTTATTGTTCCCTCTGCTGATATAGCTTTCACATAAATAACACTTTCATCAGTACAGTACTGGGGGTGCTGGGTCTGGTTCCATCAGCGCTCTTGGTAGTAGAATATAAGGTGATGCCCACAGAGTCAATGTCCTGGTAGAACGCTGTCAGACCCTTTGCCTCCAATCAAGCCTGGACCAGCAGACCTTAAAGAAAGTTAAAGACTTGGTGGAAAAATATTTAGGGGACGAGGACTTTCCCTTTATGATGTTCCTGGTCTGAAACTTGGCTCCAACTTTCAAGCAAAGAATGTTCTAGATACTGCCATTCTTGCGTAGTTTTCCCCAAAGTTGCTAGAGAGTATTGGTCCTAAGCTTAGCTCCCCATGACAGGACAGGGACAGAGCTCAAGCCATGCTCTATGTCAGGCACCAAACTTCAGGATAACCTAATCAGAAGCACAGCATAGCACAGCCATAGGAAGGGAGTCCTTAGGTGGAGTCCCATGAATTTGAGTTTTGATCACTTAACCTGCAGTTTTGTGTTTTCATCAAGCACAAAAATAGATGATGTCTCACACGACAGCCAAGAGAATTTGTGCCCCATTCAAACTGTAGCCTGAGCTCCAGACTGGCTCTGACATCTCACATGAGCTGATGGAGGCCGGAGACAGAAAGGGACAAAGAAGCTAGCACAGGTTACTACCTCCTGGTTGGAGACGAAGCTCAGCTAGTGGAGGGCTTGCTTGCCTAGCATGTGTGAAGGCCTGTATCTGAGTCCCAGCATGGCATGAAGCTGGGCATGGTGGTACATGTATGTGATGGAACACTCAGGAGAGCCCAAAACTCAATTTCCTACGTGGAGATTTCAAATTTGATGCCAGTCTCAGATACAGGAGATCCTATCTTCAAGAAGTGGGGGGAGGGAGGGGGATGGGAGAAGGAAGGGGATGGCCACATTGTGCTGGGAGGCAGGGACTCCTCCAGCACCTGACCTGCCAAAGGACTCCCCAGTGGCCTCATTAGATCTTCATTGCACTCACTGTACAGTAGCATAGGAAGACGCCTCCCAAATGGTCTTCCCTCGTTCCTTGACTCAGGTCAGCCTTTCTATGTGGTCTCAAAAGTGCTCGTCATTTGCCTTTTATTAGACATCCCCCCCAATAAATTCCTTGCGCATTTAATCCCCTCTTGACATCTGAGCTCATGAGACCTGGAATGAGTGCCTTTCATTTACAGAAAGAGAGGAAAGTATACACAAGCATCACTCACATCTCGCTCCTGTAGATAACCTCCAGAAAAACCTGCAGCCAGGAAGACAGGCATGCAAATATTTGTACGAAATGCTGGGAGCCAAGCTATACATCCCTAGGTATAGATTTACGTAGGTGAGTAGATGTCAATAGCTATAAATACAGTTCTAAAATGATAATCATCCAACACCTGGGAATCAATCTGTAATTAGTGGTGATGTTATGCGTGGGGAGAGCAATAGACGTGTAGCCACAACAACAATTATCTTAATACACATCTTTATTTATACATGTGGTTTTATTTAATCTTCACAGCTATTCCACGAGGGGTACAATTACTATCCCTGCGTCACAGATGGCATAAAGGAGACCAGGAAAAGAGTTTCAGAGTGAGGCAGAAGCTTGACTTGGCTATAGATAAATTCATCTAGATGTAAAGCTAGAAAGTGAGTGAATAGGGAGAAGAGGGGGCCAGAGGGCTTGGCGTGCATAAATACACATGGAAATTGATGTGGGGACTTCAACTAGATGAACAAGCCTTCTCCCACAATCATGACTTTCTATCTATAACTGAGGGCCCAGAAAGGAGCTGTGTTCTATGCTGGCCTATCAAATTCATCTCATTGTTCAACAAGGATGAAAGTCTATTGCTTCCTTGGTTTTTTCTTTTGGTCTGGTCTCACTACGTAACCTAGGCTGGCTAAGAAATCACAGAGATGCAACAACCTCTCCCTCCCAATTGTTGGAATGGAAAGCATGGACCAGCCCATTCTTGAGTTTATCTTGTTACAGGTACATCCAATCTAGTTCACAGGATGAAGAACTATATCAGGACATGTGGGAAGGTAGAAGAAATAGAGGCAGCTACTTAAGAAAGAGAAAGTCACTCCCAAGAATGGGAGCAGCGACGAGCGGGGAAAGGCTAGGTTCTGGACTTCCTGTCTCGTGTTCCTTATTAGCCATTTACTAGCACTTTCTAGATCATTTATATAGAGCTCACCTTTCCCATGCTCATATGTGGCTGGCTTTCCTCATACTTTCTGCTTGTTGCAAGCAGCCCAGGAGGAGAAGGTTCTAGTCCTCTGCTGACATCTTATGTTAACCTTAGTACTGCTCTCTCCAGACCCCGCTCTCCTGCCACAATCTGATTCCAGGACCACCAGTCCTGACTCTGTAAACTAACTCTCGGCAGGTAACAATATATAAATATATAACTGACTTTGTACTTTACTGTTGTTATTATTATTTGTTAGCTTGTCAAAAACAGACAGGGTCTCACATTGCTTCCAAGACTGACCTGGAATCCACTATGCATTCTAGGCTAATTTTAAATTCGTAGAAATCATTCTGCCTCGGTCTTCAGAATTACAGTTGTAAAATATAAACCACTTTATAAATAAATATAAATAAATAAAATATTACAACTTTATTTTCTGCAACTAGACTTCTGTTTTGTTCTCAGAATGAAAAGCAAGGTCAGGTAAGCCTTCCCAGTTGTTCAACCCAGTGGTGACACTGTCAAGCTCACCCTTGATGTTGCTTCCAAACACCGTTCTGAATCTCCTCCTGACCTGCTGAGCGCTTTCCACGTTCAACTTTGTTCCTTTCTGATGGGGATCCTGATCTGGGTCAGGCATCCTGCTCTAAGTAGTAATGCACTTCCTCAAAATTGAGCTCCATATTTTGAGATGAATCCTGATTTGCCTAAACCACTGCTTCTCAAAGAGTGATCCAAGAATGCTCAAGCTCTGGGCTGGCAAGATGGCTCAGTGAGTAATGCACTTGCCCTCAAAGCTTGACCTCCTGAGTTTGAATCCTAGACCGTAGAGTGGGAGGAGAGGACTGATTCATGAAAGTTGTCTTCTGAGCCCTCTCCCACCAACTCCTGACCCGATAATCACACACACAGAATAACTAAAATTAAATTTAAAATCCAAATTCAGGAGTTTGCCTTGCCCTGGGTTCAATTCTAGCATTGCAAGGTGTGGCAGCACATAGCCTTAACCCCAGTACTCAGAAGTGATAGTGAAGAGGACCAGGAGCTCAAGGTCACCCTTGACCACATAGTTTGAATCCAGGCTGGAATATCCGGGCCCTTGTCTCAAAACAATAACAAAAACCAAAACAGCCTACATTCTGGAAGAGCCTGGGGGATGTCACAGTATGTGAAACAAGCTTGTCACAGAAAGACAGATGTTGCAAGTGCTCATTCATATGTGGAAGAGGAGGCTGCTGATGCACAGAGGATAGAATCGTGGTTATCAGAGGCGGAGAAGAGAGAGGATGGGGAGAAATTGAACAATGGTTCAAAGTCTCAGATAGGAGCAAGTTCAGATGTTCAGTTATCAGTGGGGTGACTATAGTTAACAGAAAAAGTACCATCAATTTCACAATAGCTTCAAAAGAAGATTTGGAATGTGCTCAGGCACATGTTTGGGGTGACAGATACGATAACAAAGATGATTTAACTTTTTATGCAAAGCATACATGTATCAAAAATCACACTGTAGCCCATGAACATGCACAATTATCGCATGTCAATTAAAAGAAGATGACGCCTAAGAAAAAGCACAAATTCACAAGCAAGCCTCACTTCCCACTGAATTGGGAACTGGAGATAGATGGGGCCTTATATAATATGTGGAGTTTGGGTTTTGTTGTTGTTGTGATTTGTTTTTCTGTTGCTAGGGATCAAATTCAGGGCCTTGCCTGTGCTGGGCAAGGGAATCTTCCACTGAGTCACACCCCCAACCCCCAACCTGTGTTCTAACAAGCCTTCTAAGTACTTAAATTTGAACCCGTTGGTCTGAGCCAATAGTGAGAAGTGGGTCTGCTCCCTTCCCGGTGATTGGGTTAGACATAGGCATGTGATGGAATCACGCTGATTGCCAGTGAGGGCTGAGAGGGAGTCGGCTGGTGGAGAAGTCCTGCAAAGGCAGGTAGGGGAGGAGGTCCCTTTTTGTTTACTTGACATAATCCTAACACATGACCCAGGGACCATGCCAGCCAGATCCGAGGAAGCTGAAAGGCCAGCCCTGAGCTGAGAATGACAGAGAAGGGAAAAAGTAAAGAAGGGTTTTTAGGGATTGAGTTGAGTCCCCTACTAATAGACTGAAATTTTCACTCTTAGCATTTCAATATACGACATTGCTCAGAAAAAAGACATTTGCAGGTATAACTGGCTATATTAATGTTAAATTAGGATAGGAAGAACCCCAAGACCAACTGACTAGTGCCTTTATGAGGGAAGGAGAGAGTTACCCAAGAAAAAGAGATCCATCATCCCAGGGCTACAGCTGTGAGCCAAGCCTATGCAATAATCAAGACTGCCACATAGCCTAAGGGAAGGGGCATTCCCATGTGACCAGCCATATGGAGTCCCTGTGACATGCTTGAACAACCTGCAGCCTCTGCACACCTAGGGCCAAGCTTCTCAGGCTGTTGATGTGTGTGGAAAGGCGGGCGTTACACACTTGTGGCTTGGCAGTCTCTTCAGCAAAGGTACACTGGTCGGGGCTAACTCGTGATTCATGAAAGTGGGTGGAGACTTTCTATGGGGATCCGCATATGGGAGCTTGTGCCAGTAAGATCTGTATTTTATGGCCACCATGATAGGCTTCGTTCCTGTGACCCAGTGAGGCTAAGGGACAACCAGAAGACACTGTAACAGGAAGAGGAGGTGTTCCAGTTCCATTTCTATTGCTGCGATAAAATAACTTAACCAAAAACAGCCTTGAGGAGGATGAGGTTTATTGTAGCTCCGGGTCAAGGATACAGTTTGTCTTAAAATGGAAATCACAGTGACAGGAGCATGAAGGCAGTTAGTCGTCACACTCACGGTCAAGAGCAGGGAGAAATGAGCCATTCATATTCACTTGCTTGCTTTCTACTGATTAGCTTCCCCTGCCTAGGGAATCACACCGCCCATACTGGACTGGGTTTCCCTACAACAATTAACTTATTAAGACAACCTCCCCAGGCTGGGCAGCACTTGGGAGGCAGAGGCAGGTATATCTCTGAGTTTGAGGCCTGCCTGGTCTTCAGAGTGAGTTCCAGGACAGCCAGGGCTACACAGACACCCTGTCTACAAACAAACAAAACCTCAGAGCCTGCAGTGAGTTTGAGTTTGGTCGCCCAGCACTACTAGGCATTCCTCACAGACAAGCCCACAAGCCAACTCAATAGACACTCATTTGCCAAAGGCTGTGTCAACTCAACAACTAAAAGCAGTTATCACAGGACTACATTTCACTTTGCTACAAACCCCAATCTGGGCTTACCTCAGGCTCCTTCATCTTCCACAGTAGATTGGTCAATAAATCCTATTCTACTTCATAACTATTCAGTCATCTATCATTGTTGTTTGCTGTGGCTTCTATTTTCTTGATGGCAACTCTTTGGTCTCCCTTTGTGTGACAGTCCATATGCCAATTTGACTGGGCTATGGGGTGCCCATATACCCTGCTTATTTTGTTTTCTCCCCCAGAGGATGTTTTAGACAATGCTAACATGTGAATGAATGAACTAGTGAGTTAAATTTCTCATTGGCGTTCGTTCCCTTGTTTGTTCTGGATACTCTGCTAGAGAGGGAAAGGGAGGTTCAGGAAATGTACAAGAAACAAGACTCATGAAGTCTCTCCTGGGGTTCTGGAGGCAGTTAGCAGTGCTTCAGGAAGAGAAGACTCTTCAGTGAAGCTGCCTATAAACTTCACAGGAAACTCTGGTGATGCAGCTTTTGTGAGCGGTCACACAATTGGGTGATACACCTGCCCATCACTCATAGCCTTGTAAGTAACCAATCAAGTTCCCACCTGTTGCTATGATAAAACATTCTGACCAGAAAGAGTGAAGGGGAGGAAAAGGTTAATGGGATGACCCTTTTGGGTCACAGTTTGTTGCTGAGGGAAGTCACAAAGAACTTCAGGCAGAAACCATGGAGGAACATTGTTTGCTTCCAGGTTCGTGCTCAGCTAATTTTCTTTTACAGCCCAGGACCTCCTTCCTAAGGATGGTGCTGCCCACAGTGGTGAGGGCCTTCCTGCATCAATTAACAGTCAATATAACTCCCCACAGACATGCAGGAAGGCCGATCTGATATGGGCAATTCTTCGAGACTTTTCTCAGGTGACTCTAGGCTGTGTCTGTTTGACAAAAGCAATGGGGATATAACCCCTCACCCATGTACCAGTAAGTAACCCCAATAACGTTGTTAATTTACTTCCCCTTTTCTGTCATCAGTACTTTATCTGGGATAAATATGGTATTCCACATATTCCCAGGGAAAGTCATAGGATACTTACCACAATATGTATGGGCCTCAGGCAGTCAAATTGAAGGTCTAAACAAAGCAGCAAAATGCTGGCCCTTGCTTTCATAAAAGGGTTCCTCCAGTGCAATGCTGTGTTGATTTACTGAAGCATGGTGGAAACAGCCAGTTCCCAGAACTGAGGAGCCTGAAGCAAAGGGCAGCAGTAATGGCTATTACTCGCGCTCTCTCTCTGCTCCCTGCTTCCTGGAGTTGGAGACAACGCTCTGAGATAGGGCTGGTCCTGGATGCTTAGAAGAACCACACCAGCAAAAGGGCAGGTGTCTGGACTGGGCCAAGATGAGGACAAAAGGTACCCACTTTCACTTCCCATCACTGAGGGTTGATGAGATGCAGTTGCTTAGGATTTGGGTCAGGTACAGCCTCGGTGGCCATCCCCCTGCCTCTCCCTAGTTAGCCCTGTTGACATGGGACTCTGAAGAGCAGTGACAACATGCGGCATCACAGAGCTTTATGGTGTTGAAAGCTAGCTCTGGCTTCTATTTTGGGACCTAGAAAGGTCACAGTTCATCCTTTCCTATGGGAATGGCAGGAGAGACTCATGGCAGCACAGGGAGTCCCAAACTCCTGGGTCCCACTAACTAGAAGACATGAACTTCAGACCCATCCAGTGCGTCATTGACACAGACTTCCTGCTGAGCCCCATGGGGCTGCTCTGTACAGAATCCCCAGTGAGCTAAATGCAGGGAGAAATATAAAGTCTCTCAGCCTCTTGGCCCATTCCTGGCATTTTCTGTCTCATTTTTTGTCGATGGCTACAGCTCAGCTAACTAGTAACCACAGTAGCAATTAAAAGCTTCCCTGCAGTGTTTGCATGTGTGTGTGTGTGAGGTCTCCAATGGCTGGGTAGAGCCCCGTTGACTCCAAAGGGCCAAAACCTTCACCCCACCCCAAGTGCCAGCATTGAAACAAGCCCATGAAACACCCTGTAAAAGCTGCAGGCTTAAGAATGTAGCTCAGCTACTACAGTGCTTGCCTAGTGCATGGAGGCCCTGTGTTTGATCCCCAGCCTTGCATAAACAAGGCCTGGTAGTGCATGTCTGTAATCCTAGAACATAGGAAATGGACGCAGGAAGACCAGGAATTCTAGGTCATCCTAGGCTGCACAAGTTCAAGTTCAAGCCTAGAGTCTAGGAGGCCTGTCTCAAGGAGGAGGAGAAGCAGAGGAGGAACAGGAGGAGGTGCAATACCAACAGCTATACTGGCCAGTGAACTATGCCTGTGGTCCAAGCCTCCATCCTCATACCTTCTCTCCCACGGTACGAGAGCTCTTGGTACTCTTCCTTGCTTTACTCCATTAACCACAACTTTTGTGATTACAAGAGACTCTGACACATCTGTGCTATTGCCAGGCTGATGATTTTCAGGGCGTTGACAGTGATCTTAGGCATTGGACTGGAGTTAAAGACCGTCATGAGCTGATGAGAACCAAATCCAGGTCCTCAACAAGAATATCAATGTTAACTCCTGAGCCACGGCTCCAGACTCTGTTTCTAACTATCGAAGACAATCATAAAACAGTTACTTTTTTATCTTTTAATTATTTTCTCATACATTATATCCCAGCTGCGGTCCCCCCTACCCTCTCCCAGTACCTTCCTCCACCTCCCTTTTTTCCCAGATCCACACCTCTTTTTCACTTAAGAAAAGATCAAGCCTCCCAGGGATTTCAGTTGAACAAGGCTCAGCAAGATACAATAAGACTGGGCATAGACTTTCATATCAAACCTGGATGAGGTAACTCAGTAGGAGGAAAAGGGTCCCAAGAGCAGGCTAAAGAGTCAGAGACAGCCTCTGTTCCTACTCTTAGGAGTTCTACAAGAAGAACAAACCACACAACTGTAACTTATGAGGAGAGCCAAGCTCAGACCCTTCAGGCTCCCTGACTGTCACTTCAGTTTCTGTGAGCCCCTACAAGCCCTGCTTAGCTGATCCTGTGAGCATGGTCTGTGTCCTGGACCCCTCTGGCTTCTATAATCCTTCCTCCCCCACTTCCACTGGGTTCCTGGAGTCCATACCTTCCTATGAGTCTCTGCATCTGCTCCCCTCAGGTGCGGGATGTAGCCTTTGTAATGTCAATAAAGCCATTCTCTCTGTTCTCGGTCTCTGGGCTGTCAAGTCTCTGGTTCCAGGCCCTTCAAGCAGTGTCAGGAATGTGCTGAGCCTCGGTCGAGTTGGACCAGTCATTGGTTGGTGGATCCCATAAGTTCTGCTCCACCATTGCCCTAGCACATCTTGCAGGCAGGACAAATTGTAAGTCAGAGAATTTGTGTCTGGATTGATGCTCCAATCCCACCACTGGAAGCCTTGACTGGTTATAGAAACTGCTCTGTTCCGACTCCATCTCCCCCATTACTAGGAGACTTTGATAGGGTCACCCTTGTAGATTCTAGGGAGTTTCTGCTGCATTAGGCTTCCACATGTCTCCCCCCACAAAGGCCCCTCGATTTCAGTGATTTCTTCGAGGAGTCTCTCCTTCCATCCTCTCTCTCCCAGCTACTTTTATTATCTTTCTTATTCAGGAATTGGGCCCTGCAGTAATTCAGCACTTTGATTAATTTCCACCAAGCTCTGAAGAAGGGAGCTGTTCGCTTTTCCTATTGTTTGTTTCAGAGACAAGGTCTCATCTACCAGGCTGGTCTCAAATGTTGTATGTAGATGAAGACAACCTTAAACTTCTAATCTTCCTGCCTGTTCCTGCCCTCCCCCCCATACCTTATTCTGAGATTACCAAAGAGTTCCAACTAGGGATATCTGTACTGACCTGGAGTCATTGGTCCTTTGGGCCACAACAGTGGGATGCAGGCCTGAGACCCAGCCCCACACTGACAGCTGCAGTGGGCCTGAAGAGTTATCAGAGACCTCTGTTCAGGTGAGGATGAGATTCTCGAAAGAATTTCAGGACCAGTCAGTATGAAACAGGCTTGGAGTTTATTGGGACGTAAGTATAATATAGGTTTTAGCATGGGGGGGTTGTATGTGGGGGATGTAATTAACAGTCAGAACAAGGGGTTCTCAGGGAAAGAATGAGAAGTGTCCAAGCATGGGTGTGGGCTTCTCGAAAGAGTGTCGGTTAACTGTCTTTGTAGTGGCTTCTGGACATACTCAAAAAGCTGCTCCAGAATGTGACTGAGGCCACAGCGCGGTTCTATGTACTGGGTGAGATTATAGTTGATAATGTAAAACCTAGGACTCAAGATGTTTTTACTATCAAGTTTATTCTTATTTGTGAGACTTCCAGGAAATATCTGGGAAAGGAGTAGGCACGCTCACAGTAAGCATGAATCACTGCTATTTTAATATTCTCTTTTGAAAGTTTCTCTGACAGAAATGCTGTCTCTATTTCAGTAACCTTCACAGAAGACAGTGGTTAATTGCCCCCCCCCCCTTTTTTTTGACTGTGCTGGTGATCGATGTCAACCAGACTCTTCCCCTCATTTCTTTCTAGCCCGCCTGAGGTTGGTGACAGAGACATGCTGTAGCTTTGTCTCTTTGCTCTACCATCTAATTCAAATCACAGCTTCTAATTCCTTACCTCTGGCACGACCCACTTAAGGGCCTTCAACAAACTCCAGACTCCTTGTCACTAGGGTGACCACAAGTCAGAAAGGGGCAACATGGCAGGTCTGTCTCCCTTCACGAAACACAGACCGACAGACGGGACCTGTATTGGAAACTTTCTCTCAGCTGCAAACAAATACCAGATGAGCAACTTAAGGGCTAAAGGACCGATTCTAGCTACAGTTTGAAGAGACGTTCATCACGTCAGGGAAGGCATGATGGAGGGAGGGGCTTGAAGCTGTGGTTTTGGCTTCTTGTTCACATGTAGGTGGAGCAGGAAGCGCACAGGAGACAGGAAGCCAGCTGTGCTATAGCCGAAAGGTACATCTTACAAATATCTACTTCCTCTATTGAGGTCCCATCTCTAAAGAGCCCACAACCTTCCAAACTAGGTCACAGCTGGGGTCAGGTGTTCAAAACCATAAAAGAGAAAAAAAAATAAAGTATGGTGGCCCATGCCTTTAATCCCAGCATCCAAGAGGCAAAGGCAGACAGATATTTGAGTTTCAGGCTATCAAAGCTACATAATGAGACCTTGTCTCAAAAATAATAAGTAAGTAAGTAAGTAAGTAAGTAAGTAAGTAAGTAAGTAAGTAAGTAAGTAAGTAAGTAAGTAATTTCTAAACATGCCACTGTTATGATGACGAAAGCAGGCTGGCCTAATTATGTTTCAGTTTCGTAGGCTTTGGAATTAGTCTCAGAAGACATGTGGGGAGCGGTGTTTGGGCCACTATTTCCATACCTGCTCTCCGATGGGAGGGTCTACTCCATGTCAGATGGCCCCAGGAGTGGAGATGCTAATGTACCTTCCAAAGGTTGATAGTCTGCTTTCTTGAGATTGCTTTGCATACACATGTGCATACACACATAAATAGAGATGCACAGTCACATTCTCCGACATATTTACATACTCACATTTACACACTCTTACACTCATGCTCACACACTCACGTGTAAGAGAGAGGGGTCTGAGCATAGCAGCTTAGTCAAGACACTACATGGAACATAAAGCCGTAAACCAGGAAGTTAATCCTGTTAGTTCCATCCTTCCTTGGAGTTGAATATGCGAGGAGTTTAGCAGTTCAGGGAACCAGTAGACAAGATCCAATATGTATGTGGCTGATCCCATCTACAGGGGTAGGATCAGGATCATATGGTATGTTAGTCTTAAGGAAAGCTGGGCAGGGGATGAAGGGGGTCCTCTCTACTGTTTTGTCAATATCATGTAAGTCTAAAATTAGCTCCAAATAGGTTAAAAAAAACCCTTGAAGACTCTGATCTTTCTCAGCATCTGTGCTTGCTTTCATCTTTTCACCATCTCTTGCCCCACATTTCTGCCCCTTTCCCTCTACTCTGTCTCTTGTTTCTCTTTTTCACAAAAATCCATGCCCCCCAGAGTTAACCTCCCCCACAAACACCCTCTCTGTCAGCACATTCCACTGACTAAATGTCCCAAAGAGCCCCAAGCTCTGGTCTCCATTCAGTGATACTTTCACAGTCCTGGGTCACATCGTCTTTATTTTTGCCTTTACCATCATCTGATTATTTTGGTGGACGCTTCACCCTCGGTCTAGATACAATCAGTTCACTCTCCATCCACCTGCAGCTTTGACAGGCATCTCCTCACCATGAATGCCATCACTGTTTCTAAATCATCGACTTAGAACAGTTCCAACAAACTTTATTGTGAGCTGGCCCCCATACCTCAATCAGTGGCATAAAGATCAAGTGGATCTCCTGCACAAAGCACAAAGTTCAGGCTGGTTAGTTTTAACTGTCAACTCAACAACTTAGAATCACCTGGAAAGACAGTCTTAATGAGGAATTATCTAGGGCATATCTATGGGGGGGCATCTTAACGGTTAATTGAAGACTCAGCCCATTGTGGGAAGCACCATTCCCTAGGCACAGTTTCCTGAACAGTGTAAGACAGGAAAAAGCTGGTTGAGTGCAAACAAGCAATCAGTATGCATTTGTTCATTCCCTTCTGCTCTTGACTATGGATGTGCAAATTCTTGCTGTTAAGGAATTCCCCAAAACGAGGGACTATAAGAGAATTGTGAGCTAAAAAAAAACTCTCCCTCAAGTATCTTATCAGGATATTTTATCACAGCAACAGGAGTGAAAGTAGAACAAGCCAGTGCATTGACACACACCTATCACCCCAGAACTAGGTAGGTAGAGATACAAAGACTGGGAGTTTAAGGTCATCCTTGGCCTCATAGAGATTGGGGAGAACTTGAGCTAAGTGAGACTGCCAAAGCAAAACCAAAATTAGCTAAGAGTGTCTCTTCTTGGACTGGATATGAAGATAAGGTAAGGAAGGGGGTGTGAGTAGGTTTTCAAGTCAGTATCTGGAGGGTGTGACTTTTAAAGCAGAGAAGGGAGGGATTTCAAGTCATCTCGGTGGCTTTCATGGTTCTGATCCCTGATAAGCAGGGATTTCAGATTATATCAGGGCCACCTGCACCTTCTAACACACCAAATGGAAAACAGACCGAGGTTAGAGCAGGGCCCATGACCTCATCCTGTCATAATGGCACCTTGTTGGTCCCTCTCAGCTGTGGACTTTTAGAACACTCTTTAGGCTGGTCCTTGGAATGAGTTCAGTGCATTATTCTATAAGCCCACACACCCTCCAAATAGTGCACTTCTAGTCTATAACTGCCTATTTCAGCCTCAATATTTTATGTTGCAACAGTAGTAAACATGTCATAATATCATAGCCATTGGGAACCCCTGTACTGGGGTGGTGATAGGTTTATAAGAATCAGTCACTGAGCCAGGTGGCGGTGGTGCATGCCTTTAATCCCAGCACTCAGGAGGCAGAGGCAGGCAGATCTATGTGAGTTGAAGGCCAGATAAGTTTACAGAGTGAGATCCAGGACAGCCAGGGCTTCAAAGAGAAACCTTGTCTCAAAAAACAAACCATTATTGGCTAATGATTATACCCAGAGGGTAGTAACTAAGCTACACATTTTCAGGCACTTCCAGTAACTTCTAGCAATTTGAAGGCCATGGCCTCAGAGAGACCTGGGTACTGGCATTGGCAATGTTCACAGCTGGGAGTCTGTGAAAAATAAAAGAAAACACCAGCACACTGGCAGGGCAGAATGACATATTACAAAATGCAGCTGTTGCAATATTAGTTAAGGGGCCAGGGAAAACCTTCTTGAGAAGATGGCATTTGAGTATGACCCCGCAGGAAGTACACAGCAGGTGTCAGCTTCCACCACAGCTAGCATAGGCGCAGTTTTGTTCTAACTAGCAGAATTAACAAATGAGCCATGAGAGTTTTCTCTTTCCCCACCCCAGATGTATAGGTGCATGCAAATGCACCTGCATGTTTGTGTGCATGTATGCATGCAGAGGCCAGAGGGAAGCTTCAAGAGTCATTCCTCAGGTGCCACCTACCTTGTTTTTTTTGAGACAGGATCTCACTGGCCTAGAGCTCTACAGTAGGTTATGATAACTGGCCAACAAGCCCCAGGGATCCACCTACCTCCATCTATCTCCTCAGCACTGAGATTACAAGTCCAGGATGCTTCCCGACCTGGCTTTTGAAATGCAGGTACTTGAGATCAAACTCTGGTCTTCGTGGGTGGCGAGCATCTTACCAGCAGAGTTCTCTCCCCTGCTCTCTCTGTGATTCCACCTGCTTAGGAAGGAATCCAGGCCTCTGTTCCTAACCCCCAAAGTCCAGATGGAATGCTATGGTCCATGACACATGCCAACCAGAAGGTTCGATTGCAGGCCTTCCCTGGCTTGACCATGGCGGCGGGGGCGGGGGGGGGGGCAGAAGAGAAATCCATATCAAGTCTTACAGCATCCTAGTGAAGAAAACATTCCCAAGTGTCAGAGACTCTCAAACTTGCTGGATCCGCACACACAGGCTGCCTCAGGAGCAACAAATGAGCCTGTGCAGATGGTGCTGAGATAAACGACACCATCTTTCTACTGTAGCAGTACAATTGTAAATTTCTAGAGACATTTATTAGGTGGCGTCTCCCTTCTGCGGAACTGTGCCTGGGCTGGCGCAGAGAGCCGCTGTGAGCAAGGTGGAGAATGGAAACCCGGCTCTAATGGCATGGTGGGCATCCGGATCTCTCCCATTCTTCTCCACTCATTTTTTTGCTTCCGACAATTTATAGTTCAGTTTGACGTGTGAATAGCTGTGTCTTCTCAGTAATATGTATTCTCTGTAAGTATTCCCTGCTGTGGTGGATCCTAAGAGAACTCCATCAAATAATTATCTTCCCTTTTTATTTATTCTCTGTCTTTTCACTTGATCTGCACCACTATAAAATATTCCCATGGTCTCTTCTGAGTAGAAAGCCTTTTTTTCATGATTGTAAAGTTTATTTATATACAGTATTAACTCTACACTCTGTGGCCGTTCGTCACAGCACTTGCCCAGTTTGACAGAGCTCCGAGTCTAGGAGAGCGCCTCTACCTCCCAGCAGAATAGGGAGAGTGGGGGTCTTGGGGGTCACTTGTCCACAGGCTCCAGTGGTATGGAATAGCCAGCTCAGGAGTTTCTATCAGTTTTTTTTTTCTCCATGATCCTGACCTTGAGAAAGTAGCCTCCACCCCAGGACCTTGGTGATCATCACTAATGCCCCCTTTGCCACGATGGATTTCTATCTCCCTTAATCCAATTTCTACTTCCCAAAATCTAGAGAAACTGAAAGTTCTCAGTAGGAGACTAAAGGACCGGGGTCTAGGTTTCATCACCACAGGCTCACAGACCTACCTGATCCGGTGTCCCCGGGCCCTTTCACATCCTGTGGTATTTCTAACTGGACTGATGGTGTCCTCTGAACAGGAACTATTTCTTCTGCCTTCTTGATTTTACTCAAAGTGTTTGGCATGAGGCTAGGTATTCAGCTCACATTCAGTTGCAGGTGGTTATTATCTGGACACATTTCTAGGAAGTCGTGGTTTCTTAGGAGCTTCACCTTAGTTCCTCTATATTTATATTAAGTTGTATATCTAATGCACAGCTCTGTCATTTCAGTGGCATTCTCTCCAGCCAGATGACAAGATCCTAAAGTATCCCTCCAGGGTGTCACTCTCCCCCTCACATGCATTGTATAGCCCTGGGTCCTGGGTTCATTCTTGCTTCTATTTATCTTCTACATACTTAGATGGTGCAACCAGAGAGAAGAAAACACAAATTATTTCATAAAAAGATCATATTTGATGTCGGGACATCAATGTCTATTCAGACATTGTCCTTCTGAGAATTGTAAGACTTTTTTTGCCCTTCATATTCCTCCTGTATAAAATATGAAGAAAACTGGCCAGACATGGCAGCATTTGGGGAGCAGAAATGGGTGGATATCCATGAATTTGAGGTCAGCCTGTTGTACTGGGTTCCAGGCCACCCAGGGATTCATAGTGAAATCCTGTCTCAAAAGCTGTGTTGGTGGTGATGATGATGGAGGTGATGATGATGGTGGGGATGATGACAGTGATGACAGTGGTGATGATGACAGTGGTGATGACGGTGGGGATGATGACGCTGGTGATGAGGATGGTGGTGGTGATGACAATGATGATGATGATGGTAGGGATGATGACGATGATAATGATGGTGGTGGTAATGATGACAGAACAGCTTACATGGCTTCAAAAGCAAAGACTTAGAAGTCACTCAGTCTCACTGTCCAGATGCTCCGTGGAGATGGTGACAAGTAGAACCCTGGGTCTTTCTGGCCAGCCAAATCTGTGAGCTACAGACAAATGAGAAGCCCCATCTCAAAAAACAGTGGATAACTCTTGAAGAGGGACACCTAAGGTTGACCTATGGCTCACACACCCACCCCCACACCCCCACACCCCCATGCATACACACACACACACACACACACACACACACACACACACTCACACATGCACGTGCACACACACACCTATACATACATAAAAAGAAATAAAGGACAGAAAGGAAATTTAACCAACATGTACATTAGGAAAAAGAAAAGATAAAGGGTTCTATGCCCTCCACATTTGTTTTTGAATACTGAAAGGGTACTGTTTTAGGCTTAGAGAAAGAATTGGGGCAGGAGGCAAGAAATATGAGTAACTAAGCTAGTCAAGTCCAAGTGTGGTTGACCGTTGTTTCAAGTGTTTCTTCAAGTCCAACTGAAGGAGAATTTATTGTTGAGTAGATGAGCTGGTTCCCAGGAGACAACTACTCCACATTTCAGGGTACAGCCTAGCCTCACTGATCATTGCCTTCATCTTGACATAGCTTGTCCTGAGATGCTGGGCTGTTTCTGGAATTCAACACGACTGCAGCATTAGGATGATGGCTAGAGACCTGTCTGAAACAGGACATTGTAAAAACCCATAATAGGATGCCTTAGTTACTCTTTGTGCTTTCAGCCTTGAAGGGGAAAGAGGCAGGCAAGGTTTTTCCAGCTTCTAGACAGACATCCCTTGAATGACTAACACACTACATGCCTTGGTAAGCAGGTGACTGAAAGTAAAGGAGGCAGATGCAAAATGAAGGCAGAGGGGCCAGGTTCCATCCTTCTTTGAACGGCGTTGATGGCCCAAGTGAGAAGGCAGTGTTCTATAGCAAAAGAATGCCTTAAGTGCTATTCTAGATTCATCAGGATTAGAGGGACCGCGGGGGAAACTTATGGTCCCTCATCTCTTTGCCCATAGACAGGGCTGCCATTGTGGTTGGAGTTAGTCTTAGAGAGGGAAAAACCTTTAAAGTCTGTCTCAGTTGAGACAAAATAAAAAGATTGAGAAGGTAGGAAAGAAGGGGACACAGGAAGAGAAGAGCCCCCCCTCATCGCAGAGTCTGGCTGAAGTCGTCTTCTTTTTTTTCATTTTTAAAAAAATCTATTTATTTTGGTTGACTGAAATGTTGATGATGTGGGGTGTCTTTCTGCATGCTGTAAATTACCTCTGGACAGTAGGGAACTGTTCTGGCTTCGAGGCAGATGGGAATTCCAGGCACAGATAAAGGGGGAGGAGGGTGGACTCAGAGGAGACACTGCGAGCTACTGCCAGGAGAACAAAAGGTAAAGAAACTCAGGTGAGCCACGGGCCATGTGGCAAGACACAGACTGATAGATAAGGGTCAAGATGCAAGAGCCAGCTAGCAATAGGCCTGAGCCATAGTCCAAATAATATGTAATTAATATAAGCCTTTGTGTGATTATTTGGAACTATGGGTCCAGATCTCAGGGCTAGGCTGGGCCAGAAACTTCTGGCTACGCGTTTACTCTTCTGAGAGTCACGAATTTCTACAAAACTAAGAAAAAACTTGCTGTGGGAATTGCCAACATAGAGACAATATCCCTTTTATAGAGAGATGTTAAAAAAATAACACTAAACCATGCGTATGGCCTAGTATACATGATTAAATATGGTTTTTCTCTTTTCTTAGTTCTAAATTTGTTGTATGAGGTTTCTGGCCTGCACTTTCTGGCCTAGCCTCGTGGCCCAGATCTGCAGACCCACAGTCCCATAGTCCCACTGAAACACACAGACATTTATATTAATTGTACGCTGATTGATCGGGCGCCCAGGCATATAACTTGCTAATTCTTTACCCTTAAACTAACCCGTGATTCTTATCCTGTTCAGCCATGGGGCTCGTTACCTTTTCTCAGAGCAGCATAGGTGTCCTCTGCATCTGCTGCCTTGTCTGGCATCTGTGTGGCATCTCTGCTCTGTTCTTTCTGTTCCCAGAGTTTTCCCAGTCTGGTAGCTCCACCCACACTTCCTGTTTGCCTTCATCCAATCAGCATTTTTGTTAAAATAGTAGGCGGGACAATTATTTACAATGTAACATAATCCCCCTTCCTAGTTATACATTTCTTAGGACTTTCACAAAGGACTCCATCTACAGTGAAAGATATGTCCTAAGCCTCTAGTGAGGTAGCTCTTAACCAGTGGATAATGACCCCTTTGGCAAACCTCTGTTTCAAAAAATATTTAGATGACGATTCATAACGGTAACAAAATTACAGTTATAAAATAGCAATGGGAATAATCTTATGGTTGGGCTTGACCTGTGTTAAAAGGTCAAGGAAGGTTGAAGACCACTGCAGTAGGGCCAATGCAAAGACTGACCCATAGTTTTACTTCGTCAGACTATGAGCCCTTCCAAGCTGCCTTAGAACCACCCTATTACCTCACCCAAAGAAGTAGGAACAGTGTTTCCTAGTGTGGCAACTTGAATGAGAAATGTCCTCAACAGGCTCATGCATTTGAATCCTGGTCCCTGGCTGGTGGCCCTACCTGTCTCTACCTTTAGGAGGTAGAGCCTTGCTGGAGAGGTGTATCATTAGGGAAGGGCTTTGAGAGTTTCTATTGGTAGTTTGTTCTCTGCTTCATGCTTGCAGGTGAAGACATGAACTCTTAGCTTCCTGTTTTAACCACTTACAAACATGTTCCTCAACCATTATGAATTCTCCCTCTGGAACCATAAGGCAAAAATAACCCTTTTCTCTATAAGTTGATTCTGGCCATGGTATTTTATCATTCAACAAAAAAGTAATTAGCAAACCTTTGGTAATGTGACTTCAGAAGCCACTAGAGTCATACATACGGCTCTTGGGAAGAAATGTAAGTCTCTCTCTCTCTCTCTCTCTCTCTCTCTCTCTCTCTCTCTCTCTAGAGAAGCCTACACCTACACTGGGCATGAGCTATTCTTTTCCTAAATATCTCTCCTTCTTAATGCTCATTTTTAAATCAATATCAAAATTTCTCCCCAAACTTCAATTCTGCAGATGGATGTAGTGGCAAACGCCTTTAATTCCAGTACTCAGGAGGCAGAGGCAGGCAGATCTCTGAGTTTGAGGCTAACCTGATCTGTACGTGGATAGCCCGTACCCCCCCCCCAAACAATAACTGCTTCATACTAACTTGTACTGACGTTCTTTGCAGCACACTGAAGAATCCTAGCTTTATCTGAGTAGGGGTTTTGAGAAGAATTTCTTGGTTCCTATTCCTCCAGTTCCCACCCTTTGGCAGATGACAACCTTCTCCCAACTGGATTCCCATAACACGGCTTATAAACAAAGCACTTGGTAGCATTGCATCAGGTCCACAGTGGACACAGCCCTGAGATGAGCCCAGGTTGGCAATGATGAATTGCTACCAACAGTGAGGATGAGGATAGGGGTGGGGAGAATATTCCTTCCATGCATAGCATAACTCTGTGATCCATTTTGTGCGCACTTCCTGAAGGACCTGTCATCCTTTGCCTACCTGGCATGTTGGACTGATACAGGATCTTCTCTACTCTTCTTATGCCCACGTTGCTCCTTGTATTGGACCTCCACCTACCCTAAGCACATATGCCTCCTCTCCATTCATCTTGAGCCTCGGACTCTGTTGTGTATGTGTACTGAACTTTTTAGCCACAAAGCTTCCTGTTTTGGAGAAAGGTTGTGAGATAAGTTTTTTCTATTATATAGATTTAGCAGTCCTGGAACTTGCCATGTAGCTCAGACTAGCCTTGAACTCATGGTGATCTGCCTGCCTCTGTCTTCTGGGTGCTAAATATATTAATATATTTAATTATTAAATATATGTACCAACATGTCCAGCTATGTGAAAGGTTCTGAGGACTCTCATAAATTGTCCTGCTAGGCCTCTAGACCCTAAACTAAATCCCTGTCTTTATCCACCAATGAAGCTAAAAACACCCTAGTCTATAGCAGGAGGAGGGCTTCATCCTTTTTGGAAGGAGCCATGTGACCACACATTTCAGGATCTCACTTTGCCGGCCCAGACCCTTCTTCTTCACCAGCTCCCTTGTTTCAATGACCTCACTGACTTTCCTTCCAGACTCTTCTGCCTTGATTGGCTTTCTTTACATCTTCTGGACTTGTGTGAATATTCTTTATTTCAAACACCCACACTTTCTCCTCTCTGGTTGCCCACCCATCCCCTCTGCACACAGGGAAGTTCAGCACAGGCCTCTATCCCTGACAGCTGCTCCTGTTTTACGCTGGGAACTAAACCTGACGCCTCATCCATGTCAAGCAAATGCTCTTCTACTGAACTTCATATGCTGCCAGGGTAAGCTCCTGCAAAAGACATTTCTGAACTATGCCTGATAATGTGGCCTACTTAAGAAACCGAGGCAAGAGGATTACAAAATCAGGCCTACTGGGACTATAGAGCAAGCTGGAAGCCAGTCTGGGCAACTTAGACCTCATTTCAAAACACAACCTTAAAGGGTGTGTGTGTGTGTGTGTGTGTGTGTGTGTGTGTGTGTGTGTGTGTGTCTGTGTGTTGGTAATATAGTTCAGTAGTAGAGTGCTTGCCTAGGAAGCAAGGGATCTTTGATTTAATCCCTGCTACCAGGGTCAGCAGAAACGGAAGGAGGAGGAGGAGGAGGAAGAGGAGTAAAACATTTCTAAACTCTCCAAGGTACAAGGCTGAGGCATCACCATGTGACACTTGTCTTGTTAGAAGAGGCACATGGAGATTCACAGTCCCAGAGCCTCCTCTCCTCTCGAGTCACACCCTGCTCCGTGTGATCCCGGGAGCCTTCTTTTCTGCTGCTGACCATTTCCCTCCATGGGAGTGGAAAGTGAACAGGGTGTGTTGCAAACCCCCAAAACTGAGCTAGGAAGAAAGACATTTGCCCCAGTTCCTCTCCCTTTTGCAGCAGTTAGCTCTGCTCTCTCAGGGACCCTTGGAGACGCCTGAAAAGTTCAGTAGCAGCTGCGCAGCATTTACATCTTACACAAAGCAAGGTTACAGAGTGATCTTCTCTAGTTAATAACCTTGACTTATGGAATAATAGCAGGAATGGCTCTGTACTTTTCCTGCAAGGGACTCTGGCTGTCTAGGAGTGGTGAGTGAGCACAGACTCTGTTTCCAAAATCCCGTGTCTTCTTGCCCCATAACCCAGGATTAGAGAGGTCCAGAGGGCTATCAAATCTCCTCTCACCCCACCCTCACTTCCATTCTCAATAAACTGCCCTGATCGTGGCACACGTTTTCTGACTCTGCCTCTTGGACCAGAGCCACAACTAGCAGAGGCTGCAGTTTCGATGCCTCTCCATTCTAGGAGCGTTCCTGGCAAGGGTTAACTGTGTGTATAAAATTGATTGCGATTTTAGTAATTCGGTATAATCACAGTCTACCAGCAGGTTGCTTTTCCAGCAGGAGGGTTTGGAATTATTTTCTGGAGTTTGCAATATAGAACTTAAATTAAGCCTCAGAAGTCAGGGGAGCTCGGCAGCATCCCTAATGCGGTGCTAAATTCTCAGCAGCACAGTCTCTGTGTTAAAGCCTTTGCTGGCAATTAGGTTCATTAACTATCACAATACCTTATTTATTACTCTCCGTGCCATATGGTTTCCCAGCTAAAGAATGGCACCCGTTCTCCTCCAGACCATTTGGCATCATAAAAACGTTAACAAATAATATTATGGCTCTCGGGGGCACAAGGCCTTGCTGGGTTCTGGGTCTGAGCGGCGGGAGAGAATATGAAAACATTTTTCTTCTATAGTGAAATAAAAACTTCCTCAAGACAGAAGTATTCAGAGAGCATCTCATCGCATAACGTAAACCACAGTTTTATTTACCCTCATAATGGTTATGTCGATATTTGCATCAGTTGGATCTCTTACTCATCTTCCTCCAACTCTTTTTGGATTGTTTTTCCTTCTATCTTTCTCCATTCTGGCTTCTAGACTTCCATAGTCTGAGAGCAACGACAGGCAGACCCACCCCAAGGCTTGTGGGGTGAGTTACTGGTGAGCCAATCGCTGTTCTGGGATTGATTGAAGTTTACTTGCTGTATCAGCCAATTTTCCATCACCCTAACAAAGTACCTGAGATCATCAGCTTATAGAGAAAAAGGGGGCAGATTTAGTTCAGTGTTGGAAATTCTTGTTGCTTTTAGGATGTGATAATGTGGCACACCACGGTCAAAGCACCTGGCAGAGCAAAGTAGCCAATAAGCAAAAGAGAGGATGAACCGGGGCCAAGGTCTCACAACAAACTTCAAAGACATGCCTCTGATAACTTGTGTTCTCCTTTGACGTCTCGTTTCTCAAAGACTTCCCCATCCATCAGTAGTACCATTTGGGATAAGTCCTTTAACACATGGACCTTTGAAGGACATAAAAATCCAAACCTGAGCAGCCTCATCCCATCTCAGGACTCTGTTTTCTGCCCTTTCTTCTGCTAGTGTGTCAGTGAAAATGGGAAGCGGTATTTAGCCACCCAGACTGGGCAGCCTCCACTGTGGAGGAGAGATTGAAGAGAAAAGGTATCAAGGATAAGGGAGAAAAGACATCAGGGGGGTAGGAAGACGCATCTCAAATCACCTATTTGAGAAAGGCACCGAGAGAGGACAAAGCATTGCCCTCTTTCCATCCCAGATACTGGCGTGAGAGGCATTTGTCTTAGAGCTATAGTGAAGGACCACACAGAATCTGCTCTTCAGCAAGCAGGTTCTGGTGCCATGAGGGGCTCCTGCTATGGCTTGAATGTGAACTATCTTCAATTGGATCATGGGTTTAAGCACCTGGGCCCACTGTTTGGGGAGAAAATGAATAGTCCAGTAGAGTGGGGCTTCAGGATTATCACCTTATCCAACTTCCATCCCCAGCTTCTGATCTCTGACATCGGATACAGCATAACCAGCCTCCTCATGCATCTGTGACCCAGTCTGGAGATGCACTTGCACCATGCCTTCCCTACCATGATGCAACAACCCTCCCCCAAGCAGTTAGCCCAAGGAAACATTTCCTTAAACAACCTCTTTGGTAGCTGAGAAACCCTCTTTGGAAAGCAGCATAATGCAATCAGTGGTTAACATTATAACTTAAGGCAAGAGTCCATCTACTGTAATCACTTAGTTGGATAAGTTGTGTATGGCTGGGTGCTTCCATCTGTAAGATTAGAATAATGACACCCATTGCCATATGATTGATCCAAAGTCGAAACTAATTAGACTCACTAGAGTCCCAGGGCAGTAGCTACCACCAAGAAGTACCATATGGGAGAGCCATGATGACAAAGGTTCTGCTGGGCCACTTCTTTCTTAACCTAAAATTTCCTTTCATTTTCGCTATTATTGAGATTTAGGAAGTTGCTAAAGATCCATGTGCTAAGAGCTTGGTCCCTAGCCATTGATGCTATTGTGAAATTATACCATCTTTAAGATTTGGGGACTCTTGGAAGGAAGCTGGGTCATTTGGATCTATCCTTGAAAAAGACATTGAGATCCTGGCTCCCTCTATTATTTAGCTTCCAAGCTGTCACAGGGTGAGCGACTTAGCCTGCCTGCCATGTGCTCCTTCACAACATGTCCAGAGACAACAGGCCAGCTGGCCATGGGCAAACACCTATAGAATGGAGCTAAAGTTCTCCCCACATCAGGTGTTTGTTACTACAGTGAAAACCTGACAAGTACCTTCCCTCTGAGGCATTTAGAAGAACAGACTAATCGCATCTCCTTGATTATAGCATATTCCATCTCAAGTCTGGTCCTGATGCTGAACTGTATGAGCCTGGCTAGTGGCAGGAGACATTGGCTCTCGTTTCCATGTCACTTCCTCTATGTGTCATGCATCCTGTGAGTTCCCTTGACCCTAAACTGTGGTAACACAGGTGACAGAGACCTACTAGGAACCAGAGTTTGGTGATCAGAGAGGTGATGTGGCCACAGTCAACATCTGTGTCAAGGTGGGAGTCCCTAGTCAAATCCCAGCCTCTCCAGCTCTACTCAACAGAATGAGGGAAGGAACAGAGTGCTGTGAAGAAAAACTAGAGCTGAATCTGGTAAATGTCAATTCATGCGGAGCTCAGAAAAGCTTGGGTCCCACTGTTGGAACTGAGCTGACCTTTGCCAACTTTAGGGTTCTCAGAAGAATAAGTTTTGGCAAAGGAAAGTCTGTCCCTAAGCTTTTCCTGGTGACAAAGGCCTAAAATACCAGCTGTTAGTGTGAAACTAGGGAAGGAGGTCATTGAGTTCAAGGCCAGCCTGGCAATATTATGAAGCCCTGTTTCAAAACAATACAAGTAAATTAAAAAAACATTTATTTTTTTAAAACCAAGTCCTTCTCAAGAGCATGCATCCCAATGTGAGGTGTAGGGATGGACTTCTCCAAGACTAGTCCAGCTGCTCCTGGGGATTTCTTTCTCTCCAAGCTGCCTGCCTCCCTTACTGTTCTTTTCCTCTCATGATTCTTTCTGTCTACAGTGTTTCTTCTGTTTTTCCCAAGAGAAGAAAAGGCTTTTAGAAGGACTGTAGGAATGCACAACCATACCTGGCTTTGGCTACTTTATTTTCCTTGGGCGGTTCCCTCAATTTTCTCTTAAGATTTGTTTTATGTTCATGAATTCACTGCACTGTACGTCTGTGCATCACTGGTGGATGCCAGAAAAGGATATTGGATGCCCTGGAACTCAAGTTACCCATGTTGAACCACATGGGTCCTCTAGAAAGTCAGCAAGTGCTCTTTACCAGTAGGATATCTCTCCAGGAGACTAGGTGGGGTTTTGGTTTGTTTTGTTTTGTTTAAACAGGGTCTTACCGTGTAGCCCTGGCTGAGAACTCCCAGAGACCTGCTTCATCTGGGATTCAAGGTTTGTAGCACCATGCCCACCTGAGTAGGCTATTCTTCAGTGTTTTATTTTTTTGTTTGTGTGTGTGTGTATGTGCACAGGTTTGTACACAGGTTTTTCTTGCATTGGCAGGTACATACAGAGTCTAGAGGAAGACATTAGGTGTTTCCTTCCACCTCTTTCTGTCTTGGTCCCTTAGTGTCTCTTACTGAATCTGGACCCTCACTGAAGCTTTTAGCCAGCTAGTAGGTTCCAGGAACCCTCTATCTTCATACCCACTCTATGTGGGGTTAAAGGTGTGTATAGACATGCTAGATGTTGCACCTGGGTGCTAAGAACCTGAATTTGAGTATTTGTGGTAGTTTGAATATAAGTGGCCCCCATAATCTCATAGGAGTAGCACTATGAGGGGGTGTGTGACTTTGTTGGAGTGGGTAGGCCTTGTGGGAGGAACTCTGTCAACTGTGAGGATGGGCTTTGAGGTTTTCTATGCTCAGGATACTGATACCAGGATGTCAGTTGACTTCCTGTTGTCTGCAAGATGTAGGGCTCTCAGTTACTTCTCCAGCTCCATGTTGCCTGCACACCATCATGCTCCCCACCACGATGATAATGGACTGAACCTCTGAAACCATGAGCAAGCCCCCTCAATTAAATGTTTTCTTTATTAGAGTTGCCATAGTCATGGTGTCTCTTCACAGCAATAGAAAACCTAACTAAGACAGTCTTCACGGTTGGTTACTCAGCAAGTGTTCTTTCCTACTGAGCAATCTCTATAGCATAGCCTGTTATGTTTTTTAAGAAAACTCCATACTGATTTCCAAAGCTGCTGCCCGTTTACACTTCCATCTGCAGGGTTTCAGGCTCTTCTTTCCCCACATCCACATCTGCATTTATTATCATTTCATTCACTGATGATTCAGCAGAGATTACTAAACACTGCATATAAAAAGCTCAAAACATCACCCCACAGCATGCAGTCAATAAATGGTAGCTCTAGCACCATTAACGATTATCTGCCATGAGCCAGACTCCACCACCTATTATAGAAGCATACTTTCTATACATTATCTCTCTTGGCTTTCACAACAACCCAGAAGGCAGCCATTCCCTTCCCCTCTTAGAGAAGGGGAGAGTAGATGAGTTAGTTAACACCAATCCCATGCACTCACTCTAACATTCAGGATACGGCTCATCCGCTCCTGAAATGACAGTGGAGGAGGGAGAGTCCAATACTCCACTTCCGAGGACCCTCTAAGAGTGCTGACGTACTGTGATCAGATGGTTTCATCTAGGGGCCCCACCGTCTCCAAATGTCACCCTAGCCCAGCACCCACAATATTTGGGAAGGAGAGAATCAGGCCACTGAGCCATGGGGGCAGGGTCTCACCAGCCCATGAGCCTCCAGCCTAGCAAAAAGAAGGACAGCTTGGGATGAGAAAAATAATCAGAAGTGAGCACACCCAAAGCTGTGACCCCGAGGAAAGGCAAAGAGAAGACCAGGATCAGGAGGCTGTTTCCAGGAACATTACACAGAGACCAGAGAAGAGAAGTGGGTGATTTTAATCCCACGCAGCTGCTGGGAATTAATTTAATGGTGTTGGCACTGGCTCTTCTCCCTTCCGACCCATTTCCTCCAGAGCATGATGGAGTGCTGTGGCTGACAGGCAGCTCAGTGTGCCATTGGTCCACCAGACTCCTGTCACTGTGGCTGCTGCCAGAGTTGATGGGAAAGCTGTGATGGGCATGTGTGCCTCTGTGTGTGTGTGCGGTGTGTGTGTTGTGTGTTGTGTGTGTGTGTGTGTGTGTGAGTGTGTGTTGTGTGTCATGTGTGTATGTTGTGTGTGTGTGTGTGTTGTGTTATGTGTGTGTGTATGTGTGCGAGTGTGTATGTCCGAGTGTGTGTGTTGTGTGTGTATGTGTGTGTTGTGTGTTATGTGTGTGTATATGTGTGTGCTGTGTATGTGTACACATGTGGTTGAAGATCAAAGTCAGGTGTCTTCCTTAGGAGATGTCCACTTTGATTTTGGTCTGAAACATGCCAATTCAACCAGGTTGGCCAGCCAGCGAGACCAAGGATCCTCCTGTCTCTCCTTCCCAATGACTGGGGTAACAAACCCATATAACCATGATCTTTTATTTGTGTGACTTCTGGGTTCTGGAGTTCAAACTTGGATCCTCATGCTTGAATAGGAAGCAACTCCTCCAGCTCTTGCTCTGTTCCTTCAATCTAGACTGTTCTCTTGAGATAATACCAGGGTCAGAGAGTTAGGAAGAACTTCACAACAGCAAAAAGTAAAGGCAACTGTAAAACACCTGTTGTTTTGTTTTGTTTTATATTTTGAAACAAGATCTTACTGTATGGCCTGGGTTGACCTTGAACTTGATGTGCAACCCACACTAGCCTCTGTGTGCCCCTTTTATTAAATGCTAAGGCTCAGCTTCATCCTCCTTAGCTGTTAAGGAGAGAAGATATAATGATGGACCTTTTACTCTCTGCTTCTGTGCCACGAATTCTTCCCTGCTTCACCCTGAGCAGACTGCAGCGAGGCTCGCTCACTGTTCCACACGCAGGCAGACACCGGCCTCAAAACAGCTGCCAGGCAGGCATAAAGACCACAGTGGTCTTCAGACAATCCACTCAGAGAACCACTAATTCAGGAGACATAGCCCTCTGCAGATTGGTGACACTGTGCTCCACTAAGGGAGGTTTTGGCTAAATAAGCACCTGGATTGTGGTAGTGTTCAAAACTCCCAGGTAATTCTGAAGTGAACACCGAACCAAACTGAGAACCATGGATGGAGTGGAACCTGCTTGACCATCCGGTGTCCTGTTCAGTTCTGCTTATGGCCACTAGAGGTCAGCAGGGCTTGGCAGAAGGGGCAGCAGGTGGCCTGGCAGAACACTAGGGGAAATTGATGGGAACAGCGTCTCTCCTTGTCTGGCCTCCAGCAGGCGCTGGTCAGATACTCCGCTCTAGGCGGAGGGGGCTGGGGATACCGCAAGGGGGCGAAGGTGGCCTGTGAGCTACAGAAAAACCAACCTCACTTCAAACATTTTAAAAAGCGTTCCTGGGTGAAAACCTCACAATCCTGACCTCTTTGCACCACATCAGGGCTGTGGGTGAGACCTGGTTGTTCCAGGACTCTATGTACAGGTGAGTCAATCGGGGGAGTGAATCTTCCTTCATGCAGGGGCATGCAAAGCAGCCCAATGAACAGAGAGGCTGCCCGTAGGATGATCCAGCATCTCCACTACAAAGGCTGTTTATCTTGACTCACTGTTGTTTTGCTGCAGGAGAGGAGCACAGAAAGTTCCTTTACCCTGACTCAGAGGTCACACCTCGATCTCACCGAGTCCAGGATTCAGGTGAAATGAGGGAACAGGCCAGAGGCTGAGTCTTCCATCACCAGGCTCCAAGAATATCCAGAGCAGAGAGAAAAGAGGCTTCCCTATTTGGCAGCTTCGGAGAGATAAAGAAAAGCTTGAAATGACAGACCTCAAAATTCAGACCTGGGAAGCTCCCCTCTCCCTCCAAATTTCTGGTCCTCTTTCCCAGTGTGGTGTCTGGATGGCCTGGTTGGCCACTGCATATGTATACACCAGCTGTTCTTTTTCTGTGAGGCCCATGGGTCCCTAAACCCCAAGGCTGCTTTGTTGTAGAAGAGGTTACTGTATAGAAAATACTGATCAACCCAAAATGTTTGATGTTGTCAAGCTGATGTTATTGTTTTAAATCTAACTCCCATAATATTTGAAATCAATTCAAAGACAAATTTTCTAGCTCTTTTTTTTTAATTCCAGCCCTCAAATTCTCATTCTTAATCTGAAAAATGTTGGAGGGGTATTTGTTAAAGGGCGCCAAGTTCCTTTCTTTTTAATCATGAAACAGCAGCAGTCTTATAAAGTAGATATGTCTATATGTGTATGTATGTATGTGTATATGTGTATGTCTGTGTATATTTATGTGTGTGTATGTGTGTGTATATTTGTGTGTGTGCATGTTGTTAAGGTTGTTGTGTAGAGAATAATGCTGAAAGAGATCAGAAGAGGACATTGACTCCCCTGAAGCTGGAGTTACAGGCAGCTGTGAGCTGCCGCATGGATGCTGGAACCAAACTTGAGTTACAGGACCCAAGTTGAAAAGGGGGGGGGGGTATGTGTGGCATGTGCATATTTTGGCAAGCTGCAAAGAGTGAGCATATTCTGTTCTCAAACCTTCCCCGATCCATCTTGTTCCCTGTGCAATGTCCTCAACAGAACCATGAAGGAATGAACAAGGACCAAGAAAATACATCTACCTGCTGTCAATTGTCCTGCCTGCGAGACAAGGATAGTATTTTTGGTCCTGCCTGACTCCCAAAACAGATGTGAGGCTCAATTTTCACCACTTTTTTCTTATCTTAGCTTTTATTTGTTTTATTATTATTATCTTTGATAGGGCCTCATTGTGCACTCTTGGCTGGATGGCTGCTATATAGACCAGACTGACTTCAAACTTAGAGATTTGCCTGCATCTGCTCCCAGAGCAGTAGGGAGATGGACAGGAACAGCGTGCCACCAAGCCCAGCTACTACCTTTGGAACAAACAGGAAGTCTGAAAGTGTGTCTAAAGAACCCGGATTGTGAAGGATGACAATCTTTCAAAATAGAAACTTGAAACCACTAAGGAAACACCCCTGGGACTTATACATACCTGCTTTATGGTTTCTGTCCTAATTCCTGATCGAACTAGGTGTTGTGGTTCAAATGAGAAACGTCTCCCCATGAAGACATGCATTTGAACACTGGGACCCCAGCTGCTGGTATTGTTTCGGAAGGTGGGGACTGGCGAGAGAGCCTTGATAGGGAGGGCTTGGAGAGCCTGCATCTGCCCTCATTTCAGTTCCCCACTCTGCTTCCTTCACGTGGGTGGACATATGACAGCTACCTGTCTGCCATTTGCTACCTAGCCTCCCTACCATGATGGATTCTCCCTCTGGAGACATAAGTCAAGCAAACCTTCTCTTCCATGTGTTCCTTTTGGTCACGCTATTTTATTATAGCAAGTAACTAATATGAAGGATTTCTGACTTCAAAGAATCATCATGGATGATGGCAGAGCACTTTATGCCCTTTCTTCATGCAACTGTTCTAATTTGTAAAGTTAAGTGTGATGCTTTCTGCCTGATTTTTGCAACAAACACAAGATAACAGTCCATCAGCTAGGGCCATAGTACTTGGGAGGCAAAGGCAGACAGATCTCTGTGAGTTTAAGGCTAGCCTGGTCCCTTCAAGGAGACCATGCCCTTTAGTCTTATCTTTCCAATGTGTGACCTTGAGTTGATTTTCCCTTTGGCGATAGATGCAATACTGTTTTATATTGTGGTGATATAACACAATATCAAAAAGTACATGGTTTATGCCTTAATACATTTTAGATGTTGAGAAGTTGGTCAGTTTTATAGGTAGTAAGGACCTTGCTCTCTCTGTGTGTGTAGGGGGGGAGGGGGGAGAAGCTGGCTTTTAGTCCCAGCATTTGAGAAGTAGAAGCAGGAGGATCTCTGTGCGTTTGAGGCCTACCTGGTCTGTATAGTGAGTCCCAGACCACCTATGACAAAGTGAGATCTTATCAAAATAAATAAATAAAGCAAGAATGTAGGGGTTGGATTTAGTGGAAAGGAGCTAAATAACTAAGCAGTGAGCAGGAGCACCTTCAAAGGGGATATCACAATGTTGCTCTTTCTTCTGTCTCTCCCTGGCCACAATGATTAGGCATGCTTATGTCACACACACTCTTTCCCATAATGTTCTGAATCACCATAGGCCCAAAGGGACCGAGGCAAGTGACCGTGGATAGAAACTTCTGGAACACTGGGCCAGAATAATAAGCCTTTCTTCTTCAAGGAGCAGACCTCAAGCCTTTCACCACAGTCCTGGAACATTGCCTTTGAAGGTCTACTTCTTGCTTCCCAATGACTCTTCCCCCTGGGGCCACTCGTTGTGGGGAAGTCAATGCAGCCCTCAGGTCTTTCTGTTCTGTTTCCTGTGCTCAGGGTTGAACCCAAGACCTTGTACATGCCAGGCAAGACGCTTGCACGGGGTCCCAGCCCCACACCTTGTTTTTGTTGTTGTGCACATGTGTGTCAGTGTGTGTATATGCCTGTGGCACTGGGAATTAAGCCTACATGCTAGACAAGCATTTCCACCAGGCCGCTGCCTCTACTCCTACCACCATTATTACTATTATTATTTTATTATTATTATTAAGACGGGATCTACCCAGCCTAGTCTTAAACTCATGATCCTCCTGCTTCAGCTCCCTAAATGCTGAGATTCTAAGCCGTCATCGTTAGGTCTGGATTCTGAGCCTCCTGTTATGGGTGCTAATCCCACCCCAGGAATCTCTATCTTCATCACTTTCCAATGGCCCCACCTCTGGATACCCAGTCACAATGGTGATTAGGTTTCAGTCTTATCAATTTTGCAAATACAAACGTTTGTTTTTGTTCTTATAGCAAATGCCCTCTTTAACATGTGCATCCAGTAGTTACCCAATCTTTCAGCATCTGCCTTGCATGCACTAGGCCCTGGGTGAGATCTCTAACACTACATAAACCAGATGTGGTCAATCATGCTTATAATCCCAGCGCTGGGGAGATAGAGGTAGGACAACTGGAGTTTAGATCATCCTTGGCTACAAGGTAAGTTCATTACCAGTCTGGGCTGCTGGAAATCCTGCTTTAAAGAGAGAGAGAGAGAGAGAGAGAGAGAGAGAGAGAGAGAGAGAGAGAGAGAGAGAGAGAGAGAGTAAGAGAAGAAGGATGGATGGAGGGAGAGAACCAAGGAGGAAGGGAGGTAAGGAGAGAGTTAGGGAGGGAAGAAGGAAGAGTCAGAAAACAGTTATTTTGTGGTTGTTGAATCTTGTCTTCAACCAATACACACATAACTTTCTTTCCAGGAATGAAGACGGGAACTCCCTGGGGATACCAGACCAAAATGTCAGCCTGACTTTGACTTTATTGCTAAGATCACACATGGAAGGCAAAAAAGTTAAGCACAAGGGAAGAAAGACGATAAATAGCTGGCAACTTAGACAAAAACAATGAGGTGATGAAGCACCACTCCCAAGGCTGTGGCTCTGTATGAAACTTGCAAGCCAGTTACGACACCATGACTCTGGGGGCTGGGCCAAAGTGTGTAGAAATGAGTTCAGTGCCCCAGGCATACGGTAAAGCCTCAGGACATTTGAGAACCTGGTTTCATCTCATGAGGGACAGCCAGGACCCACATTGTCACAGGAAATTATAAACAAGTGAGTTCAAAGGTTGATTCACACTTTGCTGGGTTGTAAAGTCAGCACTGCAGACCATTTCTGGAGACTATTCCCCACCTCATTCTGTGCAGGGAAAGCGGTGTACAGCCCTGGGAGGCCCTAGTTAATGGCTTGTTAGGACAGTAGCCTCGTGCCTAACACTGGTGTTTAGACTTAACTACTTCTTTGGCTAGGGTTTATTGAAAGTTTGTTCCAACTTTGAGAAAAATTATGAAAAGAAACTATTGAGAATTATGATGATTTGAAGGAGAAATGTTCCCCCTAGGCTTATGCATTTAAACAATTGATTCACAGTTGGTGGCTCTGTTTGGAGAGGTTATGGAACTTTTAGAAGCAGAATCTTGCTGGAGGAAACATCTCATTGGGAATGAGCTTGGAGCATTGAGTGTCTCCCCCACTTCTTTTTCTTCCTTTTTGCATCCTAAAGAAGGAAGGAAGTGTGGCTGAAAACATGACTAGCCAGTTTCCTGTTCCTGTCACTATGATTTCCCTATTTGTTGCCTTGGCTGCCCTTCCATGATAGACTCTGACTCTCTAAAGCCGTAAGGCAAAATAAACACTTTTTATTTTTTAAAGTTGATTTCTGTCAGGATATTCTATCAGAGTACCAGGAAAGTAACTAATACAGTAGGTTACCAGAGTCTTGGCCAGATAAAATTTCATGACACCTATACATGGATTTTTCCAGAACTAAAGAGAACAGGGTCCTTCTGATGTTGTCTGGCCATGTGAATGTCTATGTGGATCTGAAGATGTGTGCATGGAAGTATACACACAGGGACTTTCCCTTCCTTTCTTCTCCTAACTACACACTCCATCCTCCCCCTCAGTATTCAGGCATTCAGAAGTCTGATAGGCTGCAGAAAACCTCAACATCTTTCTGGCTCCTCTGAGGCACAACCTCCTCCTCCCCCTATCAACTCACCTAAGTGTTCACTATGTGGACCAACTAAGTGTTGGTTAGGCTATGAGCCGGGTGTGATGACCTTGGAATATGACGCTGTAGGAGGAATGATTTAAATTTAGACCAAAGGGTGGCTCCAGTACAAGGCATAGCCTGTCCAGAGTCAGAGACGCATAACAATGCCAGCGTGTTTAGGATGTAGAGAGTGAGAGCTGAGGACCCGGGCCAATAGGTAACGGTCTTAAGGGTCCTGCTAAGAAGCTTATTGTAGCCAGAGCAGGTTTGTTATTTTAAGGGTTTTTATTTTATGTGCATGGGTGGTTTTTTTTTTTTTTTTTTTTTTTTTTTTTTTGCCTACATGCATCTCTATACACTACTGGTGCCAGGTGACCATGGAGGCCAGAAGAGGGCACTAGGTCCCCTGAAAATGAAGTTACAGTTGTGAACTGCCATGTGGATACTGGGAATCCAACTAGTCCTCTGGAAGAGCAGCCAATGCTCTTAATCACTCAGCCAACTGTCTAGCCCCATCTGGAAGGTTTTTGAGAAAACTTTTTTGAGAGACTGAAATACCATTTTTTCGAAAAATAATTCCAGCAGCTATTTGCCGAAGGACTTGCCAAGAGATGAGCAGAAGAAAGACAGCAAAGTGGGCCACACCTTCCCCAGCTTCTTTATCCAATGACTTCATAGCAAAGGCAACTTGCTAAGAGCAGGCTCAGAATGAGTGGGGGGAAATGGGGGTTTTCTTGGCCCCAAACGTAAAAAGACAACACTCTTTGGAGTTGGGCAAGTGCTTGAGAGTGATGTCTCACAAGGCTGGGGTGTAGCTCAATTGCCTGGTGTGCACAAAGCCCTGGGTTCAAACTTCAGTACTACATAGACTTGGCTCAGTGGCACATAACCCATACTAATAAATAATTAAGAGTTGAAGGCAGAAGAATCTGAATTTAAGGTTATCCTCAGGCACATAGTGAGTCGGAAGCCAACCTGGGCTACTTGTGACCTAGTCTCAGAAAGAAAAAAAACAAAAACAAAAAAAGATGGATACCTTCTGGCTTCTGCATCCTAGCCACCTTGCATGCCTTTTCCTGTCCTGGTCCTAATGATAAACCTATCAACTGTAGGTCCAGGTTCAGTCTCTCTAAGGGAGGACCACAGAGCAATTCTCTGCTCACCTGTTAGTTGCTCACACATAAATATAAGAAGGCTGGCTGGTGTTGTGGCAAACTTGGGCCTCAGTCAAGTGGAATAGCTTCAGAAGCCTAGGGTTTCCTCTTGTAAACTGTTAAGTGAGAATCTGAGCTGGGACAGCATTGAGAACAAGGCTGCACATCTAGCAGATGCTATCAGTTTGCCCTCTCTTTGATGGGTGATGGTGTACTCTTAAAGGCAGGGACATGGGGATGCTTGAGGACATTTTATTTTGGTAGCAGTACCAGGAAAAAAAAATACTGCAGCGTGCAAATGGCCCAAGGAAAGGCATTTTCCTCTCTCTGGCTGTTAATTAAGTGGGCCTGGATCCCACACTCTCAAATTATGTTGCCTCTTTGTGGAAGCTTTCCTGGAAGGAGAGAGGAAGGAACAAATAGAACAAACTTGTCACGTTCTTCCTTCTTTGGACAACTACTTACTGTGCGCCTACTATGTGCTAAAAATTGTCCTTATGCGCCTGGGTGCCTTACAAGAACCACAGTCTCGGCCTCTGTTAAGTACAGGTTAAATGGAGGGAGGTCTGAGCAGGCTGCAGGCCGGCCAGGCAGGAAATGAACAAAGCATCACATAAAACAAGGCAAACAATCTCTATCAAAAGCAAGTGCTCGGAAAACTGGCAAGGTAGGGTGACTGGGATCGGGCCAGCAAGAGAGCTGGGATGAGTGGGAACACAAGTGTAGCACTGTGAGATCTTTGCTTCTGGAGCACAAGCTCAGAGGCCCCAAGGCAGGAGCTGATGATCTGCACTGGTGTGAGCTCCCGTCGAATGTATGGCTTTAGGGCTTGACTTCCGGGAAGGTGGGGGTAGCTGTGTGTCTAGAGCGCATGGGCCCACATTCAAGCCCTCATGTCCACTCCCTTATCTTCTCTGGGTAACTGTTGAAGTCTTCTTCCCGTATGCTGACCTGTTCTTATCTTGTAGGCCTTCTTCCTCTGACGCGGCCATAGCCTCACCACCAATTTTTCCTTTTCTTTCTGTACTCACAGAACATCGTCGACAGAGACAGCTTGCCATTTCCTGCCCGTACTGAAGACCTCGCTCGCTCTGAGCCTCTTCCCAGTTTGTACGTTCCTGTGGGTGAGGGTTCCCCCAGCACCTGGACTACCACATGGTTCAGGTCAAAGTTGTAATACAGGATGCTTGCTTTAGAAATACCCACACCACACCCCAGGCTTAGTTTCAGAGACTCTGATACAGTTTACAGAACTCCAGAGAATTTCATAGTTAGAGCAGAATTAGGGATAAAGCCAGCTGAACATTTTGTGTTATCCCAACTTGAGGGGAAATACCCAGCTCAGACAGAAAGTGACTTACAGATAAAAAATAAAGCAACTCCTTCAAAATAATTAAAGATACACCTTAAAGGTGGCGACAAGAATATTGCTGTGAGTTTGAGACCACTCTGGGCTACATTGTGAGTTCTAGGCCAGCCTGGGTCACATAGTAAGTTTTAGGCCAGCTTGGGTTACACAGTGAGCTCCAGTTCAGCCTGGGCTACACAGTGAACTCCAGTTCAGTCTGGGCTATAGTCAGTTTCAGGCCAGCCTGGGCTTCACAGTGAGTTCCAGGCCAGGCTGAATTACAGTGTGAGGACCATGTCTCAAAACAAACAAAATACCCAAAAAGCAAAACAAAGCAACAGCCAAAAAAAGTCTAAGGCATTTTCCAACTTACTGCTCCAGGATGTTTTTTACCATTTATTTTATTTTATTTTGTGGCACTGTGGCTAAACCCAGGATCTCATGGATGGTAGCAATGCACTCCACCACTGAGCTAGTGCACATACTCAGACTTCTAAAATTACACATATCTATTTACCCACTTATCTGCATGTCTTTTAGGGGCTATACATCCCATGGTGCAAGTGTGGTGGAAGACAACTTGAGGGAATCCGTTTTGTCTTTTCATTTTTGGAGTATGGGGATCAAGATCATGTCATTAGGCTCAGCAGCAAGCACCTTTATCCATTGAGCCATCTCACCAGCTCAGCTGTTTTTAATTTCATCGTGAAACATAGTTGAGCCTGGCCCTGAACTTGTAACCCTGCTGCCTCAGGTTCCAGAGTGGCTTGAATTTTAGGAACCTAGTACGGCACTTAGCTTTATGCCAAAAAAGGAATTGAAACCCAGAGACATCAAAGTGACTTGTCAGAGGTTACACAGGAAACATTTGATAGAGCCGGGCATGAATCCCGATCTTCTAAATAGAAAGCTAATGTTCAGGACATTGGATCATGCTCATTCTCTGCCTAACAGGACAAAAACAAGCAAACAAAAAACCAAGAACAAAAAGAATCCAACAGCAAATAGACATTCCAGAACAATCTAAAGAGATATTGAGAGTGGAGGAAAAAAACTTACATCATTATTTTCTTTTTCGTGTCAAAATGGCAAACTCAATAGAATAGAAAGTCTTTCTGGAAAGAGTTGACAGCAAGTCAGTCTTTCTTAGGGAAAAAAGTCAGCAGTGTACAAACACTACTGGGATAGTGTCCCTCTAGAAATACAGTCTCCTTTGATGACAGAGCTTTGCAGAATTGGGTCTCCATAAACCAGAACCATCCGCATCTTGCAATAGACTATAGTCAATTTATAGTTTTTCCTGCTTTTCATTACATTTCTCTCCCAGGTAATATTTTTGGCATCTTATTTTTAGATATGAGTGAGGGGGTGGAAGAAGATTATTTTTAAAAACTTAAATCTAACATATATATCACCAGAGCCATATGTAATATTAACCTATATGCAATTTTAAATGGTTCTTTCAGGCAGGCTCCACATGATAGTTTAAGAAGAATAGACTGGGAAGGCTATGAAGCACCTGTGGTACTGATGGTGACATCCCATCTACGAGGATCATCCTAGACTTCTCTTTGCACAGATGCAGGAGGGGTGCCCAGGAGGGAACCGGGCTTGGGTTCTGACACCCTAGGCTTACTTCTTACATTGCCCTTTACCAATGTGGAATCCCAGCCAAGTTCCTTCACTCCTTAGAGGTTCTTTAGACTCTTGGTATGTGAGTTACTTTTCTTGTTTTGTGATAAAAATACTCTACAAATGGTAGAGAGGAAGGGTTGTTTTGGCTCACGGTGTTAGGGAAGAATCAGAGAGGGTGGGGCAGTAATGGTAACTCCAGCTGTGGAGACAGGAGGCAGCTAGTCACAGTACCTGTGAAGTCAGGAGTTAGAGATGAATGCTGGTACATTCTCTCTCTCTCTCTCTCGTTCTTTCTCTCTCTCCATCCAGAATCCCAGGTCATGGAACAGTAGTGTTCCCATTCAGGTTGGGTCTTCACTCCTTTTCTACCCAAAGGTGCGTCTCCTAAGTGATCTGATCCTGTCAAGTGGATGATGGGTTTGAACCCTCACACTAGGTATTCTGACTTTAGAAGCAAGGAAACTGAAGCTTGAGTTTAAAATATGCCAAACTTTATGTAGCTGTTAAACAGAAGTTCTGGGTTTGAGACCATGAGTGTGGTTCCTTTTTATAATTTTTTAAAATATATTTTCAAGACAGGGCTTATTTGTGTTGCCTCGGTTGTTCTGAAACTTGCTTTGTAGACCAGGCAGGCCTCAAACTCACAGAGCTCCACCTACTTCTGCCTCCAAGTGCTGGGATTAAAGGCGTGTGCCACCACTGTCCAATGACTGTGATTCCTTGTGTGACACACTGCTTTTCCATGAACTGTCACTGTGCCTGCCAGAATCATGATTATCAAGTTAACTGGAGATGTGCCTCAGCCCCTGAATTCATAGTGCTCTGTCATAGAGACTAGAGTTCAGATCAAAGCAGAGCTCAAACACCTGTAACTCCAGCTCCAAGGGTTCTGAAACCTTCTTCTTGCCTATTTGGGCACCTGTGAACATACATTCACACAGACCTATATGTACACGGAAATAATGAATTTCTTAAAATATGTCTACTTTAAATGAGTATGTCAAAATGACTGTCCCTGGGTATGTGTTTGTACATATGCACACACACACACACACACACACTCACTCACACTCACGGACACACGGACACACACTAAAGAGTATAAATACAGAACAAATAATAAGAATCTCTAAATATAAATGATTTGCTTCTACCTGGTCCCACTGGGGACGCTGACATATTTCTTACAACACTATGGCCATTGGTGCTGGATTATGAGTCACAGGAGACTTTCAGCCTCACTCATCCCCAACCCCTCTTACTTGTGATCTCATATTTGGTCACCAGTTCCATCATCCTTCCTGATGGCTATCTCAGCTGTCAACTGGCTAGGCTTTGCAGTCTACATGAGATGGGCCTCTAGGCATACCTGTCATTTGTTATGTTAGCTAGCTTAATTGAGGTGGGAAGATCCACCCACTATGGGTGGCACCGGCCCTAAGTAAGGGATGCTGGGCAATATGAAAGGAGAAAGGGCATTTCTGTGCTCTGCTTCCCGACTACAGATGCAATGTGCCAACTGCTTTAATCTCTGGGCTGCTTGACTTTCCTGCCATGATAGAGTATCCTTAGAATAAACTCCCCCTTCAGAGTATTTTATCATAGCAACCAAGAAGAAACTAGGACATCCTCTGAGTTAGCTTTGAACATCAAGTAGTTCTGTATTCCATAACCAAAGACTTCCAAAAGGCTTATGCTGTAAGCCAGGAAAACAATTCCAGAAGATTTCCAAGAATAACAGAATGCCTTTCCATGACATTCTTATGGTAGCCCCAGTCTGGTCCCATGTCCTGACTTTGACTAGCCTTTTAACCTTGAGAACATTGTAGCACTTCTTTGCTCTGCTTCCTCTCTCTAAAAATGATCCGGGGGAGTTACAGTAGGTTTGAAGTCCTTTTCTGCAGCACCACCAAGGCAGAGGACCTAGAAGGGATATGAAGACAGAAGACTGCATTCTCCTTGGCCTGTTTGCACAGCGTTGAGTCCATTCTTCACAGTGCCTGTGCTCACCCTTCTAAATCCATGTAGTGTCATAACTGCTACCATGGCCATCCGTCCCAGGGTTTGTCAGCCCAGAGTGGCCCCCGAGGAAGTTTCTGTTCTACTTTACTTCTCGAGTTTCCTCGTGGGGTTGACTGGGAAGCTTTTTTCTTCACCACCTGCAGAAAACCAAAGAAATTCAAGTCTTAGAAAAACCCATTCACTACCCAAACTTCTGCTTGAAGGCAACCTGGTGAGGATCTCAGTGTTCCATTCCCAAGAAAGAGAGCCTCTAATCTTCTTTGAATCTGGCGGCTAGATTCAAAAAGTCTAGTGGGTTTGAGGACAGCTTCATTCCATCTTTTCCTTCCACCAAGAAAGGCTCAATGCCTCTCTAGAGGACAGTACACGTTCAAAGGGGGAGAATGAAGGCTGGGGAGCTGGCTCATTGGGAAAGTGCTTGGTGCACAAGCTGAGGATTTGAATTTGGATCTCCAGCACATATGTAAAAGCCAGGTATGGTGGTAAGCATTTACAACTCAGCTCTGGGTGCACAGAGATGGGTGGGTCCTAGCAGCTTGCTTGGCCAGTAGGTCTAGACTAAAGGACAAACTCCAAGTTCAGTGATAGACTGCATCAAAAGAGAATACCCGGAGTTGGTCTCTGGTTTCTGCACGTGCATGCTCAAGCAAGTATACCCACACCTGTGCATCCCACATGTGCAGCATACGGATTGTGTTTGTTTGAATGAGAATGATCTCCATAGTCTTATATATCTGAATGCATGGGTCCTAAGTGGTGGAATTTTTTTGGAGTGATTAGGCGGTATGCTCTTGTTAGAGAAGGTGTGCCACCAGGGGCAGGTTGTGAGGTTTCTAAAGCCCAAACTAAGTCCAGACTTTCTTTATGGTTGCTCTATGTGGAGCTCATGTAAACTCTCAGCTACCGCTCCATCACTATCTATACCTGACCTCTGCCCTTCTCTCTGCTGTGATGCTCATGGATTCACAGTCTAAAGTGTAAGAAAGCTCCCAGTTAAACACTTTCTTGGACAAGTTGTCTTGGTCATGGTGTCTCTTCACAGCAACTCAAAAGTAACTAAGACACAAAAGCTACAAAAGAACAAAAGTAACAATAACTAGGTGCCAGGTCTGTTGGAGCAGGCTGCCTGCTGACTGTGGGTTCTTGGGAAGGTTGTCTTGCCTCTCTGGTTCAGTTTCTTCCTCTGTGAACTAGGAATGTCAAGAGAACCCACCTCCTGGGACTATCTGCAGGGTCAGTGCTCAATACTATGTCAGCTGTGGTTATTACCACATGAGCACTGCTTAATAAATGTCATGACGAAAATAAATGGCAGCCATGGCTGACGTGTTTTTAAGTCCACCTAATCCATAGGCATTCCACATAAGCAATAGGAATCTGTAGGCAAGGTCCTCTCTGGGAGAATGTGGTGAGGGATTGAGCACAGGCTTTCTTCATTGGTTACAACGTATCCCATATCCTGGATCTCTCTCTGAGCCTTCCACTAGCCTTTCCTGTTTCTAGGCTTTGTTTATTAGACAGTGAGCTTCCTGAGGGGTGAATCTGGATTCTTTTGCTTACTCAGTCACTCATGGGTAGTTGGGAGGGTGGCCTCTTTTCTTTGCACATTTTGCAGAGGCCGAACTGTTCAAAAAAAAAAAATCAAAATAAGCTGCCCACACAAGGAACTGCTGTCCTGCTAATTTGTGATTATACCTCAAAGAAGGAAGGAGAACTCGAAGAATAGGAGCAGATGGCAGAACTCAGAATCATGGATCTTTCTCCTGTCCCTGTAGGCCTGGATGCCTGGTTCCTGAAGTGACTGTCATAAATATCTGTAATATCATAAATATATATAATCTTGGTGACCCAGCTACGCTTTGGAAGTGGCCATTGGCCTGGCAAATTTCTGCTGCTAAGCATTCTTCTGATGAATAGTTGACACAGAACAGAAACTCTGGTTGATAAATTATTTCTCATCATCAAGGCATCCATAGAAAATCTCTCTTTCCCTGACTTTCCATAATACCCAGTTTAAGATCTTATGAATATAAACAGAGAGTATAGGATAACTTTAACTTTTTTATTTAAAAATGTTTTTTTTTTCTGTCTTAGTCACTGTTCTATGAAGAAAGAGCATGCCCAAGGCAATACTAATAAACGAAGGCACTTAATTGGGGCCTTGCTTGCAGTTTCAGAGGCTTAGTTTATTATCGGCATGACAGGGAACAAGGTGGTACACACTGTGCTGGAGCGGGAGCTTAGAGCTACATCCTAATCAGATGAAGGGGCGGGGGGGGGGGGATGGGGGGCTGGGCTTGGCATGGACTTTTAAAACCTCAGAGTCCACCCCCAGTGACTCACTTCCTCCAACAAGTACACACCTCCCAATCTTTCTAATGCTTTCAAACAGTGCCACTCACTCGTGACTAAGCATACAAATATATGAACCTATGGAGTCAGTTCTGTTCAAACCACCACTTTCCATTCCCTGGCTCCCCATAGGCTTGTAGTCATATCATAATGTAAAAACACATTCAGTACAACTTCAAAAATCCTTATAGTCTATCAGTCTCAACACTGTTTTAAACTCCGAAGTTCACAGTCTCTGAGACTTGTGACAATCTCTTAATTATAACCCCCCCCCCAAAAAAAAACAGCAACTTACATACCTTGATCATACAATGGCACAGAATATACATTCCCACACCAAAGTGAAGAAGGAGGATATAATGAGAAAATACTAGGCCAAATCAGGACTGAAAACCACTGAAACACTCCAAATTCTGTATCTTAGTGTGATGTCAAAGTGTTCTTCGAATCTCCAGTTCCTTCCAGCTTTGCGGACTGCAACACACCTCTCTCTTTCATGCTGGTTCTGTACCAGGTCTACCCCTCTCCTTGGCAGGTGTCCCACAACTCCGGCATCTCCAACATAATCCAGGCTTCACCTCCACAGTTTCATACATTACTTCTCCAGGCCTCCATGCTGGACCACCCCTGACACACACCTGGCCTCAGCAGCTTTCCTTAGTCGAAGAGATTCCGCAACTCCTTTTTTTGTATTCTGGACTCTAAAGCTAGAATCACATGACAAAAGCTGCCAAATTCTGCTGCTTGATCTTATAATTTGACCTCCTTATTTAATTACATATTCCTCCAAACAAAAACATGGTCAGGCTTATCACTTCTGTTCCCTAATATCAACTTCTGCCTTAGCCACTGCCCTATTGCTGTGAAGAGATATCATAACCATGCCAACTTTTATAAAAGAAAGCATTTCATTGGGGGCTTGCTTACAGTTTCAGAAATTTAGTCCATTAATATCATGACAGGGAACATGTTGGCATGCATGGTGCTGGAGTAGTAGCTGAGAGCTACATCTATTGTTACAGGAATTCTATTTAATATTATAATTAAAACATAGAGCCAGAAATTGGAGAAAAACTGGAATATCAGAGAGAGGAAGCAAACCACAGTGAATTTTCACTCAACCGTCTTCTAGGCTGAACAGGGTAAGTCTTATCTTCACAGGTCCTCATTCTGACTGGTCGCTCAGACAGAATGGCTGTACTTCTGCCACCTTCTGCCATGTATTTCTTTCCCAGCCCATTACTTTACATCCTGGTTCAACTCTGCTAGAGCTAGGATTAAAGATATGAACTACCAGTGCCTGGTTGTTGGGTTGTGAACTCACAGAGACCCAGATGGATCTCTGCCTCCCTAGTGATGAGATTAAAGACATGGGTCACCACTCCCTGACCTTCATGGCTTGGCTGCGGGTGAATCTGTCCTCTGGTATTCCAGATAAATTTCATCAAATATACAATAAATCACCACATACATCCTTATCCACAGGCCTAGAGGGACATTGGACCTGACAAGGACTTTTTAAACCTTAAATCTAACTCTAGCTACATTCTTCCTCCAACAAGGTCGTACCTCCTAATCCTTCTAATCCTTTCAAATAGTGCCTCTCCCTAGTAACTAAGCATTCTAATATATGAGCTGATGGGGAACCATTCTTATTCAAACTTTCATAGTCATTGTCTCAGCAAGTTTCAGCTGCTCAGCTCAGCATCTTGCTAATAAGTAGATGGCAAAGATAAGAAATTCTGGCCAATAAATTATTTCTGAATACGGAGGCATTCATAGAAGATGTCTTTTCTAGCTTTTCCATAATGCCAAGTTTAAGATCTTTTGAATATAAACAGAGATCATTGGATACCCTTAAAATATTTTTTATTTAAGGAGTTTAAATTTTTGTGGAGACAGCATCTCTCTATGTAACCCTGGTTGTACTGGGACTCGTTAAAGTGGATTTGAACTCACAGAGATCTGCCTGCCTCTGCTACCCAAGTATTGGATGCCTTATGACCTCCCCACCCAAGATTTAATTTTTATTACTTGTTTTAAAAAAATCATGTATTTGTGTTTATGTTCACATGAGAGCAGTTGCCCTCAGAGTCTAGAAGAGCAGATTGGATCCTTGGAGCTGGAGTTACAGGAAACTGACTATGAACCACTTGGCAGGGGTGCTGGTACCCAAACTCCAATCCTGTAAGAACAATATATACTCCTAGCCTTCAAGTCCTGTCTCCCTAGCCTCTGGGCATGTTCATTTGTTTTATTTTTTTTTTAAGATAAGGTCTCACGTAGTCCAGGCTGGCCTTGAACACTCAAACCTGCTGATTGTGCCTTTCTAGGCCTGGACAGGTGTATCCCCTCAAACTCCTCATTTCTCCATTATCCTAGCACAGTGACCTCTCACTACAGGCTGATAGGATGAGCCTATTTGCTAGGTTAAGGGGAACAGTCACATGCTTGCTTCCCTCGAAGAGATGCCGAATGGGCACAGTGGGTAGATGGGAGCCACCAGCTTCTTTGAGGCCCCCGGTCCTGTGAGCATAATGCTAAAGGTTAATAATAATCACAACAGGCAGCCTATCATTGCTTCCCTGTCTGGCTGAGAGGTTTACAACTTAAACTCACAGCAGAGGAAAAAATTGGCTCAATCACTTGGAGTAATGGTACATGAAGACCCAGTTGGGCATGACTGCTACTTAACTCAGGGAAACCAGGCTGATGCATTTACCGTCCGTACACACTAATGAACATGGAATGCTACAAGGTGAAAATTAACACCGCTCCCTGCCCACCTGGTCCTTCTTTTTATTTGCCAGCTTGCTCTTTACTAAAGAAAGGGGGCCAGACTGGGAGAACAGGACCACAAAACACTGTGTTTAACCACAAGTGGAATCCAAGAATTAGGGCTGGAGAGATAGATTGCTCAGAGGTTAACTGACTGTTCTTCCAGAGGTCCTGAGTTCAATTCCCAGCAACCACATGGTGGCTCACAACCATCTATAATGAGACTTGGTACCCTCTTCTGTGTACTATATACATAATAAATAAATAAATCTTTGAAAAAAAGAATCCAAGAATTATAGGCCACTTCTGATCCTACTGTCCCCTCTACCCCCAAATCCTGAGGCAAAAGGCATGTCCCATTTATACACTGCTGAGGATGAGACCCAAAGTTTCATGTGTGCCAGGCAAGCACTATCTACTCAGCTATATCTCCAACCTACTACTTCATTCTTTTAAAAAATATTTATGCTAATAATATCTAATGTTTCACTTCTCTCCAGTGCTGGGAAGGAAGCCAGCCCCTCACCTGTGTGGGCAAATGCTTCCCACTGAGCCATCTCCAAAGTCCTCGTTTTGTTTTGGGGATGAGCCTCACTAATTGGTCCAGGGTGGTTTTAAACTCCCCCACGGCAGACATCCTTCTATCTCAGCATGGAGCCACAGACATACAATGCCTAGATGACTTTCACATCTTTGTGCTTTCTTCCAGGGACTTTAATGAGGTGGACACCATGACGGCTCACAGTTTCTAGGTAAGGATTTTGCAATGCAGGGCTTACTCAGAGATTCTGTGTGATGGACACAGTACTCAGTCCCTCTGATCAGAATGGATCTTAAAAGTTCAGATTTTTCTTATCCTCACGGCTCTTCTTCCAAAATATCTGTGCCATAGGGTCAGGTCACAGGTAGGAAAAGGTAACGGAGGGCTCTAAGTAGAAGCCCTGGGTTTTTTGTTTTGTTTTGGTTTGGTTTTTTTTTTTGGGGGGGGGGGCAGGTTTCTCTGTGTAACAGCTCTAGCTGTTTTGGACCTTGCTCTGTAGACCAGGCTGGCCTCGAACTCAACACTCTGCCTCTGCCTCCTGAGTGTTGGGATTAAAGCTGTGCACCACCACTACCATGGGGCAGAAGTCTTTTATGAGCCAGTTCTGCATACATGCATGAACTCACTCGGTCTATCTTCAAAGTCTACCCAACTTGGCAGCTAGGCTTTGAGGCTGGGAGAGGGAATACCACACTAAACAGGACTAAGGGCTGGCTTTCTTGAGGCTCTCAATGGAGGGGGTGGTCAGAACATGCTACACTCAGTCAGATGCAAGGCAGATGGTGGTCTAATGTTAAATGTCCAAACTGTGCAAAGAGACTCACAGAGGAGGGAGAGATTAATTCTGACAGAGGATGGAGTGGGGATCGTTACTCAAAGATCTAGCAATGGCTTTCAAAAGAGAAAGAAGAAGTGTACTGGGAAGGGAGGCAGCAAACAAGAGTCTGGCTTGGAGTCCAGAGCAGCTTCTGCTTTGGGGCATTTTCCAGCCTCCTACCATCTCAACATCGAAGGCAATACAGTAAACTGTTCCCTGGGAAAAGCCCTGGGTATTCTTTCATGTTATCTTAAAAACTGATGTAAATTTTAAATTCTAATCTATAGGGATATTAGCATCTGTTTTGTTATAATTTTAAGAAAATTAATTAATTAATCTGCCTTAAACTACCACTCACCAAATAACATAACGTCATCTTGCAGTTTGTAAAACCAGGTATATAATTTCTTTAATTTTTTTCAGCCAGACATGGTGGTAAGGAGATCTCTATGAGATTGAGGCCAGCCTGTCTACATAAAAAGCTCCAGGACAGCTAAGACTACAGCCTGAGTCCCTGTTTCAAACAAAACAAAACAAAACAAAAAACAAAACAAAACAGAACAACAACAAAAAAAAAACCGGCACGAGACCCAACGTGCAATGTGTCTGGGTGTGTGCATGCTTGTGTGAGGAAGCACAAGACACAGTGTGGAAGCAGAAGTCAGAAGACAACTTATGGAAGTCAGTTCTCTCCATCTGCCACATGGAGCCTGGAGACGGGACTCAGGTCAACAAGGGCCTTTGCCTGCTGAGCCACCTCCTCAGTACCTGAGAATTTCTGTTTGAAGGATAACTCCAGACATTCAGTAGCTGAAAGTGTGGCTGGAAGCAGAGCTTTTACTTTTTCTACTGGCTTGCCTTTCCTCCCTGAGTCAGGGTAAAGGAAGGTGTGTGCTAAGAAATGAGGTGATATATTGTTTGTGATCTGAGAAATAACGCTTTCATGAAGATCAGAGGACAGAGCCAGCCACTGAGTTGCTTTAGAGGTCAGGCAGTGGTGGCACACACCTTTAATCTTAGCACTTGGGAGGCAGAGATCCTTCTGTATCTCTATGAGTTCAAGGCTAACCTGAACTACAGGAGGTTAATCCAGTCCAAAAGAGAACAAAGCCAGGCAGTGGTGGCACACACCATTAATGCACTTGGGATCCCATGCTTCTGCTTCCAGTACTTGAGAAGCACACACACCTTTAATCTCAGCATAAGAAGGTTGAGACAGGAAGTGATATGGTTGGGCAGAGGAAGAAATATAAGGCAGGAGGAAACAGGAGTTCCCCACTTCCCTTTAGACTGAGGACTCAGAGGTATACAGTCTGAAGAGCCATTGAGACAGGATCTTCCCCTTTCCAGCTTGGGATTCAGTAAGGGTGAGAAGTTTCTCTAGTGGTTTGCTTCTCTGCTTCTCTGATCTGATCTTGTAGCATTTACCCCAATATCTGGCTCCAGGTTTTATTATAAGACCAATTAGGATTTGTGCAACTAAGAAATGATAGAGATCCATCCTGAACATCTTAGCCGTCAATTTTGTCATTGAGAGTGTACAATATATATAGACTAAGACAGAGCTGATAATGTCAGCTGACATTACCATGTGATTAACGGGTTCACAGACACTGTCTTATGAGGACACTGTCATATTTGTTTCCCGATAATGGCCAAAGTGTAGTTATAATGTGCCTAAGCATATTTTGCTTTAAGAAGCCTCAGGAGGCCAGACCTGGTTTCACAAACAGACAATGGTAACCATAGGTACAGCCTGTGTGTGTGGGGAGTAAGGTGGTTACTGTCAGGAAAGAAATCTCTGATATCATACAACTTGGCAGAGCACCTCCAAGAACTGTGTCCTTATACTGTTCATGGCTTTGTAGCCACAGCACTCTACTCACTGTAAAACAGCTGCCTTGGCTCTCTCTCTCTCCCTTTCTTCTGTGTTTAGAGCTTTTTGGAGAACAGAGTCTCACTATGTAGTCTTGGCTGAAATGGAAATGGTCAAGTAAACCAGGCTGGCCTCAAACTCATAAATTCTGTCTCCTGAATGTTTAGATTAAAGGCATGCCTGGCTTTATTATTTATTTATTTATTTATTTATTTGAGACAATGTCAGACTACATAACTCTAGCTGGCCTGAAATTTGCTTTGTAGACCAGGCTGGCCTCAAATTTACAGAAATTTGTCTGCTTCTGCCTTCCAAGTGCTGAGATTAAAGGTTTGTGCCACCACACCCAGCTTTTGCTATATATTTTTCTAGATTTATTTTTATAGTTATGTATATATGTGTGCCCGTGTGTGGATATGTGCATGTGAGTGTGGGTGCCTGCAAAGGTTAAAAGAGGGCATTGGATCTTCTGGAGGTAGAGTTATCGGCAGTTGTGAACTGCCCTTCATGAGTGTTTGGAATGGAATTTTGGTCCTCTGCAAGAGTAGCAAGCATGCTTTCTTCTTTAAAAAGTGATTTATTCATTTTTATTTTATGTGTTTAAGTGTTTTGCCTGTATGTATATCTGTGCTCCATGTGTGTACCTGATACCCATAAAGGCCAAAGACTAAGGTGCTGGATCCCCTGGGACCTGAGATTGGAGTTATAGGCAGTTGCAAGATACCACGTGAGTGCTGGGAATCAAACCCAGGTCCTCTGGATGACCAGCCAGTGTTCTTAACCACTAAGGTATCTCTCTAAGCCAAAAGCAGCTTTGGAATAAAAATCTACAAGGACAGATCGAAGAGTCAAATACTGTTTAGTAAAAGTTGAACACCTAAAAAATATGACATATTTCCCTTATTCCCTGGCTCCCAACAAAAACACAGAGTTTTGTTTGTTTTTAAGGCCCTATTGTTTCCCCCAATGAAAACACGGTTAATTTTCAGCATGGTGCCTGGGGACTTAGCTTTGGGACTAGCATTACCTATAATGGGTGTCATGCCGATTCTCTCCATGCATACTATATGGAAAATGCACCCCTCGATAGCTACAAAAGTTGGGTTTTGAAATTGAGGCTCTCTTTCGCAGCACAAAGCAGATTTCCAGAAACACCCAAAGCTATCCAGTATTGGCCCGAGGCCTCGTGAGTTTGTGCGTAAGGCAGAAAATGCTTTTTTGTGTGTCTACAGCCCCTCTCCAAACATCAACATTAAAACAATGTACCTCCCTAGCGGATAACACCAGTTGTTATATCTCACCCCAAAGCTTTGCTGGGAATCTATAAAACCTTTCACATGGTTTGTGACACCCAGTGAAATGCTGCACTTCCCCTTAAGAACCTGAGCTCTGCTGCCTGTCATTAAGGGACCTCTCTTATTAAGCATGTCTTTTTTTAAATAGCTGCCATCATCTGGTCCCAGTGTACATTAAATCCCATTACAATTATAAACACACTTCTCCATATTATCCCGTTCAGATCTCATCCACACTGCCTACCCCTTCAGGGCATCTTTGCACTCGTAACAACTCAGATTTGTTATTTGAGTTGACAACATTAGGTCCCAACACCATTTGCAATATGCTGGATAGAGGTAGAGGAAAGAAAACACTTTCTTGTCTTCAATCACAAGGATCTGGCTGTTACAGTGACCTCAAGGCTGCTGGAGCTAAAAGCAAAAACAAACAAGCCCCCCCCCCAAAAAACCAAAACAACAAAACCCCCACACCCTCCTTTGTCCCTCTTTGAAAAGGTGTTCTCTAGCCAGATGTATTGGTCTGCAGAGGTTATGAAGGTAGGACCCTGTCTCAACCAACCAATAGCTCCTGCAGATATTCTTAACAAGGATGTCCTTGGTGTCTAGGAAAGATGCTCAAGTTTGTGCATCACCAGGTGATGGAAATTACCATCTAAACAGCCATCTTCTGATTGGGTTTCCTGAGACTATACAGTTCACCTTTTGCCTTTTGGAAGATGTGTCTCATGAAGCTGTTTCTGGATACAGAATATAGGTACACGCATGCCACAGCCCACAGTGTATTCATGGCTGGAGAATCAAACTCAGAATTTGATGTTTGCTAATTTCTCGATTAAATCTCTAGATTTAATCTCTTATGGATTAAACTGCATTCTCCACCCAAAGAGTTGAGACTTTACATTCGCACACATGTAAAATAGCACTTGTGTGTCTACTAGATGTTTTATTGTCATTTAAAACTCCTTTCCAGTAGTCTGAAATTCTGGGGAAAAAGGAAAGTACAGGAAGCCTTATATGATAGCTGGAGTCACTGGGTCTTCAGCCCAGTGAGCTGCTACCTAGCCTTGTCCTCAGCAGAGAAAGAGAGAGAAATTGAAAGCCTTTGTTTGTTACATAGACTCCTCTCCAAAAAGGCTGGGTAAGCTAGGCTTGAGCTGTGCAATCACGCAGCATGATTCAAAGCATCATGTAAGATGCAAACAATCTCTAGGATTCAGTTTTCCCTTCTACTCAAATGAGGATGGCCATAGAATGCTAACCGGGTTGTTCGAAGGACTAACTGAAACAATATAGGTAACATGTATAGGTAACATCTATAGGGAAAGCTCTGAATGAATTACCACTCCACCATCTATCTCCTTCCTGTATGTTTCCCTCAGACTGAATATTCTCTTGCTCTAGCTGGGCTTGGAAAGGCTTCATGGCTGGGAGGTATAGAGGGAGAAGCAGAGATGAAGGAATGAAATTTTGTAGTGCAGTGCTACTCAAAGGTTTGCTCATCTCCGTCTCTGCTTCTAGCAGGACTGAGATGGAGGCCTATTGCATTTGGTCAGAAAACCTGACATCAAGGTTCCATGCTTTGTTTAGTTTCTGAGACAAAGTCTGACTTAGGTGCTTGGGGCAGGCCTTGAGCTCTCACGGTTCCGATCTTCGATCTGTTTATCTCCAGAGTGCTGGGATAAAAGGCATGCACCACCATGCCCCATGGTCTTTTGCCCCTCTGTGAGATTTTTTTTTTCAGTTTCCCTTACTACATCTTCCAAGGGGAAAAATTATGAAACGAGAGAGAATGAGAGAGAATGAGAGGAGAGGGAGGGAGAGAGAGAGAGAGAGAGAGAGAGAGAGAGAGAGAGAGAGAGAGAGAGAGAGAGAGAGAGAGATTGTTCTTATGATTTTTTTCCAGTCTGGTTTTAGGTGTTACTGCTTGAAATCTCTCAGTTGGGGACTCTCATCAGCCTTACAGGACCCAAGGACACAGCTCTGGCTATAAATGCTGCTGGTTTGGGGGTGGAGGCTGATGCTGCTTTATCTGAGCCCAATAAACCTTATCAAACTGCTGTGCGGCCAGCCTTCATAGCTAAGTGGAAATGCTCTGGAGCCCAATGCTGGCACTCAGCCCACAGCCTTGCCTGCTTCACTCTCTTTCTGTTACCTTCCCACCTCTTAAATCCAGGCATTACTCTCTCTTTAACACTTACTAACAAGGGCTATGCTCTTTAATGGGGAAAGTTTATGAAGCAAGGGAGATTTTCACATAGAGTGACTATGGTGTGTGTGTGTGGGGGGGGGGCTGTTGGAGGTGGAGGCCAGAGCCAGGCAGCAATCGTTCTTTCTTTCCTATTGCGTCTATAGATTCTCTTTCTCTGATTTGAGGATTAATGGGAGAACAGGATCAGAGGTTAATTGTGAGCTTCTTCAGTGACTGTTGGAGAGAGGCTGGTAGGTGGATGTGAACCCTAGGCAGCCAGCCCTCTTTAGGCTGGAATGCAGCAAGTACAGTGGTTGCCTTCTCCTAGCCAGGCATCCCGAATCCCCGGGCGGCAGCGGCGGGGGGTGGGGTGGGGCCCTTTCCTGCCCCTTTATGCTCACTCAATCTTGCTTTTTTTTTTTTTTCCCTTTCTTGAATGGCAGTTCCTTCTTAACTTTCCTCAAATCCCCCTTGTCTCACAAGAGGGTTGGCTTTAGCTTGAAAAATCAGGTAGCCTTTAAATAGGATTGCTTTTTGTTGTATATTAAATGACTTGGGGTGGGGGGCTTCCTTTGCCTCACCCACGAGATATTGCCTATTGGAGAGAGCTCAATTGCTGCTTTCTTTGCTAGTGGTCCCTTCTGTTGGCTTCTCTCTCCCACTGTTAGTCTGAGTGAGGACCGGGGTGTCCCATCTTAGCATGAAATTCCCTAGCAACTCCGTGTAGACGGTGTATAAACTTTTAGCCACCTGGTCTTCGCGGGTTTTCGGCTCCATTCATTATGTTTACTTTCCTCCTTCTCTAGCTCTTGGGGCATCAAAATGCGAGTCAGTGAGTCCAGTCAAAGACACAGCACTACTAACTGAAGCCTGGAATTACGAAGACCTCATGACTTGAGGGTGGGGCTGTGCGAGTGACTCTTTTGAGACCCCTGGGTGGCGCTCTCCACCACACCCCCCAACCAACATCAATGCTCCGGGGTTTTGCCAGAGGCCAGGGTTCAAAAAAGTAACCTCCACCCTCACCCCACCCCAGCTCAATGGGAAAAGGCTGCACAGCAGCTGGAAAAAGCACGCATTTTTCTTGGTCTCTCTACCACACGGCTGTTGGTCATCTCAGCTGTGCCCTTTAAAAGTGGGCCTAACTGCCCCGGGGCGGGGGGGAGAAAACATTTTGTAGAGGCCCAGCGCGTTCCCAAGCTTCCACTAGCATGGGAAGGCTGAGCTGAGCTAGGCGCAGGATTTTCAGAACTTTCCATCTAGATTCCTGGGGCCGGGGAAGTTGTGGGGAGGATGCCTGAGACTGAGAGCGAAAAAGTTTTATTCAGGCCTTGACCTCAGCTTGCAACTATCCAGATAGCAAAATCGAGGCGCCGTCCCCTTAACCAGTTCTCCACTGGCCCCTCTGGATCTGACTGGCCAAATCCCGCTAACTCGAATGCTCACCCCAGCAGACAGGCTTGAGAGGCCTGGTTTGGGGCTGGGGAAGCAACCCATTTAAAACCAGTATCTAGGCTAAGGCAGGATGCAAACCGCATCCCGAAGAAAAGTGAAGGCTAGATGCCACACACTAAACTGGTGCAGATACTAGAAAACGGTACAAAACTCGGCTCTTGAGCCCCAGAGTTGAGGGCGCGGGATACACCGCATGCCCAGTGGAAATGAAAAACCTGGGGCTCACGGGGGAACTGCTCCTCCCTTTCATCCTTCTGCCTCCTTAGGGGTTGCCAGGTCCTCTGCGGCTCCTTTTCCTTGCAACCTTTTGCCCTCTCCGCCTATACACGAGCAGCGGCCGCTGGCTGAGCCGGGGCAGCAGCTAGATGTCAGGCGAAGCCCGGAGCGCCGAGCGCTGGGAAGGGAGGGGAGTGCCTGGGAAGGGAGGGCCGGACTAGGAGCGTGCACGGGCTCCGCCAGGGCGGGGGTGGGGCGGGGTGGGCGGGCCGAGGCCGGACAGGGGGAGGGGGCAGCTGTGGGCAGGGAGCCGGGCTCGGCCGCCAGCACTAAAGATGGAGAGGCGCCGGGGCCTCGCAGGGGAGGGGGCTCGTCGTTGACGTGGGACGCGGCGGAGGCGCCGCAGCCGGTGGTGATTTGCTAACCTAGCGGCAGAGAGGAGTTAAGGGTGATGAGAGCGGGTACTGCGAACTGCCGGGCGATGCTGCCGCTGCCGCCGTGAAATCTGGAGCAACAGTTCCCCAGCAACACCCCTTCCCCGATCCAGGCACACCCCTTACCCCCCCAGGCACGCACACCCATCTCTAAGCTCCAGGCTCGGCAAGCGGTGAGTGTGTGTGTGTGTGTGTGTGTGTGTGTGGTGTGTGTAACCCGGGAAGGACACGCACCGCCCAGCGATCGCCTCCCGCCAGGGCGCCCTGGGGCGGGAGAGGTTTAGGCGGGTGGCGCTAGCTTTGGCCACTCGGCCGCTGGGCTCCTGCGGGGCTCTCCGGTTGCTGCTTCCGCAGCGATTGCCCGCGCCCGTTGAGGGTCAGCTAGAAAGCCGAGCCCAGGCTGTCAGCTTGGGCGCAGCTGCCTCCCCAACCTTCCTCCTGGGGGCACGGTCCGGGTGAGAGGTGGCAGGCGGGGAGGTCTGCCGGGGCTGCGGGCGCGTGTGGTCGGGATTGGGTGGCTTTGTACAGCGAGGGGTTGGTGGTAGAACAGAGAGCCTGTGGGTGCTCGTATGTATGCGGACCGGTGCGCTTGGCGTGAGATAGGATTGTGCCTTATTTATTTGTGTTTATTCGCTGCCCGGCTGGGGAGCTAGAACCGAAGGAGCCAAGGAGTGGGTCTGGGGGTGGGGGGGACGGAAGGAAGGGGGCTGGTACCGCTTGGGTTTTGTTTTCTTTAGAGAAAAACGTGGTGGGATCTTTCTTTTCTTTTTCTTTTTCTTTTTTTTTCTTGATTGGACTTGATGCCCCTTTTTAAGGAGAGAGGGAAGCTCCGAAGAGACTCCGGGTCCTCCTCGGCTCTCGGTGGGAGCAGCCGTGGCGCGGGAGCTCACTGTGCGCTCCCGGCCGCGCACGGTGGGTTCCCTGGCTCTGCACCTGATGCGTTCGGGATGTCTTTCCTACCCCGGCGCGCGGGCTGCAAGCTTGCCTAGCCCCTCGCACGCTCCCGCACGCGCTTGAAATGCGCACGATCCTGCCAGCCTGCGGACCCACTGGAATGCACAGACGCGCTCCGCAGCGGCCAGCTCGCCGCCTCCCCGCCTCGTTCCCAGCGTGTCTAACTCGGGCACGCCGGCAGCTGGTGCGGGAGACCGGGGACTTTGCTGATGGCTTCATGGAGATCCTGATCCTGGGTGGGAAACGGAGAACCCGGAGATCCCTTCTTACTTAGCCTCCCACCGCTCGCCACAGGGCTTTTGTGCTTCCCCTTCTCCCGCGGGTTTGCGCCGCCTGGCCGGCCTAGCAACGGCGTCCAGCCTGTTCGGACCTTCTCCTTTCCCCGGTCTCTTTCGCTTTCCCTCCATTCTTAGCTTGGTTCCCTTTCTTCCAGGCGCCTGACTCCTGGGGAAAAGTTGCTTTCCTAAGTTTGCCAAAGTCCTCGGCAAGTCTCGGCGGGGGTCGTTGGGAACGAGGGGTGTGTTGGGAGCGCGATCGATCCTCGGAGTTCTGGCGGGTTAGCGCTTTACCCAGCGCCGCCTGGCTGATCGCTGCAGCTAGCGACGGTCCGATCGCCGTCCGTACGGAGCCGCGGGTGAGGAAGAGGGCACCTTGCTTTGCCTCAAGGTTCAAAAGGCTCCGTTAGTGGAAGGTATTCGGGCAGCGAACCTACTTTATTTTGTTTCCCCCTCTTAGTTATCTGAAACTCTGATCTCTGTCGAAAGCACACCATGTTCATGAAGTCTTTGATGAATGGATGTCTCACCCTTGTTGATGCCATCTGTTTCCATTTTGGGGTGGGCAGTAAGAGTGGCCAGCCAGTGCTGTTAACCTTTTCTGCATGAGTTTGGTGCCCAAGAGTCCTTATGACCACTGTTGAGGGGGAAGGCAAGCTCCATGAAGAGTGGGTAAGAAGCCCGGCTCTCTCCACCCTCTTCCCAGGCCATTGGCTATGTGAGATGTTGGCCACAGCTAGGCAGAGGCTGAGACTAGGCAGAGGTCGTTCTGTCTATGTCCCAATGGCTGTTCAGAATCGGGAGCCACTCAGTGATCCAGAGCACACTCAGAGAGAGGTCTTTGTGTTCCAGCCCTGGCTTCCCCACCTTCTGGACTTAACCAGAGATGCTAGTGCCAATGTCACTTCCAGAGTCGTGTCTTGGGCCAGCTTTTCTCCTTGTCACGGGGCTTGTCAACACCTTGGAGGCATCCAGTCTGGCATGAGCCCTCAAGACTTTTGGGAACATACCCCTCCTATTGTGTCTCTCTGTTTTCTCATTTTAGAGCATTTTGTCCATTGGGTGCTTGTAGGCAAAGGGAAAGGAAGTTGTAACCTCTTGTATAATTGTATGCAGACATGCTAATACTCTTTGGATAACACACACACACACACACACACACACACACACACACACACCTTGGACATACACAGTAAGTTTGAGGAACTTGTAGGTAGAAATGACAAGCTAGAATATGAATTGCGTGCACGCGTGCGTGTGTGTGTGTGTGTGTGTGTGTGTGTGTGTTTGTCACAGTCTAAGAATGGATCTGCCAATCCTTTGCAGCCCTGATTACAGAGTGTGAGTGCAAGGACAGAGGCTATAGAGAGCCCTGGATGATGGAGAGAGGGCATGGTTAGTAGAGGACAGCCCCATTGCTCGAAGATATCAGGGTACCACTGTATCTAGCAGCCCTGGCCAGATTTGATGTGTCTCCTAAGGCCATCTCAATGGAAGATGAGGGTTTGCTTATGGGGGTGGTCAACAGTAAAGCTGAATGCTTCAATTGACTAATGGAAGGGGTTAAAAACTCATTCATTTTAAGTATGCTTGTGAGCCTCATGGCAGACATGGTTCTTACGTGTAAAGTCTCTACTCTCGGGCTTAAAGAATGCCTGGGACTCATTGTAATCTTCATTTCATTTCATCCTCCAGATGCTACAGAGCAGTTGATTAAACATATGGGGAAAAATAACCTTCTTTTTTGCTCTCAGAAAACTGGGCTTGTTGTGAAGACTGATTCATAGATTTCTAGGAAGCCCAAACCCCTTCCATTAAAACCCCCAAAAGCCTCTTGCTGGAGTGGAGGCATACCGTAATGTCTGAGTTTTTATTTTTAGGGACACTGAGGATGTTGTCACTTGCTCATCTTTTTTTTTTTTTTTTTACCTCTTCTATTCTCTAGTTCCCTAGGCTAGCCCAGGAAGCCTCCCCTGCCCCACCACGCAGAGCAAAGAAAGAAAAAGAGCCCCATGCCTGAGCCAAGGGGAGCATCATGGATCTGACAAAGATGGGTATGATCCAGCTGCAGAACCCTAGCCACCCTACGGGGCTGCTGTGCAAGGCCAATCAGATGAGACTGGCTGGGACTTTGTGTGATGTGGTCATCATGGTAGACAGCCAAGAGTTCCATGCCCACCGGACAGTGCTAGCCTGCACCAGCAAGATGTTTGAGATTCTCTTCCACCGAAACAGCCAGCATTATACTCTGGACTTCCTCTCGCCAAAGACCTTCCAGCAGATTCTGGAGTATGCCTACACGGCCACACTGCAAGCCAAGGCAGAGGACCTGGATGACCTGTTGTATGCAGCTGAGATCCTGGAAATTGAGTACTTGGAGGAGCAGTGCCTGAAGATCCTGGAGACCATCCAGGCATCCGATGACAATGACACAGAGGCCACCATGGCTGATGGTGGGGGCGAGGAAGAAGAGGACCGCAAGGCTCGATACCTCAAGAACATCTTCATCTCAAAGCATTCCAGCGAGGAGAGTGGGTATGCCAGTGTGGCTGGACAGAGCCTCTCTGGGCCCATGGTGGACCAGAGCCCTTCCGTCTCCACCTCTTTTGGTCTTTCAGCCATGAGTCCTACCAAGACAGCAGTAGACAGTCTGATGACCATAGGACAGTCTCTCTTGCAAGGAACTCTTCAGCCACCTTCAGGGCCTGAAGAGCCCACACTGGTGGGAGGTGGGCGCCATTCTGGGGTGGCTGAGGTGAAGACAGAGATGATGCAAATAGATGAAGTCCCCGGCCAGGACAGCCCTGGGGCAGCTGAGTCCAGCACCTCAGGAGGGATGGGGGACAAACTTGAAGAGAGGAGCAAAGAGGGTCCTGGGACCCCCACTAGAAGCAGCGTCATCACCAGTGCCAGAGAGCTTCATTATGGGCGAGAGGAGAGTGGTGAACAGCTGTCACCTCCTGTTGAAGCTGGCCAGGGACCCCCTGGGCGACAGGAGGCCCTGGTACCCCCAGTGGAGAAGCATTTGGGCATCTACTCAGTGTTGCCCAACCACAAGGCTGATGCTGTGTTGAGCATGCCATCTTCAGGGACCTCTGGTCTTCATGTGCAACCTGCCCTGGCGGTCTCCATGGACTTTAGCACCTATGGGGGCCTCCTGCCTCAAGGCTTCATCCAGAGGGAGCTGTTCAGCAAGCTGGGTGAGCTGGCTGTGGGCATGAAGGCAGAGAGCCGCCCTCTGGGGGAGCAGTGCAGCGTGTGTGGGGTCGAGCTTCCAGACAACGAGGCTGTGGAACAGCACAGGTAACCCCCTTCCCCAGTCATGCGACCGACTGTGCTCATCTTCTGGCCTGATGGTGTTTTCTTTATGCATGGCCCATCCTGAATCTGGGGACCTGACTCCTCTGTGCTTACTGAAAAACAAAAATAAAGCCCCTCTTTCCCATATTGAGGCATAGGAAGGCACATGGTTCTTTTCAGAGGACTGTAAGAGGAAATGTTATCTGTGGAGATATATTGTATATTTAATAGAATCAATATCTATCCAAAAATACTGATCTTTGGATATCTATCTAGAGCGTTAGGGTATGTAATCCAAAGCATTAAAGAACTCACCGGTCCAGCTTCTAGGCCTTCCTTTATGCTTTGCTTTGGGGGCTTTCATCTGGTTTTCCTGTGGTTTGATCTATGTTTTTGTTTTGCTTAGAGTGAGCAACTGTTTAATAAGAGGGGTGAGGAAAATGGCATGAATTGGGGGTTCAGGCCGAGGGTCTCTTGTGGCCACGGATCTAGCCATGTTATCAGGCTTCAGCTTTTTCTACCCCCCCCCCCCCCACTGGCCACAGTTTGTCCAATGGCAGGCCACTGTCTTCAGCCTAGGACAGCAGCACGGGTTGGATGTTGTTTAAGACCTATGCATACCTGTGGGTCCCCAATGTCTGTTTCGGGCAGACACATTGTGAGGCACAGAAGGTTTTAGTTAGATTCAAGGAGAAGGATACCTGGAAGAGTTTGGGTCTTATACTCTGTATAGTCTCTTCTCCCCTCTCCCACCACAAGGGCTAGCCTTGGCTGCCTTCTGGCTTCTGCTCTCATCTACGCAAAATGACCCACCCTCCTTTGGAGTTCTTGTGACATAGTTGGTTCAGGAGCAGCGCTATACCAGGATTGCACATTTGTTACAATATCCTTAAGAGGTACGGAGCGTTTCTTTGACTAACCCACCCAAAACTGCTAAGACCGAGTCCTAGCAAGGCAGAAGGATCTACACTTAAGACTTAACCTCTCTCATGCATTGTGGTTCCTTGTAGCCATCCAGTGAAGAAGAGGATCCTTCCTGCAGAACAGGTGGGGGACCAGTGCTCATCAGAGAGAGTCAGTAGTGCGTTTGCCGTTTCTTCTTGCCACAAATTATAAGCTCATCATTTCCATCCCTCACCCCCAGGTCTGATGAATCGTGCCCACAAATCTGATTTTCTGTTGTCCGGGATGCTAAACTTTTGTACAACTTCCGGGTATTTGTCTTGCTGAGCTTGTGTGGACTTTCCACTTTTGCATGTACTCTTCTCTTCCTCCATTTCTGTGGCTCGTTGAGGGGGACCTAAGGTGGGTGGGAAACTGATATAATCACCTCTAGCTGCAGCTTGCTCCGAAGCCTCCTCATTGGCCACTTTCAGCTGTACCTTATGGAAAGTGACATTCACCTAAAAGTAACCTTTTTTTTTTTTTTTCCCCAGTGATACATAAAATAACAATTGCGGATATGTGTCTTCTTGGAACTTGGTCTACCCAGAAACAGGCTGACAAAATTGTGCTTGTTTTTGCTTACATTTTCCTTAAGAGGAAACCCCCTCCCAAACCTGACCGGATAGGTCTATCATCTTCTCCAGATGAGAACATGTGAAAAGCAGGGTATGACGGAAAGTCATGTTTTAAGGTCACTCTTGGGGTGAGGATGAGGCTATAGAGAAAGTTCGGTTGGTAAAGGGCGGGCTATGCAAGTGTGAGGACCCAAGTTTGGATTCCTAGGTAAAGAGCTATGCACACCATCAAATAAGCCAAGTTCAGCAAAATGCACCTGTCATCCTAGCCCTGAGGAGGAGATAGACAGAGCCCTGGCTCTCTCCAGCCAGTCAGCCTCATCTACAAGCTCCAGGTTCAACAAGAGGATTGAAGTAGAGAACAATTGAAGAAAATCCCTAATGTGACTTCTGGCCCCTACACGCACAACCATCCATAGCAGTGCACGCACACACACACACACACACAAATAAAGTGTTTTCTTTGCTTTTTAAATTTTTTTTTTAAAGAAAACTTATTTATAGGTAGCTTGGAACTAGCTATGTAGACCAGACTAGAGTTAAACTCACAGAGCCCTACCTATTTCTGCTTCTGGACAGTAGTGCTGGTATTGTTGTGTACCACATGCCTGACCCTTTTCGAGTTCTTGTTTCTCCGGAGCCTTCTTTCCAGAAGCAAAAGTTCTCAATAGGTCAATGTACATAGTTTTCTCTCTACTCAAGAAGACCACAAGAAGTGTACTGTTCCGAGAGTTCTGGGTTCTCATGTGATGGGACTCTAATGGGGAGAAATAAGGGTTGGCTGAGCTGTGTCTCAAAGGGTTGGGATGGATAAACCAACTGTGTACTGGGTAAGCATCATCAATAGCTCTTCAAGCTTCTGAGTTGGCTTAAGGTTGATGCTGATTGAAGTGACATCCAAATTGGTCTGTGGCCGCCATGTAGTCACCATGCAGGTGGAGAAATCACCCTTCTGCCCTCTTTGTTTGCATCTCCCCATTGGCTCTGAGCTCTAATGTGTGGGGTACCAAGCATTCTCATCTACTGGAGCCTGTGCAAGGCAGTGTAGACTATGTCCTCATAAGCCTGTAAGACTGAGGGTTGATTCTGGAGTCCTTGGTGCCACATTGCGGGCTGCTGAAAGAAAAAAAAAATGTGCTTTTGACTGAGGGTGGAAATGAGTTCTTCATCCCGAGCAGCCAGATATGGGGCCAGACCCCCATGTGCCGAGCTGTGATGTTCAGGAAATCAAGGGAGGGGGAAGATCTCTCTCTCTCTCTCTCTCTCTCTCTCTCTCTCTCTCTCTCTCTCTCTCTCTCTCTGTGTGTGTGTGTGTGTGTGTGTGTGTGTGTGTGTGTGTGTGTATGTGTGTGTGTGTCCAGTCTAGCCCCTGGCTAGAGGCACTTTATGGGAGGCCTTTCTTCTCATCCCTCCAGACACCAGGATTAATGCACCACTTCCCCATTCCCCACTGATCTCTGTGCATTGCCCCCTCCCACCCATCAGCAATCTGAGAAATGTTCAGTGGAAGAAAAATCGTCACAGCTACCAGTGCAAGACAGAAAAGTCAGATCCCAGGAAGCTGTGGGAACTGGCTGGGGTCCTAACAGGGACAAGTATGATAGGACAGAGGCCACAGGTTTATTTTATTTTAAGCCAGCAGGCTGGAGTGCTGGTACAGATGAAGTACCTGACATTTATTCTTGCTTTGGGAAAAAAAGAAAGGGCAGAGTTGCAGAGAAGCAAGGCAGGAAGGGGATTGGTTATTGAATTGCATGCATAGGCTTCCCCATAACTCAGTCTCAACCTGAGTGGCATGATGGGAGTACCTCTTGGCTGGACCAAAAGTGGTAATGAATATACTGGGATTGTATGTCATGAATCCTGTATCAAATGGGAGGATATCAAGGGAATATCTGATGGAATAGGGATGGATGGATGGATGGATGGAGACACCACGTGGATAAACCAGGGGGCCTTATTTAACTAACAGAACCCAAAGGAAGCCAACCAGTGAGAAGGCAAAATAGATAAGCAGACTTCTCCAAATTCTGGACCCAGGGATCTTTTCCAGCAGGTCCCTAATACAAAGGACAGTGTCTGTGGGAGAGGGGACCCTATCAGGCTTTTTGGAAGACCGGACTCTCTTGGTTGAGACTCACCTATCTTCTTTCTTCGAGAGACTGGAGCAGTTCTGCCTGTGAGTTGGTCTTGATATGGGACCCTGCAGAGGTCAAAGGGCTTGTTTTAAGGCAAGATCTAGTGTACCCTAGTTAGCCTTGGATTTACTGCATAGCTGAGGATGGTCATCTTTGAACTTTTGATCCTCATTGTCCGACCTCCTGAATGCTGGGAACCACCATGCCCAGTGCTTGTGGTGCTGAGGATTGGATCCAAGGTTTTGTGTATATTAGGAAATTAATTTAGCAACCAAGCACACACACCCTACCAGTTGAGTACACTTTCCCTACCAACCGAGGACATGCACCCTACAGCCTGAGCACACACACCCTTCCAACTGAGGTTTCCACAACTTTCTTCCTCCCCCTCCTTCTTCCATCTTCCTCTGCCCCCCATTCCTATCTTTCTCTTAATTCGCACTGTATCTTAGACTACCAGCATTCCAGATGCTGAGATTGTATGTCTGAGCACCACATTTGGCTTCTAGGACCTCTGAGGTCACATCAAGTTCTTATAGAACAAGGTAAGCTGTGGAGTAATGAGAACCTTGGCAGACACATTAATAATGTCTACTCTGTGCTGTGATGCTCTATCGTTTTGTAAAACCCCTTGACAGACTTTCGGTCTCCTTACTCCCAGCCTTCTGAAGGGGGCTGGAGGTGATAATCCTATCTCCGTGGTTCCGAAGTCAGAGAAGCTCTGAAAGCTAAAAAGGTTTTGTGTAAGTTTGCAGCCAACTCATTTAGCGGCAAAAGCTGATGGGAGGCTATATTTATCCTACTTTATTTTGAATATTCATATGTTTTGCTGCAAAAATATTAATGTGTTTGATTACAGAGTGCTGCCCTAGATGCCACTGGCACTGTTAAACATGGGTCCCAATGAGCCTACCATCTGCACAGTTCTGATTTCTGAAGCACCTGGTGGGTTTGGATAGGTGATCGTGGGGCAGTATCAAGTCCCCCACCTTAGAGATAAAGAAATATCAGAAAGAAGTGAATGAATTGCTGATGGTCACACAGCTATAAATGGTTAGGGCCAGGCACTCTGTTTGCCTTCTGGCTCATGAGCTTTGGGCACACTACAGCAGGCCTTATAAGAACATGACAGTGCTGTTTTGATGGCCCAGCTCCATCTGACTTCACCCTTAGGTACCAGCACCATCCCTAAACTACCAGGGTTGGAGGCTTCAACCATCTTCTTTGATGCCAGTTCTAAAGGTCAGGTGTATCCAGGCTTTGCTTAGTAGATATTTACAGCTACTATGTCATTCACAGATTTGCCCCAATCCTATTCAAACTCATTTCGGTTTCCTTTTGGGAGTGATGAGTGATTCTGTCCCTAACCTCCTGGGCTCCTGGAAACCGAGTCTTTTGGAGAGGTCTGTGGCTGTAAAGAGAAGCGAGATACTCAAAGGCTTTGTCAGGGGCATGCCCACGTGTCCAGCTACTTTGGAGGCTAAAGCTCTGAGTTACTTGGGTTGCTTTCCATCCTGAACCTTCTTTTCTAACTTTGGTGAGCACTTTCTGGATTGTAGGTTACTTGTGTTTTGGAATTTGCATTGTGGGATCTTGCAGCCAAGATGGAGGCCAGTTTGATTTCCTTCTGTCTGCACTCAGCTGTGTTTATGAAATTTTTTGAGACTGGGTCTCACTCTATAGCTCTGGCTGTCCTGGAAGTCACTATGTAGACCAGGCTGGCCTTGAACTGACAGAGATACGCTTGCCTCTACCTTCCAAGTTCAGGGATTAGAGGTGTGGTCCACCATGCCTAGCTTGTGTTGATTTATTGTTATTATTTTTACTTAACTTTTTTAACCTGTGAGGGGTTACTGAGACATACGAGATCTAGAACAAACTCGTGAAACTTTCATAGCCTGTATGCTTTAGGAAAGCGCTAAACAGTCTTTCAACTGTTCTTATCCCAAACAGCTAGACTCAAATTTCATTTTTGATTTCTTGCTAATTTAGTGTGTGTGTGTGTATGTGTGATGACTTTAAAACACATACAATTGAAAGTTCAGGTATGTATAAGATTTGTTAATCTTGCTAAATGAATATAAGAAATGACAAGAGGGTTCTAGATGTCCTCTGATAACTAAAAGTTCTGTTTGGAGTCTTAGTGAAAGGGTTGACTCTTCCATAGTTATTCTGGCAGAGAGAAAGATTGTCACAGTGTCCATTACCACCTCCAACCCTATGTTTTATACATAGTGAATGTGCTTCAATTGACTGTATTCAGAATTTATCACTTATTGCCTATGTGACTACGGTAACCTCTACAGGCTGTCTGTTCATTTGTAAAAATGGGGTAATAATAACCATACCTACTCAAGGGGTCATTGCAAGGAACAATCTATATTTCCCACACATGGAAATGTACAGTGCATGTGTTCTGTCAGTGTTTGCCTTTTGGTAGCCATCACTATTGTGCAGAGGGCCTTGCTCACAGCACAGGCCATGTGCTCCTCTGTCTTCCGTGGGAAGTGGACTAATGCTCTCTAATGTCCTCTGTACACTTTGTCCCATTGACCCGGGTTCTGGTGAATCATTCCGGTTCTTTAAATTTAGCTAGACTGTCTGTTGCCGTCTGGTCCAAATACAGAGTACAAATGTGGTGTCCACTGTGCACTCACAGGTCTCGGTGTGTGGAACACTTAGATAGAAGTGGAATGGGGCACACGTCTACCACCTTAATCCAGGCAGCCTTAGGATGGGTTCACATGAATGATGGTGACTGAGAACTCCTTCCCTAGGGATTCTTCCCAGAGTCATTCAGGGACAGTTCTCAGTGCTCCGTATATGTCTGTTTCTGGGCTGAGTGCACTCATGGGATCTGCTTAATTCCTACCCTAGCTGGCCTGTAAGGGGGGGTGTTAGTTTCACATTTCTGATGGTCAAGGAAAGTCCAAGAGGTTAGTCAGCGTGTCTATGGTAAGCGGGAGAGGGTGCCAGGATTAGCGCTTTAGTCTTTGGGTTCATTTTTCTGAAGTCGAGGGACCAGTTCCGGTCTCTCATGTCTCCTGGTGGCTTCAGAGGAGGTCAGTCACTTGCACATGGTATAGTGGACAGGTGTATAGGGGCCCAAACCGCACAGATCTGGGAAATCTGGTGTCACGTCTTACTGACAGAGTGACCTGCTTCTAGAGGTAGAAGCTTTTATGCTGACTAGAAAACAGAAAATGGGAGAGAAAAAAGAAAGTCGTTTTTAAAAATAAAAACTCGGTGTTGTTAATTCCATGCAAGCATAGTCAGAAATCCCCCTTTCTACTGTTTCTCCTTAAAAGCTCCTATGTCCTTATTATGCTGGCTCAGTCTGAAAAGACTGTGGTTGGATTTTGCCTATTCGAAGCTTAACTCTGCAGCTGTCGGGAGGGGCTCCAGTCCTTTCTTGTCAGCGGGGAAACTTTGGCTAAACTCTCCCAAATCCTGTTTGAGTCTCAGTTCTGAACTCACTTTCCACTCTGATCTTGAGAACTGATTTTCTTCAGTGTGAACAGGTTATGTTCAGCATTACAGGAGAAAGGGCCCAAGTTAGGTAAGAGAAGGGACTTTCTGAGATAACATGGCAGCGCTGAGGGAAATACTAAAAACCCTTGGTCCCAGATACTCTGATGAAAAGGGAAAAAAAAAATTGCTAGTTTGTCTAAGTTCTTTACAGCCAACAGGAGTCCTCATAAAGTAAAGATACACAGCACACATGCGCTGGACCGTGAGACAAGCTAAAAATAAGATCCACACCCCATCAAAACCATCACCTTTGCAGAGAGAGGGCAGGGTGGTGATACGCAGAAGCCAAACCTAGTTGACTAATAGCGGCAGGGATGGGATAAGAAGCTGCCTACCTACCTTCCACTTCCCTTGTGACCCCAGCCTGATAGGGGAGCCACTGAGCTCCCCCCCCCCATCCTCTCCTGGCCTAAGTGGATTAGCCAAGGGTTGGGATCTTAATGCCATTAGGTCTGTTGGCATGGCGCTCCTTACTGTCATGAGAAGCAGATCTGACCTAACATAATGGCCCTCTGGGTGATCCATCAAGCCTGGCGTACTGAGAAAGTATCACTAGTGTTAATTTGGGGGGGGGTCTTTTTATGGTGACTGGAAAAGATGTGAAAGGATGCATAGGAATTTATTTATTTGGCCATTCAGCAGGTTAGCGGCTGCCAGGGGTCTACGAAGGCCTCTCCATTTCTTCAAGGAAGGCCCCTCCCTAATCCCTGAAGCCCAGGCCTGATTACTTCCAGAGTTGGAGCCAGGACTTAGCAGGCTCTTGTTTCTCACTGAGGTGCCTTATTAGGAGCACCTGGCATCATAAGCCTCTAATGGGAACCAGCACTCTCCTCCTGCGTGACCAGTGACAAGTCGTCCTGTCAGCCGGAGCTCGCCGTGCGAGGAAGTTCTTATTAGCTTTATGGTCAGGAGGGCTTGTCCTGTTCAGGAAATGAATGTTGCCGCTAAAGGTCCTCGGCCCTGACCCCGGCGGTGTAACCTGTGCAGGCTGGGGAGACTCACTCAGGATGCTTGGGATTGCAGCCCCTCTCTGGTTCTCGTCATATGTAAAGAGGGGATCATTGTGGTGTGGTGCAGCCTTGAACTTTTGATTTATTTGGTGAGGGTAACTTAACCCTTTCTGAGCCTGGAGGGCTATGCAGTAATAGAACCCAGGGTGTGCATCCATGCCTGTGTAAGCCCTTGTGTGTGCGCACATGCATGCATGTTTTTATGTGGGTATGTGCATGCGTGTTTGTGCGCCTGTGTGCACATATAAGGGAAGGAAGCCACACCACATACCAATGGGTTATTGACGGGAAGGAGTGTTTTAGGATTTGCCTATACCTCTCTCCCAAATTCCCTACAGTAGTTGGCTGCAGAGGGATGAATGGAGGGAACACGGAGTCTGGAAGTGAGGTTGGGCTTGAATCCACACTCCTCTAGAAGCCGGTGGACAGGGCAGGTTCCTAGCCCCTTGCACCTGGGTCAGTGGGTGCATTAGGAGCATGCTGTTTGGCATGGTGCTATCCTCATTGGTGGGATCTTGGTGCACACAGCATAAAGTTAGCCAGTGCTGGTTGCTCACATGGCCCTGGATTACTGACTAGGACTGTGACCTTCTTTAATGTTTTGTTCATGAAGTCAAATGTACAGAGTTAAAGAATTTGTGTGTGGGGGTAGGGGGATATTTCTTTCAATATATCAAATCCCCCCCCCCAAGCCCCATCATAGTTCCTAGTCCTCAAAGGAAGGCCTCTCTGGTTGTCATGCTACCCTCCATGCCTGAGGGAATGTTTCTAAATATGATTTTTGCTGAGAACAGTGGCATCTGATCTCATTCTTAAGGGAAACTTCTGTCTGCCTCTTTGAGGAAAAGGTTTGGTCGCTGCTGGTTTAAAGTCCCCTGGTGACAAAGGAATGAACTGCACCTTGAGAAGGAGCGTGTGGAGTATGGTCTAGAAAAGAGAGTGAGTGCCTCCTTGGGAATGTTTCAGATCTATGTTTGTAGCATCGCCGCTACATGGCAGCTCACAGAAAAATGCAAATAAGTGATTTTCAAATTACAGGGTACGGGACAAAGAGAAATGGCAGACAGGTCAGCCAGGTTGAGGCCATTAAGCCCTGAGATTTGGAGACCAAGCCATGGGCCTCTTTCAGGGTGCACACACTCAAGGCAAACTGTGACTTCCTCTCAGATTTTCCTTCTTCCTTTACACAGCAGAGCTGTGCACATTTCAAGTGAGTGCTTCCTGAGCGGCTCAGGACAGGTGAAAGCTACTTTGAAGGCACTGGCCACATTAGGACTTGGAAATACTCGGTGCAAAAGGGAAATCATGACACTTGTTTTCTAAAATGATCTGATAAATCGAGGCTCAGCTAACAGGAATAGGGGAGCTAAATGAAGTGAGTCTAAAAACACTTCCTTTCTTGAAGTTCCATGTGGGAAAACTGACTAGACCCTTAAGGGCTACAGACTGTGGGGCTCCCAGCACAGTGGATTTCAGGGCCATCAATCACCTTTCCATAATTGTCTTCTATTTTACTTTCTTTGCCCCAACAGCTATAAGAGATTTTTTTTTTTTTTTTTTTTTTTTTTTTTACAGATAGTATACCATCTCCCCCAAGCCAGTGGTGTGTGTGGGGTGCAGACCAGAGCACATCTTGGCATTCCTTGCCGCAAAAGTGAAAAATATCTCTGTTTGCAGTTAATTTTAGTGGCGAGCAGATCATGTTAACTGGGTGTAATTACTTCCAGATATGGCCGAGGGTTTTGTGTGTTGAGATGAAGGGCCTGGTAAGTGCTCACTTCCTGTGTAAATTAGCCTCTTCCATTCTGTCTTTCATTCTGGCCAGCCCTGGATTGTGTCATTCTCCTGCTTTCCTCCTCCCAGCCTGCAGCCCTGGGGGTGAGACTGCTTGCTCTGTCCCTCCCTCCCAGTGCAATTCTTTTGTCACCTAGGGACACTCTGCTTGCTGAGTTTGGACTTAGAGTCAGAAGCATTTGAAAAGGCACTGAATGGTGTCACTGGCTGCCTCTGTCCCACAGAGAGCACTTTCCAGTCATGTGGGTTGCATCATAGAAATCAGAACTCCTCTGTGTGTGTGTGTGTGTGTGTGTGTGTGTGTGTGTTTGCGTGTATGTGTATTATGTTCATGTTTGTGTTGGGCACACATGTATAAGTACATGTGTATATAATGTGCGTATGTGTATATGGGTACATGTGTGTGTGGGCGCATGTCAGATGTTGCTTTGGGTTCCCCATGGGTTCTTCCACTTTTATTTATTAATTTCTTTAGAGATGAGTCTCTCAATGGCATGGAAATCGCTGATGGGTTGGTTAGATGGCTTTTTGGCAAGCCCCAGGGATTTGCCTGATCCCACCTCCACCTCTCCAATACCAGGATTACAAAGGTCCGTCACCACATCCAGCTTTTTTACTTGGCTGCTTGTGGTGGAGCTCAAATCTTCCTCACACTCACAAAGCAAGTGCGGTTCTAACGGAGACATCACCCTGCCCCCTTATTTTGTGTGGATTTTTGGCATGTGTGTCACTCACAACCCTCTCCATATTCACATTGTTGCCCCCTCCCCCCAGTCTGTCTAGCAGGGTCTCACTCTGTATCTCTCTGGCTGCTCTGGGACTCAGTCTGTAGACCAGGATGACTTCAAACTCATACCTACACGTGTCTTTTGAGTGCTAGGATTAAAAGGTGTATGTCATCATGCCCAGCAGAACTTCAATCCTTTTGCTTTTCTGCCTCAGCAAACAGGGCATGTGACAATGTCAGGAGTCTCAGAAAAATCATATGATTATTGGCTATAGTCATAAAAAGTCCCATGCTAAGCCAGCAATCTTAACAAAGCAGGGGCGGGGTGGGGGGCAGATAGGCACAGTCCTGTGTGTGCCAGAAAGGGAGGAGAAAACCCACCTGAGCTGTTTCTGCCAAGTTGTCTGGGTCCCCAGAATTGGAATGGAAGAAAAGAGCATTCCGTTGAAGCTTTCCTGAATAAGGCTTCTGCTCTGTGGCGGGCATTCTTGGTGCTATTTGCATAAGAGGTGACTGTTTATCATTCTGCATCAGCTCTACTGATAACCCTTGTGGTCTGTGGACCAATCTACTAGGACTAGATGGCTTGATAAGGACCACCTTTCTCAGTCTGTGAAGATAAACTGTAGGGGTCAGGTGAGGGGTGGTGAGTTAGGCAGCAGGGACCAGCGGAGGCTCTCAGATGGGGGTACAGTTGCAGGGGAGAGATTGAAGGCAGACATGTCTGTTGCATTAGCAAGCTGCATTGATCTCATGAAGTCCCAGCTTCCTGCATTCATCCCCAGTTCCCCTGCTTCAAGGAAACATTTAGAGACTCAGGTTTATGCTCATGTCAAAGTAGGGTGGTGCTGGCCACTTTTTCCTCTTAGGGTCCTACCTTCTCCTCCCAGGCTTCAAAACTAGTGCTCAACCTGAGACCCTGTACCTACCCCCAATATGCTGTTCTTGCTAAAACAAAGTATCTAGGTAAAGGAAAAACTTCTGACCCTAACCCTGGTCAATAAGCTGCCTGATACTCAAACAAAAGAGTTTGGACTGGCCGCTAAAGGCAGGTACCCAGATGATAGCTTTGTTTTGATGTGCTCCCAGTGTTTGCAGATCACGGAGTGGGCTATTTAGAGCAGGGGGTATCCACGGGGCAGACTTACTGGGAAGCACAAAGTCCAAGAGGTTCTGAGATAGAGCCCTGCAGTCAGGCATCAGGCATGCCTGGGGAGCTGGATTCAAAAGGGTTTTTTTTTTTGTTTGTTTTGTTTTGTTTTGTTTTTTGTTTTTTTCTGGAAGGTGGTGGCAGTGTTAATTTTTAGTCAATATTGGGTCAGTGACAAGAATGTAGGCTTTAGAATGAGGTACGATAGATGGCTAGGAAACCAAGCCATCATAAGATAGCTACAATTTGCTAGCTGTATGCCTTGGATAAACTGCAGGCCTCTCCTTGTTTCTGGCCTTGAGGATTTGTTGTGTTTCAAATGCTCAGTACAGTGAAGGTACTCTAGAATGGCTTCTTGAATGCTGCTGTTTTGGCCCAAGGGAGAGGCTATGATAGGAAGCCCCACTAATTCAGGGCTGAATGGTATCAGCAGCCAGCAAGTGAAATCATAGGGTATCGTGTAAATGCGTCAGGAATATAAAGGTCCCTACTTGGACTGGAGTTGGAGCTCAGTTGACAGAGTGGTTGTCTAGTATGCATGAGGCCCTTGGTTCAAACTACATCATCCCATAAGCTAGAATACAGTGGTGTCTGGCTGCAGTCCTGACAGGTGGGAGAGCTCACACTCAGCCTCAGGTTACACAGAGAGTTTGAGGCCAGCCAGGGCTACATTAGATCTTGCCTCAGAACAACAACAACGCCCCCCCCCCCAAGACCCAAAAACCAAAACAGTAAAACTCCAAACAACAACAAAGCTAACAACCAAATAAAGGTGTCTCTGCAGAAAGCTGCTATTATGAAGAGGCCATGTTTATCATCAAAGTCTCTTCAGTGCAGCGGTGGTGCCTGGTGCCGCAGCCCCTGGTGTTTGAGACATCTCTAGGACTTTTCAGAAGTTTATACTGCACTGCGTTCTTCTGCCTTGCCTTTGGGAGGAGGGTATCTTAGATTTGGGGAACTGATGACCCTCAGAAATTTTGTAAGTGAGGCACGCTGGGGTGGGGCTGGGGGCTGCCTGGGAAGTATCTAGAAGGAGCTCAGCCCTCGTGAGTATTGACTTCACTTCTCAGCTAGGATGTGAATGAGTCCCAATGAGGCTTTCTCCACTGTAATGACCTGGCCCAACCAAGACCTCTATGACTACTGTAGTGTTTCTGCATTTATAGTGAAGAAGCCTCCTGTGAGTTTGGATTCTTGGAAAGTCATATCAAATCAACACACACACACACACACACACACACACACACACACACACACACACACACACACACACACACGCAATAATAAAAGTTGGAGTTGAATTAAGATTTGATTAAAATATCCTAAAGGAGGTACAGAGCCAGCTTTAAAATCTAGATTATACCTTTTGGAAGGTTCCAGAAGACCAAGGAGCACATGTGTTCAAATTCTAGGCTGGTACCCAGCACACACTCTGTAGTCTCAGTCCCCTTTCTTAACAGTATTATTTTCCTGCGCTTCAGGATGGGAGGCTGTTTGCTTCCTTTCTGTCCCTGAGCAGGGGTGGAAAGAAGTCCTTCTGCACACACCTTAGGGCTGGTTGGTTGTGCTGATTAGCTGCAGTGGCCCAGCAGCCCAGCTGGGCAGGGCCTGTTCTCAGCCTGCCCCCCCCCCCCCCCCGCATTATTTATAGTAAACCCCATGAGTACAGAGTGCTAAAGAGGAAGAATGAGTCACCCATTGAAACCATCGATGACTTAAAAACAAGCGAAATGCTTACTGTGTGTTTTATGCAGTATTTCAGGGCAGGTTGTGCTAATTTGAACACTCCCAAAACTGGATCTGTGAAAGTGTGCATGTGGGGGGGGGGGGTTAAAGTTCAAGCTAGTTATCGAAAATCTGCTTCCACGTCTGCCCTCTGTCCTCTGCTGCCCTCAGATCCCTCTTCATGCTCTACCAAGAGGAGCGCTGACTAACTTGGTGTGGTCACCTGTGTTTTGGGAAGGTTAAGGAACAGCATGGGGGGGCGTTAGGTTAAGCTTTATCTCTGCCCCTGTTCTTGCCTCCTGATAAGAAGACACCCCATCTGCTTTATGCGTAGGGTGGTTAGGTGTTTGGGGTGATAGAATCATGATAGAATTTTAGGGTTGGCAGGGCCATGAGGAGCCTCTGTTTCAAAACATTCATTTAGGGAGGGACTACTGGAGTTCTAGGGAAGCTCTGTGATTTACCCAAGGTCATTCAGCAAGCTAGTGGCTAAGCTAAAACTAGAAAGTGGGGCTTTCACTCTGCTTTACTGACTTCTATACAACCCTACCAAAAACTGCCCAGGCCTGGTCCCCACTTTCTCCACATTGGATTCTGACTTACAAACCATTTCAAAACTTTGTCACTGAGCAGAGATCAGCTGAGGTCTGTCACAGGGACTTGAGTTTGAATAAGATATCCTAAGAAGTAGAGTGGCATATGAGTGGGCTGTGGACAGACAAACTGAGTTTTGGGCATGGTGGCTCAGATCTGTGAGTAGAGCGGGAGGGGACCAAGGTTGTTGAGGGCACCCTTGTCTCGTCCACCTCTTCAAATCTCAAAAGGAAAATTTGTTTTGAGACAAGGTTTCTCTGGATAGCCCTGGCTATCCTGGAACTTGCTATGTAGACCCAGTTGTTCTTGAACTCAGAGCGAGCTCTGCCTATCTCTGCCTCCCCAGTACTGAATTAAAGGAGTGTGCCACCATGTTTGACAGTCAAAAGTAGGATTTGAAGATGAAAACAGAACGTGGGAACATATGGTCAGGCCAGGAGACAGAGTAGAAGATTACCCATCTACCAGGGCTGGGAGGTCATCCATATTGGAATGGTAGATTGGCATCACTTGGGGCTTCCCTGAATGTTGGGACGGGCCTAGAGAAGGCAGAGTGTGGTGATAATAGCAGAGGTCAGGAGCTCAGTAGAACCTAAGGTCAGATTCTTACCCTTGTAGAAATCATGTCCAGAAGGCCCTACCTTGTCCCCTAAATGAAGGATTCTGAGGATTTCTGAACATGCACTTAACATCCACTACACATTATATGGAGTAATGTAATTATTCAATAAATGCAATTGTTGCTCAGTTTGGGGCTATATCTTGGGATAACTGAGAACCTTGGAAGGTGTTTTGAGAAGGAGTCTAGCCAGAACCCCACACTGATGTCTTTTACTGTCCTTAGCCTCTTTCCTGTCTTCTAGCAATGGTATGAATGCTTTGAGGGCAGTTGACTGTCCCTAAAGAGACTTTCTCCCCATGTCTCCTATCTGGCACATAGTCTGCGGGAGACGAAATAGACCCACATCACCTTGTGTGTGGGCAGAGAGCCAAGGAGAAGAGCGCTGGGGAAGAGGAGCTTCAGCCTGCAGGATCAGAGAAGTGTCACCATGACAGTGGTCCCCCAGAATGTTACTCCGTCTCTCTTTTAATAGCAATGTGAGAGCCCAAAGTTAGACTAACGGTCAAGCCTCTCTTCTCCCCTACACTGACAGCAAGGGCAGAGCAGGAGGCTATCTCTCACAGACCATTCTGGGTTGTGGTTGTCACACCATGCAATGTCTGCAAACCGACAGTGGCCAGGGGAGATAAGGGCCCCCCGTTGTGTAATGAGGGCCGTGGGCTGTTTGCCCGATGGATCTGGCCCCTGGGTAACTGCTAACCTCAACAGAGGGGCAGCTGGCTTGGCAGCACCCAGGCCCCTCGCCGACTTGCTGGGGCCTTTTTGTGGTTGGATAAAGGAAGCTCATGTAGGCCGCCTGCAGTGTAGAAGCCTGGCCCACAGGGCTGGCATGCCTTGCTTCTCTCTCTCTCTTCTTTGTCTTTTTTGTTGCTCATGGAGAGAGAGAGAGCGAGAGAGAGCGAGAGAGCGAGAGAGAGAGTCACCCCCAAAGAGGGACACAGTCTGGGCATCTCCCACTTCATTTTCGCATAAAATACAATAAATACAATGAATGGTGGAAGCTAAGAGCCCACTGGACCCTGCCTGAGTTATTAAAACTTGGGAACCCTGGCTGAAAAGAAGCATGGCTGAAGTTTCTAGAAGCCAGCAGATGATTGCAGGAGCAGCAGAGGGGGCTGTGTTGCCATCTCCTCTCTTTTTCCACATAGGTGGGCTCCAGCAAGTGTCCTTTGACTTTTATAAGTGAACAGGAAGCAGATCTTTGGTTTCTGGTGTCTCCTGGTTGTTTGAGGTGGGCAATGACTGAACAGGGCCAGGTGGCCACCCATTTCTCAGTCTATAACCTGCTCCATATCCCCCATCAGAGAAGTTTGGTGGGTCTCTAAGCAACGTGTTCCATTTTGGGGGTTCTCAGAGCTCTCTAGTAATTTTTCTTGGGGAGGGGTCACAGAGACTCAGCCAAAGCCCCTGGCTGTGTTTTGTAAAGTGACCTTGTGTCCTTCCTGCGAGAGCAGTGGCTTCATTAAACCATGATTTCAGTACCTATTGTTATTCTCAAAGCCCTCTTCTAAATTATTTGAATTTGTAAAACTTTTTCTGATTGCACCAGTGTGGTTATATTCAGTGACATAGCCAGGTGGATTTGCCCAGTTTAGAAATGACCTAAGCTTTTGCCTCCACTGTCTAACAGGTTAGGCTTACATTACCATGCCTTCCCCGAGGGTCTCTTTCCTGTTATTGGTACTGTGTGCTCTTGGCTAATCTCTGAGCTATTTGATTGATCCTCAAAACTGAGGTGATTTTTTCTGTGGAGAGGGTAGGCATGTAGGCATGTTTTCTTTTTTGCCATTGGCTTGAATGGATAGTCCCTTTAGTTGGACGTTGCTTTGTACCCTCTGTAAGGCTCTGGCTCAGGGATGCGGAGGCAGTGACTCATTGATTTCAGCTTATCTGACTCTTTAGCTTGAGGCTGCCCTTCCCTCAAAGTGTCCAGCTTGGCTGTGAGTTAGAGCAACTGAGAAATGTAACGTATGCCATCCTTTTCTTTGCATTAATTAGGGTGAAGAAATCCATTATTTAGAAGGGTCCCAGCACCCGGGGGAAGTCTCTTGAGCTTGCTGTAGAGATCTGCAGCTGAAATCTGGGGCCAGCTGGAAGATTCCCAGGTAGCAGTTACACAGGGGAAGAGTGTTGGGAAGTAGTGAAGGGGTAGGTGCCCACGGAGGTAGGCAGGGAGCCCCCAGCTATCCCCTACACATTGTGTTGTCTCCACTTTTCACTGTCTCCTTGATTCATTTCAAATACTCGTCAAGATACACTCAGGACTGATGATGGTGTCACTGGGAAGATAGAGGCAGGTGGACCTCGGTGATCTGACTGGTCTACAGAGCAAGATCCAGGATAGCCAGGGCTACATAGAGAGACTGTGTCTTGAAAAAACTTGAAAACAAACAAATATCCAAAGAATGAATGGCCACTCTTTGTTGGGAGAACTCACCAAGACAGGAAGGGCAAAGCCACGGATATTTAAGTCAGAAGCCATTGACTGAGCACTTACTGTGTGTGAAGTGGTTGCTCATGCTGTGGAGACCTAGAGCACAGAGCAAGACAGAAAAGATGGCTCTGTGTGTGTGTTGTGTGTGTGCGCGCGCGCGCGCGCGCGCGCATGTATCTGGGCACATGCTCTACTATCGTCTCACTCGAGGCTGAGGAAAGCAGAGGAGAGAGCACAGTGCTGTTGAAAGACTGGGCTGGAGCTTCATGGGACAGGATCACCTGGCTGTCCCTCGAAGGCTAGCTAGGCTTTGGTCAAGCACTTCCACTTCATCACTGTCCTTTGTCAGTCAGTTAGAGGGGAGCAGAGGCGTGGCTGTGAGGCTGGAGCTTGGTCCTCTGCAGAGCCATGTGCTAGAATGGGGGATGAGTGTGGAGTATGGGAGCCTCAGGAGGGAGGGAGTTAGGGCCAGGCCTTCATGCTTTGGGTGCTAAGCTAACACACTCAGGTTTGCAAGGCTTGATTGGTTGGGGTTGGATGACAAATATCAGCAGAGGGCATGTCAGGGGAGATAGATAGATGCTTGCTCAGGATGCTAGCTCCTCTCGGGTCACCAGTCTTCAGGTCTAAGTGGCAGGACTGAGTGATGAAGTTCATACCTCTCTTTGTTCCTCCCGAAGCTCTGAATGATGCTGAATGGGAGCATTGCTATTACATTTTTTTTTTTTGAGACCACTTTCATGTAACCCAGGCTAGCTTTGAACTTGTTATGTAGCCAAGGATAATCATGAACTGATCCTTTCATTTCCATCTCCTGAGCGCCCAAGAATATAGATGTGAACCAACACAAGCAGTGTATGTGGGGGACCCAGGACTTTGTGCGTGCTAGGCAGGCATTCTTTCAACTGATGCACATTCTTAGCCCTGGATGGAGAAATTAGCCTGGCTACACACGTCTCTTTTCATAATCACTTTCCAAAGATGTTCCACAGCAGGGCAAACTCAGTCCTTGGCCTCTGGAGAGCAGGATTTGGATGGTAAGTCTTTTTGTGAATGGTATTCATTTCCCCCTTCTAACTCATGGCGACCTGAATCACCCCCTCCCCCTTCTGTGTATCTGCCCCATTCAGCTGTCAGGACCTGTTCTGGGCATGCTCTCTGGGCAGGCCACCACCCTGGAGTTAGGGGCTTTCTTCCTCTCTTGTTTCTGCCAGCTGCTGGAGCTTGGCTGCCTTAGTAACCTGTTGGAGTAGCTTGTTCCCTGCACAGAGAAACATATCTGTGAAGACAGCCATCAAGGTTGGTCATCCCTTAATTATGCTCCCTGGTGATGGCATGCAGAACAGAAATACTCAGCAAACAGCAATGCTTAGACCTCCTTTACCCATAGTACATTTTTTTTTCCTCTATAAATTCCTATTTCTAGGATCATGTGGTATAGCACTTCATCACCTGACCATGTTGATGCTGCTTTTCCACAGGCGGCTGTTGACCTTTTCTGACCTTCCTGCCCCTTCCCTACTTTCTTGGTATCTTTAAACTCTCTTCCTAGGTACTGGGCAGTCTCATGCAGGGAACTCTGGCATCTGTGGCACTCCCAGATTGTCTCCTTTCTAAGCAGCCATCTCTGTGGTCCCTAGAGACCCTTCCTCCAGGAATGAAATGCCTGTGCAGGCAGAACATCCCTAATCCGGAAATCTGAAACTTTGTAAACTCCCCGGAAACAAAGGATCTCAGATTTCAGATCAGGGATGCTTTGCCTGTAGGGCTGAGTGCACCTGTTCCAAATCCTAAAGAGCTCTGGGGTCCAGAATGATGAAGTGTCTCTCTGGGTAAATGTGCTTTCTACCAAGCTCTGGGACCCACATGATGGAAGGAAAACCAACTCCTTCAAGTTATCCTTGGACCTCCACATACCGTGTCACAAACTCCCACAGAAAGAAAGGAAGAAAGAACTCTCTAGAATCTTAAACATTTTGATCCCAAACATTTCTTGCCTCCCTCTCCCAGTCCCTCTTCCCCCTCCCCATCTCCCCTGCTCATCCCCTCTCCCTCTCTTTCTCTCTCCTTCTCTTTCCTTTTTTTGGAGACGAGGTTTCATGTAGCCCAGGGTGGCTTCAAACATTTTAATTTAGCCAGGGATGACTCTGAGTTTTGGGTCTTCCTGCCTTAACCTCCCAAAGGGGGTTACAGGCATGACTTGGTCCCCCCCCCCCCTTTTGTGTGGTGGAGATAGGAGAGTCTAGAGTAGAGATCTGTTTTGTTTGTTTGTTTGTTTGTTTTTTGCTCTGTTCCAACACTGGTTGGGGAGGGCATAGATTCATGACCTGTAATGTATCAGGTAGGTTGCGTTGGGGAGCAACCTCTGATTCTAAAGGTCCCAAGAAGCAATACGTCTTGTCTGTGATGCCTAGAGACCCTCCCTGTCTACCTGAAGCTTGGATAGTGGGAGACCAAGGCTGTAAGATGTTAAGGAAGCAGAGGGTAGACACTCTTGATGCAGTCCTATTGTGCCCACCGGGGACTTGTCCACTAGGGATGATTGTGCACCTAGGCTTGCCAAAGGCTCTCTGGAGTCTGAAGTTTGTGAACCTGATGTACATTGAATTAGAGACAGAGATGTGAGGAAACTGGGTGGGGGGCGTGAGGGGACCAGTCACCCCTCCTCCTTTCTTTCCACACCCAGATGGAAGGTGCTTGGGGCTGCCTTGGAGTGACCAGCAGGTCTTTAGGAAGGAAGCTGGGGATACTGGGACACTTCACTGCTCTTGTTCCCTACTGAGATTGTTCCTGTAATTAAGATGGGTGGTTCAGAAGGCGACACTCAGAGCTCATGGCCATCAAGGCAAGACAAGTAGCATTATTGCTTTGAGGCCCATTTCATGGATGAGTGACCTAGGGCCCCCACCCCTGCCCAGCACAGTACTAGTTATTCTAGGTGACTTCCTAACTTGGTTGCGCTTCTGTTCTCTGCTTTCACATGCTGCTAGTGGCCTAAAGGGACAGGAGAGGGCTCTTTCCTGAACTGTAGATTCATCTTGTCACCCCAGCAACTGAGTCCTGAGAGTGTGGGGTCATCAATCCTTGGCCAAGATCTTTTGTGGTAGTTGTTACTGATTTTTGGCTGATGAGAAGGTAGTTTGGAGACCCATGTGGCTTAGACATGTCTGGACAGAACTTCTGAATTTTTGACTCAGAGTTTCAACCTACTGGGCCTCCAATTATGAGAATCGCAAGGGCTCATTCTTTTGGTTGCTGCCTGGGTCTGGCCTGTTCTACTTCACTGGTCATACCCATCTGCTGAGCCCTTTGGCATCCCTGATACCCATAAGATACAAATGGCTGGACTAGGCTCTTGTTTCATTTTCCTGGCAATGTTTTATCTTCGTTGGAAAATTAGAGGAATAACTTTTTATTCAGTTCCCCTCCCATCCCTTCCTTTCCTTCTGTGGAGCTGGTTATGAAACCAAGAGTCATGTGTATGTTAAGCACACGCTCTCTCCTATTGAGCTGCACATATAAACCAGTTTAAAAACAAAACAACAAAACCGCTGAGCTCCGAGATGGTTAAGGATAGTGCTGGTAACAGCCAATGTAAGAACCTGAGTTTATATCTTAAACGCAAAGGTTTGTGGCTATAATTCCAGCACTGGAGAAGTAGAGATAGGCAGATTCCTGAAGCTCACTGGGCTACCAGTAGAGAAAGCAAAGCGCTACATGTTCAGTGAGAGACATTGTCTCAAAAAAAAAAAAAAAGTGTGCCAAGAATTGAGGAAGACAGTGTCGACCTAAGGTCTTCATATGAATGCACACATATATACACTATCGTCTGAACACATGCACATATACAGATATATATGTATATATATACATATATGTATTTTTAAATACATTTTATTTTAAGATAGGGTCTCACTAAATTGCCTGGGTTGGCCTTGAACTCACTGTAGCATGGGTATGATTTGAACTCATAGTTTTCTGCTTTAGCCTGATGTAGCTAAGATCACAGACTTGTGCCAGCAGACCAGTCTGCTTGCCCTCTTACCCCTCCTCTCAATTGAAGATTTAGTCTGGTCCCCCCCCCCCAGAGCTTGTGACTGTCTGGGTGATATGGGGAGGGCTAGGGTCTATGTGTCCTCTCTTCCGACGGCAGACACAAAGCCACGCGATTTTAATAAAGAGCCTTCTACCACCTTCTCGTGCCTTTTCCTGTCGGCCTGCCTACTCCAGTTGTGAACTTTCAGCTCCTAGCCTGTGTGGGTCAGGTTCGGATGGTGGATGCTGGCGGCCACTGTAGAGCAGATGGCTCAGCTTTAGGATGGATGTGGAGGGTCTTCCTCTGTGTTTAATGAGATTGATTGCTACTTCATCATGATCTTTTTTTTTTTTTTTTTTTTTTTTTTTAACCCCAGATTTTCCTCCCTCATTCCCCGGCACCTTGCACGACATGGCTTCTGATTGTGCTTGAAGCTAACGCAGTTTTCTCTGTGTGTGGCTGTGACTGAGAGCGCACTCTGGTTTCTCCCTAGTTGGCTGAACAAAGAGGGGGAAAAATCCCCACTATGCTACCTCTCCTTCTTCCCAGCTTCCAGCTGCGAGGTTCTGGGGTGATTTTTCTTTGTGACTCTCAAATCTTGACTAGGCCAAATACCCCCTCTTTATTGGCACCCATAGACCGGCCAGCCTTCAGGTACCGGAGAGGCATCTGTGTCTGATGGGTGGAGCAGAGGGCTGGTCTGAGTGACAGCTCTATCACTGTTAGGCTGAAAAGCAAGTCAAGCAGGTGTATTTAGCTCATAGAGCCCTCTTGAGAGCCCTGATTTTTGGCTAAGGGCACTGTATTATTGCTCCTACGCCCTTCAGGGCTAGCTATAATGGGTGGGGAGTGCTTCTGGGCATCTTACCACAGTCATGTTGAGTGGAGGAACAAGAACCGATGGGAGAAAGGCCTGGACTGCCAGGAGGGTCCACAACCTTTGTGTGCATGTGTGTGCGCAAGCACGTGTGTATGTGCACATGTCTTGTTCTGGCTCAGAGCCCAGGGTGGGACTGGTCCTGATCTTGCCTTCACTGGAATGATGGATTCCCCCAGACCCTCTGTGCTTCATTGGATGGTCTGGGCAGCCTCATGGGAATAAGCAATGGAGAAGACTCTTATGTTACTTTCTCCAAAAAGCAGTCCCTAGACAGCTCCTCACAGGGCCATTCTCCCTGTATTGTCTTTTGCTTTATGTTTTTCTTCGTACATTAAATCCATTTGTAGCACTGAAAAAGGAAAAGGAAAAAAAAAAAAAGGATTCATATTAGCTCTTTGGGACAGGTCATGTACAAGGGCGGTTTCTAAATGGTGTCATTGAGACTTTTTTCCTCTGTATTTATGTGTTTGGAATAGCATTGACGTCAGCAGTTCAGCCATTGTGCCTTCCTCTGGTTAGCTCTTTAGTGTAGGCACTCATAAATATTGCTGTTTGGATCTTGTGGTAAAACATAAACCCAGTGAGTCTGCTTATCTAATCTGAGATGTGGGTTCACTCAAACACTTAGGGAGGTTTACATTTATGGTTAATGAGGAACATAGGCCATTCCTGCGGGTTACAAAGCTGTGGCTCTTTGGGTAGTACCCATGTTCAGGGGTCAATGCGAAACCTGGGCTCACAAGCAATAGGTTGAAAGCCTCCGGATAGGGCCATATCTGCTCAGAAGTTTCCGTGTGGGCTCAGGCACCGTTGCTAGTAGGTCTTTCTGTGCTTTGGTGAGAATTAGAAGAAGCGCCCATCTTGTGGGAGGATGTGGTTTTTAGGCTTGTGACATGGTAAGATGGACCTGGTTGGATCTTCTATCTTCTTGCCCACCCTACCATCAGATGCCTGAGTTCCCAGGCCCGAGTCTTTTGCAGCTGGAGAAGTCCCGAAATAAAAGCTGTTCTTTATGAACTCTTGGTTCACTGAGTTTGTGAAGATCCTGGCCTTCAGAATCCATTTTGTTAGTCTCTCCGCCAGGTTGGGCCCTCAGGGAAACAAGCAGCTTCTCTAGGTCACGCAGCACCAGAATTCAAGGTCACTGTAGCTAGGTATAGACAAATGTGGGGCATCTCTGGGTGCTCTGGTGTCCTGAAGCCAGCCTGGGAATGTCACATGGAGTTGGTGGCATCCTTTTAGCATGACTGTCTCTCGTGACCAGGGCCAAGAAAAATAGCACAGAGGTGGGAGTGGTGAGGAACGAAGGCATGTGCCCACGTCTCACAACCAGTCACCACAGTCCTTAAGCTTAGCTGGGGAGAGTACAGGTCTTATGTAATCAGTTTCTCACGCATTGATTATGGACAATGACCAGGAGACCTGGTCACTGGGCAAATTTGGGGTCTTTGCAAGAACACCCATTTTCCTTTCATATTTAATTTGTCTCATCAAGTCTGAGTGTGTGTGTGTGACACACACACACACACACACACACACACAGAGAACCAATGTGTGCACACATATGTGGAGAGCAGAGGTTAACATTATGTGACATCTCCAATTGTTCTCTATGTTACTTTTTGAGACAGTATCTCTCACTGAGTTTGGAGCTTGCCATCTGTCTAGGTTGTCTATCTTGCAAACTCCTGGGTTTCTCCTGTCTCCACCTCCTCCCAGTGCTGGGATTTCAGGGGTACCCACCACATTTGACTTTTTTTTGTGAGTGCTGGAGATCTAAATTCATATCTTCCATGTCTATATAGCAAGTGCTTTACTGACGAACCATCTCCCCAGCCTCACATTTGAGTACTTTTTGGTTTGGTTTTTCAAGATAGGGTTTCTCTGTGTAGCCCTGACTGTCCTGGAACTTACTCTGAGACCAGACTGGACATGAATTCAGAGATCCTCCTGCCTCTGCTTCTAAAGATTTTTAAATATATGTACCACAACCACATGACCACTTGGTCTTTTAAAAGTCACTGCTGGACCTAATATGAAGGGTGGGTGGACACGCAGCATCAACCCTTGGTCTCTATGCCACAGCATGCTTGGGCATTGAACTGACAAGCTATTGAAGTGCCGAAGGGAAGTAGACCAAGGCCTGAGAATAATTTCCATTTAACTAATTATTATTCTTACTCCAATAGATTTGAAATCTATTTAACTTTTCAGGGTCCCCTAGCCTTTTAAGTGTTTCAAGTGTACTCTCTCTGATAGGTTACCTTTTCTCTCCCTGTAGGCTATAATTAGTGTCCTTTACACAAAATTGGCTTAGAATTGGATTTGGAGAAGATAAGAATCAAATTACCAGTATTTATCTTGTAAATTCCAAAAGATCTACTTAAGACACTGTATTAAAAAAAAGAGAGAGAGAGAAAGAGAGGGGAGAGAAAGAGAGAGAGAAATGGCCATAAAAGACAATTTTACTTCATGAGAGAGAGAAAAAAAAGCAAATTCCTTATCGTGGGAGCAATCCACGGGCATTTTAATGCAGTATTTCCAAAACTCCCATGCAGAAACTTAAAACTGCTTCTTCCTATGCCTGTTTGTTTTGGTTTTTTTTTTTTTTCTTTTTTTCCCCTCCAATTGAGGATTTGAAATACATTGCTGGGCTTTGAACAGCGGAGAATTGTGGGCTCAGCTTTCATTAAAATTCGGGGAGTGTGGCTGATCTATTATCTCTGGCTTATAGTGAGATGTATGAACCTCGTAAAGTATCTTAAAGAGATATAGGCACGTTTAAAAAATATTTCTCTCTCTGTCTCTCTGTCTCTCTCTCTTTAGATCAGAGGACAAGGTTGGGTGTCAGACCTTGTTCCTTGTCTTCTACCTTGATTGAGATGTCTTTTTTTGCTGTTAGCTGGCCTGAAAGCATCCAGGGATTCTCAGGTCTCCGCTTGCCATCTCTCCACAGGAGTTCTGGGCCTTGGGATGCACCACAGCACCCCATGCAGGCCTTCACACTAGTATAGCAAGTTCTTTACCCACCAAGAAAATGGGCACACATTTTACACTGGCAATTGAAGCTAAAGCTGGTGGGAGACCATATCTTGGGGGTCTCCTGTGTGCCCATTAACCCTATAAACATCACCGTGTTCTGCTGCACATGCTGTGGAGTTTAAAGAAGGCTGTGTTAGAAAACACCAGTGGTTTTAGCACTTTCTTAGAAGGCAGTGAGGGCCTGTGGAAAGTACCCCTTAACTGGCTTGTTCTATTTTCTGTACTCCACAAATCTTTTATTGAATTGCCCTGATGGTGTGAACCAAGTTTTTTTTTTTTTTTTTCAAATCAGATAGGGTGAGGCTTTAGTGGATGTCCCCATCACATGGCAGTGGGGCTTCTGTGACCACCTACCTCCTGCATAGCTTTCTGCTTCAGTAACGTCATTGAATTTCCTAGCCTAATTCTGTCCTTTTTTGGTTCTGATGAGAGTGTTGGATAGCAAGGGGGTGGGGAGACAAATTCTTTAAAAGGAACAAAAATATGTTTTGTGAGCAATTCTACTTCTGGATATCTACCCAGAAGAGCTCAAGGCAGGAATTTGAATAGATACTTGCAGGCCCCTGTTCACCCTCAGCGCTATTCACAATAGCCAGAAGGTGGAAGCAACCCACGCACGCTTACTGCCACAGACTGCACAGACAGACTGTGTGGAATACTATTCAGCTTTAAAAAGGAAGGACATTCTAGCACATCCTCTAGCACAGATGGTCCTTGAAGGCGTGATACTAAGTGAAATAAGCCAGACACAAAAGGACACATCTTGTATGGTTCTCCGTATCTCGGATACCAACCCCGTATGACGTAAACTCATAGAGACCCAAAGTAGAATCAAGAGACAAAAGGAGACCGTGTTTAGTGGGGACAGAACTTCAGCTGAAAGCTTCTACTGAAGGTTCCAGAGTTTTCTGTATGTACCAAATGGCACCGAACTGTGCACTTTAAAACAGTTCAGGAAAAACTCCCAATTTTATGTTGTGTGTATTTTTACTATCATAAAGGTGTGTTTGGTGCTAATTGCTACACCTGGTGCTTGAGGCAAAAAATTCTTAGAAAATACTTAGGGCATCATGCTATTAAAAAAAAAATAGCAACAGCAAAAAAAACCCCCAAAAACATCTTGTTAATTCACAGTAGTACATGCTCATACACACAAATCACACACACGTGCACACACACCCTCTAATCATCATTGTTATGAGTACATTATTTCCCTCTGGTGAATTTTTTTTTAAAGTCAGGGCCTTGCCATGTAGCTCCAGCTGACTTCGAATTAGCTCTGATCCTTGGGCCTGAGCCTCCCAACTGCTGGAATTATAGGAATGCCTTGCCAAATCTGGCAAATGTAAAACATGTGTTAATGGCATTATATTGAACCTAGAGCCTTGTGCGTGGTAAACAAGTGTGCTACCACAGAACTGTGCCCCCCATCCCCAAGAACAGGGGAAGAATTTTTGGCTGTTGCTGTTTTGCGGTGCTGAGGATTGAACCTATGACCTTGCAGGTGCTAGACGAGTATTTTACCCTCAAGCTACACCTCTGATCCTTACTTATCTTTTTGCCAGTTTTATTAGATATGTTGGTTACATTATTTTAATTATCATTTGTGTTTATGTATAGTAAAGTGTATTATAACTCAGGGCACACTAAATATGTACTTGGCCTCTAGCAGAAGAATTCTAAGTGGACTTTCTATATTGACTTCTGGCTCTGGTGTTCTTTTGTTTTGTTTGCTGGCCTGGAACTCTTCGAGATCTGCCTGCTTCAGCCTCCTGAGTGCTGTGCCACACCCTCAGGCTGGCCTTCTCCCCCTAAATAATTTTTAAAAATCCTTGATTTAGAAAGGAAATTTAATCTACTTTGCAAAGCTCTTACCAGAGAGGCCTCTAGAATTGACGGCTTTGTGAGCTGGCTTTGGGAGGGCTTCCATTCCCCTCCTGCGATAGACCTCATCTACCCTGCAACCTGTTACAGATTTGGCCTGAGATTTTTTTTTTTTTTTTTTTTTTTTTGAGTTTCAGAGCAGAATAAACTTGCCCCTCCCCTGCTGTTTCTCTTTTCCTCTGCATTCGATTTCCACTTAAATGAAAACATAAAATTTTCCCCAAGAAATGCAAAGCAAACAAAACCCCCCATACCCCAAAAGGTTAGAACAGGCAAAATAAAAACTGAAGAGTTCCCACTTCAGCCACGGACATAGGCGGGAACAGGGAGCAGCCTTATTCTGGGCTTCTAGAGGCTTAATGGCCAGCACGTGTAGGTATGGGGCTCACCATATATATAGTACCAGGCGTGTGGGCGCACTTGTGGGGAATCTGAAAAACATCATTTGGCATTTCTGGGTTTATTTTAATCTTACAACCTTTAACGCCAGACACATAGCTGCTTTCCCACTTAATGTAACTATACATTGATTGCTTTTAATTAGTGTTGGATCTTTCTTGGTGTTTCACAGCTTGGGATATATAAAAAGTCTGATTTAAATTAAAAGAAGAAGAAAAAGAACTTGCTAACTCCTGACAGTCTCTTGGGTCTTAACGGAAGCCAGCACCAGAGTCTGCTCATCTTGAGCTTGGTGGGCCACGGAGCAGGGACAGAAGGCAGAGGGCATTTCCTCTCCAGGACTTAATTAAGCGCCTGGGTTCAATGAGAGTGGGGAAGAACCCCATCTTCACAGCATGGCTGGATGATGATCCATCATGCCAGAGATATGGAGTCCTGACCAAGAATAAAGGGTGGGACCCCTCTTTTAACACTCAGGGACTGCTAAGGCTCATTTGTGGTTTCTGAGACAGGATTCTCCATGTTCGCTTGCAAGCCTCTGTGGCCCTGGCAAATTCTACAGTAAATATTTCAGACATCCTCTCCCGGCAGTAAATTACATATTAAAGTAGCCTGGTAACTGAGCACTGGTTGCTGTGAGATAAGGGCTGGGAAATCAATATGTTTGCCATGTGGCTGCTTGTTTATGACACCTGCCTCTAGAACAGTTGAGCAATGTTTTGTTTGTTAGGGCTGCATTTCAGAAGCCCGCATCCTCCTAAAACACCCGAGATCTTAACGGGGATAGAGAGGTGCTGCACAGATATCGATTTTAGTTTTTCCGAGAGTGGAATTAGGCTTGGAAACAGTGCTCACAGCTGATGAACCCTCTGGCATCACCAATATGGAGGGAGGTAGATCCTCTGTTGTCCCCCCCTCTGTGTGTATGTAAAAGCTATTTGTATATAAGCCGTTTTATGATGCTATAATGTGGTCAGTCGACAGAAGATGTGTGGGGCAGGGAGGGGGGGATACAGAGGTACAGGTGCTACTTAGATTTCTCTCTTCCACTTCTATTATCTCCAAACCCCCGATCTTCCCATTTTTAAAAAAGAAAACACATCTGTTGAGAAATGAGCACACCAACCTGTCTCTAGTGGAGTTTCTTTTCTTTTTCTTTTTTGAGGCAGGGTCTCATGGAGAACAAATTGGTCTCAAATCCAATATGTATACTAAGGATAACCTTGAACTCCTCCTGGTCCTCTGGCTTCTACCCGCCAAGTGCCGAGATTATAGCTGTGCACCACCTCATCTCATTTATATGGTGCTGGGAATTGAACCTTCATGCATGCTAGACCAGTGTGTCACTAAGTGAGCCAGATTCCAGATCCCTCTCCAGTGTCTGTCTGTCTTTCTTTCTTTCTTTCTTTCTTTCTTTCTTTCTTTCTTTCTTTCTTTCTTTCTTTCTTTCTTTCTTTCTTTCTTTCTTTCTTTCTCTCTCTCTCTCTCTCTCTCTCTCTCTCTCCTTCCTTCCTTCCTTCCTTCCTTCTTTCTTTCTTTCCTTCTTTCTTGCTTTCTTGCTCTCCCTCCCTCCCTCCCTCTTCCCTTCTCCCTCCCTCCCTCCTTCCCTCCCTCCCTCCCTCCTTCTTTATCCCCTCCCCTCTCTTTCTTGAGATAGGATCTCACATGTTAGTCTGGCTGTCCTGGAACTCACTATGTAGGTTAGGCTGGCCTCCAACTCACAGAGATCCTTCTGCTTCTATCTCTAGGGTACTGGGATTAAAGGCAAACCCCCACTACTCCCGGCTCTAGTGGGTTTTTAACAATAGATAAGACAAATTTTGTGACTGAACCTACTGGTGGGCAATCTTTTTGCTTGTTTGTTTTGTTTTTGAAATACGGTCTTGCTATATATCTATGGCTGCCCTGGAAGTTGTGTAGTCTAGCCTGGCCCTAAACACCTCAAATTAATTGCATTCCTCCTGCCTCAACCTCCTAAAAGTGGCATCATAAGAGGGAGCCATCATCATGCTCCCACCAGGCAATGCTTCTTAAAGCTATTGAATAACACCGTAGTGAGCAAAGCGTTAGTGTGAGAGTACACGCATGGTTGTACATGTGTTGGAGGGTGAGGAGGCACGAGGCAGACAGCCTGGGAGAGAGGAAGATGACAGCCTGGGTCCTTACCACTTAGCCTTCCATTTTGCAAATGAGTAGCATTGATGCACCTCCCCATCTTCATCCAAGTGAATCAGTAGAAACAAATGTGTGTCTGAACATACTGCTCAGGAGCCACTGGATGCCAGGCATAAGCCCTGTATTGTGTTGGTGTGCTTGGGTGTGCCAGCCACACACACCCCACTGTGTTCTGCACTTTTCCCAGAAGAATACAGCTTTCTGCACCCTGCTTTCTGTTTTCTGTCATTCTAACGAATAGACAGCCTTCTCTGCATTACTTTGCCAAAAAGTGAGTTAAAGGTTTAAAAAGAAACATGACCTCCTCACAGAGCACCCCAGAGGCAGCTGCAGCTTGGGCAGATGCCCTGGGTATGCAGTCTCTTGGACAGGGGACATGATCTCCTAATGACACTAATGTATTCTGAGGTCTCATGGTTATGTTTGTGTTTTTTAAAATCCAGATTGGCAGGTTCTCCTTAATCAATAGTGGCAAAATGTCTCTCTTCTTTCTACTTCCCATGAGATGAGAAATGGCTTATCCAGCCACCCCTCGGCTTATGCAGAGTCCAAGAAGACACTAAAAATAGAATGAAGGTGGCTTAAGGTAGGAGAGCATGGTGAGCTGAGCAGCAGCTGGGGCTGCACAGCTGGGGAGCGAGGAATTAAAGAAAGAATACTCCTCTCTTAACTACTGTATTTATCCCTATTCCTCCCGAAGACAATAGGTATAGTAACGGACTTATTTTTAAGAAGATTAGGATATATTTAATATTTTGTCTAATTTTTAGCTCTAGTCTAACCGTGCGACAATGATGTTTAAGTAAGATTAAATTGAACAAGTATTGTCTACTCCATTTCAGGGCAATGTAGTCCTAGGGTGGTGTGGGAGTGTTGGGGTGTCAGGAAGCTGGCCCCTTCTGAAATTTACTTGGAGAATGATATAAAAAGAGGGAACCTCATGAGGATCCTCATAGTTCTCTAGGTGTTTGTGGGGGAGATTTGTGATTGTTAAAGTTACTGAGAACTGAGAAGATGCTACTCCCTCATCCTTTCCTTCTTTCTCATTTTTCTTTCTGTGTTGGGGATTGAACTCAGGGCCTCCTGCATCCAGTGCAAGCACTTTATCAATTGAGCTCACACTAACCTTTCTAATGGAAACTTTTATGAGATACAACAGACTTATTGTGCTTATTGGAATTATTAACATTTCATGATACTGGGGTTGTGATCAACTCAGAGAGAGGCGAGATGATGTCACATTTCCTGCTTTCAGAAGGGCTAGCTTGGGAGCTCAGACAAATCCCTGGAGGGTGGGACACTTCAGAATCTTTTTTAATGAGATACTCACATAGTCCACCACCTTGGGGATTTAGGGGACAGTAACAAGGAGAAACACTATGAGCTGGGTTTGTTCTTGTGTGATAGTGGTTTGGGCTTTGTGTTGTCTCCTCCTGTGTGGGGGTTTGGAACACCTGGCTATGGTCCAGCCTTCCCTATATCCTCCAGTATAGTCATGATACTTTGTTGCCGAGTCAAAGATTGACTGGATCATCTGTTTAACCAAATTTATTTTTGAGGTGTGATAGAAATCTGTGTGTCGATAGAGCAACACTATGCTACAAGATTCCAAATTTTGGAATCAAGATGTATTTCCATCAAGAGCTTAGCTACTTTTGAAGCTATATCATTACCTTTCCTCATGTGCCTTAAAATCACACTCTGCTTGAATGAGACTCTCTCTGCAAAGAGGCCATAATACTGCCTAACTGGTGAGGTTATTGTGAAGATCACATTTAAAAAATACATATATATGGGCTGGAGAGATAGCTCATTGATTAAGAGCACTTTCTGTTATTCCAAAGCAGTCTCTAGCACTTACGCTAGGCAGCTTATAGCTGTTTCTAGCTCTGGTTTCATTGGATCCAATGCCCACCGGCCTCCACAGGCACCAGGCACACATGTGCTACACATACCCCCCCCCTGACACACACACACACAAACAGGAAAATCTAAAAACAACCAAATGTGTTTATATCCCTCTGTTATTATAGTGCGGGTATTTGTTTATTTGTTTCTTAGTTGGTTTTTTGTATGTATATTATGGTAATGAAGGGGGAGTTATTGATGCCCCTGGAGTAGGAACAAGGTAAGGTGTTGCCGTCCATGTCTTTTCTTCATGAAGCTGGTGATGCTCTACCTACTAGAAGTCTCTTGGACTGACTTGAGCTCAGCATCAAGGACCCACCTCTGCTGGGGTGGTCCTTTGGGTTCCAGCATCTGTAGTGGATTTGAAGTGAAGGCTAGGACAAGGCACACTCACTGACTTCTGAGACAAGCGCTCGGCTGCTTTGCCCTGCAGACTCTCAGTGGCTTTTCAAAGGGGGGAAAATCCTTAAAGCATAACTTGGAGGAGGCTTTTCCTCCTTTGGCTGAAAGGCCCGGGTGAGTTGCTGACAGCTTTGGGTTGTGGGCTCAGAAGCTGGGGAGCTGCTATTCCTAATGTGCGCTTGGCTTTTTATGCATGGACTGTCCTCCAGCTCCTGGGCAAATTTCTCACTCCTTGGTTTTCAGGAGAAAGGTTTGTCATTCAGCATCACCCGTCTCATCCATCACGCAGCCAGGGAGGCACTGCCTACGCCGGTGGGGAGGTGAGGGAAAAGGTTATATGTAGTTTTTCTTTTCTCCAGGTACAGCTCTGTCCTGTCAGGCCCCCTTCTCACCCTTACCCCCCCAGCCCCCCCCCGACTTTTCTTATGGAAAAGAAGACTGCATAGGCCAGGGTTTAGGGGATCATTCTGATGTGGGTAGGGAGCGATGTGTTTTTCTGATAGCTCTTAGTTGGTCTTGTCATCCTGTGGTGTGGTTGAGTAAGAGATAAACAGTCATTTAATTATTTATTGGGTGCCTGAAGGATTTTATAGGCAGAAGAGCTTAGGGCAATTGCAGAAAAAAAAAGGGCCAGCCCAGGAGCTTCCTGTGGGGCTCCTTCTTTGAAACTGACACTTTTAAAAAAAAGATTTATCTTTAAAATAATGTGTGTGTGTGTGTGTGTGTGTGTGTGTGTGTGTGTGTGTGTACACATGTGTACACATGTGTGTGGGTGTCTGCAAAATCCAGAAAAGGGTATCAGATCCCCTGGAATTGAAGTTGTCTGGCATGAGTCCTGGGAACTGAACTCTGGTCCGCTAAAGGAGAAGCAAGCACTCTTAACCTCTGGGCCATCTATTCAGCCCAGGCTCCATACGTTTGACTCCTAGCATACCAGGTGTCCTAGCATGGAGTGACAGGTGAACCGCCTATAGCTCCTTCCTTGTGTATGCAAATTTACCAATCCCATCCAGAGCAGGTCCCCCTGCCTGCCCTTAGGTCTAGCTTTTCTCCATGGTAGGAATATTAAAAGACCCTAGGTTAGGGCAGTTATGTGAGTGATGCTGAAACCAATGGTGACCAGATGGCACTTTATTGCACTGGTCATTATTTTTACTCCAAAGCATGATGAGTATTGATGGTTAGAGACAAAAAGAACCTTGCAGTCACTGAGAGCCTTCTCCCATACTGCAGGAAGCAGAGACAAGAGTGGAGATGGTGTGGAGTCCAGGCCCAGCTAGGAACAGTTTACCTAAATGGGGGGTGGGGAGTGAGGAATGCTCAGAGAGTAGATGTTACCAGACTTGGCCAGTGCCCGAACAGTCTGCTGATACCCACTTTCTCTTAAAAAAGAAAGAAAGGAAGAAAGAAAAGAAAAATAACCCATGCCTTTTTTAGGGTGTACCGTCTGCTAGGGCTGAAGAAGTTTGGGTGGCTACTTTTCTTCGCTTTGGGCAGAAGAGGCTCAACCTGCATGTGTGTTTTGGCAACCACAAGTGACAACCTTTCTTCTTTTTTGCTTTCTTTGAACCTTCCAGAGAGTGAGGCCCCCATCTCTTGGGGGATTAACTCCTTGAGGCTCCAGGGTCGTTGACACTCCCCCACAGGCAGCAGTATCTCACCCACCCTGCAAACAGGATGTTTTCTCTCTAGCTTATCAGATGGCCCAGGAGATTCGTGGTACAGATAGAGGTAACGATTAACTCATCCTGAATTACCAACTTAACCACCGAGCAGAGAAAGGCTTTGACAGGAGCAAAAACAGATTGGGCCCTCCGTCTTGAAAGGAGGTGTAGGGGGCTGGCGGTCGGTCGGTTGGGTTGCCTGCTCGGGCAGCACACCCCCAACCCCACTGTGGGTTTCCAGCTCAGCAAATCAAAGAGAAGTTGACAAGCTGTTCTTGGAGGGGAAGGCATGCTAAATAATTGAATTTGTGGGTTATCCACTCTGGTTCCTTTCTCTACTCGGTTGCTTCTTCTTAGACTAGCATTAGGGCTGTGAGGTGACTTTAAGCTTGTTTCTGAAGAGGCAGAAGCAAAGGATAGGGACCCATTTAGACACCCGCACTGTCACGTTTCTAAAAAGCTGTATTTGGATTATATAGAAGTTTAGATTTTTGCTTGTTTGTATCCCAGGTGAGCATGCTTAGAAAAACAGGGACTAACTACAATCTTTTTTTTTTTTTAATCTTGTAAAAGTCCCTAGTTGGAAAGCAGCAAGGGCAGAAGCAGGCCAGGGAGTGGTCTAACATAGTTTTACAAGTAGACACCCCAAGCATGTTTGAGCCTGTAGACATGGGTTGCTGGGCTGGGAAGGACCCAGATACCTAAGGAGACACGTCAACCCTCACTTCTCGATTTGAACAGGTTATCTTCCTTGTTTAGCTACCTTGCTCGCCTCTCTCCCCACTTTTCTGGAGCAGGAAGGGAAAGGAAAGTGGGTCTGAGTTGCACTGGGCTCTGCAAACTCCTTCCATTCAATGGCTGGCTATTGGCCATTGTACTCTTTAGGCTGAAGCCACAAAGAAAGGTCTGCCTCTTGTCATCTGGACTTCAGACTAATTTCAGCCACACCAGACAACAAGATGAAGTCCATCTAGGGACAAGAGAATTTCTTATTGTGAGTTCCCCTGAGATTAAGGCTGTTTACAGCCCTGGAAGTCTTGAGTCTATAGCCTGTTTGCAGAGCAGGTCAGCATTCGAATCCAGAGTCTAGCCATTTATTCAGAAGAAACATTCGCAGAAGAGTTAGACTCTATTGGTGGGGAATTTGGCACCTGCAAGGGGAACTTAGAAGCTTTTTCTGGTAATCAAGCCTATTTTAATCTTGTTATCTGAATGTATTTTAGATTCTTACAAGCCTGTGAGCCAATGCTGGCTGGTCAGCCCAAAATGGGGTTGAACCCTGGGTGGAGCTGTATTTTTGGGTGGAGGTGGTTTAAAAAAAAAAAAAAAGGTGTGGGTATTTGTGTAGGTTTCAACTAAGGCTGAGATCTGGCCTGTCTCTTGGTTCCTTGTTTGTTTATAAACTGTGCTTAGGTGAGGTTTTTTCCGCTCCCCTCCCCTGACCATCTCCCTTCCTCTCTAACAGTCTCATAGGTAAACTTAGAAGGAAGACAGATACTTCTCCAACTGTCACCGAGGGTGCCATAAAAGAGACATTTGGACAGCCGTTCCACAGGGATCCTTGTTTTCACTCAGTGTTAACACAAAGGGATTGGGGGTAGCCCCATCACCAGGGGGAAGACGGTTTTTCTTCATTTAGCTTTTAATTGCTTTCTTTCACTTTTATGTATAAAAGATTGTCCATTTAATTAACTCAAGAATGCAATTTCAAAACCACTAATGCTTTACACATGATAGCTTTTAAAATAAAAGTAGCATTCTAATATTGCATAATGTTTTCCTCTCCCACCCCCACCCCCAGCCTCCACCCCTCCTGTCTGTATTAACCTTTAGCAGTGGAGGATTGTTAGAAGAAAATGCTGCCCCCTCCATGGTGTCTCTTCTGCCAGGGGATTATCGTCGGTGGTGCCACATTGGTGGTGGCACCACATCTGAAGTACCTTGTCACTTCTGTGAGTAGCGGGGGATATTTTATGTCTCTTCTCCTGTGGCCCATTCCAATTCATAATTTGTCATCTCTGGGGGTGTTATTGTGGCCCCTACTCCTGCTGCCTTTTAAAAAACATTGATGTTCTGAATGGCTGTATGGGAAAATGAAGAAGAAATCTCCAACTTATGTCTGGTTTTCTTAGGCTATGTAATCTTAGAAGAAGCCTGTTTGCAAATTGACAAAGGTGAGGTGTCTTCAATTCAACCCTCATTAAAGAAAAATAAATTCATTACATTTTTATTTATTTGTATGTGTACATGTGGGGAGATGCACACACTTTTGCCACCATGTGGGTGCAAGTATTAAAATTTCAGGTTGCCAGTTTTGGCGGCAGGTACCTGCTGAGCCATCCATCCCCTCTTGGTCTGTTCTCTCCTGGTTTCAGACAGAGTAGAAACCTGGTTCTTTCCTATCTCTCCTTGTTCACTTCAGACACCGTTGAGAATGTTTCATGCCCTGGGCGTTAAAGACAAACAAACAAACAATAAGCAAAGCATTTTTCCTTCATCTGTGGCCCTTGTGTTTTTTAGTCCCTACCTGCAGCCTCTCCCTCCTCCTTCCTGTCTTTCCTCTTTTTCTTTCTCCTTCTCATCTTCCTTTTCTGCCTCCCTGCTCCCTTCCCCTCTTTTGGGCAAGATATCACTCTGGTCCAATCTGGCCTGGAACTCATTATAGACCAGAGGCTGCAAACCTTCCTTCCCAGAATCCACCACCACTCTAGGACCACAGGTATGTGCCTCACGGTTACCTCAGCTCATCTCCAGCTCTGTCTGAGCCCAGCCCTCTACTCTCCATCCTCACTCAACTGTTGCATCTTTCAGCCAAACCTAGGAAGAGGCCAGGTATAGAGAAAGTGGACTCTTGGACTTGTAGTGAGCCCAGGTCCTGAGGTGATCACCTGGCAGGTTGGCTTGCCTATTTATTTATTTATTTATTTATTTATTTATTTATTTATTTATTTATTTATTTATTTATTTATTTATTTATTTATTTATTATTCATTCATTCATTCATTCATTCATTCATTGATGTCAAGAGAAGAACTTTCTAAATCCAAGGACACCCAGTGAAACCTTTTGCACCTAGGGATGATTTAACTCTCGGTGTGTCAGCTGGACCCTCTCTGTTATCCTGTGTTCTGTTTCCTCTGAAAGGAAATTCCGAGGCTACTGAGGGTAAGGGCCACTTTGCAAAGAACCTCTTTCTCCTATGGTGCCTTAAAGAGCACGGCATCTCCCAGCCAACCACCATGGTCTTTGTGTCGTATGTTTTCAAGAAGAACAATTGAACAGCTGTAGGGATTATTACACATCTATTTTCTTTTGCCAGGATGGATATCAGGCAGACACTGGCTTTCCCTGAACTAGGAGGTATGGATAAACACGTGCTTGGGAGAATCCTGTACTCCGAATTTTGTGCCATGCTGGCAAAAATGTCCCTGAACAAATGTTTTCTGATGAGGAATTAGAGCTGTGTTGAGGGGTGTTCGTGACGGCCAGAGGTAACCTACCCTTATGGCACTTTTTTGTTGTTCACTCTTTATGGTGAGTGGGTTTCCAAATTATTCTATAGGAAATACAGTGGGAGATTCGAGACTCACTTCATGCACCCCTTAAAGACTGCTCTCCTGGTCCTGAGATCCCCATCTACCTCCCACCCTTGCTGCTACTACTATTGCTGGTTTGTTCTTAGCAAACAGCTATTGTAGAAGGGGGAATTTTGCTTGCTGTCTATGAGCAGAGAGGCTGATGGGAACCATGCTGCTTGATCATTCATCAGTTCTGAGGTTTATTCATTGAACTATTTAAACTCAGGTATGTAAGACGTCAGTCCTGGATGGGCCTTTTGGTGCCAGCTTTAGCTCTGAGACCCCAGGCTCTGACAGAGAAGACATGGAGAACAACTGAATGTACAAAACCTTCCCTGCTGTTAGAAAGCTATCCTCGAGTCTTCTGGCTTGAGACTTAGAACACTCATCAGCTCCATTTTGTTAGAGTTCTTTCTTCTTGTCTTTCTCTTCCCCCGCCCCAGTGTGGATTTGTGAGCTAATGTCTATGACTGCTGTGGTGGACACAATATCTGATTTTTATGGAACTGATGGCTACACTTCTCCACAGGTTACTGTATTACTCTCTCTCTGCCCCTTTTTATTCTGGAGGGAGTTCACTTTAATATCGTGGTGAAACTTGGCTTTCCTCCTGAGACGCATAGCCACTGGAAATTGCCAGTGTGGTTTAATGAAGGTGCATGTTGAAGGTGGCTTCTTTCTTCTGTAGGCCTGGGCAGGGGGCTACCTACGGTGTGATAGTCTCTGAGCTCAGCTATGAGACACATTCAGTCTCTAGGACAGGCCTAGACATCCTGGTGTGACAAAATGAGAAACTTCATTTCTACTGATGAGAAGTTCAAAGTAGTTAGGTATTTAGCCCATGCTTTGAAGCTCATAGCTGGAATTGAGACTTGGGTTTTTCTGATTGCTTAGTCTATTTGTGTAATGCATGCTTGGTTTCTCTCTGTTGGCCTTGAGATGGGCAGGCTAGTGTACCAAGACAGAAGCGACTTTATCATGAAACTCTGGCTCTTTTTTCCCTTTGCTGGTGACAGTGGGGTGCAGACTAGACACAACTTGCTGCCACTAAGAAGCAGCCCAAGGCATCCTTTATAGGGATCTTTGTTAATCCAGATTTTCAACTTCCCCGCAGAAAAGAATTTCAAGATGGGTCAGAATGAAGCAGAATTGAAGTTAATTAAGAACACATTTTAATATAGATTTAAGAGGAATTGGTGGAAAAAGTAAGACATATCCATCTTCTCAAGAGCTGCATTTATTTGTTTTAGCAGTAGCTATGTATACAGTTTGGCATTTTCTGAATTTAGGCTATTTTAAAGGATTCCTTCCCCCCAAATTTTTTGTAAATGAGATTGTAAATGGTTTCTGAGGTACACTGGTTAAGATTACAGCTTACACAGTAAACAGAGTTGAGTAAAAGACCTAAGACATGCCTTTTAATATAAGTGAAGTTCATAGTCTTGTTCATCAAGAGTCCCAGAAAATGTTAGGTTTACATATGGTCATGGAGAAAGGCCACACTTAACAATAAATACTTGGGCCTGAAGCATGTTTAAAATTTGCATCTGGAATATCACAATTTAAAAGTGATATTGGGAGCGGGGGAGACAGCCCAGCAGTTGAGAGCACTTGCTACATTGCAGAGGACTTTACTTCAGTTCCCAGCACTTACAATGGCTGCTCACAACTGCCTGTTACTCCAGCTCCAAGGGATCTGGTGCCCTCTTCTGGTTTCTCCAGGTACCTGTATACACACACACACACACACACACACACACACGCACACGCACACGCACACGCACGCATGCATGCAAAATAAGAGTCTAGAGAGATAACTCAGTGGTTAATATCACTTGCTATTCTTCCAGAGAATCCAAGTTCAGTTCCCAGTATCCACATGATAGCTCCTAAGTGTCTGTAACCCCAATTCCAGAGAATCTGACATTTTCTTCTGGCTCTCATGAACACTACATGTTCTCTTGAAGCATATGCATATAGATCTTCAGGCAAGCACATATGTACATAAAAATGAAAACTATAACTTTAAAATAATAAAAAAAGAAAATAATATTGTCTTAGGTGGACAGCCGTCACAGAAAACTTTGTTAATTATGTTCCAAACCTTGACTCTTAGCTAGAAAGAGATTTTAAGCAGACCCTGGAGTGTGGGATCCTTTCCTTTTCCATGTCTCCTTGACTTCCCATCTTTATATCCTTTCTTACTTTGCTTCACCCATGGGCCTGTCACTGCTGGTGTGGGAAGAAGGCAGACATATTGTCCTAACCCCTGGCCAGGTTGACTTAGCTAAGGGCTGGCACTTTGGAAGGACGGGCGCAGTGGAAGAAGAAGAAGAAGGGATTAAGCATCCCCATCACCCTTCACATCTGTTTTCTCTTTCAGTAGTCCCTTGGTCCTATCAGTAGCTTCCCATCTAAGTGTAACCACTATCCAAGGAGCCTTCCTCTTCCACACCTGGATTTCTTTTGCCCTGTGGAAAATGGCTTTCTAGAAGTCATGGCTTGCCTATGGTGAGATGGGGCTGTTGTGCCTTGAGGGGTAACACCATTGACTTAGCCAGTTCTTTGGCTAGGTAAGCTATGTCTGTTTCTTTCTCTGGCATTCCAAACCCTCTGACCCAGCCCATCTCTCATGAGTAGTGACAATCATTTGGAGAGACTTGGGGCTTGAGGGTGATGGAGTTGGGGATGCACAGGAACACCCAGATGTTTTTCCATTGTCCTGACTAGGAATGTGTCCCCTCAGGACAGGTTATGGCCTGGAAGTGAGTCGAAAATGAACTTCCTTGTCCAGACTGTTTCACATTGGAAATGGTAAGAGTCAGGGAGAGAGGAAGGGCACGGGGAGGAGGCATAAGGACTAGAATGTCTAGGGCCTGTGTCTTCCACTGGTTTCAGCAAGAAAAGGGGCTTCACAAGGATGGTGCAATGTGAGCTGGCTTGCTTCTCCCTGGGAGTGGCACTCAGGCAGTGTGATGTGTTTGGATAAAATATGGATATCATGGGTTTAGTTGGCTTACTGATTAGAATCTTTAGGGAAACTGGCATGTTCTTTAAAAGCTAGGGTGTGTGTGTGTATCTCTCTCTGTGTGTGTGTGAGAGAGAGAGAATGAATGTGCTTGCATAAGGACCATACATGAGTACTTCTGAAAAGCACGTGCTCAGAGACTTCAAAGGCTTTCAGCATTATTTCCTCATAATAAACACTTAAAAAAGCAATCATTTTGGACTCTCAGGAAAAAAGGAGCTGGGGATGATTTGGGGGTAATTGTAGGAATTGAATGCTAGGGAGGGACTTGGAGTTCTTGATGGGGACACCCAATGCCATGGAAAACTAGGCTCTCTTTTTCTGGATGGTTTTCATCCCCCTTTTCAGCCCCTTTGGGAAGAGATCAGGCTTTCTCAGTAATTCTGAGGTATAGGATGGGATAACCTGTGTGCTCAAAACACCCGGGGCTTCCATTTTGGTTTCCATTCCTCCTAGATGATATTCTCTCTTATAGGGACTCAGGGAATACCCTAGAGTTGACTGAGTCCAGGCCAGCAAACTCTCAAGGCTTATGTACAAATCTCATTTAAAAGATTGTGTAGAGATGCCATGGTTTCTGTGCTGATGTCAGAGACACAGATTCTAAGCAAAGGGATAGGCATTAGGAAAAGGCCTTGGGAATGTGAAGGGGGCAGCAGCCTGATACCCCCAGATCTCCAGTGTGCCGAGGAGAGGGGAGACGTAAACAATTCCCATTGCCTCCAGGACACAGCATCTAATCTAAACATGATTAAGCTTATTTGATTTTATAGATTGGAATTTCTAAGTGATAGAAACGAATGAGGTTAATGTGAAATATTTACTTAATAAAAAGCCTCATTACCTGATGCTGAAGGGTACAGGGGAAAAAGGATTCTTGGTAACGTGTTTGATCTTTTGGAAATGAAGTTGGATTCAAGTTTTCTTGGTAAAAACTGAATTCTGTGATCTTGTTTTTACACATGCTGTGCTTAAATATTAACACCAATTGAGCAAATTGCCTTTTAACTGCCTTTATTTGCTTTCATTAACAGTATAATTTAAAAGCTCAAGAATTTGCATGGAACCTGTTGTGCATGTTGTGTGTGGGGGGGAACTATTCATAAATTAATTAATTGTGAGAACATTATCTTTAAGGAAGGTCACTGGACACTAGGCCAGTTTTGGAAAAGCAATGGTATATGTTTCGCTATTACTTAAAGACATCATGTACTTTTGGTTTGCAGATCTGGGATGTGTGTGTGTGTGTGTGTGTGTGTGTGTGTGTGTGTGTGTGTGTGTGTGTGTGTGAAGTTGTCTGGAGCTAGAAAAATTTTAATAACTGGGCATGTCTTAAGTTGACTGAGCCCAATTACACTGTAGTTTCAGAGGGCTAAAGGCAATATCACTGATATGTAAGCACGAGTTTCGAAATGAAAACCAACCTATATAATCGGCTGAGCTCCCTAAATTTTTTATCCCTGTCTCTCAACTCCCTTCACACCCTTTTCTCCTGCACCAATGGGATGAGAGAGACCGTGTCCAGCACTGCCAGTCATGACATAGTGCCCCCCTTGGGGATAGCCCTTTGGACTGTGTTCTTGCATGAAATTACTCTAAATATCTTGAAATTTGCACAGTCCCCTGACCTCAGTTGCTTCCTTCTGGACAGATGTTCCTGTGGTTGAGAGCATTGGCCAAAGCAAACGTTATGAATGGGATGAAGAGACCACTGTGTCCCAGGAAAGCTGGAGCTCCGCCTTGGTCCCTCTGGGGTTATTTGACATATGCTGTTCTGAAACTCTTGTTTTGACAGTACGTCCCTGATTCACCTTCTTCTCACATGCATTCCTTCTCCTGTCTTCTTCTGGTGCTGTTGGTGGTTTTCATAATCAGTTTAATCTGTAGTCTACCTTTCCTGCGTCTGCAGATGCCAGAATGCTGGATTTGTTTATCTTAAGTGTTTTCATTGGCTGCTGCGGAGACACATTCTCTCTCCTTCCCGTCCCCCACTGCTCCTAGATGCTCGTCAAGAGTCCCTTGTGTTCATCTGTCAGGTGTGTGTTGCTTTAGGGAAAAGAAGTGAAAATATCTCAGACTGTCCATATTTTAAAAGCCATATACAAAACCCAAGGAATACAGAGGGGCAAATGGTTAAAATTGACCATATCAAAATCAAAAAAGTTTTACATGATTTTTCTATTGTGTTTTTGCCTTTTCCTTATATATTTATTGGCTTCTTCCCCTCTTTCCTCCCTCTCTCCCTCTTTTCCTTCCTTCCTTGCTTTTATTCTGTTCTGTGTTTTTAAGAGACTTGCCCTGTAGCCTAGGCTGGCCTTGAACTCACTTTGTAACCTAATCTGGCCTCGAACCCACAGAAACCCTTCTGTTTAAACTCTCTGATGCCAGGATTATATACTTGTGCCTCCGTGCCTACTGTTTCTTTGTATAAATACATATTAATCTGTCATCTGTCCACTGCATAGGAAAATATTTTCCTGGTCTGCCGCTTGTTTTGCAATTTTGATTCTGAGACCTCTTGTCATACAGCCTTTTTATTCCTTTAACTTAAAGAGTGTTACAGTGATGGCTGTAGAGTGAGTGGTAATATAAAGCCTTGAATAATCACATTTTAGAGTTTGAATATGAGAAGAGTATTTGAATAAAAGGAAGGGGGGCTGAAAAACAGAGGCGGAATAGAGAGCACGTGTAAAGGTGAGGGCGGGTGGGCGGGGCGAGCGAGCGAGAGAGAGATCACTATCTGAATCTAGATCTCGTGATATGATGTCAGAAGGATGTTTTTTCCCATAAAGCTGTCCAGGCTTTTGAGGAGCCCTGGCCCGGGTTTAACAAGCATCTGAAGTATGTGGATTTCCATATTCTGTGGCCCACTCTTGAGTTGCCTGTCTAGAAAGCCACTCTTGTCCCTGCCTCTTCTTCTACTCTCTCCCAACCTTGAGGCCTAGCTGAAATATAGGCTTCCTGAAGCCGTCACTCAGCCCATCTGTTATATCTGTGAGGGTGCCTCCTGCCTTCTAGAGCATGCCAGAAATACTTCTGCTAGTCCAGTTCTCTTCCTTTGAAGGCTACTCGCCATCTCTCTTGTCCCTAGGTTCCTCACCATCTCTACAGTCAGTGTGACAAATCCAGTCATAAGGAACTAAGTTGCCAAACAGATAACTCATCCACCCCTCTCTCAAAAGTCGACCCTGAAGGTATTTGGTGGTGAGTTAGGTTTGGGTATTGGCTTGGAAACCAGCTGGAGTTGTGGGAAGGAGGAAGGGATGAGTATCAGGCAAGAAAGGACTCCTAAGTGGCTAGCATTTTTCTCAACTGCCACCCCTAACTCCATCAAAGAACCATGTCATTATGACCATTTTCCAAAGGTGAGATCAACAGTTTATCTTGGGTACCTGCCAGAATTTTTGCCTGGAGTTCGGCCACGGGAACGCAGAGTTAAAGTCTTCACTCCTGTGAAGCTATTGTTTAGTTTGGAGCTTTAAAAAAAATTGTTCAGGAAGAAAGATAAAATAAAATACAGATATTCTACAAATGGGCCCTTCTGAGTTATCTGAGCATTCTGTTTGGCCTGCCCACTCTGTCATTTCTTTGCTCTGGACACAGTTAATCCCAAAGTCGACTCTCCAGCAGATAGCAAGGTAGCCATGTTGGCTAGACAGCTATCCAATTAAACCTGAGCTGAAACCTGGCTTTCATTTTTCAGTTTATGTGTGGGTCCACCCATTCATTTATTCAAGGTTTAGTTAGTCACTGACAAAAAGTGGCACAACAGATAAGATTAAACAGGCTTTACACGCGTGGCATTAGTGGACACTTACTCCTTTCTTAGAAGGCTGAATTATATTAATGAACGGTAGTAACAGGTGTAGGGATAAACTCACTATAAAAACCATCCAGTATATTGTCATTTCACCTCCAGGTGATAGGCATATTCTTTTCTTCTTGTTTGCTTCATTTTTATTCATTATTTTATTCGTTATCATTATTATATGATATGTGTGTGTGGATATAAATGACATGTGTATATGAGTGTGGGTGCACATGGTCTCACACACGTGCAGATGCCACAGCAGTCAAGTGGTAGTCAAAGGACAGCCTGTAAGAAGTCCATGGATTCTGGGGATTGAAGTCAAGTCATCAGGATTTGGCAACAAGCACTTTTGCCCACTGAGACATTTTGATTGCCCCTATTTGCTATTCAGACAAAGTTTTGTACAGTCCAGGATGGTCTCATTATGTATCCAAGGCTAGCCCTGAGCTCCTCCTTCCTCTACCTCCCAAGTGTGGGACCACAGGTGTGTGCCACCAAGCCCAGGTACTGCTTTTACCTCCACCAAGTCCAGCTAGCTAGTACTGCTTTTACCTCCATAGTATGTGTTCAGAAAATAAGTCTAATTTTTATTCTATTTACAAGTAGGTAAGTTTAAAATAACCTGGATTCTAGCAGCATAGCTGTCTACTATAAAGTAAGGGGCCAGTGAAAAATGCGTGTTGGAAGGTAGAATAATGATGAAGACTGGAAGGTGTATAGTCCCAACACTCAGGAAAATTTCAAAGCTAGTATGGGCTACTAAGTGAGTTCTAAGCCAGCTGTCTCTAACCAAAAATACCGGAGGTATAAAAGTTCTTTTGGGTTAAAGGGGATGGGAAAAAAACCATTTGGTTGGACATGCAGAGAGTTTCTATGTACATGGATCATTGTCTCTAATTTATAAATTAAAAAGTTATATGTTTGTTTATTCATCTATGGTCTGGCTTCAGACTCAACATACATTTGCTTTAGCCTTCCAAGTGCTGGGGTTCAGGCCTGAGACACCACGCCCCATTTTAGCTTAGTTTCTTGACCTGTTGATTCTCTGGATTATCTTTTAAATTCTTGTAATTCCCGTGTGTGGTGGATCTGTGCCTTGGCTGTGGTTTTGTGCCGCCAGGAGCCTGTGCTCAGCCACGGAGTTTCTCTGTTTCAGTTCTTCTCAGAATTCTTTCCAGGAACAGAACATACTTTCCAATACGTTGGACAGAGGTCGGATTGGAAGTCAATGTGGCCCTGGAATGTTCCAGGCCAGAGCTCTCTTTCATAGAGGTTCCTTATCTCTGTGCGGACCTGACTGGCTTTCAGGGGCAGCATTTTCTTCTTGCTTCCCTACTGCTGTTTGGTGGGAGGTAGGAGAGCAGGTTGTGTGGGAAGAAATGTTGCTCCAGCTTCTCAGTGTCCTTTGATTCCCTCACCTCATCTCTGAAGCCTTTATGTTCATCCCTGAGAAACCCCTCTGGTGAATGGAACCATTACTTTTATACACAGAAGCAAGAGGAGTAGAAACAGTATGCGTGTCCTCAAACAGTTAAAGTGTTTGAGGTCTGTTGCCTCTCTGGAGGTCAAAGGTGAGACAGACTTTTTGTTGGCGGCAGCCCCCCTGTTCCCCCCACTGCCCTTAAATTCTCTTTTCTTGTTATCTCAACTCCCAAATGTCAGCTTTGATGTCTATTGTTGGGACTTCAAGAGGACTCTTAGCACGTCGGCAGGTGTTGGTTTTAGTGAGCAGGCGGAGAGTTCCACATTCTTGGGGGCAAAGAAATGGATCCCAGCACATTCCCACCCTAGAGCAGAGGACCCGTTGCTGCCCCTCTCCCTGGGTGTACTTGCAGGGGACCTCTGTTTCTGGTGGGTCTGGAGGGTGGGTGGGGCAGAGCCCCTTCTTTCTTTCCAAGCCTGTCCAAAAAGATCTGCCTTCAAGATTCAGAGCAGCTGAAGGGAGGTCGTCTAACAACCGTGTATTAAGATTTCATTAACCAGAGACACTTCCGTGGCCCCTTTACAGAAACACAACTGCTTTGCCTGTCCTCTGCTGACAGCCCGATAATTTATCTTTTCCAGAGGAAGGGAGGGGAGAGGGACAGAGAAGCACTTGGGGGTCCTCCTCACAGAAGGGATCCCTATGCCAATTCCTGGCATGTACATGTGCATTCACAAATTGATTTTAGGGATCTGCACTCCAGCTTCACATATACCTTCAAAGCAGTGTGCAGCCAGCTTCCCACACAGCCCACATATCAGGGAATCAAAACCATTCCAAAGCTAATACTCTAAGCACAATAGATGGGCTGACTATGTCTTTTTTATTTGCAAGGAAGTGTTCACTTCTGATTCCCAGCCCCAAGATGCTGAGTTTGGGATAAGCATATGGGCACATGTGTTTCTCATGGGCAGTCGGGGTCATGGGAGGGGTGATGAGGACAGTGAGGCTTAGGAATCACTGATTTGAAATGTACAGTCTTCCTACAGAGCTGCTACTCTACAGAGCTGCTCACATGCAGGGTGGCTTCTCGCCCTCTGTAACCCTTGGTTCTAGATTGGCTATCACCACCTCTCAGACGCTTCAGAGTAGGTGGTAGAGCACTTCATTCTCTCTCTCTCTCTCTCTCTCTCTCTCTCTCTCTCTCTCTCTCTCTCTCTCTCTCGGGAGTCGCTTTGAACTCACTTTGTTGAACTCATCAAATATTTACTGAGTAGCCACTAGATATGTTTGGCTTTGTTGGGCGATGTGCTGGTGAGGTCTACTTTGTTTCTTAGCTCTTAGGGGGCTAGAACCATTACACAGATAACTATCATCAAAGGTGGAGTTTAAGAAAGTCAGTGGGGGCTGCAAGAGAGACATCATCTAACCAAAGTGGCCAATGAGAATTTATTTAACCCTGCCTGTGTACCAGTAGGGGTATGGAAATCTAAAGACTTGGTCCTTATTCCCAAGAATTTAATAATCTAGCAAAGAGAGTAGATGGGGAGCTACAGAAATACAAGGCGGTGTACTCCAGGTAGAAATGAAGGAGGAACCATGTGTGAAGGAATCAAAGTGGAAATGGCATTGTCTGTTTGCGAGGTGCCATAGACAAGAACGTACTGCAGCGAAATCTAAGTAGGTTTTTACAGGACAAATGAAAGAAACTGATAACACAAGAGGGAAAGACATTTTAGAAGAGGCAGCATGCGCAAAGGTCCTGGAGGGGAACAGAAAATTAAAATATCGTGTCCTCACTGAGACTTGAGAGCTAGAAAGAAATAGGAGGCTGGAGGTGAAGTTCTTCCTTGCCAAGCAGTGGGACTGAACTCTGTTAAGTTTTTGAGTAGGCATTGAAAGGGTTTAATTGGGGAAGTGAACCCTCACGGGGAACACTCTGAGAGCTGAACTGAGGGTGAGTATGTGGTGCCATAAGGGGCATCCCTGGGAGGTCAGCTGAGTGGTTTGGGCGGGCAAGAATGAGGCTGAATGATGGCGGCAAAGGTGGGGACAGGAATATGGAGAACAGGGGTCAGCTGCGCAGGTTGGTGGCTGCAGGGGGATTGTAGGGAGCAGGCTGAGAGACATCGAGCTGCTAGCTAAATAACTGGAGGGTAGCAAGGGTGCAGATGTTCTGTGTTCCTACACAGATACAAGGTTTTGGTTTTGGAAATGGTGTTTAGGGAAGTCTTTTACATGGAGGGAGCTTGTGCACTTACAGTAGGTCTTGAGGGAAAGGTGTGTGTGTGTGTGTGTGTGTGTGTGTGTGTGTGTGTGTGTGTGTGTGTGTGTGTGTGTGTATGACTTTCTCAATTGAACTTTACCCTATTCTCTCGCTGAATCTGGAGCTCATCAATTAAGTTAGAATGTGCATGGGCTTTCTTAGTCTCCACCACTACTGGGTTACAGGAGTGTGCCACAGTTTCTGACTGACTTTTTATGTAGGTCCTGGGAATATGGACTCAGGTCCTCATATTGCATGGCACGGCAAACACTTTACCAACTGAGCTGTCTCCCCAGCCCCAGGAGAGATATTTGGCAAGCAGAAGATGTCAGCCTATGAATTCAGTTGTATTCACTCACTTCAGATGATATTTTCAAGTGAATACGAATCAGCAGTATCTTAATTCCACAGCAGAAAATGGTCTTTTGGAGTTCCTTGAATCATGAGAAGTGTTTTCATCAAAGTCCTTTATTCATGGGTGTGCTGACATCTGGGGAGCAGCGATAGATATTTTCCTTAGCTCTGGACTCCTGAGCCATGAGCTCTTCCCTCCATCCTAATTAATCCTTTGTAGTTAGTGACTGATGAAATCATGGCTCTATGAAATTTTAATCCTTGGCTGTATTACGCAAACTGACTTTATCACAGGACCCCAGGTGTGTGTCAGAAATTAGCATGTGGAATCTTCTTGCATATTTGATTGCCTTATAAAAATCCACAGGATCTGGAGGAAACAGGCTGGAGTGTCGGAAGGTTGTTTTCATTTTTGTGGCTTTGCCTAATAGGCAAATGTATATCATGTAATCTAGGCCAATGGAGATTGTGTCGTTTGCTGTCTGTAATGCTCTATCTGAGGAAAGTATACGCCCAGGGAGACAAGGTGGTTAGAAACTGGGCCTTGGCTTCGTATGCCTCCACTCCCTTTGCTGGGAGATCAGGTCGAAGAGTGAGTCTGGAGTGAGAGATTAAGAAGAGAATAATGCTTCTGATACAAGGAGGGGTTCAGTGATGAGATCACATGCTCTGCCTTTCACATCATCTCAAAATGGGGCAGTATGGGCCAGAATAACAAGAATAAGCAGTGTACATGCTGTTCAGATGGTAGCTTGGAGTTTGGATGGATAATTCAAGTTGGGCTTTTGGATGTAGCATTTAAGGGTGATTGTACAGGTGTTCACGCTTATGCAAGCAATGGGTTACTCTCTACCACTGCCATCCCCCTGTGTTAAGTCTGACATGACCTGTTGGATTTCTCACCAAGAACCTCCTCCTAGGTTCCCTCTAATTTGGCTACCACTGCGTGTACTGTACTAGCCTTCTCCTTTTGATGCTAGAAAAATAACTGAGAGGCAGATGCTTTAGTGCAGTGTGGAATTCCTCAAGCTTAGAGTTGGAAACCTTGGTGACAGACTCCTGGTCCCTCCTAGACAAGTATAAAACTTCTGCTTTAGGGGTTTTGCAGAGTGGTGAGAGGTGAATAGTTCTCCTTAAGCCCCAGTATACGTGAGTCCCTGTATAAGGGCTTCAAAAGCGAGATTCCACTGGGTCTGACAAAAGAGACAGAGTCCAGTGGGCACCATGGACGGCGGAACCTGGAGGGGGCATTGCTAGGTGGCCTCATAGGACCTTTTCAAGAGGTAATTATGTAAGGGCAGAAGTGACCCATTCCATCTCATTGTGAAAAAGTGACTTCCTGGGGCCAGTAAGCATCTAGCTGTACTTTCCCAAGGATCCAGGAGGATGTTAGAGCCACATCAGGCCACTGGAGTGTATATAGACCCCCCAAGGCAGAGCCAGTGCCTAGATGCTGGAGGGATCAGGAAAAGAGCAGTAGGCCTGGAGCCAGTGGGGTTCAAGATCAGCTTAGAGAAGATTTCTTCAGCTCTCTCCTCACCCCTTTCTCCCACAGCGAAATGCCATTCATCATCTTGGCTCTGATACATTTGGTGTCTCATCCTTGGAGGCCAGAGCCTCTTGATGGCTCTCCATTGCTGCCTCCGCTACAGGAGAGTTTCTCTTCTAACTTGTCCCATGTGCTATGGGTTTCTTCCCCCGGTGCTGGCTGCTTGGTCCTTCTCCATGCCTTCCTTGCTTATCTCTGGATGCTTTCTTTTAAACCGGATCAAGCAGTCTGGTGGCAGTGTCATATTCTCACTGCTGACATGAGCCGTTTGGTCCTAGAGACGAGGACTGTTGCACTTCTGTTTTATAGATGAAGATGAACTGAGGTACAGGCTGGTGAAGCCATTCCTGTACAGTTGCACAGCTTTGAAGTCATAGTGAGGCTTTGAAATCATCCTGATTCCTGATTCCAAATGGTTCCCATTGCGTCACACTATAGTATCACAGAGACTTGTCCGAATTTTAACCTTCCTCTCCCAAGATAGGTGCATCTAGTATGACCTTTATTTCTATTGGCAACTCTTCATCTCAGATTGTCACAGGGGATTCTCTGAGGTGTGAATTGTTATAGTCCTCAGCTAGAGCAAGTTTGGCTATGGGGTACTGGCTCTCCTCTAGGATGATTCCTAAGCCCCGAGTCCACAGATTTCACGGAGACTGAAATGGCTGCATTCTTCATAGACACTAGGCTTGCCTGTTCCAAAAATGGTGATTTCTATAGCAACCATTTATTCTAGCAGATGTGTGCCTGGTATGGTTGGCAAGAAGGGTGGGATCAAAAATGGAAACGGCCTTTTATTCTTCACTTCCTGAACGCGTGCCCTGTATATGAGGCAAACAGGAGGAGGAACCATGGCATCCTTTTTGCCTGTATAACATGTAGGGCCCAGCACAAAGGATCTGTTGCTTCAGGCTGATTTCTGTCTGCTGCTTAAGCTGAGCTGTTTGCTGGTGGAAGTTTCTTTGGCAAGCCTCCCCATTGGTTTCAATTCAGCGAGTGTCTGTCACTTTGGTTTCTGCAAAATGTAGACATTTATCATAAGGTAGTTAATAAATGTGGAGGGCACAGTAGCTAAAGAACACAAAATCTACCATACTGTGTAGTACCAAGGCGTTTTGGTTGTAGGTTGTAAAGGTTGAAGCATATGCATATGTATATCCAGCTGAAGCTAAATAAAAGAATTTGTTGTCATAAAAAGAGAGTTTCTTGGAGGCCAAGGGCAAGAAAACAGGCTTCCTTTGAAAGATGGGAGAAGAGAATTACCATCTAGCTGTGGGAGGTGTTTTTATATCCCTGCTTAATCTATGCAACCAGCTGAATTTCATTTTTCTTTTTTGCAGAGTGACTCTAAAAGTGGCCTCCCCGGGACTCCCAGGTGGACAGGTGACAAGGCTAGGTTCAGCTGCCCATATCTGTAGCCCAGATTTCAGAGAGGCACTCTGTCTTACACAGCTGGGCTAAGTGTCCACAGCTGGCTAGTCATTCGAAAAGCTTTGTTGTGAAGACATGGGTGTGGTCTGCTCAGATGCACACAACAGTGCTGCACAGTGTGGCTTAAACAGAAATGTACTGCTCAGTGTTCTGGTGATTGGATTTCTGAGATCAGAGTGCTGAAGGATTCGTGCTGAGGATGCTCTCCCAGCTTGTCTTCTCCATGTCTCACCTGATGAAAAAAAGAGGCGGAGAAGGCTTGGTGTCTTCTCTTCCTTTTGAGACAGGATCTTTTTATGGAGCCCTGGCTTGCCTGGGACTTGCCATGTAGACCAGGCTGGCCTTGAACTCAGAGACTCCTCTGTCTTTGTCTTCCAGGGGCTGAGATTACACGTACATACCACCACACAGGCTTAGCCCGGCATGGGGGCGGCACCCTTATAACCTTGCTTAACTTTAATTGCTTCCTTATAGGTAAGTCACATCCAGTGGTATTTGAGGTGTGCTTTCAATATGCTAATTTTAAGGATACACTGTAGCATAAACCATAGATATCAGTTTCATCGTTTAATATGGCTGCTGGCTCCACACTTGCCTTTTGTAGATTAAAAGGGGTTTATTGTGCCCCCTAAAAGGAGTATACCACAAATAGACAGGATGAATGAGCTGCATGTCAGATTGAAGTCTCAACTACCTTCTTTTTTTCTTTTTCTTCCCCCCCCCCTTTTTTTGAGATGTTCTGTAGCCCTTGTTGGCATGTATATACATGCCTTATGTATGTACACATGTATACATACCTATTTGTATATTTGTTAAAATATACTACTTTCTAGAAAGAGATTGTCTGAGGATGGCTTTTTAGCCCCATTCCAAACTGAAGCCAGCTGACCTGTTTATTTGCACATAATGTTGAAGCTGAGTAAAGTGCATGATTTTCACTATCATGAGGCCCTATCTTTCTGAGGAATTGTTGAGAAACACCTGAGTCTGCCATTGTATGGTCTGTAAGTGCTATGGGACAGAAGATTCCTGACAATGGCCTTAAGATGGGGTTCTTAATGAAACAGGATCTAGGTTCCCCAGACTCCTGTCACCAATGGCTAAATGGGAATGTGGGCACCAGGCCGTTCCAAAGAACCCCCTGCTGCATACACTCCCATGCCAGAGGGATACATGTTGTCACAGAGACCAGATGATGAATATATTTTTAAACTTGGAAGCCATGAACCACTTATTATTTCTGAATTAGGAATCAAAACATATGAATAATCTCAACAGGGGTTCAGCAGATGCATTTTGCCTTTAAGGTCACTTTGCTCCTGGGAGATGGTCGGGGGTGATGGGAAGCCAAGTCCAGCCCATTCTCCTTGTGAATTGTGGTATTTGCTCAATTAACCAGTCTCTGCAAGTGTGCTCCAAGGTTATACTGTAAGTATGATGCCATGGGGTCAGGGAAACACTTGGAAGCAAGCAGCCATCTTTTTTTTCTTTCTTTCTTCATTATTTTTGAATGTGCCAGTGTTAGTGTTGTGAAAAGACAAGGTCTGGTGGCTATGGTGACTGAAGAGGGAGTGGCCTGAAATGGTGTTTTAAGATGCATCACAAATTCTCTCTTCCCTTTTCCCTTTTCCTCTCTGGGTACCTCTTCCCCCACACCCCTGCCAAACAGGGCCCGGAACTGAGGTGTTCTGGAATTCCACCCTTGCTAAGCTCTGGGATTAAGGCCAGCCACTTAGGAAGGAGAGTATAGAAGAGGAAAGCCCCCTCCCCAGTGTTAACCCTGTAGCATGAAAGAGCCTTCACCATGCAGGCCCTGACACATCAGCATCTCTTGGACACAGCCTTGAAACCTGAGCTTCATGCACCAGGAGACAGTTAAGCCAAGCCTAGCTGATGACAATCTCCCTGTTCTTAATGACTGGGCAGGGTACACCTGTTCCAGCCTCTCACCCACTCTCCATTGCTGCTCAGATACAGGTGTTGAATAACCAAATGCAGAGTGCTTTAGAAAGCACTGCACAGGAGGGTCATCAGTGACACAGGCTTTTGGGGACCTTGGGTATGTGTATTGCAGCTGGAGAGCCATGTGCAGTCTCTGTTTGCTGTCTGAAGGGAGGGGGCCCAGAGTGAACACTGATTGGGCTTGGCCTTTTTGTCTGAGTCAAGTGAATCTCAGACCCTTCATTTTCTCTATCTACCCGTTGCAGATGAATAGAGTGGTAACACCCATTTTGAGAAACAATACAAACAAATGCCTAAAGAATTAGCAGTAGCCCTGTCTTCCTCCAACCCAGCCCTTCCGTAAAATAACCAATGTATATTTCATTTTTATGAAATAATTTTAGAATGACAGAAGAGTTCTAAGAAAAATCCAGAGTGTCCCCACATTTCCTCTACCAATTTGGGACATGCTGATGTTGAACAAGATGTGTCCACTAACTCCTTTTTTGGTCTCATGAAGTTATAAGCTAGCTCTTTTCAGTGGGAGGTAGGCTGTGCTGTCTGTTTCTACTTTGCAGGTTAGGAGGTTTGTGGCTTGTCTTTGGGGTGTAGTCTAGATTGGCAGGAGGGCCCAGGGTATTCTGGTTTGTAGGGTGGTCTCCATACTTCAGAACCTTTGCTTTGGAGAACTAGATTTAGACATGGCCCTGTAAAGGAAATCACACCACAGATAGAGCTGGTTACTCGTGAAATGGCAACATGGGCAACAAGAGAAGCAAAGCAACCCTTCCTGAGGATAGGAAAGCAACCCTTCCTGAGAATAGGTGGTGGACTGGCACTGTGTATTCCAACTCTTGGAACAGATGCATCCTTATTATTCAAAGAGGAGGACCTGAGTGCCCTGAAAATCCAATCTTTTGTTATTTGCCTGCTCGCTAAGCATGTGCTCCTAGAAGGATGACCAGGAACAAGGTGCACATGGAGACTTCCATGTTGAGGAGCCTCCCAGCTCTAAACCTACTGTTTCTGTAACCTCTCATTGCAATCTGATGTCTTTGCCTAGGAATGGCTATGACTTTTATCTAAGGCACCTCTGCCCCATCTGAATTAAATGAATGAATTAAATCCATTAAAATGAGGTGAATCTGTGCTCTGTATTGAAACATTTTAATAGGGTACTACACAGATGAGTGTGATGGCTCAGCCTTTAATTCCAGGACTGGGATGGCAGAGGCAGTGGAATCTCTTGAGCTGAAGACAATGTGTACTTGCCAAAGTGAGTTCCAGAACAGCCAGGGCTACAAAGAGAAACCCTCATTCAAAAAAACAAAAACAAAAACCCACCAAAAAAATCTTCCTGTTGCTGTTATCATCTGAGAGCAGCAGCCACAAACCCGAGCCACTTCATGGCTGTGGGTCTCAACAAGGGCCATAGGATGATGAAGAACTTGAGAGGCTCAGTCAGCATCACAGGTGCCTCACCAAACACATCAAGTTTGTGCAGGTTAGTTGCATCCTAGGAGCGTGCCTAGGAGCTGATCAAGACCACCTCCGTGGACAAGCAGGTTCTTAAGTTCATTAAAGAGAAGATGGACACACACATCCCTGCTAAGAGGAAACAGGAGGAACCAAGCAATGTGTTGGCAGCTATGAGGAAGTCCCTGTCATCTCCTCCTCAACAAAAATTTATGCTGAGCTGGGGTGTGTGTGTGTGTGGGAGGGGGAAGCAACCACGAAACAGGAGTTTGAGAACTCCCTTTTCTTTATTTCATTGTCTCTGGATCTGTTCCAGGAAGTGTGATATTTTGTTAAGAGTTGAGCTGTTGTGGAGTGTAGTGGGGCCTTGGAAGCCTTTGGGAGGGCTTTTAGTGTGGCTGTTGGGAGAAGTCAGGCATTGTCTTCTTCTAGGGATGCAGTCAGAGGCCTGGGCTACTATGGCAGTGGCTAGATGGGAACCAGGCTGAGTTGAAAGTGAGGTACTTTGTGTCCTTAAATGCAAGTAGAGCCCCAGGTCAAGTGACTACTTATGGTCTGAATACCCAGTGAGCAAACAAGGTGATCCTCTATATTTCCATGTATCTTATCAGTTTCTGGTAACAACATTACCTCCCCCACCCAGAACACCCAGGAAACCATCAGGGGTTCCCAGTGGTGTGAGGCACAACAGCCTTGTCTTCCCCAGCCGGTTAGGAGTGTGTTAAAGTTGGGATCTTGTCTTCCTTTGTCAAGTGGGCGCTAGGGGATGTGGATCCTTGGCCCTGACTTAGAACCTGAGGTTAGCTGTAGTAGAATTATGTAACATTGTAAACAATTGTCCCTCCTACTGGTTTAATAGAAACACTGATTGGCCAAAGGCAGACAGGAAGTGTGGGCGGGACTACCAGCTAAGAAAACTCTGGGAACAGGAAGAACAGGGCAGAGAAATGCCACAGAGTTGCCAGACAAGCCAGAAGATGCAGAAGACACCTATGCTGCTCTGAGAAAAGGTACCAAGCCACGTGGCTGAACAGGATAAGAATCATGAGTTAGATTAAGAGCAAGAGCTAGTAAGTTATATGCCTGGGCCCCAAGTCAATCATCGTACAATTAATACAAGCATCTGTATGCTTCAGTGGGACTATGGGACTGTGGGTCTGAAAGTCTGGGTCACCAGGCTAGCCCCAAAAGTCCGGGCCAGAAACCTCATACTACAACAGTTAGCATTCTCTGGCTCCTCTACCTGTAAAGAACTAGATCTGCTCCCTTGAAGAGCCTGCCTGGTGCATCTTCATTTCTGAGTGAAGGCAGGATTGGCAGATGCATGGTCAAATCCTTGCATGCATGCACTTTCTGTGTGGCTTCTCTAGTGGGAAGGCTCCTTTGCATGTCTGTCTTCTTCCACAGCAGTCCACGGATAAAAACCAAAGTGACTTTCCCACCCACTAGCGTCACAATACCTTGGGCACATGGACTGGAATCTGAGTCCCTGGGGAAGAAACAGATACCCACATTAAATAAGCCTCCTAGGTAATTATAACACAGAGGTAGAGGACCACTGTCCCTATTTGGTACCTGCATATTCCCACTCTGAAACACATACACATACACTCTTGAAATGGTTGCTTTTTGATTGAAGACATAGCTCAGTGGAAGAACACTTGCCTAGCATACACAGGCTCTAATGTTTAATTCCCAGCACCAAATAAAATGCATGCGTATATGCACACACACACACTTTTAGTGTTTAGGATGTTTTGCTGTCCAGGTGTCTTTAGGTAAGTGGGGGGGCAGTTCTGGGGGCTGGGTTCCTGACTAGAGGTGCCAAGGGTCAGAGGAGGAAAGATGAGGAGTGGGTCTCAGAATGGAGGTTTTAGAGGGCTGCTTGGGTGGCTGAGAGCTCAGGGATGGGCTCACTCTGACACTGATGAAGGCCGAAGCCTCCACCCATTTGGCTAGCTCACAGATCTCAGATTCTTTCTGCAGGAATCATGTGCTTTTAGCAGTCAGGGAGTAGGGCTTTGGGAAAGGTTATGATGTTACTCTTCTGTCTGGGAGAATATGAGTAAGCATAAGTGAGTTGGAGTAGAGTTGCAAAATGTTGTAGTGTTCCTGCAAGGCGTGCATGTGTGCACACACACATACATACGCACAGACACACTCACACACTCCCAAACACACACATACACAAACACACTCACACACACACAAACACACATACACAGACACACTCACACACACATACATACACACCACACATACACAGACACACAGACACACACAGATACACACACACACACACATACATACGCACCACAGACACACAGACACACACAGATACACACACACACACAAACACACACATACACAGACACACTCACACACACATACATATGCACCACACATACACAGATACACAGACACACACAGATACACACACACACACACACACACACACACACACACACATATAGGTTGAGGGCTCAGTATGAATATAAAGGAACAAATGAGCTGACACCAGCACTCCTATCTCTCTGCCTTCCAACTATGGTTGCTACGTGGCCAGCTACTTCACGTTCCTGCTGCCCTGCCTTCCCTGAGTGACGGGCTGCACCCCTAAATTGTTAGCCTAATAAACTCAAGCAGCTCTTGCTAAGTTGTTTGTTGTAGCAAAGAGAAAAGTAAGTCAATACATTGAGGGTCTGGGCCCTGAGAAAGGGAAGCCTTCCTCCCTCCACCTGGCCCCCTACACATCATTAATGGTGTGGGTGAGTTCATGAAGACCTGGCTGTCGGCGGGAGCGGAGTTCCTCACTGAGAGGTTAGCTTTGCCTGGGTTTTAGTCTTTCTTGCTCAGCTAAGTAATTGGAAGACCATTTTGGGGGAGCTTGAGTTCGCTTTTGTCATTGTCTCATCTGACTCCATTGAGGTATGAGAAACCACAAGAAGTACCGTGGGAAAGCTCGGGATCTCTAGATGTTGGTGATGGGGAAGGGCAGACCCTGAGAGATAGGTGCCAGCTTTTTGTGGACCCTCCCTACTCCTGCCTGAGCGTCTGGAAGCGACTCTGCGGGAGAACCTCTCCCAGCTTGAGGCACAGACATGAGAACCTTGGCCTGTGATTATCTTTACCAGTCAGCTGCTGCCAAGCCACTCCTGGTGAAGAGTGCCAGCCTGGTTCTGAAGAGCGTGCACCATCACAACGGGGCAGGAGGATGGCTCCTGCTCTGTCTTTCATGCTGGGTATACATATGTGCACACATGTGCTTCATGCCTGCAGAGGTCAGAGAAGGGCAGATCATCTGGAAGTAGAGTCACAGACAGTTGCAAGCCATCATGTGGCTGCTGGAAAATGAACCCTGGTCCTCCAGAGAACAACAAGTGCTTTTAACCACGGAGCCATCTCTCTAGCACCATTGTGATCTTTCTAAGTGAAGTTAAGGTTCTCAAAGACAGAGTTCGGTTGAGTCTTGATTCTGGCTAGGGAGAGAGCCTACACTAGTTTAGAATGGTTGTAAGTTAGTTTAATTAATTTACCTTTTCCCTGCAGGGGTCATGTGCCTATATCCTTACCGTGTCCTGTTAAGATTTTGTAGATTCTCTTCCTGGGGCATTGGAGAAACTTGGGGTGGAGGTAGGGAGCAGGATGCAAATGGAGGACATACATAGTGTCTTCAGTCTCTAGGGCAAGTAGTGACGATGGGAAATTAGCCTCGGTGTGGGAACAGGTCACGTCTCTGTGTGTATCTAGATGTCTGGAACCTTGATGACCTGGGCCATCCCTTTACTGTCAGGGAAGGTAGTGCTCGGTAGCCCACTCAGCCCCCAGTATAGCTTTGTCCTTCACTTCCTGAGGCTATTTTTTTCTCCTTTTCTTCATTTGAAAAATAATCAGCAAAATCCTTATTTCCATAAGCATTTTTTTCCCCCTGGCTGTAAAAAGCTGAATCCTAAACCCATTATTATAGCTGTTTGTGCTATTTTAATCTACTCTGTTTAGAGGTGAGAGGGTAGCAGTGAATCTGCAATTACTGAGTACATTTGATCCATGGCACAGCCACCGGAGCTGGAGGGGAACCCTCCCGAGTCGGGTGGTGCCATGCGTGGCAAATCACTTTCAAATTTACTAAAAATATGCCCTTCTGCAGCCATGTAGATATCATAATTTTCCTCCCCAAGCCTTCTTGAAATTTCTGTTCGCTTCCTGCCTGGTGCTGGCTCCCAGCACACGCTCTTTGGCTCGCCCGCTTTCCTTTTTCATTCTTTTTCTTGGCCTTCATGCCCACACACTGTCTGGCCTCTGGTGCCCTCCACCTCTCTCCTTTTCATCTTCTGCTCAGAAATGTTTTCTCTTCTACTACCCGGCATGGTAGTGGAAGCCATTTTTGGTTTGCCACGGTCAAGAAGGAGCATACTTAGAATTTTAAATCTCCTAGCTATTTCACATTTAAACAAGCTGGCAAGCTGGAGCGCTGCCGCGCCTCCCACATACAGTAATTGTTGCATCCCTGGGCTCCCTTTTCTATCTCTGCTCCTATTTCATTCATTTTTCTATTTGCAGCCAGTGCAGAATATGGGCTGCTCCCCCTCCCTAGCTCCTGAATCCCCGCTTTCAAGCTAGTGACCTTGGCTTCCTCGAGTGCAGCACTGTAAATGAAATGTGGCACTGCCACATGGATCTTGATAAAATATATCAGTGCATGAATTGATTTTCATATTGATTTCCTTGGACCAGCAAGGTGTGTGTGTATGGAAAGCAAGCAACTTGTAATGACAGTCCTAGAGACTAGGCATGCCTGGGGAGGAGCCGGCTTTGTTGTCTTTCGCCTAAGAAAACTTTTTGCTTCTTATAGCACCAGAGAGAGTCTGTTGTGCTGTGTGGGTTCACTCTTTGAGGTAGCAAAGTGCCAAGGTTATAAAGGTATGTAGCCTGACCCAGGAAAGAGAAATATACCAAATCTGTGTTCCATGACCCGGGCTTTGGGAGAAATATGATCTCAGTGCGTTCAGATGCTTTGCTGTTAGAGAGACCTAGGAAACTGTCAAGTTAGACATTGAAGGCCATGTGCAGCCAGCAGTGTGGAGGGTCTGGGTTGGGGAGATGTGCTGGCACCCTCCTCCTGGTCATTTCTTTTTCCCTTTTTCCTTTTTCAGGCTAGTTGAGATGTGGCACTTGTGAATTTAGGACTCGTGCTCTGTCCTAAGGGAATGTGTATAATTCATGATGTGTCAGTGTTGATGGCTGGGTGTGCTTTGGAATGTGTGCTTGCAGCTACAGGCCTGTGTGTGCCGAGTTTACTGAATGTGAATGTGATGATGGTCACCCGCCTTAGTGGCTTTTCTTACAAGGCTGTGGACAACCAGAAGAGTGTCAAGACATGATCCAAGCTTTATTTTCTTCCCTCTGTCATCGCTTTCCCAGATCTTTCTCTCAACTTCTCTATAGATGCTATCAGCAACAGTTCAGCTGATAGTTGATGAGACTAAGTGTAGGCATGGCCTCACGTGATCCTGTGTGCATATAAAGAGAATAAGTCAGTTGAAATAGTTGTGGTAATTCATTGTACTTCTAGCTCAACTAGAAAAGTCTAACTAGAAAACCTTTTTGGTTATGAGCTCTGCTGAAATGCCTTGCCTCATGGAGTAGTGTAACCCCTGCGTTGGTAAGTACCAGGAGGTGACATCATGAGTGCTTTGACATCCTGTGATCTTGTGGCATTCGAGACTAGTATCGTGATCCTCAGTAATTGCATAATGGCACTGGAAAACATAGAGCTGGCTTGGAGTAATGTAGTCAGTAGTTCTCAGCCAGAGACGGCTTTATACTCAAGGGTGCATTTAGTAAAATCTGGAGACAGTTTTGGTTGCCACAATGTATGTAGGAGAGTTGTTGCTGGTATAAACTGGGAAGGGCTGGGAATATTTCTCAACTCCACACTCCTTTTCCCTCACCCACTATCAAAATGTACATACTCCAAAATGACAGCAGTGCCATGTGAAGAATCCTTGCCCCCAAACAGGGTTTTAAATATTTTTTTTTGTTTTCGTTCAAAGTTTGTACTAAATTCTTACATGTAAAAATAATTTTTCTCCCCCTAGGCCTAGTTTTTCTTGAGTAGGTGTTGGAAATGCTCTGACATAATTGAAGTTTCTAATTCACTGGCATGTATTGTTCTAGAGAACAAACAAGGGAGCGTGCCAGTGTGCAGATCAGCAGGCCTGTCCCCAGATGGCCCACCCAGTGAATGCCCAAATTCATTGACTCATGTAGGGCTATTCAAAGCCACAGGGATCACATGAGTCTTAAGTTGGACTTTGAGAGCTCATGGTCCCACAGGGGGACATAGTGAACCCTTGTTGTCTTTTCTTTGCAACTTACACTAAATTTTCAGAGGCTTCTCATAGAACTTTTCAGAGATGCCAGGCTCGTGGGGCTGACTGAGGATCAATGGCAATTGCCAGTGTGTCAAACGTCTTCAACGTGTGTAGACATGGTAATGCTTCTTGACTGGCCTGGTGCGGATTCTTGTCAGAATGTCTTGGTGAGACAAGTGGGTCAAAGGGCCAAGGTGGAGAGTTTGTGTGTTTTGATGGTTGGATGATGTCATCGATTCCTGTATGATTTGTCGGTTTAAGTAGAATATCATCAGGTGAGGTGGGGGGTAGGGAAAAATAATGGAACTCCTTTATTGGAGTAGAAGAAAAACTTTTACTTTTGAGATGGTTTCACAAGTGAAGCTTCAGCATTGAATGTTCTGGAACCATTGCGTATTGTTGACCAGTTTGTCTGTGTGCACTCCCGGTGAACATATGTAAGATAGTCAAGAGATGGACTGTCCTGTTTTGTTTCTGTTTTTGTTTTTCCTGTGCCAACCATCTGTCAGGGTGGCCTCTGGGAGGGCCTCATTGTTTCATACACACTGAAAAGGGAAAGGAGATGCCCTGTAAGGTTGGTTTTCCAAATCTCATTCAAAGGGCAGGATCATGCTGTGGAAGTGTGGCTTGTCTCCCATACTGTATTTTCTCATCTTGTTTTGCCTCTGGCTTCTGCCATCAGGAGCATCAGGGAGAGACGGGTGCTGGTGGACTCAGGGAGATGAGACTCTGCCCTGGCTCTGTGGCCTTCTGGCCGCGTGACCTTGTGCAAATTTCTCACCCTTGCTGAGCCTCATGGGGACCACAGCCTACTCTCTAGACCCTTTGCAGACTTGCTTTCTCAATTAAAGAATGGAAAAACACTGTAACTTGCCCAGAGCTGTACATATATATCAGGCACTCGGGATGATGCTGGATTGTTATTTGGGATGGATACCAGGTTTTGGGTACATCCTGAGTATTGTTCCTGAGAGACTGGAGAGCTTTTCCTCGGCCACATCTGTTATTGTCACTTGTCTTGGGTCACCTAACCTGCTGTTACCTAGCTGGCTTTCTTAATAGAATTGGAGGCATACCTGGGGTCTCCCTTGATATGTTGTAGACCCAGGGTAGATGTGTCTTCTGTTCTTTGTCTTGAGAGAAAAGTATTTATAGCTGGGTACAAGTACAGTCAGAAGTTCTTATAAAACACTGATGTTACTGCAGTACCAAGTTATAAATGCTTGAGGTTTCGGCTTCTTGGCTCTTCCACGCGGCCATGAATATTTTATAGGAAAGGAAATACTTAGTGTCTGACTCTTTTTATAGTACAGCTACTCACAGAGCTGGGAACCTTCCAGATCTCGCCAAATCAAAATCACTGCCTGTCCGTCCATCCCTCTACTTCCTTTTCAGAATCCACCAGAGCCCCACCTCATGGAGGTGTCTGGTTCTCTAGGTGAATGGCCTCATTTTTCAAATGTGTGGGATGCAGTCTGTAGTCCAATAAATGCCCTCAGCTGGGGGAGGGGCATGCTACTCCTCCTCAGCCCTACCCAGTCCTGCTAGACCTTGATTGGCTTGCAGGTGTGGAGTGTCCACCACTTCTAGATGCCTGTCAGCATTTTCTTCCAGAGTCTTCTCTGATTTGGAACATAAAAATCACCAGCTTAATCTGATCATGGTGATGTCCCTATCTCTTACACCAGCACTTGGAAAACTGAGGCATGAAGATAACACATTTCAGGATTGTCTTAAAAAAAAAAAACAAAAACAAAAAAACAAAAAACAAACAAACAAACAAACAAAAAAAACCAAAACACACACACCACAGCAACAGATTAAGTCTAGCAGACCCCAAGGGACTTCTCTCTTTACAGTTAAAGGTGCGTGAGATACCCTTCCTGGGCTTTCTTTCTGTTCCCTTCAGTGACCCACGTGTAATACAGGAAAATGGGGCCTTTGTGGTTTCAGCTGTGACTGACTTCCTGAGGATTAGTGAAGAGGAAAACAGCTCCCCTGGCAGGTGAACACAGTGGGAATTTTCATTTCTGGCCTCAGTGGGGTCCCCTAGAAACAGGTACTCATCTGGCTTGGACTCACAGGCCTCAGACACCTGTTGTGATTACAGTTTCTCCAGACAGGTGGCAGGTCGGATCACAGCATCCGAGGACACTCTACTTCAGGTATTAGCCCAGTGGGCCTTCTCCAAGGTTCACACAGACAGTAAACATCCCTGTGGAGGTGAGCTAAGTGGTCTCATCTTCTTAACAGCATCTCCAGGTCCCCAAGTGTGTAGCATTGCTTCTGATATGCCCAGGGGCACAACTAGCTATCCCTTGTGCCAGCTCAAGGCATATATCTTTTAAAGATTTGCTTTACTTTTGATTGTGTGTATGTTCAGGCTCCCATTGCATCTGCCTCCTGTACTACCTTTGGTGTGTGCCTTGGCTGGTGAGCCGGTATATGGAAACTGTTCTTACTCTCGGTGGTTATGGTACTGTGAAACGGAGCTCTGATTGCTCATAATAGCTCATGGCCTCTCCTACCCCTTTACTTCTTGGTCTTGTGGCAAAAGGCAAGGTGGAGAATAGAAAGCTTACAGAATTGTGGGTTTAGAGGTTTGCTTTCCCTAATGTTGTGAAAATCAAGTAGGAGGAGCCACACTCCCTCCAACCATGTGTATCGTTTTTAATAGGATTAGGCACAGCATGTTATATCTAGGGTTAACCTCCGAGGTGAGGGATTTATCTGAATGTTGATATTCAGTGTCCGTGTATGTACCAGTTAGATGAATGTAATGGATGTCAGGCCTAATGAACTGAAAATCCAGACTAGGGCTGTAGCTCAATCAGTGGGGTACATGTATAGCACATACAAAGTCTGGGGTTTGGACTCTGGTACTGCATAAACCAGGCATTGTGGCCCATGTCTGTAATCCCAGCACTTGGGAAGTAGAGGCAGGAGAATCAGAAGTTCAGAATAATCCTTGGAAAAAGGGAGATTTTGAGGTTAGCCTGGGCTACAAAGCTCCATCTCAATAAACAGAACAAAACAACAGCAACAAAAATAGAATCCTCAAATGATGTGAATCTTCATTATTATCGGTCCTTTCATTGGAAGTTATCTCCCACCACCTACCCAAGACAGGGTTTCTCTGTGGAGCCCTGGCTGTCCTGGAACTTGCTCTATAGACGAAGCTGGCTTCAAACTCAGAGATCCACCTGCTGCCGCTTCCCAAATGTAGGGATTAAAGGTGTACACCACGATCTTTTCACATGATTCAGACAGGCTAAAAAAAATGGAGCCATAAAAAGAGGAGAGAGGACATTTTGACCCATACTTATTATATGTCAGACAGTACTCAGTGTTTATAAACATCTGCCTTTCAGGTTAGTAGTTACAGTTAATGCTTAGCTGTAGCAATGGTCTGGCTCTAGGAAATGAGGCCAGGGGAGGGGTGATTATTGATGAATTAATTGTGAGGCAACGAGGCAACGATAGCCATCTTCACGCAGTAGGCCCTCCCATTCAGAAGATGAAGAACACCGGCAGTCAGGCAGAGGTGTTGGTTTGTAAGCCCTCTCATTCCCCATACAGAACTCAAGGATTTTGTCTGTTGAAGACTTGGTCTTGTGGAATGTAGTTTAGTCTTGGAAAGGTAAATGTCATTTTGACTGAAGGTGGCATCTCTTCCCTTCGATGCTGCTTCTCTAGGGAGTCTCTGGGAGTTTATGTCGTAGGTTTTTACTGTTTGTTTCTTTTTTTGTTTTTTTTTTTCTGGATGAACATTGTCCTAAACTGAAACTTACTGTTCCATTCTCCTGCCTCCCAGATATCTACCTCACTTACTTATTCTGTATGGAATCTCTTTTCTGGACTTTAAAATACATTTAAAAAGAGATCTGACTGGAATGCTTGAGTTCATATACTCTGTGGTGCCTAGAAGTATCTTTAGGCTTTCTGAGCTGTCTAAGGCTTAGAAGGTGGTGTCTTCTCCTTTCCTGCATTCAGAAGTGTCCCCATTGTGGTACATTGTCACCTAGCTACCAAAAGGGAAACTCAACCTAGTATACTGTCCTGATGAAGGGTCACTGCTAACAGCCGTTAAAGATGTGTCATTCCCCTTCTGGCCAATCTTCGCAGCGTTGTGGAGGAAGAGCCCTCCAGATGGAAGTGCCTTGAGAGAGATGAATAGTCTGCAGAAGGGCCTTTGCTCTTCTCAACCTCACTAGGTGGAAACTTGGTGGAGCTTGTTGGGTACACAGAAGTGACACAAAGAGGCTGTTGGGATGGCAATTAAGTATTTACACGATGAGACCGGAGGATGTCCAGACTCCTCAGTTCTTCCAGCTTGCTTGTGGAGAGAGGCTTGGAGGCTTCCAACAAGGTAAATACCACCCGAGTTAAGAGGGTGTCTCTTGGAAGGGAGATGTAGTTCCCTGCCCACTGTGTCTCTGAAGTGGACTATGTCCCTCTCCTTGGTCAAAGAGAACGGGGTGGGTTCTGAGGAGCAGGTGGTAAGCAGTGGCATAGGAGTGCTGTCTCATGAGTCCTTGCTGGGGTTTCTCTCCTGGCCCCAGGAAACGAGGAAGAGTGAGGGTGAGGTGCTGTTCAGCTCCGCGAACACAGCATCTTGATCTGGTGGTAAATGTACTTTGGGTTCCCCTCTGCACTGGTAAGGGGTAGATAAAGAACCACTTAGGCAAACATGGTTCTTCGAGTGTTCATGAAGGAAAGAGCAAGCAAGGTGTGGTCTGTTGAGCATTCAATGAAGAGTCTGAAGGGTCTGGGATAAAAGAGTACATGACAGTTGGCCAACACCATTCCTCAGGCCTATGTTCCTTAGGAGGAGAGAAATCCAGTGGTGTGGGAGGGCAGGAGGTGACTCCTAGGACCAGGTATGGATTTTAAGTGTGGGAGTGGGGGACCAACCATGTGAGTAAGGAGTGGGTAGGATTTACTATTTTAGTCTTGGTAGACTTTAGGATTTTGCAACGCAGGCCAAGGAAGGATGTAAGAACTGAAGGAAGGATGATAGAGGTTTGGAGGTGGGTGTGACCCCAGATGGCAATAATCCTTCCATATAGAAAACAGGCTATTTTTGCATATGTTGCTTGGAGCTTCCATGCAATACTTCTGGTGCTCCCCGTGCAGCCTTAAGCCTTGTAGCCCAGTCTTCTTGTCGCTTCTCCCTTGTTCCTCCTTCATTGCCAGGATGCCCGGCTTTTTAGTATTTGACACACAATGTCTTGCATTTCCTACTTGATTATAGACTCTTAGCAGAAATAGCTGGTGTATCATGCTTACTTTTCTTTTTTCAAAGCTCTTTGCTGTGACTTGGATTATATCTGCCTTGTATTATCAGACAGTAAGTTTGAATGACCAGAAAGACCACTGCGTATTCTTTTCTGCTCAGAGAGCTGCTCATTCACTCTCACAGTATTGTCGCTAGTCTTAATCTCAAAAAAAAAAAAAAAAAAAAAAAAAAAAAGAGGCAGATGCCAGACTCTCTTTCTCTTCTGGAAGTGATCCTGGAAGGGTTTATAACACGTACGCCATGAGACATTCATGAAGAGAATGGAGAAATGGAGAAGTTGCTAGAACATGGAAGACCACGCTCTAAATACTAGTGGAAACCTTCTAGGTTGACACTTAAAGATGTTTGTGTGCATTTGTGCGCGTATGTATTTGTTTTCATACACACATGCATGTACCTTAAGAAATCAGAAAAGGCTGTCAAAAACCTTAGGACTGGAGCTTCAGGTTGTTGTGAGTTGCCTGATGTGGGATCTAGAAATGAAACCCAGTCCTCTAGAAGAGAGACAAGCACTTCTAACCATTGAGCCATCCCATCTCTCCAGACTCTGGGCTGCCTTCCCCCCCACCCCACCCCAATGGTCTTCTGTTGCTGACTGGTCAAGTGATAGTCCTGTTGTGCTTCTTGGTTTCCTATTTCCTGCTGGTTATTATTTTTATTGGACTTCTTTCCTGTCTCTTCCTTTGTGAACGCTGCTGGTTTGATCAGGTGTTCCTTTCAGCTCTCTTTGGAAATGGGAAAGCCTAATTTTACTATAATAGTTCCTTAATGATTCTCTAAATGGAACTTGCTTACTTCATCTGCTCCCCCACTTTTCAGATATTACCACAACTATCTCCAGGAGGTTTCCTTCTTCCCCCCCCCCCCCTCAGAGACCAGCAGTTTGCTCATCTGGGTGGTAAGGGATGGTGTGTCGGGGTGGGTGGGAGATGCCTACTCGTCCACACATACATGCTAAGGGTTCTAGGGAGGATGCCCATTTCAATAAATTGTTTGACTTGTTAGAGTTCAACCACAGAACAAAACTGAATGTGTTGGCAAGTAGCCAAGCACAGAGTGACTGGCAGGAAGGACCCGTCCCTTCAATATTCTTGCAAGAAATCCAGTTTTCCATGAATGGGAGGCTGTACAGGAGGTTGGAGGAGCAAATGCCTGGCTGCTCTCCAAGGCCAGATGTTCTGTTGTGCCATATGTCGTGGTAGGAAGGCTAGCATTGAAGCTTATAGAGTGTGTCAGACCTGTGCTCTGGAGCTACCACACTCTTGGTGTCTCTCTTCCAGAACCTTTTTCTGCTTCCCAGGCCTGTCTCTCTCCACAGCATTGTGGTTTGAATCAGTTGTACCACTCTGTAGTGCTTATAACCCGCTCAAATGGGTTTGTGTCCAGGGTGCTTCTCCTTATCCAAGAGTGATGCTCTGCTTCTGGGCTATACCTGCTGTGTCCCTGTTATCTCCTCAGACCCGTCTTGAGCCCATCTCCTTTAAAAGGCCTTTGAGGTTTTGTTGAAGTTTTGTTCAGTTTCAGTCTTGTTAGGACATGACATCTGAACAGGTGTATGGTCTTGCTTTCAATTTTACAGTGTCTTTATGCCTCACCCCAAATTGTATTTTTCTTTCTTTTTTTTCAGTGTGTGGAGTGTGTATCTCTCCCCCACCCCCATGTATGTGTGTGTGTGTGTGTGTGTGTGTGTGTGTATGTGTATGTGTGTGTGTGTGTGTGTGTGAAGGCACATATGGAGGCCTGAAGTTGACATCAAGAGTCTTCCTCAATGTCTCTTTACCTGATATTTTGAGAATGAATGACCAGTGAGCCCTGAGAATCCTCCTGTCTCCCCTCAACCCCAACACTGAGATTTTAGGCACACAACTTTTATGTGAGTGCTGGGGATTTGAACTTGGATCTTATCCTTAGGCTTGTTCCTGAGGTGCTTTACTTACCCAGCTTCCTAGCTCCTTGTCTTCTATTTCCGTTGTATCTTTCTCTTTGCCAAATGGATTCTCGAGCCGTGTAGGTTCTTGCAAGATAGAAAGGGGACTCTGAGTAATCTTGCTTTTCAGCCATATTGAATTGGTGGCCAGTTTGCTTGCTTATGAGGACAAAGTAACCTCCTTTCTACTGCACATTCTTGCTGCCATCTGTGGGTGATGGCACGTTTGATTGAATGGAGGTAACAGAGGGAAGCAGTGGCTCTCTTGAGTTTTCTACCCTGTGGAAATCAATCTCCCCTCCTTCCATCCTCCTAGAAACATCTTATATTGCCATCTTGTTCTGGAAAGCTGACCTAATGAATATCTTTGGAAATGTCATCATTCTCCATTTAGAATTTGGGCACTTTATCTCTTTCTCTGCTTCCTTGGTCCTGTGGTCCCTTCCCACACCGAGCCTTCTGTTCCCAGATAACTCCATTGTTCCAAGAAAGGTTTGGGGGGCTCTTCAGTGGCTGTAGCAGTGGGAACAAAATCCCCATCCTCTTTGCCAGGATTCTGCACAATCTTGCCCAGGTTACCACCTCTGGTTCTGCTTACCCACGAAACCACTTGGGATGAATCAGGTCAGTCTCCAGAACATTTTTCAATTTGACCTTCTCATCCTAACACCGGTCTGAGACATGCAAGGGTCTTCCATTTTTGACAGTGTCTGCGTGGATAGAGCCATTCCACGTAAAAACCCCTGAAAAACAAACCCAGCTTTGCCCTGTCCCTCACACTATCTGCAGCTACAGCACCCACTGTTTTTCTGTTCCTCTTTTGTACCCTTATAACATTTTGAACATATTTGGATATTTTTGGACAGATCAGCACATCACCACTTCCTCCTCCTTTATATCCCTTCTGTCATTTTCTTCTGTTCTCAGTTTTCCCTTCCAGGTCTATATCTTGGAACTCTGTTATAGACTGGCCAGGGAACACGGGTGTCTCTTCTTTAGTCACTTAGTCTACATGTGTTCTCCGCACCGAGCTTGCTGTTCAGTGGTCTAGTGAAGTAAGGCTCCATTACTGCTCCCTTGGACAGGTGAGCAAACGGAGAACCCCAATCTACTATAGACTTGGGATTGGAACCCACGGCCAGCACCAGAGTCTGTCCTCTATCCTCATTCGACTGCCCTAATCATCCCAGGCTCTCTCTCACCTGAACATCTGCACTGCTGTGGGCCAGGGTTTTATTGTATTGTTGTTGTTGCTCTATGCGTCTGTTTTTTTCTCATCAAAACAGAAACAAAAATCATCTGTGCCTCATAGCATTGTTCCGAGGACAGAATTGGAAGAGACACAAAAAAGGTACAGCATAGGACCATTGTAAGTAATTAGCTGTGTGTTGTACAAGTTCCTCTTGTACTCTGCTACTGGTATCATCTAAATATTATTATTTGCACTCTTTTTTCTTAAGTCACCTCTTATGTGTCACTAGCCTCTTTATGATTGTCTGCATGGAACAGCTCAGGCCTTTGCACACCGTGGGCGAGTTCTTTCTGACTGAGTTCTGCTTGTCGGCTTCCTGGCATCATCTCAGCACCCAGGACAGTGTTGTGCACTTGGCTTGTGTCCAGAAAATGCTTTACGAGTGAGTGCAAGGGTGCTGCGGCTTCTAGAGGTGCCTGGGAGATGAACACACAGTATGATGCTGTCTTTACAGCAGTCACTGATCACAAGCTTGTCCTTGCCAGTGTCCGGCATCGGCAGGCTCTTCAGGGTAGCAGTAGCTGGGATAAAAGATGGCAGAGTGGGTGGAGGCTGCAGTCCACAGCTCTCTTGTTGCCTGCAAACTTTTTCCTTCTCACTCCCTTCCCGATAGCTCTGTGCCCTGCCAAGCCTGTGCACAAGCCTTGAAATGACAAAGTACCCTTTAGTTAATTGCACAACGGATCGCCTAGAGTTAAAAGTTCTGATTTATATGACCATAGCTCTAACTGCTCAATAACACAGGCCTGTAATCTACTTTCATTTCAAACAGAACGGTGATTTATAGGGCAGCATGCCGCTTTAGCTCAGAAATGAGGTGTTCAACATATGCTCTGTTGACATAAATTTGGAATTTATCGCTGTTGTCAAAACTGCCTGTTGGACAAAGGTGGGTATTAAGGCAATAAATGGCTCAGAATAGCTTTCTGTCACATTTCCTAACCATTGTATTCAGTCTATTTGAGGGAAAAATATATACTTAAAAGTAATCAAATGTCCAAAATCTATGCATCTTGTTTTGAATGGAGAGAAGAGAGAAGATTCAGGGGTGGTGATGGGGGGAGCGCAGAGGTGTGGGGAGCGCAGCTGTGGGGGATGGTGGAAGAAGTGTTTTGTGAAGTTATGGCCCATTTAAGAGATTCCAGTTTGCTTCCCCCTCCCATCACCATTAGGAGATAGGCTTTTCTTTCTCATTTACAAAAAGGGGGAAAGAAAAATGAAAGCTCATTAAATAAAAATAGTAAAGGACATTTTTATGAGTGGGCTTAAAGCCAGGAATGTCAGCAAGGAGTTAGTGATTGGGACTCAGAGGGAGGCAGGGAGGGATTCCGTTTATGGGGAAATAAAGCCATCAGCTGGGGTTCGGTTCTTTGCTAGGTTGGTGAGCATAGCCTTTCCCCAAAATTTGAATTTGAGGTTCTTCTTCGAGTTTGAGGTTCCTGTGGACTGGGTGAATATTTGATTGGCTGACTGATATTGGTAGTAAAAAATAAACCCTCTCAATAAGATACGTCAAAGGGGTAAATTGTAGGCTGTGTGATAATATCTCAATAAAGTTCTATTTAGAAATACGCACTGATTGTGGCCCAGGTACCCTGCCAGGTTCTGACATTGCCTTGATGGAACTTACTGTCCAGGTGAGATAAAGAATAATATCAGATTGGCTGACTGATATTGGTAAGGAGCTGGTGGGAATTACGTACCAATCATGTCCTGATTGATTATCCACTGTGTGACCAATAACCATCAAACACTCATCTGTCCACTCAACATGTATCTTTTTTAGTAGCTATTATTTCCCATTCCCTTTGTTGGACTTGAGAATCCAGATAAACAAAGCAAAGATGTCTTCTGGGGTTGCCCATCTAGAAGAAGAGACAGAGAAGCAAAGACATGGACGTTTTCCAGTGCCTTTGTGAAACAGTAGACACGTGGGCCAAGGCAGGGTATATGGCTTTAGGAAGGGATGCACTAGGGATGGTGATACTGTCCCACATGGCCTTTTGAAGGCATCATGTCACTTCTGAGGGGAAATAGGATTTTGAGAAAGTCCTACTACCACAACAGGACTTTGTTTGTTTAGACAGGGTCTCACTGTAGAGCCCCGGGTGACTTGGAACTTAGTATGCAAACCAGGCTGGCTTTGAACTCACAGAGAGCTACCTACCATTACCTCCTGAGTGTTAGGATTAACATCATGTGCTACCATGCCCAATGACTTTGTTTTTCATTAATTATGATATACTGTTGACATACAGGTGACTACTGACATATGTCATTGGGTTTTCTGTATTGTGATTATTATTATTATTTATTATTATTATTATTATTATTATTATTATTATTATTTGTAGTGCTACTAATTGAACCGAGGGCTTTGTCTTGCTATTGAGCCACATCCTCAGGTCTGTTGTATGTTCTAAAAAAGCAGAGCACAGTATCACACCATCTCAACTCTGAGTACCGGGGCAGGCAGTAGGCAGGACAGGGGACTTAGTCAATGCTGTCAGAGTCGAGATTACGAATCTGTCTCCTTTCTTCATTCCGTGTTTGAAATAAGGACCTGCAGTAGCATATGCACTGGTGAGCACCATGCTTAGAATAAAAGCACTGAAGGCAGATTCAGGAAACTGCAGCCTAGTCTGGGCATTAGCAGCTCCTTGGGCCCTACCGGTGGATATTATGCATGGTGTGTGAGCTGCCTTGGAAGTCAGGAAGTACTGGTACTCTCCACATAAAAACGAGGCCAAGCAGGGAATAGGTTGGGTATTTGTTGCCTTATTTTATTTTTTCTTTTATTTTTGCCCACGTGCTTGAACCATCTCAGCACTGATAAATGTGCCCCCCACACTCACATTGTCTCCATTCTCTGGCTCATGTGTGTATCATACACACATGTCTTGTGCACCCTGAGCATGGATACCAATTGCAAACCACCCCCCCCCCCCCCCCCCCGGTGACTCACACCCTTCACCCCCTTTGCACCAACTCTTGTCCTTTTCACACAAAGTTCCCTGTTGGGAAAACTCATAATCTTTACACCACACAGTCTTGACTGGCCATTGCTGGAATTACTGGCTCTTTGAAGTGCTTTCCGTTGGGGCATTTACAGGCTGTTTTAATTACCTGCAGCTTACAAAGGACCTTGCTAGGTCCTTGTCTTTGTTTGTTTGTTCTTTGCAAGGAGTCTGTGCAGAAAGGGAACCTGCTGCCTTCTACAAAGAGAGACTAAGGAGACAAGAAGTTTAGGACCTGTGCACAAGAAGTTTAGGACCTGTGTGCAGATCCTTTCTGAGCTGCCTGCTTCAGACCCACCCCCCTTCAAGCAAGCTCAGGCAGAGAGGGCAAGCTTTACATGTGGCTTGCCCCAATGCTGACTCCATGGGCCCCTCTCTTAGAATTTACCAGGGATATTTTTTGTTCCATTTGTACATTTTGAATGGTCTGTGAATGTGTGTAGGCTGTGATTTAGGGATTGGATGCAGGACCTTACACGTGGTAAACAAATGCCCTGTTGCCAAATTGCAGCCCTGTCCCATCAAATCCACTTTAAAACATGAAGTCTGTTTTCAGACCTCCCGGTTGAGACGGCAGGGCTGTGAAATCACACAGCCTACTGTTGACCAAATCAAAGTTGGTTGTACTTGAGCCAAGATCCCGTTCATATTTTTTCAGCTAAATCTGTTTAAGGAATGGCATCATTAGATTATTGAGTCTGGACTTGGGATGTGGGAAAGGATTTGAGATAATATATGTGAGAGCAGGACTTGATTTGAGCCATCTGGTGTGGGGTTTGCTGTTGTTTTTTCCTCTTATTTGTTTTTCTATCTGAAGCTTTTAAGAAAGACTCTTTCAGGGGCTGGAGAGATGGTGCGGTAGTTAAGAGCACTTGTTAATCTTGCAGAGGACCCAAGTTCAGTTCCCAGCACCTACACTGTAGTTTCCAACCACCTATAACTCCAGCTTCAGGAAATTCAACTACTCTTTTCTGACATCTCTGGGCATCATGCAAACAAATGATGTAGGAAAATGGTCATACACATAAAATAAAAATCTCGAAAACCTTTAAAGGAAATCAAAGTGAATCCATGGGGTGCCAGTTGATCCACCGTCTGACCCATCTTCTGTGTAGGTGAAGAGCTAGTGTGCCTGGGGAGTATGGGACTCTGTCTGAGTCTTTATTCATTTATTTTAAATCTGTATTGTGCAGCTGGAAACTGCAGGCATTGCTGTTGGAAATGCAGAATGATGCAACTTTTTTGGAAGACAGTGTGGTAGTGCCTCAACATTGTAAGCAAGGATAATGTTCTATGACCCCTGTCATTCCATCCCTAGGTACATACCACACAGAAGTGAAAACATGTGGTGTCTGTTAAAACTTTCACACTGATATTCAGAGCAGCAGTGCTTTTGACAGTCACAAGGTTGAAACAATTGCATGCTCATCGGATGATAGCATGGATATACAGAGGGTGTGGTATAACTGTCCAATGGCATACTCCTCCACAATACGGAAGAATGGGGTAGCTAAGGAACACTCTGGATGAAACTTGGAGAAGTATATTCTGTGTGAGAAGTGAGATCTAAAGAGGTTTATGTTGTGTGATTTCCATTTCTATGAAATGTTCAAATTAAGCAAATCCACAGAGGAAGGTAGATTAGTGGTTTCCAGAGGCTGGGCTAGAACAGGAAAGGAACGAGGCAGGCGTTGTTAGTGTAGGGAAAATATTCTAGAATTAGATAGTGGTGATGGTTGCATAATTCTGCGAATGTACTAAAAACAAACCCTCTCAATAGGAGGAAATTGTAGGCTGTGTGATAATATCTCAATAAAGTTCTATTTAGAAATACCCACTGATTGTGGCCCAGGCACCTTGCCAGATTCTGACATTGCCTTGACGGAACTTACGGTCCAGGTGAGATAAAGAATAATAAAAACCCACTGTGTGCCTGTAGGTGATGTTAGGCCTTAGAAAGGAGACTGAGAAATTGTAGTAATGGAACACTGTTGAGGTAGAAGCTACCCAGGCAGGCTGTGGCTCAAGTGCAGTCTGGGTTGCATGGTTGCTGGCACACAGGTACATAGCAGATACAGAGTGGACATGGGCAGAGGATGAGTCAACATGTGTCTCCCCGTGGGAGGCTCTGAAGCCCCAGTGAGACCAAGCCTGCAAGTGGAGTGTGGGGGTCTTTGTTCTACTTCTCTGTCCTGAGGCTTCTCTGTGCTTCTGTTTAGCTCGGGTGGGGAAGTCTAGGCAGGTTCCCAGCATGCCTTTTCTGGCGGGTGATTTTCAGGAAGCCTCTTCAACATGAAATGGGGTTCACTCTACCTTTGGGATTGTACAACCTTAAGTGACTTCATTGTTCTCTCTCTCTCTCTCTCTCTCTCTCTGTGTGTGTCTTTCTATCTGTCTGTCTCTCTGCCTATCTCTCTGTTGCTCTGTATGTATCACTGTCAGTCTGTCTGTCTTATTCTCTGTGTATGTGTGTTTTTCCTTGAGACTGGGTTTCATATGTGGCCTGGGTTCACCTACAATTCTCTGTTTAGATCAGACTGGCCTCAAATTCAAGAGATCAGCCTGCCTCTGCCTCTGCCTCCTGAGTGCTAGGATAAAAAGGGTTTTTGTTTTCCCTCATCGTTTTAGAAGAAAAGGGGTGGGTGTGAATCATCAGGTTTTGTTTTAAAGTAAAAATCTGTCTCAAAACTTAAAAAAAAAAAAAGAAAGCCAAACAAACAAAAACCCTTTTTCAAAATAAAATAAAATTAAAATTAAAACAACAACAAAAACCAAAAACTCCCCTCTGGCTCCCCATTCATTAAAATAATAATAATTTTCCCACTGTGATTTGTATGTGATTTTATGTCTATACAGATAATCTGTCCAGCTCATCTCTGGTGCTCATAACTGATGTGGAGAGCCCCTGCGCTCACGCTCAGAATCCTCATAGAACAGTAATTTAATTTTCAGTGTAGTAAGGCAGGAAGAATGAGGCAATATACATTAAAAGGATTTTCAGAGTGGTTTAATTCCAAGGCATGGGCTTGTGGGGGCTTTAAGAGGCTTCTGTTCTTCTCCACAACGGTCCAAGTTTCTGGGCAAGTCCCTGGAATTTAAAGGCAACTCTCCGACTTCCCAAGCTGAATTGGAATCCTAGGAAACCATTTCTGATAACCAAGAGGCAAAGATGCCTCCTATACCCAGGCAACATGGGGAGATCACGAAAATGCAGATTTTTAAAAAAATCTGTTTTCTTAGAAACTGGTTATTTGTGATGGAGAAAAACCTTGTATGGGAGACAGAGAGAAAGATTTAAAAAATCAACCTCTGCTCATCCATAACCATAGTCTGATTCCCTTATAGGGCCTGTGAGGATCTGGAGAGAATGCTTTGGATTTATTTCTGTTTCCCCTGGGCTGACATCATCTAGTATGCATCTTGGTACCCTGTTTTGGGTTTGGAAAAAACTCAGGAAAGCTATAAATCATGAAGATTTTCACTATTTTTCTTTTTCTCTTATTCTCTTTAAATCACACACACACACACACACACACACACACACACACACACACACACACACACACACTTCTTTGTTAAAAGAAAAACTACAAATGTGTGTATTGATTCCTGACTTCAGATCTTAACGGCGTTGGCTGTAATACCTTGCTTACATCTGCCAAGTTTTTGTGCGATGTTGCAACATCTCCTTAATCCAGTGAGCATAAATAGAACATTTCAGTCATATTTGGCTACCAGCAACTTCACAGATAAGCATGCTAAGACCTTACTGAAAGAGACTGTATGTGATTGTGTGCGATACCATCAACCCACAACTCAGAGCCTAAATGAAAAACTTTTGTTCTTGGTGAAATTTGTTGATAGAGTTATTTGAAATAAATGACTTTAGAGAACTCGATATTTTTAAAATAAGGGGTAGGTTATGTAACAGCCAGGCGCCCAGGCCACCCAATGCTCAGAGGCCCTGAGGGTCCATTTTAGAATACCTCCTCAGGGAGTTATCTCAGCATGGTCCTTTATCATTTCCTATGTTGCCCTTCCTCCCATCTCTTCCTTTGGTTCTGTTCTTTTCTTGAGAAAGGCTTTCATTATCTATAGACCTGACTGACCGGAACTCACTGTGTAGACCAGGTTGTCCTTGAACTCACAGAGACTTAGGCATGTGTGGGCCATCACTCCTGGCCTCTTGATTTTCTCTTTAGAGAGAGGGTCTTCCTTCACTGTGCAGCACAGGCCGGTGCAACCCTCCTGCTTTAGCCTGCCAGGTGCTAGAATTTGGTGACCCAACATCCCTGGCTCCCAACACTGCGGCTGAAGTCATCTCTAGGGATGAGCTCATCTTTTTCAGCTTCTCAATACTAGGGTCATAGATATACAAGATCATACCCGTCTCTCATGGAGGTGCTGGGACCTGAACTTGGGGTCCTTCTGCTTGCATAGCAAGCACTTCACCTACAGAGCCCCTCTGATGCTTCTTAAAGGGTAGGACTATCCCATTCACTGGCCTGATCCCAGGACAATAATGTATGTATGGCTTACTTTCTGAGAACCCATAATAGGGCAGGAGAGGTTTCTTTCTTTGACAACAGATACAGTTATCCTTGTACTGAAATATGTGGATAAGTATATAGAGAGAAGGCGGGTTTCTCCATCTCCCACATTTTCTTTTCAAACTCCCTTTTTTTGATTTGTTTCTGTCATTTACTGAGATGCATTATGCACTACATGAAACCCTCTGATGATCTAGGCTCAGGATAAAGATAGAGAGGATGTGTGTGTTGGGGGCCCTTCACAAAGGGGATAGAGTACCATCAGTGTAGACTTCACCAGCCCCGCCACCTTGCAGCTTATGAAACAGACTAGTAGGAAACTAAGAGATTGTCTTGATTTAGACTTCCCTGGCTGAAAAGATGTGAAGGCAAAGGCTAGAGAGACAAGATGTTTGACCAAGGCTGTCTGCTGATTGTGAGCAGACCCGGACCGAAAACTACATCTCCTGATCCCAGTCTGGGAGATAACATCTGATTGGTCTACACATACCTCCTATCTGGATGATTCTTGAGAAAGCATGGCTTGGTATAAAAACTCTGACCGTAGCCACCCGTTTCTCATTGCTCGGTGGCCTCTGCATCCCTAGATTCTACACAAACTTGCAGCACTGAAGGTGTTAACTAACATTGTTAGTCCTCAGTTGTTGCTTCCTTTAATCGCTTCTTTGAAATCCTTGGCTTTTATTAGTATATTTACTTTATGGTATACATAAAGATCTGTATTAAAAAATAAATTGTGTTGTAAAAGCATTGGGTAATGTTTATTAATATTGACTAGTCAGGGAGGCACGAGATGTATTGCTGGAAGGATAATTTGTAGTAATACAGCTTTGCATTTGAAGCTTGTCAAACGACTGTGTAATTTCCACATTTTCAAAAAGAAGTGGGTAAAAGGACATGTTTCCTTCTGTCTTGAGATAATGAAAGTGACCTGTTCCTAGCTGAGTTTGGAAGTGTTCTTTCTCTTACCCTGGAGCTCAAGCCAACTCTCCAGCTCCAGGAAGGTGCATGGGGCTACATGGCAATGACCAGGTAGGTCCCTCTGCCTTGAGGCAGCTAGAGACCACCTCGCTGGAAATATCTCCTCTTCCATGTTTCTGCCTTCTTGAGTCTTTTTGGAAGGTGTTGAACGTGGAGATGGAGGCGTGATTCCCGTCTTTAAAGTGCTTGGACTTGTGAGGAACTTACAGACAGTTTAGTTTTGAATGATGTATATATATACAGCACAGTGACACTGGGTATGACTAATGACCTGCCCTGCCTGGAATATGATACTCTTGGTGGCATTAAGAGACATTCCCTGAGAAGATCTAATGTCACCCTTAGAAGGTAGGGAACTTTCATCAAGTGTCCTCAGGCCATGTGAAGAGCTCCTTTTGGTTTAGGGTGGAGGCCTGTAGTAACACTCACTGTTCAGTGGTTTCCTTTCCCATGAAGATCCACATAGAAGATTGAGTATGTCGGTACATGTTGTAATCCCAGCATTGGAGAGACTGAGGCAGGGGAATCATGGGCAGGAGGCCAGCCTGGGCTACAGAGTGAGTTCAAGGTGAGTCAGGACTGTATAGATAGACCTTGTATCAGAAACCAAACAAACCAAGGAAGGAAAGCCACCAGACCTGCCATCAATACACGAATCTGGGCTTAATGCTCTAAATAGCCTTCATTTCCCTGGGAGCTGGCTTCAGGGAGGAAATCCCCAATGGTCTTATCTTTGTGTCAGCACTTTCTTAGACGACCACTGCCTGGTTGACCTTTATCATGTCATTTAAAATAAGAGCCTATGGGCTTCAGAGTTAGGACTTTTTTAAATCACAGTAGTCTTAAGGATGGTGGGATAGCCCAATATTGAACTCTGTTTAGTTTCTGTTTAAAAAGGTGAGTGAGCCCAGCTAGATGGTTTTACAGCTGATCTGGAAACCTATTTCTTTTGAGTCTAGAGGCTTTGGTCTTCATTCATGTTGTCCCCACAGGGAGAGACTGGCCGGGTGTAAGTGTTTGTTGACATAGTCTCTCTCCAGAGAGGCCCAGGGTTTGCATGGGGCTAGCTTCCTGTGTAAGTAGAGGACCTTCCAAAGGGTTGTTGTTTAAGTGGGCAGTAGACTTTTGAGAATGCATTTAGACCTTGGTCTGGATTTTATTCACAGAAGCCCCTGTCTCATTCTGAAATGTGCCTTAGAACCACCGAGTAGGTCAAATCCGTGGTGTGATGCATAGCTTTAAAAGTCAACTTGATGTAACGTAAAGTCACCTAGGGAAAGTGTTTCAGTAAGGGATCATCTACGTTGGGTTGGCTGTCTTTATGTGAGAAGGCCCATCTGAGTGAGTGGTACCATTCCCTAGGCGGGGGACCCCGAACTATTTAAGAGTAGAGAAATAAGGCACACAGACAAGTAAGCAAGCAAACATGGTTCATCTCTCCCCATCTGTTCTTGACTGCAGATGTGGCCAGTTCCTTCCAGCTCCTACCTGGGTGACTTCTCCACTATGATGGAGCATGACCTGGGGTTTGTAGCTGAAATAAACTACTTTCTCTCCTATTATGTTTTTTGTCAGAGTATTTTTTTTTTTATCATAGTTACAAAATTGAAATTAGAGCATGGTCATGAGACTAGAAGGTAAAAGCCCTAGCTGGGGTTTCAGGCACAGGCCTGTACCTATAATCCCACCTGTTCTGGAAGCTGAGGTCCTGGGAAGTCTATAATAAGTTTAAAGGTTGCTTGGGTTACAGAGGGAGTCTAGACTGGTGATCTAGAGAGCCTGTGTCACTGTGTAGGGGGCAGGGAAGCTAAGGAGAGATACAGTGCTTAAGGTTTTTAGTCCTAGGTACCATCGAAACAGACAGGAAGGGAGTAAAGTGCCCAGCGTCAGGAGCTGCCAGATGTGGATCAGCCTCTGATCAGGCACTAGATGAGTTGGAAGGGCCTTCAGGACCTCATTAGTCTACTGTGAACATTAGCTCAGAGGCTACATCAGTTAACCAGAATGAGTAAAACTTTATCCAAGGTCCAGCTGTGCATTCTCACCCACTGGCTTTTCCCAGATAATAGGCCCTGGTTCCCTGTACTGGTCTCTTTTCCAAAACTTACATGTCAGTCATTTCAGCTTCCTGTTAGCAGAGTCAGGAAGTATAGCCCTTGGGTTAGAACCGAGAGCTTCTCTCTCAACCTTTTTGCTTCTGGGTAGGTCCCATTTTTGCTGGTTATCCCTATAAAGAACATGAGAAGATAAAAGGCCTGGGAAATGCAGCTCCCCCCCCCCCCAGCCTTTATTCCAGAATCCAGAGCTTTTCTCTTGGTGATGCTATGAGTCCTTATCCCAGTCTTGCCTCCTTTTCTGAGTGGATGAACATAGACTGTTTCTACAGAGGGCATGCATGCGGGGCTCCCCTAAGGTTAGAGACTAGGTAGGGAAGACAGGAGAAGGCTGCCATTCATGCCCTTGTGCTGTCCCTTTTGAGCTGGGTTGGTGAAGGCCTATCCTGGAGGTGTGAGGTTGTTCTGAAGCTCAACACTTATCATTCCAGGAAATTGCCATTGGCCTTCCTTGTACGAACATCATGGACCACAGGATAAGGAATGGAGGCTGTCTATGTGCCTGTTGCACTCAAAACATTTCTAGAACAAGCAGAGGAATGCCCTAGCTTCACCTCAAACCATTTTTTTAAAGTCTTGAACAGTCACTTTTAGAATGGGCCTTAGGAAGAAAAGGCAAGGTATAAATAGCATCTGTCACTGAACCTCTCTCAGCCCAAACCAGAATCTTCATGTGTTTAAGACTCAATGAGCACAGACACATTCTAAGGACAACCTGGCCACAATGGTTTTGTTAGAGAGAGTTTCATGGGTGAGAACTGATGAGGAAAAAAAAATGATTCCTTCTCTTGTATTGCTAAAAGGCTCAGATTTTCTTGGATCTGATTTCTCATAATGATTTGTCTTCCTTGAGAATATAAATAGAAATGGTCAGGAATTAACTTTTTATCTTCTGGGACATCATAAGCGAAGGTCTGTTTACTGCAAGGTGAAATTACCTGTTAGATCAGGCATTTTTGTCTGAGGTTGATCACCATAAAGAGTGGGGAAGCACCCAGGGTCACTCTTCAAGAATGACTAGGGACCTGAAGTATCCTGTACTGAGAATATTACAAAGTGGATTGAACCAGTCTGAAACCAGGTTACTTTCAAAATGGTGCCATCGATGTGGCTTCTCCTTGGAGAATGGCATGTGGGAAATCCATCATTAGAGGCAGAAAAATGAGAACTTAGGCCTTGTGAACAGACAGGACAGGACCAAGGACATGTGTTGAACATGAAAAGAGAAAGGCCTGTGAATGGCGTTTTGGTCTAAATCTCAGGTGACGGTGACTCATTGAGAGTTGTCACTTGAGGGCTCTTCTGAAGAAAGACTGTGCCAGAGTCTGCTGGTTTCTGGGTCTATAGAATCACTCACTTCTTCTCTGCCTCATGAGTTATCTTGGGAGTGGGAGAATCCTCTGCTTCAGACCTTCTTCCTTACTGTGTAAACAATCATTTTAAAGATTTTTTTTTTTGATGAACAAACTTCTTGTATAGGGCTCCCATGAAGTACCAGGCAGGTCTATGAGGTTGTCCCTCTTTCTGTTTTGAACTGTGTGTGCTTGGCCTTGCTCTGCCTGCCAGCGAAGCATGACCTTTGTCCTTGCTACATGTGAACTCACACACATGCCATTCTGGTCTCTGGGAACCTGTGTGGGGCACTGAGTTAGTAGGTCAGTTTCAGGGCAGTGTGCTTCCCCTGAGAATTGGGCAAGACACAGCATCAGTGTCACCAAAGACTAGAAAACTCACAGTGACTGAAATCATTGGAAAGGCTCCTGATGACTTTAGACATTTCTTTTATGGAAAGAAAGAGAAAATACAGGTGCTCTGGATTAGAAGGTTTTTAAATGAACAGGTTGCTGGGTTGAGTCTAGAGTTTTGTTTGCTATATCATAGTCTGATGGATGTCACAGTACATCACAGTACACAATGACAAGCAGATCATGGCCAGGAAAATAATAATGACCCATACAGGAACTCTTGAGAGACTAGGTCAAAAAGATATGGGTAAAGCTCTTCTCTACCTAGAATTTAGTTAGTAAGTTGTATAACTTTACAAATGAAGAAGAATTTGATAGCTGGGCATGGTGGTACACACCTTTGATCCCAGCACTTCAGAGACAGAGGCAGGCAGACCCTTGAGAGTTCAAGGCTAGCCTGATCTACATGTCAAGTTACAGGCCTGCCAGGGCTACATAGTAAGACCCTGTCTCAAGAAAATGAAGTAAAACTTCAAGTGATCATGATAACATGATTTCAGTGTCTTTAAACTAACCAGGGCTGGGTCAGGATGAGAGTGTGGGTCTTGCATTTGTGTGCTGAATGTTCCTCCTTGTGGAATCCGTGACCTTTCAGACGGAGCGAGGCTGACTGGCAACTGGAAGGAAAGCCACTTTCAGCAATTGCTAAGCAAATCTGCTCATATCCAGGGAAAAGGCAATGGTGTTACTTAAGAGTGTTCATCATGGTAAGAGATTTGATCTGGAACCCTTGAGGAAGAATCCAGTGTAGGCTGGTGGGGAGTGCTCCCCAGATCTGAAGGCTGACCATTCCACAGTTCTTTGGGAAAACAAATCCACATGGGATCCATCCTCCATGTTCCCAGGCATAGACACCCTCTGAAACTAAGGAATCACAAACTTTAAAGGTGAAAATCAGCTGAACCTAGTCTGTAGCCAACTTTAAGGAAAATACCTGGGAATCCACCCTTGAAGAGACTGTGTTGTGTAGATAGCCCTTAGAAAGGCAAGCATGTATCATGCCCAGGCAAGGAACAGAAGCTCCCCCCATACTGTGTGTGTGTGCGTGTGCGTGTGCGTGTGCGTGTATGTGTGTGTGTGTGTGTGTGTGTGTGTGTGTGTGTATAAAACATTCCTGGATACCTATTTAAAAACATACTTTGCCCTAAACACTATTAGGACATGCCCCAGTACCCTGACATTGTGAAATATAATCAGAGTAAAGAATGTTCAGTTAAAATGTTCTGTACTCTTTCTCAATTTGAATAGATCAGCCAAGAGTGAGATAACGTGTGGGGGATGGGTGGGGCGCCCTACAGTGTTGTGGGAGACTGTGTGACTATGTGTGTTTATGTGTTTGTGCTTGGGAAATCATTTGTCTTTGGCAAGGGGAAAGAGGAAGGCAGCAAACAGAACAATGTGATTGAGAAAGAGTTCTGCAAAGAGTCTGTGATCTCTATCAGATGGCTGCACACATGGTGTCGGGTGCTAGCCTCATGCTTTGGTGGCCCATTGTATAACATCCTACAGAGACTCCCCTGGGGAATACTGGATGATTTTGGCACCATTCTGGGATCTGTATGTTGGTAGCAATGTGTGGTTTGGTGCCACTGTGATATGGGCACTGCCAGTCGGAGCACATATTACTAGTTTTCTCTAACATGAACAGCACCAGTTCCAAAGCCCACTGTGGTTTTAGCACATGACCGTTCTGGAACAGCAATGGTCCAGGCTCTCAGAGTGCTCAGGTTCTCCCACTTTCTCCACTGTTCTTGGATCCTGTCTCTAGCTGCCACTCTCTGTCCTGATCCCTAGTGATGGGGAAGAAACAGACACTGTGGTGGGTGCAGCAGTGGCTACTGGGGCTTGAGAATAGGAGTGTGGTGAGGAGAGTCAGCATTTGGGACCAGCTCACATAGTAGCTCAGACCCCCTCCCTAGTGCTTGGCTCCCAACCTTCTGGTCCACTGGGTTCCTTATAGCTGACCAGCCCCACTACAAAGGGTCTGAACGGAAACGAGGCAGAGGGGAGCTAAGTGAAGAGGCAGTATTGTATCAGAGTCTGTGATCAGTTGTTTTCAGGGTAATAACATGCCACTTTGTAGAATCTTAATGGTGGCAGATGAGATGGCGTGTATAGAAGCCTGTTCTAGATTGCAAGTATTCAATATCTTGAAATTTCTGTCTCTTGGAGATGAGAGATAGGTCACAGATATTCAAAGGACATCTGGATACTGAGAAAAAGAAGCATCCATGTCCATAGAGCATGTTCCTTAGACTTCTTTGGAAAGTCCCTGTCCTGGACATTGGGGAAAGATAAGACACTGCTGTGGCCCTCCAAGTCTAGCAGGTAGAGGAGCCTGAATCAGTGAAATTCAGTTTAGAGTCTGTGTGTTGGGGGAAAGGGGATGTTAGTGCTGCCTGAAGGCCAGAAGGGCTCCATTTGTGATATGTACTAGTTTGACAGTGAACCTCTGAGCTCAGATCTGATTTCTGAGTCTTAGTACCCATGTTGAAAGTGATAAGAAGTACCCTGCACTTCTAGGAACAAGATTAGAAATGTATATAGCAATCCATGGGCACTGGGGGCACATGGAGACTGTCCCAGAATCAGGATGGGATTAGACTCTTATCAGGACCTCACCATCTCCTTCTCCTGCTCCTACTGCTGGGAATGACTGTGCAAGCCTGCAGGTGTGTGTGTTTGGGGGGTGGGGGGAGCTGTCTACTGTCCAGTAAGAGCAGTGGCAACCTGTCTTCTCCTCTCCTCTACAGGAAGCTGCACAGTGGGATGAAGACCTATGGCTGTGAGCTTTGCGGAAAACGCTTCCTGGATAGTTTGCGACTGAGAATGCATTTACTGGCTCATTCAGGTAGGCAAGGTCTTTTTCACTGGCCCATATTGGTACAGACAACTCCCTCCTGCCCATTTTCCCTCTAAACTCGGAGCTGGCCATGGTCAGATTGTCTTTACTGCCAGCCATGGCTTTGATCCCCCTTGTCCCTTGGATCCTCCTTCCAGTCCCATGGAACAGAGAAGCTACCTGAGAGTGAGCCCATCAAAGGAACCCATCCTCATGCTCTCCCCTGGGGTTCCCAGGCCATCACTGGTACCCATGCCCTGTGCGATGTACCTTCCAAAGTAGACTGCAGTTTCATTAGCAGAAACAGTTGTGGAATTAGGTTCTTGCTGTCTAATGAATCTGACTATTGGGCTCACATTATACAAGAGCCTTTAATTAAATAGATATAGAAAGGTTGGAACTCAAAGCTAGTTATCGCGTGCTGTCTTTTGCAAGTTAATTTTATCCAATTCCAGTGGAGTTGAATATGTGGCTGCTGCTAGTAATTTTGCTCATGTTTAGGCAAAGCTGTTCTGCCCCAAGAGGTGTGTGAAAAGGGGAGAAGCCCTTGACACCCTGCTTACCTGGTGGTGAGGGTGCAGAGAAGGATCCTGCAGGACTGACATTGCAACCTTTGAGCTGAGGGCACAGCCTGCCTTTTACCTTTTACTATAAAGGCCGTAACTCCCCTGCTAGGCCATAGTCTTCCCATTCTAATAGCTTTGCCTTTAAACCTTGCGTTCATATCCTAGGGGATAAAGACAGGCTGTCTTACCTTCTTTGGTCTTGTTTGATATGTGGTTGACTACCAATATCTGCCTCTGTTTTGGCCATATTGCCTCAGCAATATATCTTCCTGGAGTTTAGCATGTCATCCATCCCCTCCCATGACAGACAAACTGTGAGAAGTCAATGCAGGTGCTGCCCCCACATAGAAGTGCTTTTTTTTTTTTTTTCTGTTTTGAGAATGAGATGACAATACTAAATGTCTCTGCGGAGAGTTCCCTGGCCTCAGTGGGTGATTTACAGATATCATGGCTCCTGCCTAGACCTCCTTCCCTGGTTCCTATCCTGAAGCTTTCACCTTCGGGTAGGCCTCATCATCTCACCCTGGATGCTTCCTGCCTGGTGGGCTGTCTGTGCACTGTCCTTCCTCCATCTTCTGCAGATGTTGGTGTGGGTTCTCCTTGACAGGCAGCTTTGTGGTCCCCCACTGAACCTGCTGCTTAGCCCACGTGATTTTACTCACTTCTTGCTTATCACGTGCTTTGTTCTGTTCATCCCATGCTGTCTGCATGACAGAACGCTTCTTCCACGTTTTCAGGTTTTTTTCCAGACCAAAAGAAGACCACCTTTAACCCATTCCCCACCTGTAGGGAAGTAATCATGACTTCCTCTGGTGCCCACAGTCCTGTATCTGTTGCTGTCTTTGAGCACAATCTTTCTTCTTCATGTTATTGGTATTTCTCGGGTTGCCTTATCTCTGCCTCTTGAGAGGCGGGATGATTCAGTGGAAGAAACTTGATCGCCTATCTCCCCATAGGGTGAGTTGGCCTTTCTGAACCTCTGAGCCCTTGTCCATAAAGCAGGAATGTTTAACTCTAACTTGGAGAACCTTTAAAGCTCACACAACCTCTTTCCCACTGTGCCCACTGTGTGGCAGGTGATTGGTAAGCATAGTCTCCCTCCTTTCAGCAAAGTGTTGGGGCACAGGATTGGGACTCTGTTATGTCTAACAGACTCCCTGCCATCAGCGAGTGCTTTTTGAATGAATGTATATAGCCTGGGTGTTTGGTTGCTAGCAGCAGAAATCCTTTTCTAGTTGAGGGGCTTGATAGAGTGGGGACACACCAGACCTCCTGGCCCTCTTCCAGGCAGTGGGAGCAAGCATGACTCGGCTACCATCTCTGTTGTAAAAGCCACATCTGCACTGTTTTTACTTTTAGACGGGTTTGGTACCCAGCTCTGACAAAATAGTGGCTTGCATCACTTCACCGTAAGCCGGTGGGTCCCTGGGGGGAGTCCACTTTGGTCCTTTGGGAGGCATCATGTCAGAGTCCCATAGTCTTATCTGTATGCTTCCCATGCTTCAGGAAGTGAGATGTACTTGCTTCCTTTTCCATTTCAGAGCTGATGTATTAGTCACTGAAGGCTGACTGTATTATATGATTGGCCCCTCTGAAATCCATTTGCCAATGCCCCTGTGAAGGAGGCCTTGGTGAGGAGTCACCATTTGCTTTTAATTCACCATAGCACACAGCCAGCCTGAAGATTCTGAGACTTCCAGGCTTTGCCTTCTTATCCTGTTGCCCTGCAGATCCCTCATACCTGTACAGGAGTGTCTTAAAGTTTAAGAAGCACTGGAGGGTAGTGAGGTTAGACCATTTCCTGAACCCTTTGTTCCCTGCAGAGACTTGAGCTCGCTGAAGGGTAGGGTCTAAGTCTCAGGAGCTCTCAACTTCTAGCAACCCCTCCACCAGATAAGAGAGCTCTGTTGCTGTAGAGGATATTTGGGTTTTCTGGGTGTGGTGATCTATACCTATAATCCAAGCCCTTGGGAAGTTGAGGGAAGGGACTCGGGAATTCAAGGCCAGCTGCGGCTACATAGCAAACTTAAGGCCAGCCTGGGCTACATGATACTCTGTCTTAAAAAACGAAAGACAACTTGTATTTACTCATTGATTTTTTGAGACACACCGTGACTGGCCTGGAGCATGCTGTAGACGGCATGCATTTCTTGCTTCTCTTTTGAAGACTCTGTGCTAGACTGAGCTGACTCTGAGACCAGCCTAGGGATCCATAGTGCAGACCCCCCCCCCCTTTTTTCCTTTTATTTTGAGAGGGTAAAGGATTGGAGCTGGGAAGGTAAATATTTGTCCAGGGCCCAGAGAACCCATTTTTTGTCTTTTTACCAACATGCTGTGGAGAAATGAACCCCAGCCTGGGCAGGGGTCCTGGTTGCTCCTCCAGAGTTGCTCTGTCCTTGCCAGACTCATCCTGATGTCTCTTCTGCTCCACTGAGCTGCTGCGTGCCTCTCCCTTCCTCCCTTGCTCACTGGTGCTGGCCGCCCCACCCCCTCTTGGCTAGCACAGCCTGTGTTTGTTATTGTAGACCTGGCACTGAGCCAGGTCTGGCTGAGGGCCAGACTTGTGGGTACAGTATGTACAGTGAGTGCCGGGCCAAGTTTGTCATCATCATACTTGATTATTTTTTTTTTTTCTAATCTGGAAGGGGTGGGGTGAAAACAAGAGTTTCTGAGATTCTAGAGGAGGGAATGCACTGAATTCCATGATGTTATTTCTGTAAGGAAGGCACTCCAGCCTGGCTCGCCTTACCCTTCTGCTTCTTCCCTTCCCCTCCTGTGTCTCTTCACTTCCCTATCTGATGAAATCAGCCTGTAGGAGATCGACAAGGCAAGCTCTTATTTGCAGTGACTAGAATACTAAATTTACACTCTTAAATCAGTTTTCATTGTGTTGAAATTGACAATTTGTTTAATTAGAAGTTTGCCCTGTAGGAGGCCCTTCCGAGAGGCTGCTGTTCCTCCCCTCCCCTCTCTTACGGTCTCTTTTTTACTTGTGTTGTTTTTTAAGACCCTAAATGGTGGTAGTGAACGTTCAGTTTAATTGAAGTTTTTATTCCGATTTGAATGCCTTAACTACCCGAGTGTTTATGAGATATACCTGATGATAACAATAAGTTTAAATTAACCACCAACAACCTAACTCATTAACTAATGAGTGATTTGGCTGAGTTCTGCATTTTAGAGATGGTTTTAGGGATCGGAAGGACTTGAGGATTAGGGGTGTGGCTCATAAACGGAAAAGCAATGACTTCATTCAAGTTTCTGCCAAATTTAGGATAGGATTGTGACAGGAATCAGAAGAGTACCCCCAGCCCACCATCCATGTCCAGACATGATTCTAAGGCCTCATTTATTGCCTTGTTGCCATGGGAATCAGGCTCAGAAGCATTTATGGGTCCCCAACTCTTTGCCTCTGCTTTTTCTAAAGAGGTGATTTTCAGCTTAGATGTAGGGCTAGACAGACCACAGACCACAGGCCGTGGCTCAGTGGGTTCTGAACTTGCCCAGTATAAGCCTTCTCATCAGGCTTATATGAACTTGCCACACATTGGCTTGAGATACTGTGGACTTATAAGCACACTATAGCTACTTGCTCTGTTTTGGACACAGCTATTTACTAGGAGGGGGTCTGGATGTCTGGATGGTCAGGCTCCATTCTGGGAGTATCGTTCACTTTTGAGATATTTAATATGCACTAATTATAAGTGAGGTTGTGTGCATTTAACAGCGATGGATGACAGAGCATCCTTCTCCTCCAGGAACTTGGTCTACTAGGAGGCATCAGGTTGATTATAAAACAGTTCTGAAGAATACTGACAAGTGTCAGTAAAGAAGTATTTGAGAGATTCAGAAGATGTGGGCCCTGAATAGAAGGTGAGAGAGCAGCGTTCTGGAGGGCTCCCAGGAGGCCTGACTGTGCAGAGGAACAGTATTATTTGTAGAGGAATATTTGAGTAGAGTATGTGAAGGACAGAGAAAGGTATGCAGGGCCCGGAACAGGGATGAGACAAGATTGTGGAAGGTCTTGAGGAACAAATGATTTGTAACTCCCCAGCACTGGAGAACCACTAACATATTGAGAAGGGAGTGACATTGTTTTCCCTTCAGAAGGGACTGTTGAGCTTTGGCTATTGATTGGTCTGGAGTGTATGATACACGAGACCCTATCAATCGTCAAGACAGGTGGTCCACTTTGGACATGGCTGCAGTGTGGTATCCCAAGCTTCCTATACTAGGGTAAGCTGTCAGGGTGGGGACGCCCCACACACTCACTCTCTGCTTGCTCCTGCTGGTACTTAGGTGATGCCAGCTGTGCTGATTGAGAGCCCACCCCTGCAACTATGCTTGCCTCCATACTCAGAGCCACAGCCGAGGAGTGAAGGCTTGGGGTAATGGGTTTTGCAGTTTTAGCAAGAGCGCGGGGTAGCCCTGGTCTATTAGCTGAGACCTGAGTCATCCATGAAGCAGGTGAAAGGGCCAGAGAAGTTGGGGCCAGAAGCAAGGTTGGTTTTCTTTGGCTCCTGTGATCAGGGGGGGAAAAAATACAAGTTGGCAGAGACCAGTGAGTTGACCTGGTTTCTTCTCTCCTTCCCCCTCCCCCTCTCATCCCCCTCCCCCTTGTCCAGCACTTAGCTTTTGACTTCAGTGTTCTGAAAGATAGAGGAGGGAGGGAAGCAAGGCAGCTGGCAAGTCCCTGTAACTGCTAAATGAGGGCTCCACACAAGGGATCATCAGAAAAGCTGCCTTAGAGTTGAAAGATGGCTTCTCAGGACAAGTTGGCCAGGCACAGGAGAGTCTGTAGCCAGCCCTTTACCCTGTCTCCTCTCCAGGGGTTACCAACTTTCCTTTCAGAATAAAACTGGAGACTCCTGGAAATACCCTCTCCTCTGGGGTTCTTTACCTCCCCCCCCCACCCAGTCTTGAGAGGTGCCCACCCACTGAGCATTCCTGTTGGCAGTGGGGGTGGCAAAGAGGAAAGAGCTGGGAAGGCACTTTCTCCCATCTCTCTCTCTCTCTTGAACATACTTTTCTCTCTTCCCCTCTCTCTCCTCTGAATTTGGCCAGCTTCCTGAACTTTTTCCCAGAGTGGTGTCGTCACTGGCCTGCCGGCAGGTCTGGATGTTCTGCCAGCATTCCAGAGAGTTTATGATCGCTTGCAGATGCGTCTCCAAGAACACACTGTACCCAAAGCAGAAATTAATGCAGGCTTGACTACGGTCCAAGCCCCTACACGGGAGAAAGGAGAGAAAAAAAACCAAAACTGTTTAATGCTGTTTATAAATTATACACTGGCTGATGAAAAATACATTTCTTTCCTGCCCCCTTTCCTCTAGCCCCTTCCTCACCCCACCCCCTCCCCTTCTCCATTGCTGCTTTAAGAGCCTCAGCTGAGAACAGGAGAATATGGTTTTGCTTTTTAGCTCCTGTTTTGGCTGGGATCCGAAACCCTGCCACTGATTCCTAGCCAGAGTGTTTTTCCCCTTTACCTGATGAAATACACTGATTTTTCCAGCCCACATGGGCTGTTTTTGGTTTTGTTGTTTGGGTGGGTGGGATTTTTTTTTTCTTTTTGGCCTGGGGTTTTGTTTACAGCAAGTGTTGTATTCGGTACAGGGTGCCATGCTAATCCTAGGAAGACAAGTCCCCCACATCTACCTACCTTAGCGTCACTGAGTATTTATTCCGAGGTCCCAAAGCCTTCAACACTGAGGCTAACTGAGCTTATGAAGTTGGGGGGATTCTTTGCAGGTCATCGTATTAAACAGTATTTTCTCCACATCTCTTCCAACCCTTCACCTATAACCTGTGTGAGAAAGGGGTTCACATACCCCCCTGCCCAGTACACGCATATTTGCATATGGTACCTTTGCAGGGCCAGGGGAAACTCATTCTGTCTACCTCTCTGGATCCCACCCAGCTTTTTCCCACACCCTTCCAGCCCCCCCATCCCAATTTATTCTATAAATTCGTTTCTACATTATGTCTATCCATTTACATGGCTTTTGTGTTTTTTAATACTGCTAATGTTTATCATTTGCCCAACAGGCTCGACAGATTTTGCTTCCTGTAGAGCATTGAGGCTTTAGAGCCCCCTGGTTGCTAAGTAGCAGTCTCTCTGTACTGTAATGGGCTGATTTTGTATTCCGTTCAGCGCTGTATCTTATTTTTGTATGCAAGACAAAGTGTTTTGATGGAGGACGATTGCAGCAGTGTCTGGAGGCTGTTTGGAGTTTTATGGGCTGTACAGTACACTGTGTGCTCTCCGAACAGAACACAGGCTGTTGAATTTTGGATTGGGTTTGTCATTTTTCCCCTGCTCAGAGAGGAGTCTGTCAGATAGAACATGACTTTAAGGGGAGAAGAAAGTGGAATTATGTAATATCCTTTTCCTCTCTCCCTCTTTCTGTCTCTCATTCTCAATCTCTCTCTGATCTTTCCATCCCCAAATAGGGTGGCACACCCCCTTTCCCACTGCAGCATGATTTTGCACAGCTAGGTGGTGACGTTCCTATTAGGAATAAATGGTGCCCCGGAGGAGAGGATGGGACAGCTGTCCGTCTGCCCTTCATTGGAGCCTTCTCTCCTTCCCTCTTTCCATCCTGCCTAGGTTTTTGGATGTTTTCCTAACCCTTGATTTTGTTTGAGGAGGAGGAAAATAGGGCTGCAGTGTAGGGCTGTTTTTATGGGACGGACCGAAAGCAAAGGCATTTGTTATTCTTAGTCTTTATACCTTCCCTTCGTTGGGCTTCCTAGATCTGGCCCCTGACAGAAGTGTGTTCCTGGGTGGGTTCCCGTGGCTGTCTTTCCCTCTAGCCTCTGTTCCCGAGTCCCGGAGCCAAGCAGTGCCTGTGTGGTGTGGAGTCCAGGAGACGGTGCCCTGCCTTGTCCACCATGTTCCGCTCAGCGCTCCCTCTGCAGGGACAGGTGTTAACTTTGCAGATCTTCTCCCCTCTGCTTCCACTTCCCCCCAGTTGTCTCACTTCATCTCTTTGTCACCGTCCTCATGTCTTGTCAGCAGCAGCCGCTGCACGACGCTGCTGTGTGTTTTCTGTCTTCTTTCCTGTGCCTTCATCTGTCATTGTCACGTCTTCCTTAGGCTGCCTTCTCTCATCTGTCTGTTGGTCTGTCTGTCTCCTTTGTTGCCACCCTCAGTGTTCCTTAGTTGAGAAGTTGGGCAGCAGTCAGAATAGGAATTCTAGATCACTCCCAGCCCAGAGGCCCAGTGAGGACTTGAGCATGTGATGGAAAAACCTTGAAGCCCATGAAAGCTTCCATGTGCTGGACCTGACCTTGAAGGGACCAGAGTGGGTTCACTGTGCCCTGGCTTCTGTTCCTCCTGGGTCCTCTTATATATTGTTTAGAAGCGGAGTTGGTAGATAGAAGAACAAGGTTAGGTTTTGCATAGCCCTTATTGGTCACTGCTCCTCAGAATCCCATCACCAGACCCCATGCTCACACTAATGTACATTGTATACTTACCAGAGCATGGAATACTACAAACAACCCTTGCCAATTGTTCTCCTATACCCATGATCATGTAAAATGCTTGGCACACAGAAAGCGTGGATCGGCATTTTTGAAGCAACAAATATCCTATAACTAAAGTGAGGTGGCTCAGTGGGTAAATGTGTCTGCTGTACAAGGCTGGTGACCTGAGCTTGACCCCTGGAGCCCATGTAAAGGTAGAAGGAGAGGAACTGGGTTGTCCTCTAATGTACACACACACACACACCACACACACAACACACACATACACACACGAACACACCCCTACCACCACTACCAACAATAGTAATACATACACAAATACAGTCTTTGTACTATTAGGGGACACCTGAGGCTTACATGGATTTGGATTTTCTCTTCAGGAAAGGATTTTGAATATTCACTGTTTATGATCTGCTAGGAAAGGGGTGGGTGTCAGGGGGGGAGGGGGGGAGAAGGAGGAGAAGAAGAACCTGCAACACCAGCCCATTCTAAAAGGCAGGTCTACAGGACCTCTGTAGACCCAGCAGGAGGAGCAGCTGACTGAAGTCCCCTCAGATATAATAGCTCAGCAGGTAGCAGATCATGGCATCTGAGAACCTTCAGGGCCCAGGGTAGCTGTACCTGTTGGCCTCAGGTTTCTAGTCTTCAGGACTTGGCCAGTACTTCCTCTTGTTATGACCATCGTTGGTCATAAGAGCCTACAAGCATCTTAGTCTTTCATGCTCTGTTTTTAGCCAGCATGGCTGGTTGTTGGCAGGTAGATAGGTCCTGAGTTCTGTCATGCCCTGAGCCTTTAGGAAGACAATCATGGTAGCTGCTAACTAAGCTCACCATGGGTTAGTTCAGTGACAGCCCCATCCTTGTTCCTAGTGAACAGGTCAATGGACATTTGGTTCTTTGGGGGCAGAATCTAAGCCTGGCTAAGGTAGAGGACTAGACCTCTTGCAGAGTGTCTGCGTGTCTGGGAGAGGGAATCTGGGGGTGATGGCAGGTGCCTGTAGAGGTCTAAGTCTGCCCTATGGAGCTCACAGATTAATTAGGGCCAGGCTTGGGGTGAGTGGGCTTGGACAGATGTTTGGTGAAGAAGGTAGCCCCTCGATGGGGGTCTGCAAAAACAACCAAAAGGAGGGGCCAGTGTTTTCATCAGACGTTGTGGTGCATGTGTGTCTGTGTGTACAAGAATGAGAAAAAAGGAATACTCAAAACCGTTCCTCTGCTAGAATGGGCCCACATAGGCCATTACCTTGAAGATTTAAAAACAAAATGAGCACACGATATCTAGTGACTGCCACCGACATTCATGCCTGGTTGCAAAGCTGAATTTACCTTCAGCTTCATCGTTGATTGTTAATTTTGCATGTTGGTGGCACCCCCTACCCCCACCTCTCGGATTCCTACAGGAACAAGTTGATTGATGGATGGATAGGAGTGTTTCTCAACAAGACCCCAGTGAAGAACCTTTTTATTTTCAAAAACTAGCCTCTGACCTTTCAGGCCAACAGAGCAAGGTTTCTCTGAGGAATCCAGAGAGCTGAGGCTGGGACTCAAGGTTGACTCTGGTGGGAGCAGAAGTTTGCTTTTTTTTTTTTTAATTTAATAATTTGGGTTTCCTATGAATGGTTCTGCATGGTGTGCAATAGCCTGCATTTTCATAAGTGTCTCTTCCACTTTGGGTAAGGGAAGGGAGGGAAAAATAACAGTGGCAGCATTCTGTGGGCAAAGGAAGAAACCAAGAGAATGGGGCAGAGAACAGGCTAAATTTAAAATTGTAATTGGCTGACTTCCACTGGCTTGCGGGTGTTTTAATGACTCATAATAACTTCATTTAAAACCAGCTGAGCAGAAAATAGATTGGAGAGGAGCCTCGGGCCATTATGGATTTGTTTTTTTTGACAAGCTCGGTTTTCAGCAGCCAGGAAGGCTCTCAGAGAGGGCTTGGCTGTTTCTCTCTCTCTCTCTCTCTTTCTCTCTCTCAACTGGCAGAGACTGTATAAAAAACAGATAGTTTGCTTTTAACTCTCCCCCTTACCCTTTAAAAAAATTTTTTTTAAAAAAAAACTGATTAAAATAGATGCCTTAGGGTATTATTTTAGCATTTTAAGATCACCCTCCACCCACCCACATACACTTCTGATGTGGTAAAGAGAACATAAATAAAATTGTTTTGAAAATGACTGAATTAATTAGGTAGTAAACGAACTCCAATGAATAAATTCCCTGTGCTGGTTTGCTCTCACCCTCATCCATATTTTCACCAACCTCTCCCCCCCCCCCAGCCCCTTCTTCCTCGGGAGGAGACCTCCCCTTTTACATGCAAGGCTCTTCTATTACAGGGGCCGCTGTTCCGGTGACTCATCTGCCCCACGTGCCAATGACCGGGATTTCCATAGGACTAGCTCTGTCCAGGAAGTTTTAGGAATTGCCAGAAGAGGCTCGGACCTGCCTCTAGTCATTTCTAAATAAAATCCTGCCTGTTTCCCATGATAGGAAGAGTGACAGGATCTGAGTCTGGTCCCTTCTTCCCTAGCTTTTGAAAGTCAGTCCACTCAGCCCCGGGGTGCGCCTGGCTGGGCAGCACGGGAGGACTCCTTCTGATTGCTTTCGGCGGCCACTCGGCTGTCCCCTCTTATGGCACCTGTCACCTTCCTTGTTAGGGAGTTGGTGTTATTGTTATTGTTGTTGTTATTCAGGTGTCAGCTTCATGTATCTGGTCCTAGACTCTTGGGAACATAGGATTCATGTATTTCTGTGTTCCCCCATACTAGCTAGATAGGAACCTGAATGGTGGTTAGACCTTTACTGCCTTTTGTGTAAATGCATGGGGGTGGGGCAGGAAATGGAAGCTCTTCTCAGCTGCCTCAAGCCCTGGGACTAGCTGTATGGACCAGGAGAGGAAGGCAGGGACCTGATCGATAGCCTCTCAACAGCCTAGCACGTAGTAGGCAATCAGTGAATATCTGTTGCATAAATGAATGGCTTTGGGGGCATGGTAATGGATGGAGACAAGGAGAAAGACACGCATTTACCATGTGCCTGCTGTGTTCCAGACATAGTGGAACACCGGCATTCTGACAACTCTGACACACGATGCTGTTTTATAGGACACTAAGGCTTAAGGCACCCATTGCTTGGCATGTTTGAGATCAGAAATGCAAGGGGTGGGTGGCAGAGCCAGGTTCTTCCTACCTAGATCTTTCCCTGTGCCTGATCCTGGTTCCACAATCCCTGCTTTTCTCTTCATTTACCTCTTAATACCTTACAGACTGGAGAGGTGAGATAGGAGAGTGAAAGCCAGGAAGACCTAGTCTTCTGAGGTTCTGAGGTGGGAGGTGCCATATTGAATCCTGCTCCAGAGCCTTACACTGGGCCAGCGACCAGGAACAGGAGTGGTGTATTAACCTTTGCTGTTGGGCCAGGGCAGCATGTGTTCAGTGACCGCCTGACACATACATGGCTGTCACTTTTCTGTACTGCTTTGGAAGGCTGGAGCAGGATGATTCTGGGGACTTCAACGAGAGGGTTCACAGTTCAGTCAGTGTGCAGCTTCACCTTCAGGGAAAGCTTGGCAGTGCCATGCCCTTCACTCCCTTCTGTCACCAGAGAGAAGGGACAAAGACAGCAGACTGTGGTCTCCTATCTTCCCCTAGGGAAGGCACCCTGGGCTCAGAAGTAAAGGGGATAGTATACTTGCTCTCTCACCCCAAAAGGAGGGAGCATATGGGGTGTTACTAGCCTCTTAGGCATCCAGCATCTTGTAGTGTGTCCTGTTGTGAAATTGTGGTCCCCCTAGCCTTTCAGACCTTGTTCAATGGTGCATCCTTTGACACGGGACTAGTTTTGTCTGCTGTAGAACAGCCTCATTGTTTCCAGGCATGCATTGGGGGTGCTAGAACTGTAGGGGGCGCATTACCTGGTGAAAGCTAGGTTGTGAAGATTGGGCAGCCAAGAAATTTGAGTGTCTGTGCTGGATCCCATCGCCATGTGGCTCTGTTTTAAAGGGAAGAGGACACCATCATGTATGAATTCAGTAGTTAGCAGCTGAACTGGTGGTGTGCAAACCCAGGCAGGGCAGATGAGAGTTGATGCTACTACCCTTACACGACTTTTGCTAGTGAGTTAGTTGAAGGGATCACATGGTTCTGGAAAAGAAAGGGTATTTACTGTCCTGACAAGGGAGACAAGTGAATGTCATGGAGTTTTGAACTGTGAGAATATCCTTTGGATGGACTGGGGGGTGTGAGGTGTGAGTTGGGAGGGGGGACTGTCCCTCTCTCTGTAGTGTCCTGGAGGAGCTCAGGCTGGGGGAAGGTGTCTTATTTTTCTGGGTGAGGGAGAGCAAGAACATTTGTGAGCTAGAACCAGCCAGGCAGACATCTCTCCTCCTGTGTCTCTGGTGTACATAGTGACCATCAAAGGCTTCGAACCCAGTGTCTTGCCTCTGAGGGTCCTCGGGTACCTGAGAGTATTGTACTCCTCTTTATTGGCAGGTTGAGAAGCACTACGATGAAAATGAAAACTTTGGTGTGGGTGGGTGGGTGCCCAGCGACCCAGCACTTGGGAGGCAGAAGCAGAGAATTGAGAATTACAGGCCAGCTCGGGCTATATTGGGGGACCGAGGGTTGGGGTATAGCTCAGTGGTAAGAGTGCTTATCCAGCATGCCCAAGGACTTATGGGCAATGTCAAGCAAACCAACAGAGAAAGAGATGGGTGGATATGGGAGTGGGTTTTGCAAGGCGCAGCCTGTGAATACAGTGTGTTTAGAGCATTGCCTTTGGATGAACTGTGGCTACTGAGCCGTCCTGAGGACCAATGGAGGGGACCAATGGAGGAACTTTCCCAGCCCATCTCCTTAAATCACGAGGCAAATGCCCTGTATGTGCACCAGTAAAAGTGGGTTGACTTCCTCAAGTTGAAAGCAGGACCAAGAAGTGCTGTAGGGAACGTGATTGTGTCTGTGATTCAGTGTGGCATACATGCCTCCTCTAGACTCAACCCCCTTATCCTGATCCCCACTAGTTGGCACACTCTCTTTCCCCCCAGCCAAGTCCATTTGGAACAGAATTCTTTCACTTGCCAGAGGAAAAGGAAAAAAAAAACAAAAAAAAAAAAAAACAAGTTCTAAACTTTTCATTAGGTAGTGGGGATAAAAAGCCTTCTGGGGTAGGCGGATTAAACCTCCCAGCTCTCTTGCTGGCTATTAGAACCTAATTGAGCACCCAGAGCTCATTGGCACTGAGTTCTGCTGGTGTAATTATGCAAGGCCACAGTCGTTTCAGTAACAAGGTAACTCCAGGTAAAGAGAGAATGCCTTGAAACTTTTGATTTGCTGGAGTCTTCCTCAGTTACTTTCCTCAAATGAGGCTGGGACAGACAAAAGCCTAGAGGTGAGACTTTTGGACCAGGCTGTTTGATTATGGCCTCCCCTGCTTGAGTCTTCCCATGGAAACAGCCCAGTGTGTCTGGTAGAGCCCTGCTGTGAGGTAGTTTGGTCTTGATTGAGGTTTGGGGTCTGGAGTCACACGCTGTGGAATGGAGGATGCAGAGGGGCAGGTGGAAGCTTGAGGGGTGCCCCCCAGGTGTAAGAAGGCTGAATTAAGAGGAAGGAGACCCCCAGGGCAGTGTCTTCCACAGGCATGGAGGGCAGGGCCTGACCCAGATGGTAAGGAAGACTCAGAGTCTCTACCCTGTCTGGCTGGAGGTCTGTCCAGTGCGGGTGGGCAAGGTGTAAATCTAAGAGACGAAGACCAACTAGGCATTTAACGATGCCTAGAGGATTCGATACTGTAGGCTTTTCGATAAATGACACTTTCTTTGCCACAACATCTTTCCACTGAACCACGGTTCTACCCAAAATCATAGTCAAGAGGTAGGAGAGGGGCTGCTTCTTTCAGGGTTTGGGCTTAGAAGGTACCAACTGGACCTTGAGTGTGTTTTGGAAGGAGCCCCAGGGCATGGCCAAGCTGGTGGTGTCCTCTGGGTGGCCCTGCCTGGCCTCTGGCCTGCCACCCATCAGCATTGAATCATGCCCCTTAGGAGGACGGCATGTAACTTGGCTTCCTAATATAGCCCCTGCTCAGCAAGATGACAGGAAAAGTCATTGTCGCTCATGCATCTATCTTCCTGACACCACGTGGCTGACCTGGCTTTCTTCCCTTTCAGCCCTGCCCAGCCTTGAATTCTGCTCCAGGGACCTCTGTGGAGCTGGGTTTATTTTAGTTTTTAAGTGAACCATCTCCTGGTGTTGTTTCCTAGCCTCTGTGTTCAGTCTCCAACCTGGGCTAAATCGTTCCCACCATTTCCACAATTATAAGTTTGTCACAGTCAGAGCTGAATGAAGGCAGAAATGTGGTGTTTGGTTAAATTGTAAAATTAGCTAGGAAAGTTAATGAGGCATTTCTGCCTCTGCGTTTCAAAAAACAGGAATCTTACGAAAATGCTTTCAGGTACCTTGCCTAAGAAGGAAAAGGGGTGGGGGTGGGGTCCAAGCAAGGCAGCACATGCTTATAATCCCAGCACTTGGACGTTGAGACAGGAGGATTACCATGAGTTTGAGGTCAGCCTAGACTGCATAATGAATATCAAGCTAGCCAGGACAACCTAGCAACGAGACTGTGTCTTAACAACAGCAACAGTAACAACAAATAGAGAGGAATGAGCTCTTCAGACTTGCATAAGACCTGTTTTAAGTTGGTATTACTGTGTCCATTTCATGGCGGACGCCATGCTTATTCCTTGTCTAGCACAGAGATGTGAGCTACCACTTTTCTGGCTTGAAGTTCACGTGGTACCACTTGCCCACTTGCAAATGCTGACCCTCACGCTCTGGAAGTCACAGTCTCAGAGGTGCGTGCAGACACGCTGCCAACAGTCTATTTTCTGCACATACCAAATTCGCAGGTCCTCTAATTACACCAAACAAACCGTTCTGTTTTCAGGCAGCAATTCGATGTCATTTTAGTTGTCAGAAGCTCCGAAGCACTTTAATAATGCTATGGGCTTCATCGTGGACATAGTCCCTTACACCCCTGGACCTTTTGTAAAGAATCAACCAGAAAGAACCAGTCATGTTTTTCCCCAGTTGGAGAGATGGGCATTAATTGTGACAGGCAATATTTTTGTTTTGAGAAGTGTGGCGCCTTGAGCCTTCTGAGTTTTGAGCCTGAAGCTGGCGGTGCTGGGAGTGTAATGTAACACCTCAATTATGGTGCAGGGGGTCAGGGAGCCAGACTCTGCAACCTACGAGGTTCCTTAGATCCATGGCTGGAACCACAATTAAGGTTTCAGAAACACCAAAGGCAAGCCAATGAGTGTCGTTTTTAACCATTTTGAACATTTTACTACTTCCGAACATCAGAAGCACCCAGGCTGGAGAGCTCACTTCTTGTCCTCAATAAAGCGATTAAACTGAATGGGTGTCGGGGAGTATTATTAGGCTGAGAAGGGCTAAAAATAGGCCTGCTCTGTTTTCTGAAAGCCACAGCAGGTCTGGAGAGGCTGGCAGCCTTGAGGTGCCACTGAGGGGGTTGGAGAAAGGGAGAGGGATCATGGCAGGCCTTTGGCCATGGGGTCTGAGATGGGGTGGTGGGGGTGGAGGTGAGGAAATCAGTGGAGGGACTTCTTAGCTGCCATCCAAAGGGGTGTCACCATAGATAAGGTGGCTTGGTTGCTTCTCTATTTGAAGAGTCCTCCAGGAGAGAGGGGGTAGTGAGAGAGAATGAAGGTATTAATTCTAAACGGTTAGCAGGTCCAGATTTTAGGATAGATTCCTATGCCTAAATTCTACCTGTTTATCCCTTACCCTGTTGTAATCTACAGCTATCATTGGTAAAGGGGTTCAGTTAGGGCAGTGAGGAAATGGAAGTGTTTTTAGAGGGCTATGCAGAGGGAGGTGGGGGTGAGGGAGCCAAAAGGGATGATGCTTCAGCAAAGCCTTAATGTACCAAGGATGCCCAGAAGGAGTGACACAAAAGGACTCTCTGGTAACTTAAGGGCAGCCAAAAACCCCATGTCTGTTTTAGTCTTTGAGAGTACTGTCATTTGTTAACCTGAGAGTCCATTTCTCCACTCTAAGTAGAATAATATTGTTTCTTGTGATTGGGCATTTTGCTTCCATAGATACCAAAAGGAAAAATATTGGAGGAGACAGCCTGGCCTAGACACCTGGAAGAGCTGAGTATTGCTTCCTGGTGGCATTTCCAGATGAGAAGCCCCATCTGTGGGGACTTGAACAGCTCACACTCAAGGGAATAATGCAGAGTTGGCCTGCTGAGCTCTGGGCTTCTCTATACATGCTATAATGTTCACACTGAAAGACCTGAGAATGGCTGTGTGTTGCCATGTGTTGAAACATAATTACTACTTAAGGGAAATTTAACACATGCATGCACAGGTACACACACGCACGCTCACACACACCCACACATACTTGCATGTGTACACACACATATACACACAGGCACATGCTCACATACACACACATGCATGCATACACACACATGAATACACATACACACATGCACACACATGTGCACACATATATGCACATATACGCGTGCACATGCACACACACACTCACACACACATATGCACGTGCCTACACACACACACACACACACACACACACACACACACACATGCACGCACGCACACACAGTTGCAAGTGGCATTGGAGAGATGTAGCAGGAGTAGGGGAAAGATGGGGGATTCTAGAAATCGAAGAGGTGAGAGAATTTACCTGCCTGGTAATCCCAAAGATATCTACACACTTTGGGAAAACAGGGCTCTCTTCTTGGTGAGAAAAGAAGGAACTGCCTAAAGGAGGAGTGCTCTTGATGGAGAGAGGCTTTCCCATCCCACATGATAAATCTAAGCTCAAAAGGAGTGTTGGGATGATGGCAGCATGGCAATGGCAGGGCAAGCTTGAAGTCTCTCTCCCTCTCCCTCTCTTTCTCCCCCCACCCCCAGGGTATCACTATATAGACCGGGCTGGTCTCAGACGCACAGATTCTCCAAATGTCTCTCCCTGCAAGTGCTGGAATTAAAATGTGTATACTCTGGCTGAATTACTTTTTTTTAATACGTCCAAGAAGCCCTGTGATGCTTACCCTAGGAAGTATGGTCCCTGTGTGAGGTGTGTTCATATGCTTATGTGAATGCACCTAGGATGTCAGCCTGGGACTAAGCCGTCTGAAGATGTGTCAGGGGTGTGGTATTTAAAGGTAAGAGGCGATCCAAGGCTCAGGTAACAAACAGAGCTTTGAGGTTGCTTGGTGCCAGGAGAAATCCCTCTTATTATTCTGAACCTCTCACCTGAACATCCCAAAGTGATGTCAGCAAGAAAGATGTCTAGAGTTTGAGTTCTTGTGTCTCATAAAGTGGCTGAAATTACTATTGCTATTTCCCTGGCTTTAAAAGAGTACCTAGAAAGATGGTGATGCTAACTCCATAGACCAAACTGCTCTGAACGTCCAGTAGTCCAGTGTCCCGGGGGCTTAGGACTCAGTCTCTAATGTGGCCTATTTGGTGCATTGTGGACCCTAGCTAAAGATTGCCCCAGCATCAGACCCTGCTCCATCGGGCCACCTGATGGAGCAGGTTATTTTCACCAGAGAGATTTCCCTACTGAAAGAAGCACCCATTCTGTGCTGGATGCATCCAGAACCAGTCTTCCCAATGCCAAGGCTATGAGCAGTGGCATTTCCTTTTGTAAGCATGTAAGAGTTCTTTGCCATGACCTTCTAGACGCTTCTCTGCCTGCCCCACTTAATTCAGTTTTTTTTAAAAATATATCTCTTAAACTTGAAAATCTGTCATTTTTTTACAGAGGGATAGGCAAGGCTCACTCATAGTCACACAGCTCAGGAAGTGACAGTCAAAGACCCTGAGCGTACTTCCTTTGTTGTTTTTGGAGACATCTTAGTTGTTCTTGAGCTGGTAATTTATCATACTCTGTGTAAGTGTGGCTTTCCCTTCCCTCTCAGGCAGTGGGATATGTATCCAAGAGTGTCCAGGTAACCTCTCATCTACCCAGACCATTCACTTTTTATGAAGGGTCTTTCCCTCAGGATCTGGGGACACAAGGGGAGGCACCAAACTGATGGCTGTTGTTTGTCAGCTTGAGGACATGAAATTAGTCTGTAACTACCCCACTGATGATGCAGACTTAGGCACCTACTATGGACCAGATGTTTCACACAATTTCTTATTTAAGCTATCGTATGAAGGTGACCAACCAGTGCCCTTAAAAAGAGAGGTGTGAGGCTTCAGAGTTCATATTGTACTACTAACAGTAAGAGGAAGTGAGGGCCACAGCACTGTAGGACTTCCCCTACAGGAAGTAACCCTGGTCCCCATCAGTATAATGTGTGTGGAAGGAAGTCTCTTCCTTTGCAGCCCTTATACTAGGAGGCGTTTGTGGGCTCCTGTATTATTCACAGGGGTGAATATTACCATTGCCCAGTCATAGAAGATGGAAGTTGCTAGAGTAAAGAGGGACCAGAGACTCTGGTCAAGTAAGACACTCCAAATCAGCACTCTTAGATTTGAGGATGATGATGATGATAATGTGTGTGTGTGTGTATAACTGTAATGGACTCACCATCAGACTTGGATTTTCTTTAAATTAATTTAACATCAATGGATTTGCATGTTACCTTCTGGGTGGCTAGTAGAATATAATGATGCTGTTAAAATTTGCCTATGAATGGAATGATGATGGAAATGGACTAGAACGGCACCTTGCCCTCCCAGACCTGGTCTGTCCTTGTAACTGTTGCTTTATCCTGGGATCCCCTGGCAGGCACACTGCTTAGTGGTACCTGTCTTTTCTTAACTTCTGATAAATGAAGAGTTACCGGAGTGAATGATTTTTCTCCTTTTCACTTTTCCGGGGTGGAAAATGTTTTCTAAATGTTATAATTTGTCCCTTGCATGCACTTGTCTTATGCATATCGTATATTAACTTTGGGGAATCTAATGACAGATATACTGATGTTGACGACATCTAACATTTACGGTATTGTTACTGTATGTGTGTATGGGGATAAAGACTTACATGTATGATTTAAATTATCTGTTACTTAATCATGCAGGAAACAACTAACTTGTTCAAGGTGATGGCTAGGAATGGTAATTGAGACTTGAACCTATGTTTCTTTTTGATTCTAGAATGCATGTTTTAATGACATTACTATTCAGTTTTCCACCACGTATGTGTGGTGGGGGCTATGATTCTAACCCTCCTACAGGGCCTCATATAGCTAAAGTCAGCTATATAACTCCTCATCCTCTTGCCTCTACTTCCAAAGTGCTGAGATTATGGCGTGCACCATCGAGCCAGACCCTAGTGCTAAGAACCGTGGCAGTTATTCTTTCAAAGCCTTTCTGGTTCAAGTGGGAAGAATTTCAAACAACGTGTTGTTCTTCCTATGGGACCGGGGAGAGACTCTAGGATCCCTGTGAAATCTGAGAGCACTGAACGCTGCTCTTCCAACTACTGAAGTACATTAGTTGGACGTTGTTTTTCAGAGCTAGCAATTCCTTGCTGTTTCCCCAACCCATCCCAAGGCCTCATCTTGTGCAGAGTGGACCCTGAGCCCTACACAAGGTACCAGCCTTTTCCCAAGTTAACAGTCAGACCTACTCATGACCACTCTCAGCTCATATGACACCTCCCATACCCATACACCTCTGGTTTCCTGCACCCTCCCTTTGATTTGGGACATTGCATCCCTGGCTTCTCTGCTCCAGTTCTACGGTGAGAGAGGCCAGTGTCCTCACTGCATTATCAGCTGTAGCGCCTTAGAGCTGCATCCTGGGCCACCCCTGAGACCACTGGGCTTCCATTCAGTGGCATCTACCGACCTGTTCTCCTTTTCCTGTCCTGTGTCCCTTACAGACACTGATCCTTCCCCGATTTTTTTTTTCCATTTGGTTGATAAAGGAGAGCCAGAGAGTGCCAAAAAGGGCCCTAGGCTGCAGGCAGCTTTCTCTGGGAGTACACAGCTCCTTGAGGGAAGGAACACACAGTGCTGGCCTTTGGAACTGGCAGCCAGTGTGCTGTTCTCTGTCTGATAAGAGGTACTGTAAATAAAACTGTACACCGTGGCCTGTTGTAAAATGCCCAAGTCTGTACTCATTGTTCTGACAGCTTATGCTTTTTTTGGGACTGCTGTTTTGGTACACTCTGTACTTCCTTATGTAAGCAGGCATGCATATCTCATCAGAACATTCAAGATGTTTATTTTAAAATTGCGAGGAATTAAAAAAAAAAATAAAAAAGGACACACCACTCAATATCATTTGCTGGCAAGGCACTACATGTCCCCAACACCCCCTCCCCTCAGCGGTTCCTTTTTTATTATTATTAGCTTGGGGGTTGGGGAGACTTTGAAGAAGGAGGGATCTTTGAATTATTTTCCTTTCTTTTGGCTTCTGTCTTTCTTCCCTAGAAAGACATCCCTCTGCATCCAATTGTGTATAGTATCTTATATTAATTTCTATATGCCTAGGACCCCCACCCCTACTTCCAGTCTAATTTCTGGTTAGAAAGGCAAGGGAGGTTATATACTTTGTCAAGAAGACCAGGACAGGGGAGAAGGCCACACTGTGGGGAGTGTCATGGCTTCTACTGGGCTTCCCTCAGCTCTGCTGTCATTGGAACCCTGACATTTAAATATAGCTTTATGTTTTTTGCTAGTGCCTCTGGATGGTTTTGGTATGAGTTCTGTGAGCATGGAGGGGGGCTGGGGGCTGGGAGGGGGACCTCCCCCCATTGCTGGAACCTTGTACCAGCTTCAGTCTCAGTCAGGCTGTAATAACTACATCTTTTTTTTCTCACCAAACTTTCCCTGATTGTGCATGCACCCACATGTGGCCCCTGTCTAACCTATGGATAGCACCAGGAGGTTAGGGCACTGTAGAAGAAAGTGGTTCTGTTCAGGCAACTCTCTATACCTCAGTGTGATACTAAGAACTCCTGGGGCTTTGGGATGTGAGGGTCCCTGGGAATCTGTCAGGGGCAAAGATGTCTGTCTCTAACAACCAAGCTTATTGCCCCTCTGATAAACTTAGAGGCGAGGATGTCTCACAAAGAAAACTATTGCTAGCCAGTGAATGTCCATCCTGGCCTTCTGAGGGAAAGCTTGCCTGGAGATGGGAGGTTCAGACTATACTAAAGAGATGGGATTTGCTGCTGTGGGCTACAGAGTGAGCAAAAAGAAATGGGGGCCCTATTTTTCCAACCTTTTCTTATTTCCCCGTGAGCTTCCTGGGTCCCAATGAGAAATCATGTCCTATAATTTCTACAGAGGGGCTGGAGAGATCCCAGAAGGTGTAGTCAGGACTCTGCCAACCCTCCCTCACAACAGCTTGGCAGTGCTCCGAATGCCCAGTGTCTCCTTCCCAGACCAGTTTTATGCCCCAGTCTACTCCCATAGAGCTTCCAATGTGCTGGGGAAATACAGGACAGAACCTGGAAGCAGGCCCACTGCAGGAGGCTCCAGGGGCTCATCCCTAGAAGATTTAAGATATGGATAACTGAATTGCTGGTGGTGTTGACATATTGGTCCTATGGCAGATTTTTCTGTTCCCTCAACAAAACAATCACTCATTTTTAAATCAACAGGATAAGGTGTGTGTGTGTGTTGTGTGTGTTTTGAAATATGTCTTTCCAAATGTGAGACTCATTTTATACAAGATAAATGGCCCTCAAATAACAGTGCATCGAATCTCGGTAAAATCAATCATACATTAATTGCACAAAAGACAGTGTTTTAAAGGAATACTGGGTGGCAATGATGGGGTAGCTACTATTTACTGGTCCTCTGTCTCCATCCACAATCAGGACGCTGTGCACTTGTCAACTCTCTGGGGAACCTACTCTTCCGGATCCCATTTTACAGATGAGATGGAACACTCACGGTTAGATAGCTTCCTGAGTGTCATAGCTAGTGAGCTTCTCTGCCGAGATCTGGATGACTCTGTTGGACCCAGCACCTAAGCCCTTAAGCACACAATGCAACTACCTTGGGGGACACCAATAACATCAGTGATCTCCCAGCAAAAAGAGTTTTGTTTTTAGTAATATTTGGTGTCTGCCTCAAAGAAACAGCACAGGGGTTAGTGAGATGGCACACTGGATAAACAAACTCACCGCCAAACCCAAGGATCTGAGTTCTATTCCTGGGACCCACACGGTGAGAGGAAAGAGCTCACTCCACCTTCCTACCATAGCACGCCCCACCCTCACATAAATAAATTAAAATATAATTTTAAAATGTAAAGATTATTAGACATCGCCAGTCATATTTTATAGCCAGCAAGCCTTAAGTTCACTGAGTCTCGTGTGATGTCTACAGCATCGAGTGTCTGACTCAGGCCACCTTGGCCCAAGTTCACTGGATGGGACCAGCTCCCCATCTTTCCTGTTCCCTGCCCTTTTCCGTTTAACATCTCTGTCTCCACTTGGTCCCTTTCTCTACTCTGACACTCATCTCACTAACCCCTGATTCTAGTCACCCCGCTCTCCTTGCTCTGCCAAGAGGGTATTCCATGACAGTGGTCTTGTTTCTTTCTGATTCTTCTCCATTTCCCCCACGAAGATTCTGACTCGTAGTCTGAGACTGCTACTCTAACTGGCCACCTAAAACAGCAGCTTGGCCCTTTATCCCTTCTAACCCAGCTCTCCATCACACACTAATACCTGGATTGTTTTGGTTTGGTTTGGTTTTTAAAAGACCTGCATTTGCATCTTGATTATAAGCTCCATGAGGGCAGGGTCGTCACCTTATGGCTTTATAGATTGATACCCATGAAACAGCCTCATGTGGAAAGGATAAGACAATAATGAATGTCTTGAAACTGTGTTTCTCAAATTTTATGACTCTGTGATGAGCCCCAGGACATTTTGTGGGGGTAAATATTGCTGGCAGGCCCATATGCACCGACCCTCTTTCAGCTGTCATGGCCACCTTCAGCATCCTACCCTCAGCCTTTTTCTAAATGTATCAGGGGCTGGATGATGTCACTGAAAAGCATTTCAGGAATGGCCGTGTGGTTTATACACATTTGAGTTGTTTTGAATGCAAACCTGACATCATACCGAAGGCAGCAGTGAACAACATATGCACAGTAAACAGTCCACGACTGTCTTATTGATTAACAGATGAGGCCTCTATTATCGATCAAAGCTTGGTGAGGAAATTTATCACTTTTAATTTCAGGGCTGCCAAATATTTCTGCCTCTGAGCCAGCCATTTCTAGGGACAATTTAATGTTCAGCCTTCTTGGGAGAGGGGATTGCATTTGGTGTCTGCTCAAAGTTCCTTGCCCTGCAGAGTCTGAGGATGTGGATGACTCTGGGCAAGCACAGAAGGACAACTATTGTGCTTCGTGAAGAGGAGCCAGCAGTGGGAGCCATCATCTGTGGTATCCAAGTGGAACATGGAGGCTGGGGAGTTGTCTGGGGAGAGGCACTTTTCACACACTGAGCTTAATATTGTGACTTCAGCAAATGTGGAACGAAGGTGACATTGAAGACCCCCAGATGTGGAAACACTCTTTAGTAGATGGGTGTGCTGGTCTGTCTTTATCTTTCTCTGAACTGGGTGATGGTATATGTTTGCTCTTGTATTTTCTCCCTCCACCCTCCCTTTCTCGGCTCATCTGCCATGAAAGTGAGACGCTGCACACATCCCCATTGATGCCTATTTCTAAGAACCTCTCCACACCACATCCCTTTGAAGCTCACAGCACTATTGGGTTCCTAACTTGATTGAGATTACCGGGCTCCAAAGCAGTGGCTGAGCCCATGAGGTGCCTACCCCTCCCAGTGTTTGGGGAGCTGTGAGAAGAGAACCAAAGGGAATCAGATCCCTCGCAAATCCACCGAAAATCATTGCTGCTTAATGATTCAGGCCAAAGGGAAGTTGCTCATTGTGAGGAAGCTGGAACGGCATCCAGCTCAGCTCCCCCATTCCAACCCTCTCTGCTTTTTGAAGCATTTCTTGTGTAAAACCACACACCCCCCCATCATGGATGAAAGTAGTCCTAGCTGTCACGTCCAAACACATAGACACCACTTTGCCACCATTCCTGTAGAATTCTTCTTGGCTTCATTATCAAAGGTCTGTAAGCCATGGGCCAGGTGCTTGGCCTGAGGATATCCTGTGGCTTTCAGGAATACCCAGATATTGACATAGGCTTCCTCCTGCTTCCAGGTGAAACTCAGCCACAGTCACCCAAGGCAGACAACTCTAACTATTCTGAAATCTTTTCAGGAGAAGTGATTTCATATCTGCCTTGGAGTGCCTTCTCTCCCATTTATTTAACCAACTCCCGTGCTGAACACATGCTAGAGAGGGTATATATAGCCTATTGGGATATAGGTGTCAGTGGGACTGGGGTTGCCATGCTCTGCAGTCCTTATACTCTTCACTGACAAAAGCTGTTCTTTGGTGTTTTAAATCTTTGCGTTTTGATCTGTATTCCTTAAGGCACAAATTTTCAAATTTTCGTTTGAGACAAGGTTCATGTAGCCCAGGCTGACCTGGAATGCACCATATAGCCTAGGCTGGTCTCCAGTGGTGATCTTTCTGTTTCATTTTCCTGGATTCTGGGTTTACAGATGTGCACAATCGTGTCCATCCTCACATTTTTTTTTTAAAAAAAAAACAAAAACAAAAACAAGTACTGGAATGATATATATATATATATATATATATATATATATATATATATTGTCAAATGCAATGTGACATGAAGTCATGATACATAAAATGGGCAACTGGATTTGGTTTTGTTGGGTTGTTAGAAGGGAGAGGAGAACTTGCCTAGTTACCCATAATGCATCTCTGCATATGGAACCCTGAAAAGGCTGAAAATAAGGAGGGTTGAGAGTTCTGAATCAGGCTGTTGACTGACATCTGTGTCTACCTTCTGTTCTGTGTGACAGCTGGCACATCCGTAACCTCTCTGAGCTTGTGGTTATCCATCTGCTAAATAGAGGGTAGGAAGGGTATATACTCCAAATGTCATTGTTAGGACATGAGGAGGTAATGCTTATTCAGCATTCAGCATCATGCCTGAGATATAGTAAATCCATGGTAAATCCTAGGTGGTTTAAAAATAGCAGTAGGGGCTACAAATGTGCAAAAAATTATCTGCAGTTTATGAGGCTCTAAGGTAAGACCCTCAGACACACACAAATAAGAACTCAGACACATTGAATGGAACAGAGCAGGTTGGAAGGGGCAGAGCAGGCTGGAGGGCATGCCCTTGGTACATGGTCTTGAACATGAAATGCCATGAAATAAACAGGTAGGAGACTAGGACAGACATACATGGGGAGCCAGGCAATGTCTAAAGGGGGTGCTAAGGGACAGTCTGGCTATGGAGTTGTTTGCTTCGCTGGATAAAGTTATAGAAGATCCAGAAGTAAAACAGAGGATTGAGACCGATACAGAGTGCAAGTCTCTTACATCAAGAAGCATGGGGAATTATATGGCTTTCGAGGGAGGGCCACGTAATTTAAATCCAACCGTGAGTCTTCTAGTGTTCCAGGCCTGAAACTGCAAAGGTTAGGATAAGTAAGGGCTTTACAGTAGAGAAGTGTATAGTGAAAACTCTTTTGGTGAAACAAAACAAAACAAAACAAAAAAACACCAAGACATGAGACCAGTGACCCTCAGATGACATGCAGAGCCAGTGGTGTGATGTTGTTTTACACTGACATGGTATCGCTGTTGCTTTGAGCTTTGTAAGTATGGCCCATGCTGGTTCTAAGAATGCTGATGGAGTTTAGGTTGTCATAGGCTCCCACCACAAGTCAGGCAGAAAATAGTATAGACAAGATGATAATGGTTTTTCAGAGAGTCATGCTCACAGGATGGTGTGGCAGAAGAAAGATGAGTCACTTTGCCCAGCCATGAAGGCATGGGCATCAAAGCAGAGGCCTCCATGATGACTAGGGATTGAAGGGTCTAAGGGATGCAGAGAGGCAGAGGAGGTGTAGAAGAATGGGCAGTGATGAGGAGGAAGGCAGCTCCTTCAGGGAGCCACTGACTATAAGGGAGTGAGGTGTCAAAAACAAAAGACAGTACACCAAGAGCTGTGTGCATCCTAGGAAGACACAAGGAGACAATCTTCAGGGTATGGAAAATTTTGTAGGAGTGTTAAGTGGCCAGATGCAAGGGGCAGTTAGGAGGTCATGATGAGTTCTTTTTGCACATACTGAGTCAGAGGGTGTGTAGATATAAGTAGTGTGGACTTTTCTGTGAAAACAAGGCAATAACGATATCTCTCCATGTTGGTTTCACTCCTATACATCTACCCAGCAGGGGTAGCCTTTCATCTTGAGATGTCTTACCTAGACTTGTCTCTGTCGTGATGATTTTATTTTTCCTCTTCCAGGAAACCTGGGCAAGTAGTCACCTGTCCAAGGCAGGTCTGGGCTAGCTGTCAGGACTATGGATTGTTTCCAAGTCAGAATCTTGTATTCCAGCCACTCCCTTAGTACTCGGGATGCTTTCTACCCTACGGATCATATGGTTCTAATGTTAGCCATTTTTTTTTTATTTCAGCGGGTGCCAAAGCCTTTGTATGTGATCAGTGTGGTGCCCAGTTCTCAAAGGAGGATGCTTTGGAGACACACAGACAGACCCATACAGGTGAGTGTGCCCGACTCAGTTCCCCAGACTACCCAGTATTATAGTACAAAGTAGGTACCAGGATTTGGTGACATCCTCATCCTGGCAACATGATATCATCATGTCCAGGGTGTTTGTGGATGGGAATGGGCTTCTATAGACTCCAGTCCATGGGGCTGGGCAATGGTTGCAGATAGGACAGTCCCCTGTAAAACAGCTGTTCTGAGTTAAGCCAGGATTCTGTCTGTAACAAGCCACTGAGCCCCCGCCCCTACGTCTTCCCTAGGTGTCTTTGTGCACTCTCACCGAGGCCCCGAGTTGTCTGTGCTGTTGTCTAAGCATCCGTTCCCCTAGCTAATGGTCAGAAACCTCTTCACACACTCTCTGGTGGAATTCAGAAACCCTGATGTAGCCACAGTGTCTGATCCTCCCTGCTGTAACAGGCTGAGTCACCATCTCTAACCCATCCATCTACACGCAGGGATGTATTTAAACAGTATTAACTGACAGAGATAGAGCTCTGTTGGATTCCACAGTGCTGATTGCACAACATCAGAATCATCTCATCACCATGACTGACAGCCCTGTTGCCATCAAGGCCAGGGTTCACACTGGTTGGTTGCTCACCGTGTGCCAGGTACTATTCTCTTTGCTTTCCATGACCCCCTTTGGCTAGTCTTTCAGGATGGAACCTTGTAAGCTACTCTCATGTCACAAATGAAGAAAAGGAGTTTTAATAAAGAGAGGAGAGGGGCTTGCTGAAAGTCAGGAGGAAGCATAAGTCTGACAATCCAGAGGCTGGACGGCCCGGTTTCATCCTGACTGGGGCAGTTCCTAAATGGAATCTTGGATTGATTACTTAAACCTCTTTTCATTTGGGTTTCCCCATCGATTAGGGAAGTGGAGTGATGACTGTATGAATCTGTCAAACAGTGCTTTGTGGGAATAAAATAAAATATTTTACCTGAAGTGCTTCACAGAGAGGCTCATAGTAAGTATTTAGTGAATAGTAGCTGTTTGATATGATTTAACAAGCATTTTTTTTTTTTGCATTCCTATAGTGTGTCCAGACTGCTGGGGGCATTTAGGATAGAGTAGCACATGAGACTGACAATTCAGGCTCTCATGGAACTGAGGATGTTGTTGGGACATAGTATGAGTATGCAATGTCCAGTTAAAATGGGCGCAGCCAAGGAACACTAAAGCTGATGAGGGGGAGAAAATGGTAGGATGAAAGGTGGAGTTTTAGATAAAATGGTCATGGAAGAAGGGCTTCTTTGAGAAGGTGATAACTGAGCAGAAGCCTGAGCCACTGGGGTGGCCCGCAGAGGAGTGCTGGGGCAGAGGAGACCTGCATTTGGGAAGGTCTTGAGGCCAGGCGGGCCCTCCTCATTCAGAAGAGCTGTGGGCAAAAGAGAGAGCAAAGTGGCCAGTGAGCATGGAAACAAAGCAGATCTCTCCACGCTAGAATTTGGGCTTTATTTTGTATCGGCTCAGAGTTCTTCTGAGGGGCATGTTAGCTGGTTGTTTCATTTTATCACTGTGGCAAAATGCCTGACAACGATGGAAGAGTTGACCTGGCTCACCGTTTGATGTTACAAGTCTGTCCTCGGTTAAGTCTGTTTGGACACACCTTCTCAGACGTGCCCAGAGGTGTGTCTCCCTCCCTAGTGATTGCATATCCAGCCACGTCCACGCTGAAGATTAGCTATCACTAGAAGAGGGGAAGTATTTGTAGATCACATGTTAAACTTATAGCTAGAAAATATAAAGAGCTCTGACAAGCTGAAACTACAATACACATAACCAAAGTAGAAAATAAACAGAGGAAATGTCACATAATTCCAGGGATAGACATAGCCAAAGAGCACATTATAAAGATTCTCCACGCACAGTGAGATGCCACTCACTCACCAGGATGCGACTCTCTAAAACGAAAGATAGTGGTAAGGGCTGCTGAGGATGTAGAAAAATCCAAACTCTCATATGTTACCAGTGGGAAGGTAAATGGGGCACAGCCTCTTTGGAGAACTACCTGGAAGCTCTTAAGAAATTTAAACATAGAATCACCAGATGACAGTAGCTTTACTTCTTTCTGTCTACCAAGAGAGATGAAAATGTGTGTCCATACAGAAGCTTGAATATGAATATCCATAGCATCAGTCAAGTGAAGTAACCCAGTGTTTGCCAGTTAACAGACAAGCAAAACATTAGGGGTACATGTGCAGTGAATAGAGTTTACTTGCAAAAGGAGTTGGAGTATTGATACATGCTACAGCATGGCTAAAGCTTAAAAACATTCATCGAAAGAAGACAGACACAAAAGTCCAGGTGTAATATGACCTCCATTTTTATGTAATGTCCAGAATGGGCACATTTGTACAGACCAGAAGTACATTAATAGATGCTGGAGGCTGCAGATACTGGGAAATGCGTAGGGACTGACAGCTGAGGAATATAAAGGGTCTTTTTGGGGGGTGGGTGAGGGAGACAAGCATCTTCTAGAGTTGACTGTGGTGGTGGTTTTACAATATATTAAAAAATTTTAAACTATGTACTTTGAAAGTATAGATATGATGACTTAGCTTTTAAAGCTCTGTACATATGTATGTGTGTACATATGTAACCTGCCATTGTCAGAAAAGCTAACTGGCAGTCCGCATATGCCACCTCATGTTTTTTCAGAGATAGATAAATGTAGAATATGAACACATGTAGATCTACACACACACACACACACACACACACACACACACACACATGCACACACTTGTATAGAGAAGGGGGAGATAATCCATTGGGGAATCTTAGGGGGAACTCTGGAGATGAAATCGAGGGCCTTATACTTGCTATATGTGCACTCCAGCACTTACTTAGCTGCATCCCTAAGCTTTACTGGAGGATTTTGAGTGTGAGTAACTTGATTTGATTTCTATGTGTGGAAGAGCACTAGCCTTGGAAGTTGACCATAGAGAATATTCTAGCTGTTAGCTGTTGTGAGACACTACTCCAGCAGCCTCTTAGAAAAACCAAGTGTTCTGATGGTTGGTTGGGCTCAGCTGTGAGGTTTTCACTTGGACCCTCTTGTAACTGAGGCTGGCACCCTCTGAAGAGTCCACTGGGGTGTGTGGCATGATGACGTCTCCAGCTACACAAGGGACTCTGAACTCCTCCAATGTGGGTCTGTCAGCAGTAGAGCAGCCTCTGCTACAGTACCTCAGCCTACAGGAGTCAGGAAGCACAGGATACCTGCCTTCTTACAAGCTGGAAGAGCAATCGGGAACATACAGTCTCACTTCTTTTTTACTGTTTGAATTTGTCACAGGTCAGCCCGGATTTAAAAGAATTGAAACCTAGTTGTGAGAACATACAGGGAAAAAGAAATTGTTGTCAGCCATCTTCGAGATGAGCAATTCCATGCCTAGAGGCTCAAAAGAAGACTGGGTTGGATCCTGGTACAATTTTCAGACCACACAGATTCAGGAATCCCACTCTGGGAATTCTGACCTGGGGTAACCAAGGGCAATTTTGAGCCAACTTTACCAGGTAGCTTCATTCTGTCCATCGGGACTATATTCAAAGCAGTGAGAAGCAAGTTTCCCTCCAAGCCTGAGGCTGGGGAAGCTGAATCCTGAGGGGAAGCATCAGGTTGGTTGCTCTGGACAAATCCAGGTGCTCACTGGTTACCTGCTGTGTCTTTAGCATGTCTGGGAGGTGGTAACAGCACGGCCAGGTTCCATGAACACTGGAGACCCAAGCATGGTCTGTGAACATCACTTCCTCTCAGACACCTGTGGCTTTCTGCCAACAGAGAGAGTCTCCGTCAGAGGGGGTCATCTCTCTAGTGTCTGCTTATGTGGAGATAAAGTGATGGATGTTTTAGTGAACCAGTGACTTTCTCAGTAAAGATTGAGAAACTAAACTCGGGCAAGGGTGAAGAGGAGAAAAATTGGGATGAAGGCCAGGGTAGAAGCTGGATGTAGGCTATGGGAAAACTGCCTCAGAAGAGCTTTAGCTACCTACTAGTCTAGAGCAGGCACTCAGTGAGACAGCCTCCATCACTCCAGAGCATCTTACTGATGTATTACGGGGTCCTTTATCACTAGTGGTAGGACTTCCTGCCAAACCCTATTGTACTACTCAGGCTGCTGTAATATCAGTGAAAGAACATGGGAACTCCATTCCACATTTCGGTTTTAGAGGCCTCAGGAACCAGGGCTGGGCCTCAATTGCTAGGGTGCTTACTGGCAGTATGAATGAATCCATGGGTTCCATCCCTACCCAACACTGCCTCGATGGAGCGTTGTGGCACGTGCCTGTAATCGAAACATCTCCAAAGGTGGAAGCAGGTGGATCAGAAGTTCAAGATCATTTCCGGCTACATACTAAATTTAAAGCCGCTGGAGTCCACGAGGCCCCATTACAGACACACAAACACACAAACACACAGACACACACACACAGACACATACACACACACACACAGGGATCCAGGAGAGGGTTCCAAGGAAACATTGGTTCCAGGTATGGAAGCATATATATTTAATTCAGTACTTGGGCAGCAGAAGCAGGTGAATCTCTGTGAGTTTAAAGCCAGCCTGGTACAGCCAGGACTTCATAGAGAGACCCTATCATAATAATTAATCATAATAATAACAATAATGATGATGATACTACTAATGCCAACAGAGTCAGAGAAGCCAAGTGAGGTGGTAGGTGTCACCAGAGAGCTAACAGAAGTACAGAGAAGAGATCTGGAGAAAGAATGGAGACCCTGGGTAGATAGAATCCTGCTGGTATCACTAGGTTCTTTGGATACTTTAGTTTATCAGTCACCTATTCCTGCAGACCCATTTTACAGATAAGAAGATGGAGGCCTAGAAGGTACCCATCAGGAAGTCCAGAACTGAAACCTGACCCAACTCCAGCTTCAGTGCTCTCCCGACATAACTCCTCAGCTTCCCACACTGTGGCATGCCCACTGTCTATGAGCCTGTGGCCTCAGCAGGTCAGGGGAGCCTGTGCTGTCATTTAATTCATGGCCCTGTCCTGGCAATCCTCATGACCCACTTAACCGAGAAGTTCCAACACTCTGATGCCCACATCTTCATCTTGGGGAAGGATATAATTTCCCTGATTCAGATTGGCCTGGGCATTCCCTGACCAAGGGCTCCATGCTGGGAGATAACAGCTAATACAGGATACTATGTGGGGTGGGAGATACAATGTCTTGCAGGTTGTCATTGAGCCCCAGACTGAATCTAGTAGAAAATAGATGCAACTCCAGTGTCAGCTAAGCATATGGTACCATCACCTCTCCTGCTTTGACTCCTACTTAGCCTGGATTTTTATCCTGGTGCACATGACACCCCTCCCCCCTCCCCGAGATCTCCATGGCTCGGGCTGGCGCTTCCGGGAGGCCATCCTTATGGCGGGGCTGGGCTCGGGCTTTGTTGTCACATTCTGGTTTTCTGTTTGGGTACAGCAAAGACTTTGAGGAGATAAACAGAGATCATTTTACACCTTTTATATTATGACAGATACATACTGCAAAACACTGCTGCTTCCAAAATGTTTGGGTTGCAGAGCAGCGAAGAATTAACAGCCAGGCAGCTCCCAAGAGGCTCGTACTTCATTTACACATCAGAAGTTTTTTTTTTCTTTTTTCTTTTTTTACCCTGTTCAGTCAAAACAGAGTGAGAAAACACATGCATGTGTGCACACATTCATATGCACATTCAGGGCACCTCTTGGGTTCAGTATCAGGACCGTCTTAAATTAATAAATAGTTCTTTAAGTCCAGATAAACTGATAAATACCATTAATGGCTTAATTTATACTCTGGGTTTGAAATTTGACACATGGACACTATCTTGGCTTAAGAAACACAAGTGGTTTTTGTGCCCAAGGTTTTAATGACCGATCAGTAATATAAATTGCTACATCACTGGGCAGAAATAGCCTCTCCTTGTCATTTGATCTGGAAACTTCTCTGGCCAGGCAGCAGTTAATAAATTTAAAAATAATTACCCTCTTTATTCAAAGTCAAACTAATTAGGAGTGGGTTTTACAAATCATAATGTTGTTCAAGCCACTGTACATTCCCTCCTGAGACTTGAACAGGCCCAGGGGCAGCAGGCAATACTGGATGGTGGAAATAAGATGATGGAGGTACTGTCTTGCTTGCTGAGCTCAAGGGAAGTAGCTGGGGCCGTCTTCATCATGTCTCAGGGAGAAGGCAGGCACTATCAGAGAGGAAGCCATAAGAATGTCCATGTTGGAACCTTCGGTTCTGGCTATTCAGCTGGAACTCTGGGCAGCTGCCTATTTTGGTGTGAATATGGGAGAATTAGGGTTAAGGCTGGTCTTTGTAGAAGCCAGGCTGAGAGACAAAGAGTCAAGGGGCAGGATCAGTAAGAATGGGTGCACATGCTCATAGCCATTGAGGGAGAATCAATATACTAGATTCAGAGGGGTGGGTAGAATGATGTCTGAAAAAAATGCTTTCTTAGAAAGTGTAGGTCCTAGTGAAGTGGCTTAGGGTTATGTAGCATAGTACAGAGGAACGAGACCCTATGGACTACATGAGCCTTAAGTCAAGTATAGAATTTGGGGTACCATTGCATGGTGGCCTAGAACTTGGGACCTAGTGTCAAGTCACACAGTCTTAGCTTTGTCTGTAATTTTTATCATCTTGGCTGGATTATTTAATTTCTATAAATCAGTTTGTTCATCACAGTATCAGAAATGTGTGGTGCTTTGTGTGTATGGGATTTGATCTGATAATCCATGGAAGCACTCAGCGTAGGCCTTGCATAAAGGATGCATTCAAGAAATAGTAGTGGTAGATACTGTTAATGTGTCATCCAAAATTTTATTAGCGATGGAGAGCCCTCGTCCCCTCACCGGGTAGGTTGAGAGAGGAAGGGCCATATCCATAGTGATGGTGATATGGAAACTACATCCAAGTGCTTTCCCAAATTGGGGGTTGAGACTTCTAGGAGTCTACTTATGTCCTCCAACCAAGATACCTAATGTATCGTCATGTCCACAGCCACCATATCCCCTCAGGGACACTTGATATGAGTAAGAACACAAGAGGGTCTATACTCGGAACAAATTCATGGGACAGATTAAATAGATGTGGAGAGCCTAGAATGCCCAATGCTGCCATTGCCCTGCCATAGCTAAACCAGGCTGAACTAATGCACAACTGGAACCAGGGCCAAGCAAGGGTTCCAGCCTCAAGAAGCACCAGGTATGTCTCTGTCACATCTTAGGGGTGTCCAGAGTCATGCCATTGAGGACTAATGAGTTCCGTGGTGAGATCTCACATTTGCCGTCATCACCTCCTTGATATCTGAATCTTATGGCCTTCTGGTCCCACTTTCTACCTCACCCTACCCTTTGCCCATCATTAAAGAGAGGAAACTCAGACAAAATGACTAGAGATCATTCCCAGGTTTTGCCTCCGAGAAGTTTCAGACTATTCTTCTGCCACAGCCTGCTCCTGAAGATCCTCCCGGTTAATAGTCTCATTTGCTGTCAATCAGAAGAGGTTATCCAGCTGTTATTATTCTGCGATCCACTCTCTGAGTTTTGGAGTATTATACTGGACATGCCAGGTGCTGTGTGGATGTCACTCAAAATGGTGAATAAAACTCGGCTCCTGAAGGTCACAATGCTTTAAAGATGTGAGCAAGCAAGTTGAACTTGGCCTTAGATATGGACACTTGAAGAAGTGGCCCTCATGGGTACTTGGCAGCTCTTCAGGGCTAAGCCAGGCATTATTTCTCCCTCATCTTTCATGAGGAACACCGAGGCCTAGGTGGTGGAAAACACTAGTCCAGGACAGAGCTAGAATGAGCGTCTCATGGTTCTCCCAGGGTCCCTTTAAGAATTGTCTTCTCTTTCTGTGGGCTGTGGGCACTGAATCTGATATACACACCAGGTGTGTAAAGCCCATGGTTGGCAAAGGTAGTCAGTTAAGAACAAAAAAAAAAATCCAAACTAGAATTAGGACTCACATGATTTCATTTTCTGCCCAAGTTTCTCTCCCCTCTGACTACATAATAAGGACTTTCTTTCACTGGCCTAAGAAAAAAAAAAATTGTTTTGTTTCCACATTGCTGTGTGATAAAGGAAGCCACTCAGCCAGACTCAAATGTTTAGACACTGCTTTTCATGGACTTAAAAGTGACTTCAAGCAGGTCTCTCTATCCAGAGGCTGTGAATCGAGACACACCCAGCAGCCAGGGCTGTGCAATGGACTCTACCTTTCATTTTCAACAGGAAGTGGGCATTGGAGGATGCTCAAAGGACCCTTCCTGTCCTAGGGAAAAGGAGAGATGAAGGTTCTATTAGTTACTTTGTTGTGACCAAATAAATACCTAACAAGCCCTGTAAGGGCTAATTCTGGCTCACAGTTTAAGGGCAGACAGTCTGTCATGGTGGGGATGGCGTTGCAGCAGGTGGCTTCATGTTGGCAGGATGTGTAGCTGGCACTCTTCACTTCCTGACATTTTGGTGGAAATGGGAAGCAGAACTATGGGAAAGAGGTATTCATCTGTTTTCCCCTTTCCCTCCCCCCCTTTTTTTTCCAATCTGAGACTGGCTCAGGGGATGACATTGCCCACATTCAAGGTGGATCCTCCTTCTCCAGCTCAGAGAATGATGTTGCCCACATTCAGGGTAGGATGTCCTTCTTTAGTTGGTCCCCTCTAGAGATGCCATCAAACACATGCCCAGAGGTCTGTCTCCTAAGTTATTCCAAGTTCACTCAAGTTGACAGTTGAGATTAACCATCCAGAGGTATATATGTGCCGAGCAGCTGTTTGACTCCTTGGGTGATGCAAACTGTCTCCAGCTTTGTGTGTTGGCATCCTGCCTCTCTGGCCCATGTCTCACCTTTGATATGTCAGTGACAAAAAAGAGTGAGGCATGCCCTTGACTGATCTTCAGGTGTTAGGGGCTCCTCCCAGAGGCTGGCTGTGGGAGGAATGTAGGAATAAGCAGAGGCAGAGTCAAGGCTTTAAAGGGTATAACGGACGTGTCTTCCCCTCAGGATCACTGCCAGACAGTCTTGTCTATCTGCTGACCCAAACCTGGCTAGAAGGACATGTTGGACACCTAGAAGCCATGTCAGGGTGACAGGATCCATGACTGTCTGTCTCTGTCTCCCAGGGCCCAGCCCCGGAGGAGATAGGAGAAGAACATGCAGATGATGAGAAATATCCTTGATCTCTCTGATAATTTACATGAAATATAAAAAGGAAGAAAGGTCCTCAGGCCCCTGCCCGAGGTGGAAGGTAGTGGGGGAGGGCAGGACAGTGAGTCATCAGATGGACAGGCAGACTCCATGCTGGTTGGCAAGACCTCACCATTGAAAGCATAATAGCATTTGACTTTTATAAATATCAGAGGTGATTCGTATAGCATTTCACATGCCGTGCCAAGGAATTTAACACGAGGAAGCTCAAATCCCAGAATGGCCACAGAACGTCATAGGCACTCGGGGAGGGAGGGTCATGTGCTGCTGTTTGTACAGTCAGTGTTCCAGCATAGATTTACTCTTGACCTAATTTCATGCTGTTACTATAAAGGCATGCTTGATGCCTAATATAGAGTTTTATTTTCCAAGCACAGATCTCTCAGCTCTGCAGAAGCTGCCTGCTGTAAAGCCGGGAGGGGCCACCCAGCTGTCATTTTGCTGGCCTATACAAACTGCCTTCTGCCTTGTGTGCTCCCAGGGTCCCTCTGGCCATCTTCTGGAGGTACCCCATATAGCTGATTTTTAAATTAGCATTAATGTTTATTTTTAGAGAAGTTTTAGGCTTGAAGCAAAATTGTCTAAAAGAAATAGACTTTCCAGGAAGCTCTTGTCCATACACACCACAGCCTTTTCTGCTGTCAGCATCCTATAGTGCCATAACTCATCTGTGATCCCTTATCCGCTCGTGGACCTGCATAGACTAAGCATGTCACTTCATGGTTAACATAATTGACATTCAGTTGAGTCTTGGTATGTGTCATGTTGTAGTAGGCTTAGAGCAGTATGTAATGTCTATCCTGCAGAGTGGTTTTGCTGCCCCTGAAAATGCTTTTGTCCTCTCTCTCACCCCCCCCCGAAACTTGTATTTTACATTATGAAAATATAAAATTATGTGGGTATCCTGGGGGTGGGGGATTACATATGAGTGCATGGGTCTCAGGAGGCCAGAATATGTCAGATCCCCTGGAACTGAAGTAAAAGGCAGATGTGGGTACTGGGAACTGAAGTGGGATCTGCTCTTAACTACTGAGCCAGCTCTCTAGGCCTGTCCTCAATAACTCTTCCTTCCTTCCTTCCTTCCTTCCTTCCTTCCTTCCTTCCTTCCTTCCTTCCTTCCTTCCTTCCTCCCTCCCTCCCTCCCTCCCTCCCTCCCTCCCTCCCTCCCTCCCTCCCTCCCTCCCTCCCTCCCTCCCTCCTTCCTTCCTTCCTTCCTTCCTTCAAGATTGGGCTTTGTTTGGATGGCACTGAATGCTGAGGCTTAGTGCATGCTAAGTGTTAGGTCAGTGTTTTCTATCACTGAGCTCCATTCCTGGACCCTGGGACTGGAAACTCAGGTTGTCAGGTTTATGCTGCAAGCACTTTTACCTCACAAGCCATCTTGAGGGCCTCAGTTCTTCTCTCTCTCCTTCCTTTCTCTCCCTCCCTTCCTCCCCCTCCCTCTGTTCATCCCTCATTTAGTCCACACTGGTCTCAACCCCCCCCCCAACCATGTTAGTTGAGTCTGGCCTTCAACTTGTGATCCCTTTTGCCTCTACCTCCCAACTACTAGCATTGTAGGTATACAGCTCCCCACTTGGATCCCCATGCTATTTCTGTGATGTATTATTGCCTAGGGCAGTGTTTTGAGCAAATCACTGGTGTTTGATTATCTGGGGATTGGTAAAAAGACTTGACCCAAGACAGGTTAGAGAAGGCTCAGGCTTCCCTACTCAAGGCTCACCTTGAACAAAAGCTTCCTGACAGACATTCTGCTTAGGGTCTCAGAGTAGCAACAGGCAGGGCCTGCATGGGCCTCATTGTCCCTCAAACCCTACTGTGACAGAAATGATGTTGGATGCAGTTGTTGTCATAAAGGAGACAGCATTGTATTTGAAAGGGGCAGTAACTTAGAAAAAAGGAGGAACTGGGTTTTTATCCCATTTCTGCCACAGATAAGCTTTATGACACAGGAAAAAACAAAAAAGAAAAAAAATGGCTGCACATGTAGGGTGTGGGGACTGGGCAAGAAAAATCACTGTGTGATTCAGTGCAGAGCCCAAGATCTGATCATGTATCCACGGTGTGAATTTGTTTCAGCCTGTCTTCAAATTTGAAAACTATGTTGAGAAGTCTGTAAATAGCCCGGTTTGTAGTGTGCTTGTCTGGTGTGCAAAATGCCTGGGTTTGGTGCCCAACATCGCATAAACTGTGCTTAGTAGTGCATGCCTGTGATCCCGTCACTCAAGTGGGAATTTCAAGGTCACCTTCAGCTACATGAGGAGTTTGGGACTGGCCTGGGCTACATAACATATAATATGTAATATACGTGTGTGTGTTGTAAGTAATAAAACAGTAGCAGGAAAATGCTTAGCTCAGGACTCCTGAAGAACAGTGTGTACCTTAGTGGTTGCTGCTGCTGTCTCTACTTTGAGGTCTGCAGCTTCCTTTCCTCAACTGTAGACTTTGCTTTATTTAGTAGCTTCTCATTAAATACATACCGTGTCTGCATAGGAGGCTAAAATAAAGACCTTCTGCTATTTAAAGCTGCTCTAGAGGCTGGGGGGGGGGGGTGAAACATTTGCCACTCTGTGGGTTTTTAGTCTTAAGCACATCTGCATCACCGATGGGGATGAACACAGGTTCCATGAAGTTTAAATAATATGACCGATCAGGTGGTAGAGCCAGATGCAGGTGGATTCCCAACAGTGAATAAAATAGTATTGGAGACGTCCCGTGTCTGTTCTGCCCAGAGTTTTCATTCAGATGCTCCACCATCAGAATCCTTGTGGCTACTTTAGTCTCCCACACTTCTCTGTCCTTTCCTATGGCCACTTTGTGCTCCGTTCCTTCGCCCTTTCCTCCAGTGTCACCCCCACCGCTTGAAAGGAGTTAATAAAAACCTATGTGTAACTGAAACTTGAAAAGCCATAAATCGCCTTGTTTTTTTCTAGAATGTTGGTAGCATTTTGATTTAATAGTTGGACAAACACAAGGGCCTATTTTATTCAGAGTTTACAGGCCTCAAGGCTGTTATTCCTCCAAATTTAATAGCATCGAAATTGCAGGGTTCACTATAATTTGCCTATCGCTTGCTGGCTCCGCCATTGGTGTTTATTGTCAGCGGGATGGAATCTCAATCCGACTCACTTAGATAACATGTCTGTTAAACATTTAGATAATTGTACAATCATTAACTTGTCACATTATTTTAGAGATTCAAAACAGAGGCAGGGTAAGTAGAGGTACCCAGGGGGAGTGGGGGTGGGGGAGGAGGAGGAAGAGAGAACCTCTTTGGAGTTAGCTAACCGGAGATGAGAGAATTGATTGCTGTGTCGTTGCAGGTGTCTGAGTTACGGAGGTGTGTGCTGCAGAGAAAGGCCTGTGGTCATTCTCTCCAAGTCACACTTCTTAACCACACTAGCATGGCAGCCATGACTACTGTTCACTGACCCCTGGGAAATGCTCACAAGTTTTTGGGGCTTCATCCCCAACTTTTGGCTTTTACAGACCGAGGACTGATTTTTGTCCCAGTGTTGTTAAAAAATTTGAACAGGAGAACTTCAAAGCATCATGAATGAATTAAATGGCCACAGAATCCATTAACTGTGATATCTGACCTGGAATGATGTCTGTGATGTTTTGACGATTTTTTTTTTCTTAAGCAGATTTTAAAATCAATTTTGAAGAGGGCTCAGAGGATGGTTCAGTTTGTAAAGGGCTCGCTGCATAAGCAGAAGGGTATGGATTTGGGGATTCCAAACACTCACATAAAAACCTGCCTTAATATAAATAGGAGCTACCCTGGAATAGTCTGGAATGCTCTATTTACATTAAGAGAGGCTATTTTTAGAAGCAGGATTAGAGGGTATTTTATTTTCTGTTTTGTCTATGTTTTAGTAATTGTGATTAGACATTTGCCACCTAGATAATGCTAAAACCCTAAAGTCACTGTATAGATTAGGAAAACTTAATATCTGTGTATCATTCTTCTTGTGGAGGGAGATTTCAAAGAGAAAAATTTGAGAGCGATCAAGGATATTCACACCCTGGTCACCCTGACAGGTGCCTCAGTTCCCCCACTGCAAGACAGATATCAGATGGAGAACTTAGCAACCTGGCATGAGCCTGTGCTAGCCTCTAGAGGCCAGGGGCTGTGGGGACAGCCACAGCAAGACCAGAAGAACAATAAGACAGGAATGTACAAGTACCTCAGAAATAATGGGCTACACACCTTCTGGTCTCAGAAGGCCCTAGGGCAGGGTAGTTGTGACTCTATTATCTATCTAGCTTTGAAAAGCCTTTCATGTCCTGTATCCTCAGAGCCTACGCTGTGACTGGGGCAAGATGAGCCCCACCATTGTCTGGAATAACCTATGTATACACAGAAGACAGAAAAATAGAGGAAAATACTAGTTAAAGCAAGATGCACAGCTTAGTATTTTCCCAACTGTGTTGTAGATAATGCAGGTATTTGGGGGTAAGAGGATAAACAATATAAATATCTTATAGATTGTAAACTAAATAATGCATATATTTAGAAAAACAACTTAAATATTTCATATGATGCAGTGTAGATTCCTACTTAAATGATGAAGCTGGCTATGGAGACCCCCAGGTTGAGGGTAAGGGTTCTGTGGAGGCCAGAATGAAGGCCAGTAAGAATTCAATAAAGGAACCAGAGACTGGAACGTGATAAAAGATAGTCAACTCTCACTAACCTGATACCCAAGTAAGTTGGGAGTTTTGAATTTGTTTTCCAACTCCATTTTAAACACCAATACTGTTGGTTTCTAAATATGGAAGTGAAGCAAACAATGGGACAGTAACAAGAATTTATTTTCTAAGATTGTGTGTGTGTGTGTGTGTGTAAGACAATGTCATGCCTCAGTAGTATGCCCATGGAAGCCAAAAGAGACCATTGGGGTTGCAAGCAGTTGTGAACTTCCTGACACAGGTACTGAGAACCAGACTCTAGAAGAGTAACAGGCACTCTTAACTTCTGAGCTATCCTTCCTATCATTAAGAATTTATTCTTTAAAAGAAAAAAAAAAGACAACTTCAACCACGGGGCATTATAAAACAGGTACTCAGAGATTGGAGAGGTGGCTCTGTGGTTGAAAGCACTGGCTTTTCTCCCAGAGGATCCGGGTTCAGTTCCCACCAACCACATGGCATCTCATGACTCTCCAGTTCCAGGGAATCTGGCACCCTCACACAGACATACATGCAGGCAAAACACCAATTCACATAAAATAAAAATAAATAAAATTTGTTTTAAAAAACCCAGAAAAAAACATGTACTTGCACAGAAACTTACAAATGACTTCATAGCCACAGCCTCATAGTCCAAAGGTGGTAACAATCCAATTTTCATCAGCGGATGAATGGATAAATGCATTAAGGCATATATATAAAATAGGATATGATTCTCCCCTGAGAAAATAAAGTAATTCTACATGCTACATAAAAGAGATCCAAATGAAAGAATGCACGTGGAAAAGGCTATATGCCATGTGACTTCATTTGTTTTAAATATGCAAAAACAGGGAAGGCTCCAGAAGGAACAGGCTACTGGTTACCAGGAGCTGAAGTGAAGAGAAACATAGGATTGAACGATTCCTAAGTGGCTATGACTTTGCTCTGGGAGAGGATGAAAACTTTCTGGAATTAGTGGTGGTGATGGCTTTCTGCTTTGCTGGCTTCATTAAGAACCATTAATAGGGTGAAATTTGGGGGTGTGTGATTACATCTCAACTAAAAGCAGATATTTTGGGGTATGTGAATTACACCTGAGCTAAAATAAATGTCGTCTTCAAGTGTGGGCTTTTAAAGAGACAGGCCTAGTCCTCCATTCCTACTGTATCACAGGACTGTCTAGACAGGTAGCACTTGGCATATAGTGATGCTTAGGGAATACAGGAGACTGTGGCCAAACACACTGTTTGGAGGTAGCAGTGAGAGAGCATGAGTTGGGGATGCCTCTTTGCCATCCCTATTCCTCTACTTCAGAAGTAAGAAGACCTGCCTTTGTATAGATTCAGTATCCACAGAGTCAGAAGACTAGGCAGTTATGCACTGGGAAGATCTAAAGCAGAAAAGCCAGCCCATATTTGGTCTTGGAGGAGTCCCTTGCCAAGGACAGGATGTGACAGTATCGACCCATCCATTCATACAAAGAATGAATCTCACAGATAATATGGGTTCGGTGTGGGAGAAATTAGAAAACACACTGAAACCAGAACTATGTCCCACCTGCTTCTTTCCATTCTTCTTTTAAGCACCAATGGGGCAGTGAGAGGCAAGGCGTGCCGTTTTGTAACCAACCTGTGCCTTAATGGCCATTTCACTGGCTTCACCCTGCCACATTCTTTTTCTTCTATAAGCCCAGTGTGCCTTACTTGAACAGCAAGGGTCCAGATTCCCTTCCATATGCTCTTTCTGGAAGGGTAGAAACAGTAGGTAGCAGAAACCAAGATAACCACCTCTCCTCTATCTGAGCTGCTGTTAACAAGACAAACTGGGCAGGCTGGGCAGTGCTGTGGCCACTGTCCATCGACCATTCCAGGCCGGCCCAGGATGCTGGGAATACATCCCAGCATCCTTCCGTTTTCTTCAGCCTTGCAGATGGCCGCTCGCCCTGAGCAGGAGTTAGGCAGGTAATTTATGTCTTCTCACGTAACAAATGACACTGCCCCAAGGCTGGGCAAATGGAGAAAAACCCAAGCTTCAATTTATTTGCCAGCTTAAAATCTGTAGTTAAGTAGCAAAATTAAGCATTTCCATACGGACTCAAGACCTAACTAAGGAAAAATTGTATCGAGTTGATGAACTCCAGGCAGGTGGTAAGGGGATGGGGATGGGTAACAAAAGGCTTTTGTTTTAGAATGTTTTCTTGTGAGCATGAAAAAAAAAAGTTACCTCACGGAGGGATTGTGGGTTTGGGTCAGATGAAATGTTCCCTGTCCCTACCAGGAGAAGATCCATTACAGATTGGAAATGACTTTGTCTCTTAGAGCCCGTTGTCAGATGGGCTGTGCCTTCCTTCAGCCAAACAAATATAAAATGCTTCCAGCATCTGCCTCGACTTTCTATTACTGTTTCACAGGACTCCAGAGAGTTTTAAGATAGCAATTTGATTAAGCTTATGGGGAAGATTCTATCAGATAACATTCTTTTTCTTCAGGTAGAGAGAATATGTTCAAGTATTAAGTATGTTTGAAAGGTAATTATCTTTTCCATATTTATTTTAGTTACAGGAATTGAAAAGGGGGAGACTTGGTATCTGTAGGTTGCCCCTTGGGCCCTGGAATCACTGTAACATCTCTCTGGGGAACATGGTGAAATGTTTTTGATAAATAATAAGCACCAAGTGTTTTTGAATTTGAAATGACTCAGAGGTTGCCCCCCATCCTCCCCCCACTCCCCAGGCTCCAGAGAACTGGTCTCAAAGGTGAGGGTTTGGCACTGACCTTGTCTGACTCCCCAGCTTACATTCCTTGTTGTGGAATGCTCCTGAATGTCCAGGGGGACTTGGGTATTATTCAGAAAGAAGGTTGCCTCCTTAAAGGGCTTATGGCGCTGCAAGCCCCACTTCCCAGCATTTGTATAAACCTTTAGGGTGTAGTCAATTGGGAGATGTCAGAGGTCTTAGGATTCTAAAATCTATACATTCCTAAACCATAGAACTGGGGCAGGGGTCTTAGAGAATGTGCCTCTGAGCCTTAAAGATATCCTGCAATTTTCCCGTGATCATACAGCAAGGCAGACAGACACACACCCTGCAAAACAGCCCTTTCCTTCCTTGCTTGCAATTTCCAGGGTAAGAAATTTTGTCCTGTGTGCCATCTGTCTTGGTTAGTTTTTATCAGTGTGTCCCAGACTAGAGTCATTTGGGAAGAGGGTTCCTCAGTTGAGAGAATGTCCCCATCAGACTGGCCTGTGGACAAGCGGGGGGGGGGGGGGGGGGGGGGCATCTTTTTGATTGATGTGTGAGGGCCCAGCTCACTGTGGGTGAAGATACTCCTCAGATGAAGGAACTGTATAAGAAAGCAAGCTGAGCAAGCCGTAGAGATCAAACCAGGAATAAGTGTACCTCCCGGCCTCTGTATCAGGTCCTGCTTCCAAGTTCTGGCCTTGGCCTCCTTTGATGGTGGGCTAAGCTGTGGAAGTGTAATGAAAAGAAACCCTTCCTTCCCCAAGTTACTTCTGATTGTGGTATTTTATAACCACAGTAGAAACCCTAAATAAGGCGCCCTCCATAGGAATTTTGGAGGATGTGAGCCTTCAAAGAGAGTCTTAGGAGATTTGAGGGCCTGCAGGGACCCATAACAAGTGTGCTATTGACACTGTGCAGCTAACTCCTCTTGCCCCTGCCCTGCCCATTAGCTGTTTGTGGTTTTTGTTTGTTTGTTTGTTTTTGTTTTTGTTTTTTTAAAAAGTACTTTACATTTCTTCAAAATAGGAAAGCCGGGCTCCAACCCCAAACAACCCCACCCACAGAAAGCTAACTATGCTAGGAAGAAAGCACACACACATATGTCTAAAACAATATTCCACAGAATATGATGGTTGGATGTGATGCGTGCTCAAGCAATTGAGGGCGATATTTTCTGTGTTCCCTTAGTTTGCCTAAAGTCCTTTTCGCTATGACCAGAAACCTACAATTCCTACACGCCGTATCCCGTGTGTTACTTCCCTGCTGTGTGTATGCTCTCTGGTTTATTGGTCTGAAGCCTAAACGGAACCCAGGTTAGAAGTTCACTGCTTATGCTCCATCTAGTACACGAGTTTGTGCAGGGACATCTGAAGGCGCACTCCATCTCTATGAGAGGTTGGTGGTAGTGGAGCAGTGGATGTGGACGTAGTTGTTATGGGGCATCACAGGCTGAGTTGTGGATATAAAGAACATTGGCATCCATGGTGTATGCTTCCTCTCGAGTCTTCCACTTCTATCCTTCAAAGCACCCCCTGGTTTTATCCCAAGCTAGAATCTTGTGAGGGGACCCATGGAAAAAAGTAGAAGGCACACATACCCGTACATACATTTCCCACACACTGATGATTGCTGCTGCTGCTGCTGACATGAAAGCGTCTCATGAGGGAACTTTATGAGAAGAAATCCCGAAGCGGGGACCACTGAAATCAGGATCTCCCACATATTGCTGATCTCCATAGTCCTTACAAGATTGTTTTGTTTTGTTTTGTTCTTCAAGAGAGGGTTTCTCTATGTAACAGTCCTGGCTGTCCTGGAACTGGCTTTGGAGATCACGCTGGCTTTGAACTCAAAGAGATCGGCCTGCCTTTGCCTTCCTAGTGCTGGTTCTCATGCGAGTCCTTACAAGATTCTTACGCAGAGTTCAAAACTTCTGAGAGGGATAAGATCGGACTTCGCTGTGTGGCCTGGAAAGCCCCCCCCCCCCGACCCCTCCCCCCCAGTCCTCAACATCATCGTTTACCCTCTGTACTGCACCTACACAGAATACTTGCCTCTTTTTCTTCCCTGTGAGTTGAGGGTGCTAGCTGAACCATTTGGCACCATCCACCTTTGGTCTTTTTATTTCAGGTAGTCAATAGGGACTTGTGTGGTTAACCGAAGGCAGTGAATCAGGCTTCCTGGGTGGAAGATTCTTCTGTCTGGATTCAGACTTCGACTTCCTTCTTGCCAGCTGTAGAGTCTTGGATAAGTCAGTGCAGTCCTTGTCATGCAAGCGTGAGGACCCGAATGGGATTCTCGGCTCCCACAGAAAATCCAGGGACGTGACTGGGGAGTCAGGGCCAGGAAACTTGCCTGGGCTTGATGGAAAGCTAGTTTAGCTGAAGGGGTGAATTCTGGGACTTTATCTCAAAAAAAAGATAAGATGGATAGCTAGGTAGTGGTGACAGGAGACTTTAATCCCCACACTCATGAGGCAAAAGCAGGTGGATCTCTGTGAGTTCAAGAACAGCCAGGGATGTTAACACAGAAAAACCCTGTCTGGAAAAACAAAGCAAAACAAAATTGGAAAGCAACTGGGGAAGATGCTCCATGTTGAATTCCGAACTTGCTGTGCATGTGTACACACACACACACACACACACACACACACACACACACACACACACACAAATAGGATACCATACTTAGAGAACATACACTTAAACCTTAAAGAGAGTAATGTCAGGACAAAAATCACCCCAGAACAAAGTAGACTATTTGTAGGTGATAAAACACACTCAGATTTAAAGTGGTAACCATGTTGTCTCTTCTCAGCATCCACGGGGGCTTTGGCTTCAGTTAGTACCCTCCAGGTGCCCTCCCATCCCAACCCTCTGGCCTTTCTTCCCTGTGGCTTGCCCCCTGCACCTGCCATGCTCTGCCCCTGTACATAGGATGAATGCTGTACAAAGGCAAACCCAACCACCATTATGTCCTGAATGGTAAAGAAAATAATGAGGGAAATAGGCTGAGCCATTCAGGACTGAAGAACCCAGTGTCAGGCGGTGGCAAAAGTTAGGAGGATTGTGAACCTTTGTCATCTGAATGGCGGCACAAGACAGACCCCACATTCTCTGCTAGGTTGAGTTCTTAAAGAGATTTCTCACACCTGTAAGTCTTTCGTCCATCAGATGTTTGAGCACTGACCCCTTGCTGGCCTTCCAGGAGCTGGCAAGCATGATAAAACGCTGGGCTGGAAGTGCCCTCTGGGTGGCTGACACTCAGCCCCATGGGACAAACAGGCAGGGCTGCTAATAGGCTATGCTCAAATTGAATTTTTTCCCTTTCCCCTTCCTCCTGCTTAGAGTAAACTTATTTTACTGACCATCACTTGAGGTGTGGACCTTTGTGTGGGTGCCTGTGTATGCAGGCTTTTACTAATCCCGTTCCTTGGTTTTTGAGGTTAGGAGTGTCTGGGATTTGCAGGGGGAGGAAGGGTATAAAAGGATAAGGCTGGAGACCCTGGTGCTTGGATTCAGCCTCCCACATTCCGGAGCTCCCCAGAGGCCCCTCTCCCCAGACCCTTCAGCTCCAAAAGCCATTGTGCTCCCTTCTGGCCTCTGACCCCAAGGCTCTGGGAAGCAGCAGGTTGTTGACACATGGACAATCATTTCTTGCAAAGCACAGGCCTCCCCTCTCTCTCTCCTTTGCTCACCAGCTCTCTCTCTCTCTCTCTCTCTCTCTCTCTCTCTCTCTCTCTCTCTCTCTCTCTCTCTCTCTCTCTCTCTCTCTCTCTAACTTAGGATGGTAACTTTCCCCAAGCAGGAAGGCAAGAGAATCTCCATCAGAGAAGGGGAGGGCCACCTATTTCAGGTCTCCCAGGCAGCTTCCAATTTTCTTGGGGGATTTTCCTTCTAGAGTCCTACCGGTGCAGAAAGTATGAGTCTCCTCCACAGCCGCTTGGATCCCAGTAGTATGTGACAGAGAAATGGCTTAGGAGGAACCTTCCCTTTGCAAGCCTCACCTGCATGAAGAACCCCACATTTCTCCATGAAGGATCTCTGTGTCTGTCCTCCGCAGTCCTAGGAACAAAGAACTGCCTCGCCCTGTTGCTGCTACTTGCGAGGAGTAAGTCTTCAAGGAAGTCATTTGTCCATTCAGAGAGTCCCTTTGCTCTTTGGCAGAAGAGGGTCAAATAAGCTACTTGCCTAATGGGCCTACTGTGCAGCACAGATAAAAGCTGGTGTCAGAGTGCTTGGCGTGCTGCGGAGTGCTCCTCAAAGGATGTGTGGATTATTGACGGCTTCATAGCCAAGCTAGTATTTTGTGAATATTATCTTTACTGGGAGGATGGGGTTCCTAAGCTTTTTCCTCCTCCTGTCCCTCTAGGCCGTTTTGAAAGCATTATTCAAAAACAGGGTGGGAAAGAGAGCCTTTTAAAACTTCAAGCAGCACTTTGTACGCTTTTCACCTTGGTTTTAGTAACTCTGACCTCATAGTTAGGCAGGAGCCAGTTTGCCCGAATAAACTCAAGTCTGTCTTGCTATCTGCCAGGCAACCTTATTCAGTGGGCTGGATCAGCACCGCTTCTTCAGGAAAGAGAAAAAAAATAGCTCATTAACTACAGAAATATTTCTCCCTTGTGCTCTAATTCTGAAAGAAGTGGATTAGTGTGACCATATTTAACCTTTGACCCTGAGACAAAGGCATTATCAAAATTAGTTACTAAGAGAGTCCCTCTTCTCCCCTCCGCCCCCACTTCCCTGTTTGCAGGGCTTGACTAGGATCTTGGTAAACTTCAGAGCCAGAGCAAAGGTTTCGAAGGCCATGGTTGCCGTGGAGACATTCAGGGTCTTTCGCTCATAGCCTGGAGATAGTCTAATGGGAACTGAAAGACAGAGCGGGGATCGTGTACTCATGCGTGGGTTGGGCTTAAAACTTTGCTCTGAAACCAGCCTTGTTTCTGATATTGTTGAAGGCCCTATTAAGATGATCGATTGGATGTTAGAGCCATAATTTCAGAATCCTTAGCAGCTGCGTATACTCAACTGCCATTTGAGCTCAAATCATGTGTTGGTCTGAAGGACTGGTATCCAGAACCTTCTTCTGCCATCCCTCTGTTCATGTTGGGGTCCAGTCCCATTGCAGGTAGAGGTAGAGCTAGGCCTAACTGACCCCTGGGTTCAAATCTCATCCTTTCTGTCATTGGCTGTCACCACTGCCTGGGTTAGCTGAACCCTACTATTCTATCTTCCTATCTGGAACACCATAGGGACAGTAGCAACCTCCTGGAGCTATGTAAGAGGTTAGATAACCATGGGATCCTTTTCAGTAATTAGTGAGTATTATCTGTCACTGTTAGTCACCAGTACCCTTGCCACAGATTCTTCATCACCCCTAAGTCCCTGTTGACCACTCAGAATTGTCCCCGCCACACTGTTTTTTGTGTGTCTTTTGTTATTTTGTGGGGTTTTTTGGCCTGAACTTCGTTCTTCCTGTTTCTTCTCTCACTGTTTTTGGGGAGCTGTTTACAGACGCCCTACCTAGCCGTCCTGGATGGAGTTTAAAGTTTGAGTCTCTTTCATACCAGGAAGTCCAACTTGCCCGGCAAGATTGGGAGGGGAATGCACTTTCTTTATAAGCTTGCGATGAAAGCAAGATGGTCAAGGGTCTGGCCGGCCCTGGCTCAGGATTAAGGCCAGCCCTGGAATGCTGAGGGGCCTCTCTCAAGAAGCGAGTATCTATTTACAGTGTATGTCTCATAAACCCCAACGCCAGGGCAAGGGCAGGGGGACTTGGCCTCCTGGCATGTGATTGATTATCTGGTATTTATGCCATTGAGGACTTGTCAGCGGTCTGGGGTCACGGGGTCATCTCGTGTGTCTTGCCGCCATCCCACCCCCTTTTGTACAGTGTGGACCGGGCGCACTGGGCACAAAACAGCTTTTTCTTTTCCTTGGGAAAAGGGGGAGGGGAGTAGGGGGGTGGGGGGAGTGTCAATGAAAAAAAAAATTTCAACCTTTTCTGAATGTCTGAATGTGCCCTTTTAATTCTAAAGAACATTTAATTAAAAGTAGCAGGAAAATTCATCTTAGAAGGGTTTAACTTACCTTAACAGATACTTTTGTGTCCTGAGAAGCTGAGTGACCAAAAAAAAAAAAAAAAAGCAAACTAAGTAAAAAGGTTTTTGTGTCTCCTTCACACATCCTCAGGGTCCCCCGAAGCCACTTTTCACTTGCTGGGTCATATGGTTCTGGCTTAGACAGATTTTTATTAGCATTGTCAAGCAGGGTTTATTGTCTGAATGGCTTTTTCTGGTTTTGGATGGAGACCCTGAGTTGGATATGCGAACATTGTCACCTATAGCCGGTATCCAGGCCCCGGGGTCTCCTTCTAAGCTCCTTCCTTAGTGCTTTTTCATCCCTCAAAGCTTTGGGCCACCTGGAGATAAACATTGTCAGTGTTGTCAGTTTAGACATCTGAATTTTGGAAACCACTCTCTTCTTTGCGTTGGAGGGGTTCCCAGGGGCCTCTGAGCCAGGCTGTGTGCTCTAGCTTAGAGGAATTTTCCCAACTTTGTAGGAGGTACTAGTCTCCTCCCCTGCCTTGGTCACTAGAAAAGTTTGGACACACATTGACTAGCTTCCTTCTGCTGGTTTCAGGAATGGCCACAGAGGGGTTGATTTGGTTTCTGTTACCCCTGTGCCCTTAGGGGACCTTCCAGAGTTGTGACAGGCCAGAACACTAGTGCCATTCCGCGGTCGGCTTGCTGCTGTGAGGAAGTTTCAGCTTCTGAGACCCAGCCAGGTTCCAGGTTTTGGGACACCATGATGGTGAAGTGTGAAGCCTTACTGGAATGTTCTGTCTGCCACTCAGGGCTTTACCAATTCACCATGCGAAACTGAGCAAAGGGATTATGTGCATAAAGTTAGCTACTTGGTGTCCCCATATCACAGGGTTGTGTCCTTCTTCTCCACCCACACACTATCCTCCACAACAAAGAATTGTCTACGGAATAGCTTTAGGAATTCCAATTCCTTTCTATGTCCTCCATTTCCATTCAAGTTAAATTAGTGAATGCTAATTTAGGTTGATAGGACACACTGAGGAAGCTGGGGTTCTGGCTCTGCTCAGGAAAGGACCAGCATGGCGGTCCACATTATCACCAGCATCACCCAGTGCCATGTGCCATGTAAATGCCTGACTTGGATTATTTTCTTAGTCTCATATCAACTTTGCAAGGTAAACATTCTTGTGTCTAAATGCCAAAAACTCAGACCAAACGTAAGTAGACTTTCTTGGGGTCATATGATAACCAGTATTTAACTAATACTAAAATTTGCTTTAAGAAATAGTTAACATTTCCAATATACCCTCTCTGAGGAGTTGCTTAAAATCCCTATAAGACAATCACTGTTATTGTCCTTCACCCCCACCACCTCAAGATGAGATGGTGCAGAGATGGAGACCTAGAGGAGTCAGTCCTTCAGGTCACACAGTAACATCAGGGTTAGAACAGGGGTGGAGTGGGTGGAGGGTGGGGTGGGGGATGGGAGAGTCTGATTCACAGTGAATGAAGCAAACAAGATGGGAACCCAGAGCTTTCTGAGGCCCCTGCTCAGCTGTCGCTGTGTTTTTTCTCACTATCCTGACATCCGTTTACTGGGAGACACAATACAGAGACACATATAAATCAGCCAGAGACCAGCAAAAGGTCACTGTGAGATCACACACCAACCTGGGGTGGTGTGTGGAGAGGGTGTGGGGGGGAGACCAGGTATGCAGGCTTCTCTCTGGACTCCATAGTAGGGGTCCAATGTCTTCTTATATTATTTTTCTATTACATTTACATACCCCCCCAGACCCCCCCCCATGTGTGTGTATGTGCACATGCTCATGTGCACATGAGATTGGAGGACAATTTGCTGTAGTCAGTCCAGCTTCCTTTCCCCCATGTAGGTTCCAGGAAAGGAACACAGGACTCCAAACTTGCTGACAAGCGCCCTGACCCACTGAGCCATTCACCAGCCCACGAGCTATGTCTTATCCATCCTCCATCTCCTCACCATCTCAAGGCTGATAACATGAGTGAATAATAATTGAATGATGAAGAGAGATGTAGTTAGGGGCCCTGACTGACTCTGTTTCGTGGCAACGCTATTGATAATGAAATAGCATACCTTTTATTGTATGTTCACTAAACTCCCAGGAGCTCTTCTTTTCCAGCATCCCTATGGGCCTTAATAGCTTCAAAATAAACGGAAGCTTAAGAGAAGTGTCTAAATCTTGCTAAAGGAGTCAGAGCCTTTGGGCTTGTTAAAAAATTATTTTTTCTATTAAAAAAAAGGGGTGGGGGATGGCCTAGGGGAATGGTCAGCAGGTAAAGGCATTTACTGCCAAGCCTGATGACCTGAGTTTGATTCCTGATACCTACATGGTAGGACAAAATTGGCTCCTGTACATTGTCTTTGGACTTCTACATGCCATAGAGCCTGCACAACTATTCACACACACACATACACATACACACCACACAGACACACACACACCCACACACACACACACACCACACCACACACGAAGGGAGGAAAAAAAAAACAAATTTAAAAAATAAAACTACATTTTTTTAATTTAAAAAAAAAAAAACCTTTTCTTTTCCTGAAATGACAAAAAGCATGAGCAAAGGGGACAAAGGCAGCAGTAGGCTATGGGCACAGGGGTAGGCAAGTTGACTGTGTGAGCTGGTCTTTCATGCTCCTAGTTGGGAGTCCGCCCGCTTCAATATATAAGGATTTCTGGATCTATGGAGTTAACTGTGTCCAGATGATTGAATTGATAATTCAGTCCCCAAATGCTAGAAAGAATAGTCTTTTATGTCCCTTAATGAGTGTTATAAAAATAAGTGGTGAGTCTAATTTTATGAATGATTCTTTATGAATTACCTGATCACTAGTACTTGTTCAGCAAAAAGAACGCATAACTCAGCCTGACCCTGTGCTGGCTGCCTGAAGTCAAATGAACTGTGTTAGGAGTCACTAGTACTAGACTTGAAAGACCTGGATTCAGATGTTCCAATATTGCACTTTCTCTCTCTCTCTCTCTCTCTCTCTCTCTCTCTCTCTCTCTCTCTCTCTCGGATTGTAAAGATGGGGTTCCTCATTTGGTGAGGTGGTAATATTGCTCACATTGACGCAACAAAGTACTTAATAAAAGCAATTTAAAGACAGAAGAATTCATTCGGTTCATGGTTTAGGAAGGGATGTAGTCCATCATGGTAAGGAACACGTGGTTCAGGAAGCAGAGAGAGCTCAATGCTGGTGCTCACCTGGCTGATTCTCTTCTTGTTTCTTTATCTGTGCCATGGGCCCATTTACAGGGTAGGTCTTCCCTGCTCAGTTAAGTCTCTCTAGAAACACCCTCTCAGACAAGATCAGATATGTCTCCTAGGTATTTCCAAACCTAGTCCAGCCGACAATGAGGATGGACCATGGTGGGGGCTGTGAAGAAGGAACCACTTGGCCTGACAACACACGATCAGGAACTTGAGGCTCAGAATTGGTTCTTACTGAGAAGGGGTTGAAAGGGGAAAAAACAGCAGAGTATCAGATGTCTAGTGCAGGATATTGCTTCTATGAATAGGTTGTCTAGTGTGCTAAGCAGGAATCTAGAAATGGAGAGAATGACTCTTTTTGTTTTTATCCAGCAATGAGAGGGAAACCAGAGGGAGGGGAGAGAGAAGAGAGAACAGCTTAGGTGAGACATTGGTGAAAACTTTGAGTTGCAAAGCTGTCCTGCTTGCATTGTGTGGGCACACATATGTTCTTAACTACTTAAGAGTGTTTTATCAGCCTGTCTGTTTTGAAAGGTCGCTTTAGATTGCTTTTTTAAAGATTTTATTTTTAACGTATGTGTATAGGTGTGTGGATTTGTGCGTGTGAGTTGCAGAGCCTGGGGGGGGGGGGCATCTCCTCTCCCTTCCCACACCAACTGGAGTTCCAGGTGGTTGTGAGCTCTTGATGTGGGCGGTGGGAACTGAATCCGGGTCCTCTGACCTTTTACCCACTAAGCCTTCTCTCTAGACTCATGATCACAAACCTTTAAAAATAGCACATAGGTGGCTCTAGAAATTCAGCGTTGTCCATGAATGCCATTAAGAAGGGCTGAGTACCTCTATATTGCATAATCTGAGGCAGGAGCTTGGATCCAGCTGGCGACTTAGGAGCATATAGACAGACTTTGGACAAGCAGAAACCCTTGGGTAGAGTGTCCAGGTTTGCGGGCTGGGAGTACTGATGGAGGAAGGGTAGGGCAAAGCTGGTCACTCTTTGTCCCTTTCTCCACTTTTGAGAACAGGCCCTGCGGCCTGAGTGAACCTTTCCCCAGCTGTTGAGCTGTGAAGACAATACAGCTTTAGGGACTCTAGCCCTTCTCTTCCTGGTGCTCACTGTCCCATAAGGTCCTCTGAAGGCTGCTGGGTGGGACAAGTTACCCCTTCCCCATCCAGATGCATAGCTGTGGGGTAGGTTTGAGTCTTGGCCTCTGCTCTTAAGCCCAGCCTGCCTTCTAGGCTTCCTATTTCCTTTCTCCTTCTCCTCAGGCTGTGTGGGCTGCTGTTGGTGGGTGGCAAGGAGAGGCAGGGTTGCTGCCGAACCTTGGTATGTGGAGACTGATAACTTTTGCCAGAGGGATGCTCAACCAACTAGTTAGGGGCCTGAAGAGAACTCTCCACCATCAGCCCAAAATACCCATAGGGGAGGCAGCCTGAGCCTCATGTACTGTTCTCCTAGCTGTTGCAAGGTTGGGGACCATGGGAAATAAGAAACTAACACACTCACCCCCTAACATACACACAGGATGTTCAGTGAGCATTTTTAAAGACCCATGCCTTTATTCTCCATTCCAAGTTTACCTGGGGTAGGGGAGCAGAACTGCTGACTACGCCTGGTCTCAACTATGGGGGTGACAGCCAGGAGGACAGGAATTCTTGCCAAGTTCCCTGAGGTAGACAGAGGGCGTAGAAGACTGTGGGAGCCAGAGGAAGGGTACACACACCCAGGGGGAAGACTGAAAGAGAGACCACGAGGTTATAAAGAAGGAGCAGGAATTAGCCAAGATCCAGGAAGTGAGCGGGAGAACTTCATGAAATCAGGTATATTTGAAAATCGTTGCCAGAAGGAGGCTTCAGTGTCATAGTGGAGACCATGTGTGGCTAGAGGCGACAGGGCCAGCCATTACATTGTACCACAGAAGTCCCGGGAAACCCCTTTCTCAGGGTGTGCTTTTTACCCCAGCTCCCTCTGGTGCTAATGCACAGACTGACACTCAGACACTCAGCCTTAGACATCTCAGAGTGGCTGTTAGCGCCAGCAACCCAGGCAGAGTTCCTCAAGGCAGAAATCCCAAGGTTGAATACGTTGACAATAGATGAAGGACCATCCCAGGGAGCACTTAGGTTTGCAGATTTTGCTCTCAAAAGAGACGTCTAGGCCGCAGCTATTAGCTTCCCAGTGTTCGCTGAGACCATGAGAGTTGAGTTCTCCTGATGTGGGGATGAACTTAGAAATAAAAGATCAAACAGGATATGGGTGAGCATGGCTGAAGGACAGTACTCAGCAGAAATGGGACACCTTGGGCTTCAGAAAGGTGAAAGGGGACTTCCAGATGGAGGGGCGTGGAGGAGTGAGCTGGTGCTGAACTCCTCAGGCCCAGGCCAGAAGGGCCCTAAGAGTGAGAAGGGCCCCCTGCTGACCCAGCTCCTACCTGGGTGTCTATTTACCTGGCCCTGCTGTAGAGAAGAAAGAAACAGAACCACTGGGGCCTCTAGAGATTACAGATACACCCTTCTGACACCAAGGGATTGGATGCTCTGTCTTCCATGTTGCAGTTGGCAAGTTCTCAGAGAAGGACCTACCTACCTTACTGCTCCTGCCTTCCCGGGCAGTCCAGACCAGGTGGAGCATCACACTGGTTCCTTTGTCTCATCCCTATACACACATGCCTCTGTTCTCAGATGTGCTAGGCTTGGTTCCATCTCATTGTTGGGAGGGGTTAGAAGCACTCAGGTTCCTTATTAAGGAAGAAGAAAAACAGGGTTTCTGGGCCCCTTCACACAGTCCCCATGTTCTTAGGGCCCCACTTCCCACACCAGATTGTGAGGTGAGCATGTCATTTGGGATGTGTGTCCTGCTTCCTCTCCAGACCCTTCCCTCTGGCGTGGCACTCTGGGACCAGCTGCCAGAGTGATTGACATAAAGCCAATCTATAAATAAAGTCTTTTTCTTTTCTCATAAGGACTTGGTGGTTGAGTTTGCCTTCAAGGTCAAGATCAGACCTTTCTAAATAAACACATATCAAAGGATCATTAGCAAAGCAGCACTGTTAAATTGAGATATTAACTTCTGTCAACCGTTTGTTTCTTTTTTTGTTCTGTAACTCATGACTGCAGTAGGTTTTTATTATTTTGTCCTTAGGCAGTAGCATCTGGCTTCTGTAGAGACTGTAAAAATTAAAAAGCAACACAAATCATTGCAAGAGAAAAGGCAGTAAATTCAATGATAAGAATTTAAAATTAAAATGTTGCAAAGCTTTTATATTCTGCAAAACACGAAACGAATGAGTCTGTTGCTCGTTGCCATAAACCTAGCCCGGCTAATTGTCTGCTCCAGTTTTTTCCAGTCTCCTTTGCTCATCACCATCAATCCTATCTTGGCACGAGGCGAGGCATAAAGTAAGAGCTGAGAGTGTGTGCGCATATGTGTGCGTATGTTTTTGCACGGGCAAGTATACGTGTGTATGTGCATATGCATGCACACATCTATGTGTGTGTTTATGGATGTGTGCATTCCTGTGTGTATGTATATAATAGAGAAGCCTCATCTTTTGGCTTCCCTAGCCAGAAGATTGAGTTTCTGTATCAGGAGTCATTCATTCTTACTGCAAAATAGATTTATGAATCGGGGCCTAGCTATGTCCTAGGCAGTAAGGAATATTAAAAGTAGATAGTTTTTATCATCCCTCCCCTGGAGGAACTATTTTAATTTGTGTGTGTGTGTGTGTGTGAGAGAGAGAGAGAGAGAGAGAGAGAGAGAGAGAGAGAGAGAGAGAGAGAGAGAGAGAGATCGTGAGAGGCTAAAGATATGGCTCAGTGATTAAGAACACCTCTGCATTTGCAGAGGGCCTGGGTTCAGTTCTGAGCACCCATATTAGGCAGTTCACAATCACCTATATTAGCTCTGGGGAATTTTGACACCCAATTCTGGCCTCTGTGAGCAAACACACATATATACAAACACAAACACACACACACAAATAATAAAATACATATTTTAATTAAAAATAATGCTCTCCATTAACTAGATAGAAGACAGTTTAGGGTGACTGTTCAAAGGGCTGTGTTATTATCCATGCTGTATGTAGTATTACTGGTGGTACCTTTCGTCAGAGCCTGGGTTACCTTGTGTTATTTGCACAGACCATCTGGCTTGGAACCTGGAAGCTCTGGTACATCTGGGATGAGAATTTGCTGAGGTGATTTTACCCACCATGTTCCATCAGGACTGTGGGGCTGGAAGGTCCGTTTGCCTGTCTGACTCCTGAGCTCAGAGGCATGAGGCTAGAGTACTCTGTCCATGACAGTTTCTCTAGCCCAGGGAGAGAGCAGGAAGGAGTGGGCCTTGGCCTCCATCAAAGGGAATGAAGGAAAGTGTGAGGATTAGGGAACAGAGAGGTCACGTAAAGGGGGTATGACTAACTCGAGGTCACTGAGAGAGGAGAGTACATTGTTCTCTGGGCCCAGATGGTCCTTGGAATAAATCAGCCGGGGCAGGAGCAGACTTCCAGTACAAGGAAGTTGGAGCAAAGTCTCGCCTGCCATTGCTCAGCGACACAACCCAGGCCCCTGGCCCTGAATGGCAGCCATTCATTTCTCTGCTGAGGGTGTCAGAAAGAGGGGATGTGTGTGTGCACGTGCATGCATATGGTGCTTATAAACATGTCCTTTTATAGCCTCTGAGTCTCACTGACAAGTGTGGGTGTTTATAGGGTGAGGAACACAGGGAGGTTTTTAACTTGGAGCCCAACACTGAGAGGTTTCCATGCAGCCATTTCTTCTCCTTTGTCTTAGTCAGTGGAAGGAGATCCTGCGTGGGTCTCTTTATCGGTGTGTTCCTGGTCACCAACCATTGCAGGGGCAGGTCACAGGAGGTGCCAGAGGAACGGAAAATGGCGAAAGCACAGGTTCTTGTCTCCCCTCCTCCACCAGTCCACTTGCACATAAGTAGATGAGTGGATTAATAATTATGTGTGACTTCACACATGGCTCCCATGGTAAGGCAGTGTTGAGGTGAGGTAGGGTAGGAACACTCAGGAAAGCCATCAGATGGGCAGCACTGTTATGCATGTTTCCTAGTAGGTGTCTCCAGTATGTTCCCTGATTGGAGACTTGCAGGCATATGCAGGACACAAGCTGGATGTGTGCGTAATGTCCTGTGGTGTTGCTAGCACAGAAACCGAGAGGCAACGTGAGAGTGTCTATCTCTCCTTGTTTGCTTGTGGTTTTCCTCCAAAGGCTGTGGTATTTCTTTTTCACTTGCAAGTCTTAAATTTCTTAAGAGTGAGGTGAGGGCACAACTATGAGGTAAGAGAACTGAGTACATAGCAGTGATCAGATTCTCCCTGGAGAGGGTTTTCTTCCCGTGAAGATGTTAATTAATATAAATATACTATCATTCTAAGGCACCTATTCTGTACAGACGGAATACAGCTGAGAGTTCAGCCCTGCTTAAGCTGTATTCTTGAAATCTTCATCCATTGGAATGTATCTCCTTAAGAGAGTTAAGCCAGATCTTACCTGTATAGAGGTCAAGTAAGTGGCTTTGTCTTCAAGTGTAAAACTAAGCACACAGTGGAAGTCGATGAAGACACCTCAGGCTGATTTGCTCACACCCTATGAGCCTCCTCCTCCCCACCTTCATCTCTCACCTTCTGATCTCCACCAACCTCTTGGTATTCCAGAAGACCCAAAGCTTAGGTTGCCACCATGTCTAGTTGGGTGTTGTTCCACTCCCATTCAAATCTAAGACTTTGAGGAGTCCTCATGGCTGTCTCATGGGTGCTTTCTCCACTGGTCCCCTTGGAGTGTGGGTGGGGAATGGGGAGGGGAGGGGTGGCAGTCATTAGCATTCTCTGACCTTGGATTTACCAGGGGACTCCTGGTCTTCTCTCACCAAGCCACTGTTCAGTTCAACACAAGGCTGTACACTGAGAGGGGATGGAAGTAGGCGGGCTATATATCCTAGGAATGTTTAGAAGTCGAGGCCATCACCCATGCTTTGATTCTTCTACTAAATACTTTGTCTTTATGACCAAATACCTTATAGAATAACTTAAGGGAGAGGAAACACTTATCCCGGCTCCTGGCTGTAAAGATTCAGCCTACAATCATTTTGCCCCAGGTGTTGGGACAAAGCATGATGGAGGCATCTTCACTTCTGGATGGATGGAAAGCAGAGAAAAGTTCATGCCAGTGGTCTCACTTGCTGTTTCCTTTTTCATTTTACTCCATCAATGTCCTCCATTGTGTGGGATTGTGACATCTATTATCCGGGTGAATTTTCCCCTCTTAGTTAATCTTTGCTGAAAACTTCCATAGAGAATGCCTAACAAGTCTCCCAGGTGACTCTCAATCCGATTAAGGAGACAGAGAAGAGTACCAACCACAGATCTGTTGTTTCCTTCATAAAAGATACCTCGTGAAACAAATCAGTCTTGGGTGAGAGCTATGTAGATGAATTTTTCATATAGGCATCTTTGGAATGGCAGGTTTCTTAATTCTTTCTTTTCCTATGGATCTGATGAGTTAGAAAACTTTGGAGGGCCCTCATGTAGCCTCAAATGGAAGATTTTGAAGGTTTATCAGCTGGTATTCCTTTGAATGATCATTACACAGATTATCCAAATTCATAATTATACCAACCTGACTGCATAAGAGATGCCATTTATGTTTTAATGGGTTTTTTGTTGTTGTTCTTGATGGGTCTTTTGGAGGGGGAAGTGTTTTACCCCCACTCTGTCCCTGAAAGGGGAGGAAATGTTAGGCAAGATGATAGAATACATACTCCCTTGCCCCACTTTTAAGAGTTCTTTGAACTTGGGAGGTGAGAAAATCAGGAAGTAGCAGTGAACAAAGCATTTGGGCAAAGGAAGGAAGCTGGAAGGTATGGCCACACCTTCCCTGAGAACTGGGACATCTCTGGAGGCTCCTTGGCTTGTCCCATTTGCTCACATGCATAGCTGGCATTGTGTTCACAGATGACAGGTCTCTCAGTCCACAGGATGTTTTGTGGAGTCTTCAACCAAAGCAAGAACAGCTCAAATCTGACAAAAGCTTGATCAGCTCATTAAAATACATATATCAATCTTTATTCCCCCGGCAGGATCGTATCGGAGGTTATAATTTATGTGCATGTTAATTACACAGTCTTATTTTGGCGTTTCCATTAACCAGCCTTGTTTCTTGTTTCTGCAGTAGAAATTGAATTTTAGGAACTATATATTTTATATAATCACCATGTGAGGAGGGATGAAAGCCCATGGAAGATGGGACCTGGAGGTTTAGTGCCCTAGTTCAGGGGATTCAAACATCAAGGGCAAGTGTGTGTGTGTGTGTGTGTGTGTGTGTGTGTGTGTGTGTGTGTGTGTCTGTGTGTGTCTGTGTCTGTGTCTGTGTGTGTCTGTGTGTGTGTGTGTGTGTGTCTGTGTCTGTGTGTGTCTGTGTGTGTGTGTGCGTGTGTGTGTGTGTGTGTGTCTGTGTGTGTCTGTGTCTGTGTCTGTGTGTGTCTGTGTGTGTGTGTGTGTGTGTGTGTGTGTCTGTGTCTGTGTGTGTCTGTGTGTGTGTGTGTGTGTGTCTGTGTCTGTGTGTGTCTGTGTGTGTGTGTGTGCGTGTGTGTGTGTGTGTGTCTGTGTGTGTCTGTGTCTGTGTCTGTGTCTGTGTGTGTCTGTGTGTGTGTGTGTGTGTGTGTGTGTCTGTGTCTGTGTGTGTCTGTGTGTGTGTGTGTGTGTGCGTGTGTGTGTGTGTGTCTGTGTGTGTGTGTGTCTGTGTGTGTGTGTGTGTGTGTGTGTGTGTGTCTGTGTGTGTGTGTGTCTGTGTGTGTCTGTGTGTGTGTGTGTGTGTGTCTGTGTCTGTGTGTGTCTGTGTGTGTGTGTGTGCGTGTGTGTGTGTGTGTGTCTGTGTGTGTCTGTGTCTGTGTCTGTGTCTGTGTGTGTCTGTGTGTGTGTGTGTGTGAGGGTAGCTCAAGACAGCTCACTCAGGAAGATAGAAGCAGTTAGGACCATGCAGCAAGAACAGATACAGCTTCTAGTCCTTGTCCCACCAGGGACCAAGAGGAATTACCAGGTTTGATGTCAGGTCCCAAAGTATAGTGCTCATTCACTGCAGCTGGCAGCCGTGACCCTGGGTAATACTAAGAGGCTCTGTCCTGTAGCCCTGCTACCCCACTCTCTGCAGTTACGCTGGTGTCAGTGACTCTCTGTCACCAAGAATCACCTGGTAGTTCAGCCGTAACAAATACTTCTGGTGGTAGGAGAAACCAAGCCCACCTGAGGCTAATCTTCACTTCTACATGGATAGAAGTGCAGGCCAGCACTCTCGCCTGCCGTCCTCTCTCCCCCTTTCCTCTGTCAGTGTTCTTAGTCCGTGAGATTGTGAAACCTCTCCTCAGAGTAGATTCTTCCCCTTTCGGTTAAATCTTTGGTGGAAACTAAAGTGTACCTAGCCAGTCTCCTAGGTGAATCTAAATCCAGT